>CM029020.1:65327778-66060278 GCA_016801055.1 Panax notoginseng | reverse complement strand
ACTTCGTGAACAATACTCATGAATAGTACCGTATTCGTGAATAGTGCCGTATACGTGAATAGTGTCATATACGTGAATAGAAACTCCGCCACAAAAAGTTCCAAATTTGATAAAAAATTTAGACCAATATTTCGACATAATGATATTGAAAGAAATAATACCATTTACAAAAAAATAACATCCCTTACCTCAAAAGACAGTACTTCGGAATGAAAGGTCGGATGTGATGCTGAATGAAACTTGTACTGAATAGCAACTCTCAAAGTATCTAAATACTCACAAAATACGCTCGATAATATAGAGAGCGAAAGAAAGAAAACTTTGTTTCTGTTGTGATTTTCAATTCTAATTTAGCCCTCTATTTATAGGAAAATGTTAGCACGCCGAAGCAGACTTTACCTGCTACCTGGTGGCTTTACCTGCTACTATTGCCACCCACCACATTTGAAATAAAATTTGAGCACATTTCTCACCAACCAAAAGTGAGGCCCACTCAATTCTAGACTTTTTCACAAAAAATCATTTATAACATAATTTCCAAATCAGTCACCTCTTAAAATTCATAACAAATCATACGTTCATTTTAACGGTTCAAAATTTGTGGACATATACTCAACTTATATATGTATAACATATCCAAAAATCACAACGATCCAACGGTCGGATTAAAAATTATAACTCACGCAATATATCTAAAAAATATTGATTTGATTTTTTATACCTTTATTCTGACAAAATACTGATAAAATACCTTAACACTAATTCCTTCATTTATAACCACATAAATAAATCCACCATTTATATCCACATCAAATAAATATTTTCTCAATAATTAATTATTCATAAATAATATTACAGAATCACAATTATGACAACCAGGCCGTTCCCAAGAAAGAGGGGGCTTTTCAATAAGGATTTCTCCTTCCTGGCGTGCAATTAGATGACCAAACCTCTCCTTAGACAGAACTTTCTAGACATTGCTTGTGACGCCCCAAAATAGGTATACAACACCTATTCTGTGTCGCCAAATATATGGTACAGAAAGCAAACTACAACTTCAATAATACAATTATCGTGCAAAATACGACAACACATACTCTGAGTTTAAATACAAATATTATCTTCTAGGCAATATCCACACTCAAATAAGTCCTCATTACAATTATTCAAACACTATTTTACAAAAATTGTGAGGACTGCTAAAATATCTGTCCAGAACCATCACTCCATACCCCGACTAGATCCTGCTATGTTCTCACCTCCTGAGAAGAAAAATGGAACAAAAAGGAAAAGGGTGAGCTCAACTAGCCCAGTAAAGAATATTATAACTAAGATAATATACAACAAATTATCATTAGTTCTCAATAGGAAAAAAAATCTGATAGAATATAATAGACAACAAGTTTTAGATCAACGAATGTAGCGGAAACAACAATCCATTAGAAGAGTCACGTAGAGAATGAGTTCTACTATCTTCTAAGATTTAAAAGTTCATAATCAATATTTTATCCCTGTAACAACAATCAATATTCATCTTGAATTAGATATTCATCTTTGCACTACAGGCCAAAGATATTCATTTATATCACCAGTCGGTCATGTTCATCGCAACACATGTTCGTCTTTGCACTACGGGTCAAAGATATTCATGAATTAATCATCCATCTTTGCACTACAGGCCAAAGATATTCATTTATATCACCATTTAGGACTGAGGATGATAAAAAATCAAAACATGGATTAAACTTTAAGAATAAGGGTCACAACAGATAATTTGGAAGAAAAAAAAAATATTTTTTTCTTTTGTGAACAGTACCCGTGAACAGTACCTATGAACAGTACCCGTGAACAGTATCCATGAATAGTACCCGTGAACAGTAACTATGAACAGTACCCATGAACAGTAACTGTGAACAGTACCCGTGAATAGTACCCGGTTATGAAAAGTTCCAAATTTGATAAAAAGTTCAGACCAATATTCCTATGAATTGATATTAGATGAAACGAAATTTCTAACCATTTCAGGAATTATAGAAGCAATACTTACTATAGTAAGTTCAAATTTAGAGAATATGAAATGAAATAATATCCCTTCCATACTATGGAGTATGAAAGAAAATAATATTTCTTACGAGTATTGAAATAAAATAATATCCTTTACCTTAGTAGAAACTGAATTTGACTGGAATATCAGATATTATTCTGAAAAAATCTTGCAAAAAAACTATGCTCAAAGTATTCTCATACTCAAGAAAATACTCACAATACTTTAGAATAAGAATTTATGATATTGAAAATGGTGTGATTTAGGATGGAGGTTTGCCCTCCTTTTATAGCACATTTCGGAGGAAGGAAAATCAACTCATGCCTAACTTCTGCTCATTTTTCAATACCTAACATTCTGCCTAACTTTGCCAACTTTGTCAACTTTTATGCCTAACTCCTCATTTTCCTTCTTTTGCCTACACATGCTTATGGGTGAGGCCCACATAATATGGAAAATGAATGATTTGTAGGGAATTCTCCACCCACCCATTTAGAAAAGAAAACAAAGGCATACTGCTTTTGAATAATGAAATACGAATACAATTTGCTCACTTCTTCTTTTCATCACATGCATATATATATATATATATATATATATATATATATATATATATATATATATATATATATAACAATAATATTATTATTAACCAATTATAAAATATTGTAATAATATTTTGAATGAATATTCTATCGGAAAAATAATTGTAATTCCACAAAAATTATGCCAAACTTTCAACAATTATTTCATGCTAAAATTCTTTCATTAATAACCACATAAATAAATAAATCCCTCATTTATATCCACATCAAATAAATATTTCCTTATCATATAAATCAATAATTAATTATTCACAAATAATATTATAGAATCACAATTATGACAACCAGACCTTTCCCAGGAAAGAGGGGACTTTCCAATAAGGATTTCTCCATACTGGCGCGCAATTAGGTGACCAAACCTCTCCTTAGACAGAACTTTCTAGACATTGCCAATAATGTTATCGAATAATATTATTCAAATAATATGAATTATTGATCTGATAATGGAAAATACTGTGCAGTGACAATTATTGAAACAACAATAATATAAAATAACAACGCAGCAATTATTGAATCAATAAAATAAAATATTGAACAGTAACTATTGTAACAATTATTGAGTAGTGCCTTCTTACGTACGAATCAATAATTTAACTATACTGTGCAATACCGTGTGCTACTGTGCAACTACGCCTATTACTGTATTTTAACCGCTGGGTAACTCAACAGTGTTAACGGTAATAATTTACGCCGTTATTTATAAAACTTAATCTTTATCATTTTCTTCATCCGACAGATATTCCGTTATGGGCCCCACAATTGACTGCGCCGTCGTACGGATATTCCCGACAAGAAGAGTATTCCACGACCAAACGAATATTCCCCGACAACAATGATTATTTTATAACCACTTGCTTATTTTGCAAAATTTGCATATTTCACCCATAACCAAAGTATTATATCAATTAACACCTTATTATTCACAATAATAAATAGAGGAAATTCGATTTTATTTATAATAAGTTGGGGCCTTACAACCTCCCCTCCTTATGAAATTTTGTCCTCGAAATTGACGTACGTACCTGGTGTTTCGAACAGGTGAGGGCACCTCGCTTTCATTTTTGATTCTAACTCCCAGGTCATTTCTTCAATAGCATGGTTCCTCCACAAAACCTTAACTTGTGGTATAACCTTGGTGCGTAGGACATGTTCTTTCCTATCCAAGATCTTAACAGATACCTCTTTGTACGTTAAATCTTCGGCTACCTCGTCTGGTTCTAATGCAATAATATGGTTCGGGTCTTTCACATATTTACGAAGCATGGATATGTGAAAAATATTATGAACACGAGACATACTTAGAGGTAATGCTAGTCTATAGGCCACATTTCCTATTCGGTCAAGAATCTCAAATGGACCAACAAATCTTGGATTGAGCTTTCCTCTATTTCCAAATCTTGTAACTCCCTTCCATGGTGCAATACGTAACAATACATGATCTCCAATATTAAACTCCATGTCCTTTCTATGAAGATCAGCATAACTCTTTTGTCGATCTTGTGAGATTTGTATACGTTGTCGAATCATTTGGATCTTTTCTGTAGTCATGCGTACTAATTCTGATCCCAACAACGTTACATCTCCCACCTCGTCCCAGCATACTGGAGAGCGATATTTTCTTCCATACAACGCCTCGAATGGAGCCATGCCTATACTTGGTTGATAACTGTTATTGTAGGAGAATTCCACCAATGGTAGGTACTTATTCCAACTCCCTTCGAAATCTAGAACACAGAGTCTTAATAGATCTTCAAGAGTTTGAATAGTACTCTCTGATTGTCCGTCCGTTTGAGGATCGTATGCTGAACTAAATCGTAAATTCGTGCCCATAGCTTTCTGCAAGCTAACCCAAAATCGTGAAGTGAATCTTGGGTCACGATCCGAAACTATGGATACTGGCATGCCATGCAATCTCACAATCTCATTCACGTACATACGAGCAAGACGTTCAAGGGAATAAGTCTCACGTATCGGCAAGAAATGGGTAGACTTGGTTAATCTATCAACAATAACCCAAATCGCATCTATGCCTTGAGAAACTTTGGGAAGGCCTGTAACGTAATTCGTAGTAATGTGTTCCCACTTCTATTCTGGAATCTCAAGTGGTTGCAATGGTCCTTTCGAAACTTGATGCTCCGCCTTTACACACTGACAAGTTAAGCACGTCGAGATAAACTCTGCGATCTCTCTCTTAATATTGTTCTACCAAAATGTATGTCGAATATCATGATACATTTTGGTACTCCCAGGATGGATTGCAGACGGGGTGTTGTGTGCCTCCATCATGATTCTATGCTTCAAGTCAGAATCGTTAGGAACACAAAGTATGGAGTTGAATCTAAGTATTCCTTCTTCATCGATTCTCGCTTCTAGAATAGCTCCTTCTTGCACTTTCTTCTTCATATGTATCAGCCCCAGGTCCGTAGCTTGAGCAGCTTTAACTTTATAGATTAAAGTCGGTTCTACTCGTATATTTGATATCATCATGTGGGTATTTAGAGCCTTCATCTCTATCTCCATCCTTTGCAAGTCATACAAAATGGGCCTTTGCATTGACAATATCGCACTCGTACTGGCATATGATCTTCTACTCAATGTGTCAGCTTCAACGTTCGCTTTTGCAGGATGATACTGAATAGTGTGATCGTAATCTTTCAATAGTTCAAGCCAATGTCGTTGCCGCATATTGAGTTCTTTTTGGATGAAGAAATATTTGAGGCTTTTATGGTCCGTATAAATCTCTACTTTCTCCCCATACAAGTAGTGTCTCCAAATTTTCAATGCGAATACGACTGCTGCCAACTCCAGATCATGAGTAGGATAATTCCTCTCATATTCTTTGAGTTGTCGTGAGGCATAGGCTATGACTTTCCCATGTTGCATGAGAACACATCCTAACCCTTTGCCTGAAGCATTGCTGTAGATAACAAATCCATCCGTAACAGATGGTATTGCTAGAACAGGTGTCGAAATGAGTCTCCTTTTGAGCTCATGGAAACTCTTCTCGCATTCCTCGCTCCATACGAATTTTGTATCTTTCCGAGTCAACTGAGTTAACGGAGTAGCGATTCGAGAAAATCATTCCACGAATCTCCGATAATAACCAGCTAAGCCCAAAAAGCTGCGTACTTCGGTCACCAACTTCGGTTGCTTCCAACTTTGTATGGCTTTAATCTTCGCCGGATCAACAGATACTCCATGTTTTGACACCACGTGCCCAAGGAATGCTACTTCCTCAAGCCAGAACTCGCATTTCTTTAGCTTGGCATATAGCTTGTTTTCACGAAACCTTTCCAGTATCAGCTTCAAATGGTTCTCATGATCTTCACGGCTTTTGGAATAAATGAGGATGACATCAATAAAGACAACAACGAACTGATCCAAATATTCCTTGAATACACGGTTCATCATATCCATGAAAGCAGTAGGAGCATTAGTCAATCCAAATGACATGACAAAGAATTCATAATGCCCGTACCGAGTTTTGAAGGCAGTCTTTGGAATATCCTCAGTTTTAATCTTCAGCTGATGATATCCAGAACGAAGGTCGATCTTTGAAAAGAATTGTGCTCCTTGTAACTGGTCGAACAGGTCATCAATGCGAGGTAACGGATACCTATTCTTAATGGTGACATGGTTCAATTCTCGGTAGTCAATACAAATTCGCATACTACCATCTTTCTTCTTTACGAATAACACCGGAGCACCCCAAGGAGATGTACTAGGACGAATAAAACCGATGTCTAATAACTCCTGTAGTTGGACTTTTAACTCCCGTGATCACCTCGTTCGGGTTCCTCACGTTTTGGCCAGTTACGACAAATGCTCTTCCAGGAACCGCTGATTTTGACTTATCCGGGATAGCCCTTGGAGTCACCATCCCCGTTGAACTTGGTTTTTCTACAGAACAATCCCGAGCTATGTGGCCTTCCTTTCCACAGTTGTAACATACCTTGGATTGTTGTGCATAGTTTGGGCTGATATGTCCTTCTTTCCCATATTTGTAACACCTAACTGGCGATCGTTCTCCTCCCCTAGAATTTGTTGTTGGTGCTGGTGTTGCTGCTGATGTCTTTTCGTCATTGTTGAATCTCCTCTTTCTGAAATTTACACTTGTCTCGCCTCTCCTATTATCATGGCCACGATGACCACCCGAGTGGTTACCGCCTTTGTTCGTATTTTTCCCTCCTCGTTGGTTATCATCGCTCTGATAACTGTTGTCACCGGTATGACCCTGGTTGTGGTCCCTTCGTTGAACATACTCACTATCTCGCTCTAATAATTGAGCCCTGTTGACAACATCTGAATAAAGGAAAAATTTATGAGAGATAAGGTATTGACGAATCTTAGGTTTTAGACCTCTCAGAAACATCCTTGTCATTTGTTCCTCATTCTCTACCAAATGAGGTGCAAATCTGGATAACTCAGCGAACTTCGCCTCGTACTGGGACACCATCATGTTGTTTTGTTCCTGTCTGATAAACTCCACCTCCTTCATATGACGAATACTTTCAGGAAAGTACTTGTCATTGAATAGTTTTTGAAACGTTTCGTAAGACATGCTGAGTGCGGATGGCTGGGTACGCTTCACAGACTACCACCAGTAGTCTGCCTCACCGCGGAACATAAAGGTGGCGAATGGAACCTTCTGTTCCTTCGTGCATCCCAAGACATCGAATATCTTGGTAATTTGCTTAACCCACATTTCCGCCATGATCGGATCCGGCTTTCCCTTAAATTCTGGTGGTCCCAACTCCTTGAACTGCTTGGCTGTGACAAGTCACGCATTGCTAGCATTTCCACCCGTATTTTGTCCATGAGTCTCCCTCGTCTGGTTTTGCATGAACTTCAAAAAGCTCCTAAACATTCCATCGTTCATCGTTTGCTCGGTAGTGTTGTTTACATGAGGAATATTGCCATCCTGTTGCACGTTCTCCTGGTTTATGACTAAAGGTTGTTCCACAGTCTCATATACTCCATTGTTAATGTTCTCAGCAGCCATTCTTAAATACTACCATAAAACAAGGGTTAATTAAACAATTAACATATCACATAATATCCTTATATTATAACCGACCAACAAATAAGCTTAGGTATGACACACTAGCGAAAGATTTACTCATTTCTACCCTCCTAGTTCTATTCCTCAATCTCCGCCAGAGACCATATACCTAAGCTCTGATACCAACTGTGACGCCCCCAAAATAGGTATACAACACCTATTCTGAGTCGCCAAATATATGATACAGAAAGCAAACTACAACTTCAATAATACAATTATCGTGCAAAATACGACAACACATACGGTGAGTTTAAATACAACTATTGTCTTCTAGACAATATCCACACTCAAATAAGTCCTTATTACAATTATTCAAACACTATTTTACAGAAATAGTGAGGACTGCTAAAACATCTTTCTAGAACCATCACTCCATAACCCGAAAAGATCCTGCTATGTTCTCACCTCCTGAGAAGAAAAATGGAACAAAAAGGAAAAGGGTGAGCTCAACTAGCCCAGTAAAGAATATTATAACTAAGATAATATACAACAAATTATCATTAGTTCTCAATAGGGAAAAAAATCTGATAGAATATAATAGACAACAAGTTTTAGATCAACGAATGCAGCGGAAACAACAATCCATTAGAAGAGTCACGTAGAGAATGAGTTCTACTATCTTCTAAGATTTAAAAGTCCATCATCAATATTTTATCCCCGTAACAACAATCAATATTCATCTTGAATCAGATATTCATCTTTGCACTACAGGCCAAAGATATTCATTTATATCACCAGTCGGCCATGTTCATCTCAACACCTGTTCATCTTTGCACTACGGGCCAAAAATATTCATCAATTAATCATTCATCTTTACACTACAGGCCAAAGATATTCATTTATATCACCATTTAGGACTGAGGATGATGAAAAATCAAAACATAGATTAAACTTTAGGAATAAGGGTCACAACAGATAATTTGGAAGAAAAAAAAATATTTTTTTCTTTTATGAATAGTACTCGTGAACAGTATCCATGAACAGCACCCGTGAACAGTAACTGTGAACAATACCCATGAATAGTACCCGTGAACAGTAACTATGAACAGTACCCGTGAACAGTAATTATGAACAGTACTCGTGAATAGTACCCGGTCATGAAAAGTTCCAAATTTGATAAAAAGTTCAGACCAATATTCCTATGAAATGATATTAGATGAAACAAAATTTCTAACCATTTCAGGAATTATAGAAGCAATACTTACCATAGTAAGTTCAAATTTAGAGAATATGAAATGAAATAATATCCCTTCCATACTATGGAGTATGAAAGAAAATAATATTTCTTACGAGTATTGAAATAAAATAATATCCTTTATCTTAGTAGAAACTGGATTTGACTGAAATATCAGATATTATTCTGAGAAAATCTTGCAGAAAAGCTATGCTCAAAGTATTCTTATACTCAAGAAAATACTCACAATACTTTAGAATAAGAATTTCTGATAATGAAAATGGTGTGATTTAGGATGGAGGTTTGCCCTCCTTTTATAGCACATTTCGGAGGAAGGAAATTCAACTCATGCCTAACTTCTGCTCATTTTTCAATACCTAACATTCTGCCTAACTTTGCCAACTTTGTCAACTTTTATGCCTAACTCCTCATTTTCCTTTTTTTGCTTACACATGCTTATGGGTGAGGCCCACATAATATGGAAAATAAATGATTTGCAGGGAATTCTCCACCCACCCATTTAGAAAAGAAAACAAAGGCATACTGCTTTTGAATAATGAAATACGAATACAATTTGCTCACTTCTTCTTTTCATCACATGCATAAATATATATATATATATATATATATATATATATATATATATATATATATATATATATATATATATATATATATATATATAACAATAATATTATTATTAACCAATTATAAAATATTGTAATAATATTTTGAATGAATATTCTATCGGAGAAATAATTGTAATTCCACAAAAATTATGCCAAACTTTCAACAATTATTTCATGCTAAAATTCTTTCATTAATAACCACATAAATAAATAAATCCCTCATTTATATCCACATCAAATAAATATTTCCTTATCATACAAATCAATAATTAATTATTCACAAATAATATTACAGAATCACAATTATGACAACCAAGCCGTTCCCAGGAAAGAGGGGGCTTTTCAATAAGGATTTCTCTTTACTGACGCTCAATTAGGTGACCAAACCTCTCATTAGACAGAACTTTCTAGACATTGCCAATAATGCTATCTAATAATATTATTCAAATAATATGAATTATTGATCTGATAATGGAAAATACTGTGCAGTGACAATTATTGAAACAACAATAATTTAAAATAACAGCGCAGCAATTATTGGATCAATAGAATAAAATATTAAACACTGCTGTAACAATTATTGAGTAGTGCCTTCTTACGTACGAATCAATAATTCAACTATACTGTGCAATACCGTGTGCTACTGTGCAACTACGCGTATTACTATATTTTTACCGCTGGGTAACTCAACAGTGTTAACGGTAACAATTTACGTCGTTATTTATAAAACTCAATCTTTGTCGTTTTCTTCATCCGACAGATATTCCATTATGGGCCCCACAATTGACTGCGCCGTCGTACGGATATTACCGACAAGAAGAATATTGCACGACCAAACGAATATTCCCCGACAACAATGATTATTTTATAACCACTTGCTTATTTTGTAAAATTTGCACATTTCACCCATAACCAAAGTATTATATCAATTAACACCTTATTATTCACAATAATAAATAGAGGAAATTCGATTTTATTTATAATAAGTTGGGGTCTTACATTCCCAATAATACTATCTAATAATATTATTCAAATAATATGAATTATTGATCTGATAATAAAAAATACTGTACATTGACAATTATTAAAACAACAATAATATAAAATATCAACGTAGCAATTATTGAATCAATAATATAAAATATTGAACAGTAATTACTGTAACAATTATTGAGTAGTGTCTTCTTACGTAAGAATCAATAATTGGTGCAATACCGTGTGCTACTGTGTTTTAACCCCCGGGTATTCCAACAGTATTAACGGTAACAACTACGCCGTTATTTATAAACAACTTATACTTGTCGTTTTCTTCATCAAATCGCTTTCCGTTATGGGGCAAACACAAGGCTACGCCGTCGTACGAATATTTCCCGACAGTAAGAATATCCCACGACCAAACGAATATTCATCAACCAAAAATGAATATTTTATAACCACTTGCTTATTTGAAATATTTGTGCATTTTACTCATAACTAACCACATTAATCAAATCAACCCTTACTATTTCAAAATAATAAATAGAGGAAATTTAATTTTATTTATGAATAAGTTAGGGCCTTACAACCTCCCCTCCTTATGAAATTTCATCCTCGAAATTGACGTACGTACCTAGTGTTTCGAAAAGGTGAGGATATCTTGATTTCATCTCTGATTCCAACTCCCAGGTCATTTCTTCAATAGCATGGTTTCTCCACAAAACCTTTACTCGTGGTATAACCTTTGTGCGTAGGACATGCTTTTTCCTATCCAAGATCTTAACAGGTACCTCCTCGTACATTAAATCTTTGACTATCTCATCTGGTTCTAACTCAATAATGTGGTTCGGGTCTTTAACATATTTACGAAGCATAGATATGTGAAAAACATTATGAACACGAGACATGCTTGGAGGTAATGCGAGTCTATACGCCACATTTCCTATTCGGTCAAGAATTTCAAATGGACCAACAAATCTTGGATTGAGCTTTCCTCTCTTTCAAAATCTTGTAACTCCCTTCCATGGAGCAATACGTAACAATACATGATCCCCAATATTAAATTCTACGTCTTTTCGATGAAGATCCGCATAACTCTTTTGTTGATCCTGTGCCGTATGTATACGTTCTCGAATCATTTGGATCTTTTTTGTAGTCATGCGTACTAATTCTGGTCCCAACAAAGTTGCTTCATCCACCCCGACCTAGCATACTTGAGAACGATACTTTCATCCATACAACGCCTCAAATGGAGCCATGCCTAAACTTGCTTGATAACTGTTGTTGTAGGAGAATTCCACCAATGGTAGGTACTTATCCCAACTCCCTTTGAAGTCTAGGACACAGAGTCTTAATAGATCTTCAAGAGTTTGAATAGTCCTTTCTGATTGCCCGTCCGTTTGACGATGGTATGCTAAACTGAATCGTAAATCCGTGCCTATAGCTTTCTGCAAGCTAACCCAAAATCGTGAAGTGAATCTTGGGTCACGATCTGAAACTATGGATACTGGCATGCCATGCAATCTCACAATCTCATTTACATACATACAAGCAAGACATTCAAGGGAATAAGTCTCACGTATAGGCAAGAAATGGGAAGACTTGGTTAGTCTATCAATAATGACCCAAATCGCATCTATGTCTTGAGATACCTTGGGAAGACCCATAACAAAATCCATAGTAATGTGTTCCCACTTCCATTTTGGGATCTCAAGTGGTTGCAATGGACCTTTTGGCACTTGATGCTTTGCCTTTACACGTTGACAAGTTAAACACCTTGAGATAAACTCTGCAATCTCTCTCTTTATATTGCTCCACCAACATGTATGTCGAAGATCATGATACATTTTGGTACTTCCAGGATGGATTGCAAATGGTGTGTTGTGGGCCTCCATCATGATTCTATGCTTCAAGTCAGAATCCTTAGAAACGCAAAGTCTGGAGTTGACTCAAAGTATTCCTTCTTCATCGATTCTTGCTTCTGGAGTAGCACCTTCTTGCACTTTCTTCTTCATATGCATCAGCTCCATGTCTATAGCTTGAGCAACTTTAACTTTATCGATTAAAGTCGGTTCTACTCGTATATTTGATATCATCACGTGGGTACTTGGAGCCTTTACCTCTATCTCCATCTTTTGCAAGTCATACAAAATGGGTCTTTGTGTTGACAATATCGCACTCGTACTCGTATATGATCTTCTATTCAATGCGTCAGCTACCACGTTTGCTTTTCCAGGATGATATTGGATGGTATGGTCATAATCTTTCAACAGCTCGAGCCAACGTCGTTGCCGCATGTTGAGTTCCTTTAGGGTGAAGAAATATTTGAGGCTTTTATGATCCGTATAAATCTCCACTTTCTCCCCATACAGGTAGTGTCTCCAAATCTTCAACGCGAAAACGACTGCTGCCAACTATAGATCATGAGTAGGATAATTCCTCTCATATTCTTTGAGTTGTCGAGAGGCATAGGCTATGACTTTCCCATGTTGCATGAGAACACATCCTAACCCTTTTCCTGAAGCATCGCTGTAGATAACAAATCCATCTGAACCAGATGGTATTGTCAGAACAGGTGCCGAAATGAGTCTCCTCTTGAGCTCTTGGAAACTCTTCTCATATTCCTCGCTCCATACAAATTTTGTATCTTTCTAAGTCAGCTGAGTTAACAGAGTAGCGATTCGAGAAAATCCTTCCATAAATCTCCGATAATAACCAGCTAAGCCCAAAAAACTACGTATTTCGGTCACCAACTTCGGTTGTTCCCAACTTTGGATTGCTTTAATCTTCGTTGGGTCAACAGATACTCTATGTTTTGACACCACATGCCCAAGGAATGCTACTTCCTCATGCCAGAACTCGCATTTCTTCAAAATGTCATATAGCTTGTTATCGCGAAGCCTTTGGAGTACTAGCTTCAAATGGTGCTCATGATCATTACGGCTTTTGGAATAGATGAGGATGTCATCGATAAAGACAACAACGCACTGATCAAAATATTCCTTGAATAACCGATTCATCATATCCATGAAAGCAGCAGGAGCATTAGTCAATCTAAAAGACATGACTAAGAATTCATAATGCCCGTACCGAGTTCTGAAGGCAGTCTTTGGAATATCCTTAGTTTTAATCTTCAGCCGATGATATCCAGAACGAAGATCGATCTTTGAAAAGAGTTGTGCTTCTTGCAACTGGTCGAACAGGTTATCAATACGAGGTAGCGGATACATATTCTCAATGGTGACATGGTTCAATTCTCGATAGTCAATACAAAGTCGCATTCTCCTAAATTTCTTCTTTACGAATAAAATAGGAGCACCCCAAAGAGACGTACTAGGACGAATGAAACCGATGTCTAACAACTCATGTAATTGGACTTTTAACTCCTGAAGTTCAATAGGAGCCATTCGATATGGGGTTTTAGAAATGGGCTTTGTACCGGGTTCAAGGTCAATAAAGAATTTTACTTCACGTTCTAGGGATAGACCAGGAAGTTCTTCAGGAAATACATCAGGAAATTCACTAACAACAGAAATTTTATTCAAATTTGACGTGTCTTTATTCAAATCCATAACATGGGCTAAGAAAGCTTGACATCCATTTTTCAATAAACGAATAGCTTTATGGCTGGATATGATAGTGATTGATTTTAGTGGTTTAGTTGCTTGAATTTGCATAACACGTTGGTTAGGAATATGAAAACTAACAACCTTACGAAAGCAATCAATTTTGGCATGATGAGTGGTTAACCAATCAATCTCTAACATCATATCAAAAGCAAGTATCTTTAAAGAAATAAGATCAGCAGGTAATGTGATGGTACCAACTTGGATTAAACAAGATTTATAAACTGTAGATGTAATGAAAGCTTCTCCTAACGAAGTCTCCACAGATAGGTCAAAGTCTAATTTCTCCAGAGTCAAGTTTAAATGTTGAGCACAAGCAGGAGAGATAAAAGAATGGGTAGAACCGGTATCTAGTAAAGTATAAACTTCGTAAGATTTCAAGATTAGCTTACCCGTGATCATCTCGTTCGGGTTTCTCGCGTTTTAGCCAGTCATGACAAACGTTCTTTCAGGAACCGCTGATTTCGACTTATCCGGGATAGCTTTTGGAGTCACCATCCCCGCTGAAAATTGGTTTTGCTACAGAACACTCTCGAGCTATATGACCCTCCTTTCCACAGTTATAACATACCTTGGATTGTTGTGGGCAGTTTGAGCTGATGTGTCCCTCTTTCCTACATTTGTAACATACGACCGGTGGTCGTTCTCCTCCCCTAGAAATAGTTGATGTTTGTGCTGACGTCTTCACGTTATCATTGTTGTACCTTTTCTTCTTGAAATCTCCTCCCGACTCGCTTCTTCTATTTTCACGGCCACGATTACCACCAGAGTGATTACCGCTTTTGTCTGTATTCCTTCCTCCCCGCTGGTTATCATTGCTCCGATGACTGCTATCACCGGTTTGATCCAGGTTGTTTTCCCTCGGTTGAACATACTCATTATCTCGCTCTAATAATTGAACCATGTTTACAACATCTGAATATAAAGAAAATTTATGAGAGATAAGATATTGCCGAATCTCGGGTTTTAGACCTCCTAAAAACATCCTCGTTCTCCACCAAATGAGGTGCAAACCTGGATAACTTTGCGAACTTCGCCTCGTACTGGTACACCATCATGTTGTTTTGTTCTAGTCTAATAAACTCTACCTCCTTCATATGACGAATACTTTCAGGAAAGTACTTGTCATTAAACAGTTTTTGAAACGTTTCCTAAGACATGCTGAGTGCAGCTAGATGGGTACGTTTCACAGATTTCCACCAGTAATCTGCCTCATTACAGAATATAAAAGTGGCGAATGGAACCTTCTGTTCCTTCGTGCATCCCAAGACATCGAATATCTTGGTAATTTACTTGACCCACGTTTTCACCTTAATCGGATCTGGCTTTCCCTAGAATTCTGGTGGTCCCAACTCTTTGAACTGCTTGGCCGTGATAACCCGCGTGTTGTTATCATTTCTACCCATATTCTGCACACGAGTCTCCCTCGTCTTATTTTGCATGAACTACAAAAAGCTCTTAAACATTCCATCATTCATTGTGTTACTCGGTAACGCTGTTTATAGGAGGAATATTGCCTTCATGTTGCACGTTCTCCTGGTTTGTGAGTAAAGGTTGTTCCACAATCACATATACTCCATTGTTAACGTTCTCGGCTGCCATTCTCAAATACTGCTATAAAACAAGGGTTAATTAAATAAATTAACATATCACATAATATCCTTATATTGTGACCGACCAACAAATAAGATTAGTTAGGACACACTAGCGAATGATTTACTCATCTCCCCCCTCCTAGTTCTATTCCCCGATCTCCGCCAGAGACCATATCCCTAAGCTCTGATATCAACTGTGACGACCCCAAAATAGGTATACAACACCCATTCTGAGTCGCCAAGTACATGGTATAAAAAGCAAACTACAACTTTAATAATACAATTATCATGCAAAATATGACAACACATACTGTGAGTTTAAATATAAATATTGTCTTCTAGACAACATCCACACTCAAATAAGTCCTCATTATAATTATTCAAACACTATTTTACAGAAATAGTGAGGACTACTAAAACATCTTTCTAATACCATCACTCTATACCCCGACTAGATCCTGCAATGTTCTCACCTCCTCAGAAGAAAAATGGAACAAAAAGGAAAAGGGTGAGCTCAACTAGCCCAGTAAAGAATATTATGACTAAGATAATATACACCAAATTATCATTAGTCTTCAACAAGGAAAACTCTGATAAAATATAATAGACAAAAATTTTTAGATCAACAACTGCAGCGGAAACAACAATTCATTAGAAGAGTCAAGTAGAGAATGAGTTCTACTATCTTCTAAGATTTAAAAGTCCATCATCAATAATTTATCCCTGTAACATCAATCAATATACATCTTTAATCAAATATTCATCTTTGCACTACAGGCCAAAGATATTCATTTGTATGACCAGTCGGTCATGTTCAATTCAACACTTGTTCATCTTTGCACTACGAGCCAAAGATATTCATCAGATAATAATTCATCTTTGCACTACATGCCAAAGATATTCAGTAACATCATCATTTAAGACTGAGGATGATGAAAAATATTTTAAAGAAAATGAATCCAGTGAGATAGAAGGACAAATAGTAGGGATTCATATAACAGTTTATCCAAGATCAATAATACTTCATAATAAGCAATTGTGAAGCAGAATTCAAAAATAAGATCAAAACATGGATACAATCAAAGATAGTAACCATAATAGACATCTTGGACAAAAAGGGAAAATTTTATTTTTTTCATTGAACAGTGCCGTATTCGTGAATAGTGTCGTATACGTGAATAGTTACGTGAATAGTAATTCCGACACAAAAAGGTAGAAATTCCACAAGAAAAATCATACTTCGTGAACAATACTCATGAATAGTACCGTATTCGTGAATAGTGCCGTATACGTGAATAGTGCCATATACATGAATAGTAACTCCGACAGAAAAAGTTCCAAATTTGATAAAAAGTTCAGACCAATATTTCGACATAATGATATTGAAAGAAATAATACCATTTACAAAAAAATAACATCCCTTACCTCAAAAGATAGTACTTCGGAATGAAAGGTCGGATGTGATGCTGAATGAAACTTGTACTGAATAGCAACTCTCAAAGTATCTAAATACTCACAAAATACGCTCGATAATATAAAGAGAGAAAGAGGAAAAACTTTGTTTCTGGTGTGATTTTCAATTATAACTTAGCCCTTTGTTTATAGAAAAATATTAGCACGCCGAAGCAGACTTTACCTGCTACCTGATAGCTTTACCTGCTACTATTGCCACCAACCACATTTGAAATAAAATTTGAGCACATTTCTCACCAACCAAAAGTGAGGCCCACTCAATTCTAAAATTTTCTACCAAAAATTATTTATAACATAATTTCTGAATCAGTCACCTCTTAAAATTCATAACAAATCATACTTTCATTTTTAACGGTTCAAAATTTGTGGACATATACTCAACTTATATATGTATAACATATCCAAAAATCACAACGATCCAACGGTCGGATTAAAAATTATAACTTACGCAATATATCTAAAAAATACTGATTTGATTTTTTATACCTTTATTCTGACAAAATACTGATAAAATACCTTAACACTAATTCCTTCATTTATAACCACATAAATAAATCTACCATTTATATCCACATCAAATAAATATTTCCTCAATAATTAATTATTCACAAATAATATTACATAATCACAATTATGACAACCATACCGTTCCTAGGAAAGAGGAGTCTTTCCAATAAGGATTTCTCCTTACTGGCGCTCAATTAGATGACCAAACCTCTCCTTAGACAGAACTTTCTAGACATTGTCAATAATGCTATCTAATAATATTATTCAAATAATATGAATTATTGATCTGATAATGAAAAATACTCTGCAGTGACAATTATTGAAACAACAATAATATAAAATATTAACGTAGCAATTATTGAATCAATAATAAAAAATATTGAACAGTAATTACTGTAACAATTATTGAGTAGTGCCTTCTTACGTAAGAATCAATAATTGGTACAATACCGTATGCTACTATGTTTTAACCACCGGGTATTCTAACAGTATTAACGGTAACAACTACGTCATTATTTATAAACAACTTATACTTGTCGTTTTCTTCATCCAATTGCTTTCCGTTACGGGGCCCACACAAGGTTGCGTCGTTGTACGAATATTCTCCGACAGCAAGAATATTCCACGACCAAACGAATATTCACCGACCAAAAATGAATATTTTATAACCACTTACTTATTTGAAATATTTGCGCATTTTACCCATAACTAACCGCATTAATCAAATCAACCCTTACTATTTCAAAATAATAAATAGAAAAAATTTAATTTCATTTATTAATAAGTTGGGGTCTTAGAACTGTCCTCTCCGGTGGAATTTCTTGTATTTTAACTGTATTATCAAATCTGCCCTCCTGCAACGTTAGTGACAGGTGTGCAGAAAATTTTGAGTGTCTATACATACCGTAATGGAGTGTTCAATTTTATAAATAAAGCAATAGAATATGTTGATGATCCGAACGGAAAGATGAGATGCCCCTGTCTCAAGTCTAAGAATATGATATGGAAGATTGCCGATGAAGTTAAATTTGACTTATATACACGTGGGTTTGTGGATGGGTATTCGGTATGGATTCATCACAGGGAATTAGCTTAGTTAGAGAACGGACAGATAGTACTGCAGACCAATCGGTTCACGTGGATTCACAATCAGATAACTATGATGTCTTATAGATGTTGGTTGATGCGTATGGTTGGAATAAAAATGAGCATGCGTTAAGCAGTGCACATTAAAATCCAAATGGTTTAGCAGCTGCCTTCTACAAGTAGCTATCTGAATCGGGTGTCCCATTGTATTCTGGAAATGACAAGCACACCATGCTTTCTGCAGTTATGAAGCTTTTACATTTCAAGAATGAGCATGACTACAGTGAGAGAGGATTCAATGATTTGTTTGATATTTTCAGCGAGTTCTTACCTATAAATAATACTCTGCCTACGAATTACTATGAAGTGAAGAAGATGGTTAAGGGGTTGAATCTCGGGTATAAGAAGATCTATGCTTGTGAGTAGGATTTCATGTTATACTATGAGGAGGACAAAGATAAGGTGCAGTGTGCTAAGAGTAACTCGCCTCAGTACAAGGTCACAAAATGTGTGTGGGGGGGGGGATGGAGAAACATCTTCTAAACTAGATTTTACGGTACTTTCCTCTTGCTCTAAGGTTGCAGTGGTTATTCATGTCTGCGCACACTGCTCAACATATGAGTTGGCATAGAGCAAGGGATGTCATGCTTGGTCAGCTGACTCACCCAGCAGGCGGATATGAATGGAAGAATTTTGATGCATATTTTCCACAATTTGCCGACGAAGTTAGGAATATTAGGCTTGGCATAGCTACAAACGGCTTCTGTCCATTTAATAATTTTAGTCAGCCTTACTCTATTTGGCTAGTGATTATGGTAGCTTACAATCTTCCACCGTCAATGTGCATGAGGGATTCATATCTTTTCTTGACCCTACTTATACCGTGGGTAAGAGTCCTACAAAAGACATTAACGTGTACATTAGGCCGTTAGTCGATGAACTTAAGATACTATGGGAAATAGGTGTTCAGACTTTTGATAAATTTGTCAGGCATAATTTTGTGATGAAGGCAGCCTTGTTGTGGACTATCATTGACTTTCTTGCACTTGGGATGATTACTGATTGGTCGACTCATGGTAAGTTGTCATATCCAATCTGTATGGGGGTGTGTAAGGCACTCAACTACGTCATGGCCAAAAAACCAATTTCTTTGGAACTGCTGGTATTATTGCCTGTTGAGCACAATTATAGAAAGATGTCTACACAATTCAACTGAAAGACAGAGAAGAAGGGGGTTGTTGGTCGCTTTTCGGGAATCAACCTATTGGGCTAGCTAAATGATCTAACATTTCCACTGCCTGGAAGGAGCATGGTAAATTGAGAGTAATAGGATACGTGAAAAGTCATAACTGGACACACTCACCGATTTGGTTTGAGTTTCCATATTGAGTCACACTAGCACTTCGTCATTGTATAGATGTCATGCATACATAAAAGAATGTATTTGAGAACTTGTTTTACACCATACTAGATATGAGTGGTAAACAAAAGACAATGATAAAGCACGTGAAGAATTGGATGAAATGAATATTAGGCGGGAATTGTGGCTCCGACCTAACAACTCAAAACCAAAAGCTCTACTTTTTCTTACCAAGTAGCAGGTTAAAAACATTTGCAAGTGGCTTAGCACATTGAAGCTCCAAAATGGATATAATTCTAACATATCTCGTTGTACTAAGGTTTAGCAGTTGAAAATTACTGGGTTCAAAAGTCATGACTGTCATGTATTCATGCAGAAGTTGATGCCAATTGCATTTTGTGAGGGATTACTGAGGAATATTAATGATACCTTTATTGCACTTTCAAATTTCTTTCGGGATATTTGCTCAATTATTATAAGGTGTAGTGATGTGGAGCAAATGGAGAAAAACATAGTGTTGACAATGTGCAAGCTCAAAATTACCTTACCACTAGGGTTCGTTAACAACATTGAGCATTTGCCTATTTATCTGCCATATGAACTTAAGCTTGGAGGACAGATGCAATATCGGTGGATGTATCCTTTTGAGAGGTAATATCACATACATTGTGTAATATTCATCATATTTATAATTAATTTATCTGATACTATCATATTTCAGGTATATATGTCGATTAAAGTAGAAAGTTAAAAACAAAACTCATGTAGAGGGTTATATTGCCGAACGCTATATGGAGGAAGAGCTTGTCAACTTCTGCTCGTTGTACTTTGACGATGTAGTCGCAACAAAGCAAAACCGTTTAATTCGAAATGAGGTCATTGATCTATCTAGGCGTGCTGATGAGTTGGTTGTATTCATTTATTCTGCTAAATCATTTGGAGATGAGACGAAGACTTACCTAACCGATAAAGATTTAAAGATTGTATCTACATGCATGCTTCTAAATATGCTAGAAGTATCATCGTACATCAATTACGTATTATTATAAGATGAAGCTTTAATATCTAACCTTAGTCAATAATTAAATAATATTATATTATTGTACGCAGTTCATTCAAAGCGGAAGCATATGCTTCTAACCTGGGGTTGACTACAACACAGATGGGAGCATTCACTAATGAAAATTTCCAACAGTGGTTTAAGAGAAAGGTTGAAGAAGAAAAAGCTTCTGAGAGTTTTAGAGATGTCATTTTAGGTCCGTACAAACTTATTAGTTCATTTCCAGGTTACATAGTTAATGGGTATAGATTTAAGGTTGATGACTTAATTGAACTGACATCAGTCAACTCTGGCGTTGTCTTGGGAAGTTGTTACAGAGATTCTGAGTCCAATTACTATGGATGATTATAGGAAGTTATTGTGCTCAATTATTTCGGGGGTAAAAAGGTCATTACATTTAAGTGTCGCTGGTTTGATACTGCAAAGGGTGTTAAAGTTGATCGTAATAGAATCGTCATAGTAGATATAAAGTCGAAGTTACAATCTGATGACGTATTTGTGTTAGTCAGCCAAGTAACTCAAGTGTATTACGCCTCTAATATCGTAAATTATAGAACCCCCTGGTATACAGTTGTCACAACGAAGACTCGGGCATTTGATGGTACTAATCTATCTGGAATGGATGACCCATTACAAGAATAAGTTAGCAATCCCAACCACATATTGCTATATGATGACGATGTAGTGAGGGTTAATGTCATTGAAGTACCTGATGTTAACAAAGTGGAGGAAGATGTGGTTGTATGTCCGTATGTGGTCGTAGAAGATGATAGTGTGGAAGAAATTAATACGCAAGAGGAAGAGACAGAATCAAAGGATTAAAATGATCTTGACTCTGACGCGTTTCACGATGTACTACTTCTTAACTGCGCGTAGTTTTGTAAATAAATTACTACTAAAATCAATCATTAAAATAAATTAAATGAAATTTAATGTCATTTATATCTATTATTTAAGTAGTATAGTTATGCCTAGACATAGCAGTGGAGGTGGTCGTGGTGGCGGCCGTACAGGACATGGTGACGGCTCCTAGGGCGGGTCGTCTTCATCAGGTAGTGAGTTAATTTCGTTTCGGCCCAATAGCACTTATTTTCACAATTTTTTAATAAAAAACATTCATTTACTATTTTTTAATAAAAAAACTATATTATACATGCAGATGCTAGACGTCGACGTCAGCGAGGGCCTAACCTTAGTCGATTAGGTCATTCGTCAGCAGTTCCTAACACGATTCATGTTGAAGTCGGCTCGTCGGTGTAGGTTTCAACTATAATATATTATGTTCAATTAAAATGATATTATTATGTGATTAATAAATTAAAATAATCCATTCAAATTTTATTTTCTAGTATTATGGATGGGGTCGCTAAAACGACCGTACACGCCATATGCCTGCAACATCTCCCAACTGGTTGCATGCGCTTTAGCCACTACGCGCGGTACAATGCCGACTTTATGGTGACAGTGTTGCGCAAGTTTCATGTAAGTCATCAAATTACATATATTAAATCACAAATTGGGTCATAGTAATTGACATATTATTGAATATTATTGATACGTACTACTGGCCGTGTAATTGAGGCATTATAGATATGAGGCTGGCATCACTGATGCGGACGATGACGCTATTATTATCGCACATATTTCGAAGAACTATGTTGGCTGGCTATACGAGATGCGACAAAAGGCAGTCCGGTCAGTTGAAGAATTGTCCAGGACTACTATACGGGATCATCAGTCGCTGGCATTATCAGATGCAGAATTGGTTGCCATGTGTACGTACTGGGATGATGATGCCTTCAAGACCAAGTCAAATAAGATGAAGAAAAATCAAGACCAACTACGGATTATACATACTTTTGGCTCGCAGTTATTTCAGAAGGTTAAGTCGGTATGTATTTATATTTAGTTTAGTTTTATATTAAACTACATCTATAGTAAAGTAAGGTGATATTAATTAATGTATGATTTAAGGCATGCGGAGCAGCTTGGGCCAACCTCCTACTATGATGGAGTTTTGGGATAGAGTCCATACGCCGAATGATTCGACTTCGGGGTCGGTAATGTCTCCCATAGCATTAGCTATATGGGTACTACATTTACTACACAATGATTATAATTTAAGATCATATTACGTAATTAATATGATGATTACCGAGTTAACTCACATGTACATATATTAAATTACAAGACCAATTTGAGAAGTCCTGGGCCACGCCTGTAGCTGAGTTGTAGGTTGCTAGGGGCGATCCTGAGACATTAGATTATACTATAGCTCTGCCTGAGATTAGTTTATCTCTGGATGAGGAGATGGTTCTTTGGGTCGCGTCTCAGGATCCTCCTAGTAGCATTACTGGTCCGTATCGAGTGCTAGGGTTGTTGAGGATACCAACCTATACACTACCTAGAGGTATAATATTTTAGTATAGATTTCTCGTTCATGAATTTTGATGGATTTTGATTATTATTGATATTATATTTATTTTTACAGGCACTAGCCAGCGTCTGCGTCCAAGAGCCCCCGTGGGGCAATCACAAACGGGCGCTGGCTTAGACGATGATCTGTTCCAGAGGGTTATACTGGCGGTGTCGGAGTGGTATGGTACGGATCCTTTATCTCGTCATCAGGACCTCCCCAGTTGTGCTCGTCTCCACCAGCTAGCTCAGGACATCGCAATTGGTGCCACCACCGAGAGTACGGGTATCCCTCCGGAGCATTTTTCCGCGATACGCGACGAGGTGGTCCGGATGGTGGTTACTTTACACTTGGACGCTTTTGGGCCGCTGTTGAGTCAGCCCTCGACTACTCATGTATACTATTTATTTTAAATTTTTGTATTCTGCATGTCATTTAATTTTCATTTATTTGCATCTTTAATTGTATTATATATATGGACTAATGAGTTATATTTTTAATTGTATCAACAGGATTCTCATTCTGATCACGAGCGGAGGGACGACGTCGATGACGATTTTCATATGCCAGAGTAATAGCGTCGACGTCCGCCCGATGATCCTCCTCACATCGGCGGTAATACTACTTGCTTGACTTAGTTTAGTTGATATTTGACATTTTTGTAGTTTAAACCTTGTATATAATTCATTTTTGTATATATTATAGAGTACTGTACATAGTTCAAGAGTATTTTTGTATATCTTATGCAGAATAAGACATATTGTAGTTAATACAGGGTATGAAAATGTTTTTGTTGAACTTGTATGCATGTGAACAAAAGTTACATATGTTGAACTTGTATGCATGTGACTGGACATATTGTATTCATGTGAACAAATTAAATTATTATGTTGACTGTATTGTTTACAAGTATAAACAGGTTTACATGTATAAAAATGTGGGTTAAAATCCTGGATATTGCCAAAATAGAGCAGATATGTAAAAAAAATACCTTCTTATCCTCTACAGAATAAGGTAAACCCGACAGAATTCCGTAAGGAATAAGAAATTTTAATATTTTTGGACACTGGCCACGTTACAACTTAATACCAACCAAATGAGACTGACATAACATATTCGGTAAAGGATATTCTAACCTCGACGGACTATTCAGTCGTCCATATGTCTGTTGGACTTAGTAATGCTCAACGGACTTAATTTAAACGTGCTTAAACTCGATTGAATCCCCGACGGAATATTTCGTTGGAGTTAAGTTATCCTCGACAGAATATCCTTAACCTCGATGGAATATTCTTTCGGAAATAAGACCTTTTCTTGTAGTGTATATGCCAATTCATGATTTACTTTATGTTTCTCTGTGAATGATTAAAGTCAATGTATGACTAAAGTGATTTGAGTTATGGAACTCAATTTGTTTAAAACATGTGATATGTGAATAATGATAGGTTGATGATATTAGAGGTACGATTCGAATATGAAACTATATGCTACATGATACATGATAAGTTGTTGGATTTGTTGGGCCGTCATGCTCAATTCATGCGATAATTTGCAGGTTAAAGATACAATGTGATATTACTTACTATCTGGACGATGAGGATTGGATGACATGCAAAGAAATACATTTTCTTTAACTAGAAATTATTTTAAACCATAATGATGGTTTTCAATGTTTGTAATTGACAACAATGTAAAATTTTAATATATTCAATAAATAAAGAATATTTATTCTGATTATGGTATAGTGATTGTAGACACCCAAAATTTCATTTTCCCGTCACTGACAAACGTTGGAGGGCAAAAACATCTTTTCACATCCTGGAGACATCCCCGTGGGATATTAACCTCAGAAACAATCTTGAGGAAAATCAGAGTTTGCAGCAGTCAAACCCTAGAGATAACCCCAAGGTATAGCCAAAAGCCACATCAACTTCGGAGATAACTGATAACATCCTAACCAAGCTAACATCAAATAATAATGACTCAACTTAAGTTCCAAGGGTTCAATGAATGATTGAGAGTAATTGAGCTGAATTCAACTTGAGGATGCTTATATTGGAGTTCAAGTTAATTGGTGTCGTGTACGTTAAATGGATAGGAGATTACAATCTGTCACGCGACAACATGAGGTCGAAATGCATGGAACAAAGAAGAATGGTTCAAGCATCAAGGCAATGCGTTCATCATGTAACCAAGATCGAAGTTTGACATAATAGCCACTTTAAGCTCTAGTTTAACATTAATCCACAAGAATTTCTCAATCCTCAAAGAATAATAGTTGTAGAGCTATTTGTTCTCTTTCTAGAGCCTCTTGAATCACGTTAATCGGAGTTTAGAGTTCTGGCCATTTTACCGATGGATGTCGTAGCAAGAAAAGTGACGCCTTCCTGAGCAGATTTCCAAGCCTAAAAGCCTGATCCAGTGGGCTTGCCTCTGCCCAAACTCGCCCCAATGCACTCTGGCTCTACCTCAACCCATTCCTTTTTGCCCAAGCCTGCCCCGACAGGTTCCCACGCTTTAAAAGCCTGCCTCAGCGGGTTTGTTGATTTGCAGTTCGAGTTTTTATGTGTTTTGACAGTTTTGGACGCTGATTCACGTCCTTAATTACCTATTTTCAGTATCTTTTAAATTTATAATGTATCTAGGAGTTATATTAGATAGGATTTGATTTCTTCGTTGATTTGTAAGCTAGGATTTGGTTTCCTAATGGATTTTGATTCCTTTTAGGATTTTAATGGTTTCAGTTATTGCTATTTAAGCTACATGTATGTAAACATTATTAACATTCAATATTATTCAGATTTATTCTACTTGTGAGATTATTCTCTACTTTTGTTTATTTGAAGAATTCCTAAATATTTTCTTAGTTATTTCTTTGAGATTTGATGAGTGGGACTTATACTTGCAAATCAGATACTTTAATCCTTAAGGAATTATATGTCCGTCATGTTTCTTATTGCTTTTATAGTACATTGTTGTTATTTAGCTTAAAATATGCCTTGTAGGGATTATTAGGTCATTTCTAGCTTTTAAAGGGCATAACTGTCATTTTCTCACTATAGGCGCTGCAGCGCCTCTTTTGGCTTGTAGTCTGGCATTGCAGTGCTCACTAATTGGTCAGTCTTGTTTGACTGGCGTTGCAACGCCCGTTCAAGGCTAAAACCTGACACTGCATTGCCACTTTCGGATCTCAGGCAGACAACAAGAGGAAATAACTTAGACAAAAGAGAGAGGATATATATTCATTAGCTCTGCCGCCCTTTCAAATATCAGAGAACTTTTGTACATACTTAGCATATAGAGAGAGTTCTTGGGAGCTAGAACTCAAGATAGTTTTGATAACCAAGCAACAATAGAGATAGAGGCAAATGACTGGGACTCCATGGGAGCTCAAGAGCAAGCTAGCAACAAGGAATGAAGAGCATGAATTAAAGGGAGTTCTTGGACATTGAAGAATGTCATGACAAAGTTTATTCTTCTTTATTCATTTCCTTTCATTTTGTAATATGTAAATGTTGTTTATTTTGCTATTGATGTTTACTTTAAAAGTTATGAACTAAACATTGTTATAAGATTATAATGGAACCGACTGTTAATTTGAATTGACTTCCTTGTCTCTTTGGTTGGCACCATATGGATTGGCCCAATATATTTATGCTTAATGTTAATTACTATGGATTTAGTAGTTAAATTGGTAATATATGAGAAATTGGGAAATGGATTGTAGATTATTACTTTGAATATTTTGGCATGTGATTATGTTTGTCCACACAAATAGATATTATAAATTATATATAGGCTAGGAATATACATATATGACATGTGTGTCCTAATTGAGAATCTAAGCTTGAATTCCTTGTTCATGGTTAATTCACATGGTGGATATGCAAGAAAATGGCAAGGAGTTACACAAGGATGTTAAAGACAATGAAATGTATCCTGTTGTGACTGCTGATTTTGAGGTTGGAGAAAGTAGGAGCATGAGTGGGGTGTAATTTGACGCCCCCAAAATAGGTCCAATCCATCCAACCCATTCTGAGTCGCCAAATACATGGTACAGAAAATAACTACAACTTTATGATTACAATTGTCGTGCAAAATACGACAACACATATACTGTGAGTTTAAATACAAATATTGTCATCTAGACAGTATTCATACTCAATTAAGTCCTCATTATACTTATTGATACACTGTTTTACAAAATAGTGAGGACTACTAAAACAACTCTCTTGAACCATCATTCCACACCCCGACTAGTACTCGCTACATTCTCGCCTCCTGAGAAGAAAATGGAACAACAAGGAAAAGGGTGAGCTCAACTAGCCCAGTAAAGAATATTATGACTAAGATAATATACAACAAATTATCCTTAGTCTTCAACAGGGAAAAATCTAATAGAATACAATAGACAACAAGTTTTAAATCAATATTCGCAGCGGAAAATAATAATTCATAGAAGAGTTACGTAGAGAATGAAATCTATGATTATCTATAAATTTAAAAGTCCATCATCAACATTTTATCCCTGTAACATCAATAAATAAATATCTTAAATCAAATAGTCATCTTTGCACTACAGGCCAAAGATATTCATCCGTTGGTCATGTTTATCTCAACACCTGTTCATCTTTGCACTACGGGCCAAAGATATTCATCAGAAATCATTCATCTTTGCACTACAGGCCAAAAATATTCAGTTCTATCATCATTTAAGACAGAGGATGATGAAAAATATTTAAAAAAAAAACGAATCCAGTGAAACAAAAGAACAAATATTAAGGATTCGTATTTCAGCTATTCCATGTCCAAAAATACCTCATAAATAATCATGGTGGAGTAAAATTCAGGAATGATCAAAACATGGATACAATCAAAGCTAGTATCCAGAATATATATTGACAAAAATAAGAAAAATCATTTTTCGGTGAATAGTACCGTATTCGTGAATAGTGCCATATACGTGAATAGTGCCATATACGTGAATAGTAACTCCGACACCAAAAGATAGAAATTTCACAAAAAAACATCATTATGTTTCGTGAATAGTACTCGTGAATAGTAACTCGTGAATAGTAACTCGTGAATAGTAACTCATGAATAGTAATCCCGACATGAAAAAGTTTCAAATTTGATAAAAATTTCCAACTAATATTTTGGCATAATGATATTGAAGAAATAATATCATTTTCGAATAAAATAACATCTCTTACCTCGAAAGAATAGTACTTCTAACTGGACTATCGGATATAGTGCTGAAGGGAACTTGTACCTTATAACAACACTCAAAATATACTCACATGAATATGCTCAATGTATCGAGAGAGAAAGAGAGAAGATTTCAGTTTCTGGTGTGATTTTCAATTCTAACCTAAGCACCCTATTTATAAGAAAATGCTTAGAACACCAAAGCAGAAAATTTAATAAAATATTAATATATAAATAAAATTTTCTACGCCAACCTTAGACTTCTGAATTCAGCAACTTAGCATGTGATTAATGAGGCTCATAACATATAAAAAACATTTTTCTTAATTAAAATAATTAAAACTTTCAAATATCAATTATTTCGAAATTTCAGAAATTTAATAATTCATAATAAATAGTCATTTTATCAGAAAATTCGAATCTCGCTATTTTTTATAGGAAATTCAATTCTCTACAACTTTGCAGAAGAAAGTTTTTCTACTAAACAGTAATTGACCGAAATCCATAAACGGACGATTTTACATACTATAATCAAATTTCAGTCAAGAAATGGGCCCACAGACATGTTTAACATGTTTTAAACAACTTTTGTAACAAAAATACTCTTTCTCCTCATATACTCATATATCCCACATTCATTATAAAAATATCATCATTATTATATTATAATAATATAATAAAATATTATTTTATCAGAAAAAGACAAAATATTGATTTTTAACAATTGTCACTTTAAAAATTTTCTCCATCTATATCCACATAAAATGAATATTTTCCTCATCATATAAATTAATAATTAATTATTCACAAATAATATTACAGAATCACAGTACTGACAACCAGGTCGTTCTCAGGAAAGAGGGGACTTTTCAATAAGGATCTCTCCTTACTGGCGCGCAATTAGATGACCAAACCTATCCTTAGACAGAACTTTCTAGACATTGCCAATAATGTTATCTAATAATATTATTCAGATAATATGAATTATTGCTCCGATAATAGAAAATACTGTGTAGTGACAATTATCAAAATGACAGTAATATAACATATCAACGCAGTAATTATTGAATCAATAAAATAAAATACTGAACAGTAACTACTGTAACAATTATTGAGTAATGCCTTCTTACGTAAAAATTAATAATTGGTGCAATACCGTGTGCTACTATGCAACAAAGCGTATTACTGTATTTTAACCACCGGATATTCCAACAGTATTAACGGTAAGAACTACGCCGTTATTTATAAACAACTTGTTTTTTGTCGTTTTCTTCATCCAATCGCTTTCCGTTATGGGGCCCACACTAGGCTGCACCGTCGTACGAATATTCCCCGTCAACAAGAATATTCCACGACCAAACGAATATTCCCCGACAAAAATCAATATTTTATGACCACTTGTTTATTTGAAATATTTGCGCATTTTACCCACAACTAACCACATTAATCAAATCAACCCTTACTATTTCAAAATAATAAATAGAGGAATTAAATTTCATTTATTAAAAATTTGGGGTCTTACAACCTCCATTCCTTATGAAATTTCGTCTTCGAAATTGACGTACGTACCTGGTGTTTCGAAAAGATGAGGATACCTCGCTTTCATTTCCTTTTCCAACTCCCAGGTCATTTTCTCAATAGCATGGTTTCTCCACAAAACTTTAACTTGTGGTATGACCTTCGTGCGTAGGGCATGCTCCTTCCTATCCAAGATCTTGACAGGTACCTCTTCGTACGTTAAGTCTTCAGCTATCTCGTCCGGTTCTAACTCAATAATGTGGTTTGGGTCTTTCACATATTTTCGTAACTTCGATACGTGAAAAACGTTATGAACACGCATCATACTTGACTGAAAAGCGAGTCTATAGGCCACAGTTCCTACTCGATCGAGCATTTCAAATGGACCAATAAATCGAAGGTTTGAGCTTTCCTCACATCGCCAATTCTCGCTTTTGGAATAATAACTTCTTGCACTTTCTTTTTCATACGCATCAGCTCCGGGTCTGTGGCTTAAGCAACTTTAACTTTATCGATTAAAGTTGATTCTACGCGTATACTTGACATCATCGCACTCGTTCTTGCATATGATCTTCTACTCAATGCGTCAGCTACCACGTTTGCTTTTCTAGGATGGTATTGGATGGTATGATCGAAATCTTTCAACAGCTCGAGCCAACGTCGGTGTCGCATGTTGAATTCTTGGAAGCTCTTCTCGCATTCCTCGGTCCATTCGAAGTTTGTATCTTTTCGAGTCAGCTGAGTTAATGGAGTAGCGATTCGAGAAAATCCTTTTACGAATCTCCGATAATAACTAGAAAGCTACGTATTTCGATTACTGACTTAGGTTGCTCTCAACTGTGACTCATATCCCAATCTTGGATAGTACGTCACAATGACACCTATCAGTTTACTACCACACGAATATGGTGTCCCCTACGGAGAGTCTGGCTTCAATGCATTCCACAAAGGAAGTCACCAGATAGAGGCTCGGGTAAAAACTTCTACAGTTAGGTTTTTAACTCCTGAAGTTCAATAGGAGCCATTCGATATGAGATTTTAGAAGTGAGTTTTGTACCAGATTCAAAGATGATACAAAATTCAATATCACGCTCTGGACGTAGGCCAAGAAATTCCTCAGGAAATACGTCAAAAATTTTACTAACAACAGAAATATCATTCAAATCTGACATATTTTTGTTCAAGCTAAGAAAGCTTGACATCCATTTTTCAATAAACAAATGACTTTACGGCTTGATATGAAAGAGTTTGACTTCAATGGTTTGGTTGCTTGAATTCGAATAACAGGTTGCTTAGGAATATGAAAACTAGCAACCTTACGAAATCAATCAATTTTGGCATGATGAGTAGTTAATCAATCAATCCCTAAAATCACATCAAAAGCAAGTATCTTTAAAGAAATAAGGTTAACAGATAATGTGATGGTGCCAACTTGGATCAAACAAGATTTATAAACAGTGAATGTGATGAAAGTTTCTCCTAACGGAGTTTTCACAGATAGGTCAAAGTTTAACTTCTCCGAAATCAAGTTTAAAAGTTGAGTATAACTAGGAGAGATAAATGAATGGGTAGAACCGGTATCTAATAAGGTATAGACTTCGCAAAAATTTATAATTAACTAACCCGTGCTAACTTCGTTTGGGTTCCTCGTATTCTGACCAGTCACGAAAAGCGCTCTTTCAAGAACCGTTGACTTTGACTTTTCTGGGATAACTTTTTGAGTCACTACCCCCGTTGGACTTGGTTTCGCTATAGTGCAATCTCGAGCGATATGTCCTTCCTTTCGGCAGTTATAACATACCTTAAACTGTTGTGGGCAGTTTGGGCTGATATGTCCTTCTTTTTCGTACTTATAGCAGATGACCGGTGGTCGTTCTCCTCCCTTGGAACCAGTTGCTGCTGGTGCTGACGTCTTCGTATTATCATTGTTGAATCTCCTCTTTTTAAAATCTCCTCCCGACTCGCTTCTTCTATTTTCATGGCCACGATTACCACCAGAGTGGTTGCCGTTCTTGTCTGTATTTTTCTTTCTCCGCTGGTTATCATTGTTCTGATGACTGCTGTCACCGGTATGATCCTGGTTGTGGTCCCTCGATTGACCGTACTCGTTATCTCGCTCTAATAATTGAGCCCTGTTGACAACATCTGAATAGAGAGAAAATTTATGAGAAATGAGATATTGACGTATGCCGGGTTTCAAACCTCTCAGAAACATCCGCGTCATACGTTCCTCATTCTCCACTAAATGAGGTGCAAACCTGGACAACTCTACAAACTTTGCCTCGTACTGGGACACCGTCATGTTATTCTGCTCAGTCTAATAAACTCTGCCTCCTTCATATGGCGAATACTTTTAGGAAAGTATTTTTCGTTGAAAAGTTTCTAAAACGTTTCCCAAGACATGCTAAGTGTGGCAGGCTAAGTACGCCTCACAGACTCCCACCAGTAGTTTGCCTCACCGCGGAACATAAAGGTGGCGAATGGAACCTTCTGTTCCTCCGTGCATCCCAAGACATCGAATATCTTGGAAATTTGCTTGACCCACATTTCCGCCATGATCGGATCCGGCTTTTCCTTAAATTCTGGTGGTCCCAACTCTTTGAACTGCTTGGCTATGACAAACCGTGAATTGCTATCATTTCCTCATATATTTTGAACACGAGTCTCCCCTGTCCAGTTTTGCATGAATTGCAAATAGCTTCTAAACATCCCATCGTTCATCATATTCTCATTGGTGTTGTTCACAGGAAGAACATTACCAGCCTGTTGCACGTTCTCCTCGTTGGTGAGTATAGGCATCTCCACCGTCTCATTTACTCCACTGTTAACATTCACAGTCGACATTCTCAAATACTGCCATAAAACAAGGGTTAATTTAACAAATTAACATATCACATAATATCCCAATATTATGACCGACCAACAAATAAGCTTAGGTAGGACACACTAGCGAAGGATTTACTCGTCTCTCCCCTCCTAGTTCTATTCCCCGATCTCCGCCAGAGATCATATCCCTAAGCTTTGATACCAACTGTGACGCCCCCAAAATAGGTCCAATCCATCCAACCCATTCTGAGTCGCCAAATATATGGTACAGAAAATAACTACAACTTTATGATTACAATTGTCGTGCAAAATACGACAACACATATACTGTGAGTTTAAATACAAATATTGTCATCTACACAATATTCATACTCAATTAAGTCCTCATTATACTTATTGATACACTATTTTACAAAATAGTGAGGACTACTAAAACAACTGTCTTGAACCATCATTCCACACCCCGACTAGTACTCGCTACATTCTCGCCTCCTGAGAAGAAAATGGAACAACAAGGAAAAGGGTGAGCTCAACTAGCCTAGTAAAAAATATTATGACTAAGATAATATACAACAAATTATCCTTAGTCTTCAATAGGAAAAAATCTAATAGAATACAATAGACAACAAATTTTAAATCAATATTCGCAGCGAAAAATAATAATTCATAGAAGAGTTACGTAGAGAATGAAATATACGATTATCTATGAATTTAAAAGTCCATCATCAATATTTTATCCCTGTAACATCAATCAATAAATATTTTGAATCAAATAGTCATCTTTGCACTACAGGCTAAAGATATTCATCAGTTGGTCATGTTCATCTCAACACTTGTTCATCTTTGCACTGCGGGCCAAAGATATTCATCAGAAATCATTCATCTTTGCACTACAGGCCAAAGATATTCAGTTATATCATCATTTAAGACTGAGGATGATGAAAAATATTTTAAAAAAAAACGAATCCAGTGAAACAAAAGAACAAATATTAAGGATTCGTATTTCAGCTATTCCATGTCCAAAAATACCTCATAAATAATCATGGTGGAGTAAAATTCAAGAATGATCAAAACATGGATACAATCAAAGCTAGTATCCAGAATAGATATTTTGGACAAAAAGAAGAAAAATCATTTTTCGGTGAATAGTACTGTATTCGTGAATAGTGTCGTATACGTTAATAGTGCCGTATACGTGAATAGTAACTCTGACACCAAAAGATAGAAATTTCACAAAAAACATCATTATGTTTCGTGAATAGTACTCGTGAATAGTAACTCGAGAATAGTTACTCGTGAATAGTAACTCATGAATAGTAACTCATGAATAGTAATCTCGACATGAAAAAGTTTCAAATTTGATAAAAATTTCTAACCAATATTTCGACATAATGATATTGAAGAAATAATATCATTTTCGAATAAAATAGCATCCCTTACCCCGAAAGAATAGTACTTCTAACTGGACTACCGGATATAGTGCTGAAGGAAACTTGCACCTTATAACAACACTCAAAGTATACTCACAAGAATACGCTCAATGTATTGAGAGAGAAAGAGAGAGAAGATTTCAGTTTCTGGTGTAATTTTCAATTCTATCATAAGCACCCTATTTATAGGAAAATGCTTAGAACACCAAAGTAGAAAATTTAATAAAATATTAATATATAAATAAAATTTTCTACGCCAACCTTAGACTTCTGAATTCAGTAACTTAGTATGTGATTAATGAGGCTCATAACATATAAAAAATGTTTTTCTTAATTAAAATAATTAAAACTTCCAAAAATCAATTATTTCTGAATTTCAGAAATTTAATAATTCATAATAAATAGTCCTTTTATCAGAAAATTTGAATCTCGTGACTAATTATAGGAAATTCAATTCTCTACAAATTTGCAAAAGAAAGTTTTTCCAAATTTCAAACAGAAATTGACCAAAATCCATAAACGGACGATTTTACAGGCTATAATCAAATTTCAGTCAAGAAATGGGCCCACAGACATGTTTAACATGTTTTAAATAACTTTTGTAACAAAAATACTCTTTCTCCTCATATACTCATATATCCTACATTCATTGTAAAAATATCATCATTATTATATTATAATAATATAATAAAATATTATTTTATCAGAAAAGATAAAATATCAATTTTTAACAATTGTCACTTTAAAAATTTTCTCCATCTATATCCACATAAAATGAATATTTTCCTCATCATATAAATTAATAATTAATTATTCACAAATAATATTACAGAATCACAGTACTGACAACCAGGTCGTTCCCAGGAAAGAGGGGGCTTTCCAATAAGGATCTCTCCTTACTGGCGCGCAATTAGACGACCAAACCTCTCCTTAGACAGAATTTTCTAGACATTGCCAATAATGTTATCTAATAATATTATTCAGATAATATGAATTATTGCTCCGATAATAGAAAATACTGTGTAGTGACAATTAATAAAACAACAGTAATATAACATATCAACGCAGTAGTTATTGAATCAATAAAATAAAATACTAAACAGTAACTACTGTAACAATTATTGAGTAATGCCTTCTTACGTAAAAATCAATAATTGGTGCAATACTGTAAAAATTAATATTACTGTGTTTTAACCACAGGGTATTCCAACAGTATTAACGGTAACAACTACGCCGTTATTTATAAACAACTTGTTTTTTGTCGTTTTCTTCATCCAATCGCTTTCCGTTATGGGGCTCACACAAGGCTGCGTCGTCGTACGAATATTTCCCGACAACAAGAATATTCCACGACCAAACGAATATTCCCCGATAAAAATGAATATTTTATGACCACTTGCTTATTTGAAATATTTGTGCATTTTACCCATAACTAACCACATTAATCAAATCAACCCTTACTATTTCAAAATAATAAATAGAGGAATTAAATTTCATTTATTAAAAATTTGGGGTCTTACATGTAATGTCAATAATGATGAAGATCTAGAAACCAAAACTCAAGGTTGTTGAAACCATAGAGGACCCAATAGAGCATGAAGAACATTTTCAATTTGATCTTTTGAAAGGTGAATTAGTAGATAATTTGAATAATGAAAGTTTCTTCATGCTGATGGATGAAGTGGAGTTTGAGGATAGCTAATCGTCTATGTTCGCCATGCAAATCAAAGAAAAGACAAATAGGCCGCATTATATGGTCATCTTCTTGTATAAGCCAGATTTGAAGAAAATGAATGAGTCGGGCTGACGACTATAAATAAGCGCTTCTTGGGAGGCAACCCAAGTGCTAGTTTAATTTTAGTATCATTGTAGTTCATTTTTTCTTCTATATTGCTCTATTAGTAATTTAGTTTATTTTGCCATCTTTCTATGTGTAGTTTAGTTCATTTTTATCTTGATTTTCCTTTTTAAAGATTAGTAAGTTAATTTTGTTCTAATGGTGCGTTAAGGGTTTTGAAATAAAAAAAAAATTCATAGTAGGAAGATTCCTAAATTGCTTGCATAATGAATTCCATTAGTTGACATGTTCGGCATTATTGTGGTATTTATTTACGTAAGATTTTTGTATCCATTAGATTCCTTTGAGTATTGGTATGCTTTTGAGTAAATTGAAGTTCTTAGAATAAAAGTGCCTTGGTTCGGTGTTTTTAGTTTACCAATATTAGTTTATACTAAAGTTGGTGCTTTGAATGTCTAAGGTTGTTGTTTTTATGCTAATGCAATGAAGCTTACTTTGAGTGTTGTGTGTAGTTTTTATCATGTGAATATTAGTTTATAGTTATGCAAGACTATGGTATTTAGTTATTTTGATCTAGTATTTGTTAATAAGAATGGTGTTTGCTGCGCAATAAAGGTTTAAAAAAATTCTCTAATGCAGGGTAGGAGCTGCAGCGCCTATGTAAGCCTTATAAGTGGCGCCGCAACGCCTCTCTCAAGGCCAGGCTTTACTTACTCAGACTGCAGAGTCTCTCGAAGCTTAACATCCGGTGCCGCAGCGCCTGACTAGCCTTCATATTCTACTAATTCACGCTGCAACGCCTCCTAACAAAAACTTTACGGCACTGCAATGTAAGTATCAAATATTTGTTCCTCAAATCAAGCAAAATTAGACAACTGTTCCCATTTCAAGTTTATACACGCACTTGCTCGACAGTTACAGAGCACCTTTAACCCAAGCATTCTTATAACAACCCTAGCACTCCACAATTCGTCCCTAATACTTCTCCTATCCTTCCAAACTCAATCTACAACCCCATATATTCATTCCAATCATTACAGTGATTATTCCGAAGAAAGGGTCAATTGCAATCAATTTGTTCAAGCACAGAGGCTAACCCGAATCTTCAATTATAGAGTTGTTAACCAATTCCTAGGTAAGATTCATTTAACTGAATTAATTACGAAGTGAATTAAGTGTATAAGGGTGTGTTAACTGGATTACTCAATTCGATGCCAGTTCAATTACTGAGTAATTAGAGCTTGAACATAAAGATTGTACCGCTTTGGTTTTGCAATTATTTAGGTTTACTTAATTCAATTGCTTGGGATTGTTGTGATTAATTATTTGGCATCTCTAGGAAAAAAATTTGGGTTTGACATATCTAAAACAGACCATGGAAGCTTGAGTTTAGGCAGTGTATACATAGTGTCCGATGATTTTCCAAAGTGAGAACTAGGCTTAGTTTTGGTTCGGAATTGCCTAAGTGAACTTTGGTTAGGCAATTGGTCTAGGTTTTGATACTGCTTTTGGTTAGACATTTGTTGTTCATTTTGGGGAAAACTATGACTTAGTTTTGGTTCGATTTAGTTTAGGTAAATTCAGTTCAGCTGGGTAAATTATAGTTTGGCATTGGAATTCACTTTGGCCAGTCACTTTGGCTTCATAATTGGTATTCAATTGGGGCTAGAATTGGTTTAGTCTTGCCTTGGTGTGATTTGGACAAATATTCGACATTTATGCACAGTCTTTGCTTAAACTTCTGAAATGGCTCCAAAGAGACCTAGATCAAGCACTTCTTAGGTCGTGCCACAATATGACACAACTAGATTTGTTAACTTGGCGGCATCCGAGAAGTATCACAAAGTTCTATTGAATAAGAACTTAATGCTAGAGAGGGGTCTAAAGCCTGATGGGAGACTTGACAGAGAAATGAGTGCCATGCTAGCCGACTGTAAATGGGGCCATTTCATGCGGCAACCATTATCCGTAGCCATAGCCATAGTAAGGAATTCCATGCCAACGCCTCGCCAGAGGGCGATTTGGTAGTCCAAGACAGGGGTAAGGCAGTCGCTTTTGATAAGAAGACTATAAATGCATGCTTTTAGTTGCCAGTGAAAGTAGCATGCACACAAGCTAATCATGTTTGATGATAAAGCATATACTTTGTAACAATCTTATTTATTTATTAATAAAAAGTATTAATTTATTAAAGGCTTTTAATTATCTACATGATGCTATTTTATAATATGTGACAATCTATAGTTTTAAGCAATGCTTTTAGAATAATGATGGTGATCATTCTAATGAGATCTATATTCTTAGAAAGCTTAAAACTAAAATAGTTTCCAATCGTTGGATTACTAAATTGGGGATTAGTGAATCCAGACAGATTGGTACATACGTTGCTTGCTAATTGGATGAGGATGATTGATCTCATGATCATTTGTGTAGAGACACTAAAGCAAGTATGTAGGTGCTTATTAGAGAATAAGTTCACTGAACGTGGCTCGCTAAGGAATACCTAATGGAGTTTTACTTGCCTGTCAATAGGAATTCCTATAGTGATAGTTGTACAAGTGATCCTTGGACTTGAGATCATCATAGTATCTTGTGTATGATGAGTTATACTTTGACTTATTCCTTAAGACCCTTAGGGTATATCAAAGGGTATGCCTTGGTATAATAAATTGTACATGGAGATCATGTATGATCAATAAAGAATCTACCACTTCTAGTAAAAGAAGAGAAATGTCCTATGTGATTCGATAAATGACAACTCAGTGGTCCTTGGCCAATGCAGAATGAAATTAGAAAGGAGTTTCTAATTTGCATTATTTGGAGTTGTGCATTTAAGAGTCGAAATACATATAATTAAATAAAATAAGACTTGACAGTAATTTCATGTCCTATGTTTAATTGGGACATTGTATGGTGGAAGGATTGAATTGTAAAATAACTATTTACTCAAAGGTTCTTTTATGATTAATGTTGAAATCTATATTATCTGGAAAGTCGTTGATCGCTAGGGAGGCTTATCCCTATTATAGAATAAATATTATTTATTTAAATAAATTAATATTTAAATTTATTTATTTAAATAAGATTAGAATTGTTCTAATTAATTTATTCACAACCGGTTTAATATGGAGAACCTAAAGGGTCACACCATAAAAGGAAGAATAATTATTTAAGAAGTTAATGGCATAATCGTAATAATAAGTTAAGTGTATTTAATTTAATCTATGGTGATAGAATAAATTAAATAGCTTAATATTTATTATTTAATATTTTGGAAATATTAAATATAAATTAATAAGAGGAGTTTTATTATTATTATTACTATTATTACTATTTAATTTCTAAAAGAGTTTGAGAATTAATTAATAAAAGTACTCTCATATATCCTAATAAGATTATGAAGCTAATTAATTAAAAATATTTAATTAATTATTTCTAATAAGATTAGGAGCCTAATTAATTAAAGGAGTTTAATTAATTAAAATAAAGTCCAATTCCTTAATTGTTAAGGAGGCTACATCTATAAATAAGAGGAGTCTTATTATGGGTGCAGAGTTATTGTTGACTTTTTCACAACAGACGTAATTCCAATAGTTGGAGAGTACACTCCTTTTCTATGAGAGATAGAAAAACTAGGATTATGCCAAACACTCATTTTCTTGATTCTTTATTCTTTCTTGGTGGATCACTTCTAGAGGCCAAACACTTGGGTGGCTAACGTTGATCAAAGAAAGGAACCAAACTCGGTGGATTCAAGTTGAACGCGAAAAGGATTTGGAGGTGAACTTGTACCTGAGGAAGCTCGAATCTTCAAGGGTATGATTCTTGTTCTTTATCTTTTCGTTTAATTAATAATTGTGCAGAAAGGATGATCCGGGTATATGGTTTGTAAAATTTTATAACTCTAATTTTTTACGTTTCCGCTTAATTTGTGCAATTTGATTGTTTACGTTTCCGCTTAATTTGTGCAATTTGATTGCGTTCATGAATATTACAAACCTAACAGCCAGACTACGACATGGACTACCTAGCAAACGGTGTCCGAAGCTATGATTTGGATGATGTTATCAAAAGGTTGTGTCAGCCCGACACTGCTTGGAAAACGAATGAATACACGGAAGAAAAGTCTATCTTCGCCCACAAAGAGCTTTAATGCTATGGGAAAGCATGGTATAGTTTTGTCTGCCAAAACCTTACACCGACCCAGTATGTGAGTGACTTGACTAAGGAACGGGCAATATTGCTTTTTGCCATAGTTGCTGGATTAAAGGTAGATGTGGGCTCACTGATCCAGGAACCATTACAAAGTCCTTGAGGGGAAGTACCTCAAGAGGACTATCTCACCCATCTGTCATCATTATTCTCTACAAAATAGCCAAGGTGCAAGTGAGAGACGATGAGATGATACTGTCACCGATGGCGACGATTTATCATGCCACCATAAGTCGATAGAGAGTTTGGGAGGGAGCAGCTTTGCACCCATGCGGTGAGGGATTTCTACCATCCATTCAGCCTCCATATACTTCTCAGGTCGGACCATCCTCTCAGCAACCTTAGATATGCTCTTCTTTAGCAGGCCCCCTGGTAAGGATTCTAACATCACTAACCCTCCTGCACCAGAAGGCAGATTTAGATGCTCAAAGATTCGAGAGGCATATCAGGCATATAGTAGTGGTTGCCTAGAGGTAATACCTGATGATGCAGTATCAGGCAGAGTTTGCCACTACTGTGGTAAATATTTATTCCTCATTCAGTGGAGACAACGTGGAGATTATATCATACCAGTTTCCTCAGCCTCCAGTATTCCCTCCATATCCACCACCATCTCCTGTTGCGGATGAGGTCAATGACGGCGACGACACGGAGTGATGATACCCTCAAGGAAGCCTTCTCAATATTGATATTTGCATGCTAGACAATGAGGGCATTGCCCATCTTAAGTTTAGGGGTGTTTATCAGCTTTATCAGCTTTTCTTTCCTATGCCATGATATTATTAGGATGTCATTAGTACATTATTATTCAGGCTTTACTAGTGTTTTTATTAGTATTTTGGGCTGCAAGGTATTGTATTAACTGCACCCATGGATTATTTGATTTTTATGCATGGATTCTGTAGGAATGTTTATATCTATCTATGAATGGCTTTAGTAATTATGAATATCGATCTTTCTGTGCCATGATATGGTTTTAATAGTTATGTATGGATTCGTTTCTATCTTTTTATGACATGGTATTTGTAGACCCCGTTCTTAAACTGATATATATGATTGTGATGGGTTTTATAGTTAGTATTGTGGCCATTGTTGAGTTATTTTTGATTGTGGCCAATGATAAGCTTGTTATGTTACTATTTCAAAGTGTTTGTCAAGCATGTGTGGTTGAGGTGTTTATCTTAATTAGTAGTTGAAACTACTTGTTGATTCGTTCTTTCTTATTGAGCACATACCAACTTTATGACTAGTTTTATTTCAGAAAAGAGTACATAGTCAATTACTTTATCAAATTCTTTCTTTTTAACTTGGCTGAGTCGATAATTCAAGGATGTTGATGTTTATTTCAAGTTTGGGGGGTCCTAAGTGATTTATTAGCATGTTTATATAAAAAAATCTCTAAATTTGACCAAGCCTAATTATGTGGCCTTTGTTGCTTGAGATAGTAGGTCCTTAAGGGTGTTCTACACCTAATACCCTAAAGTCATCTGGCATAGGAGTTATTGATGAAACGCTTGTTACATAAGTGGCTCTGAATAACCTAATGTAATTAGGCATAGCACGATCAAGATTTAGATTGGGATAGTTAATGAATAATGAATAATTTCTTAAATTGGCTAAGTTTAACTATGTGGCCTTGTTACTTGAGTTAGTAGATCCTTAGAGGTGTTCTACACCAAGTGCACTAAAGTCGTCTGCCTTGTGAGTCGTTAGTAAAAAGCTCGCTACATGAGTAGCTTTGAATAGCCTAAGGTAGCTAAACATTGTACAAGTACAATTTAGATGTTTGCATGATAATACCCTTGAGATTCGGTCTTACATATGTTGTCTTGTTCTGAAAACTTGATGTATCATGAATTAAAGAGTTAGAATGTTCACTATGTAATTGATTATATGAATTTATTTGAACTATGTCTGGTTAGAGTAGTTGGTTTTCACACACACATAATTTTGGATCAGAAGCATGTTTAAACTAAGGATTAGATTTAAACCTTGCTCATAGTTGTGTTATACTTCTTCTTAAAGTTAGTTGTTCTGAGTTTAAAGGCAATAATGAGGGTAAATATTGATTATACACTTGAGTTGCAGTTATTAGTAAATTTTTGATGTTTTTATTCTGATATTTTTCTTAGGGACAAGCAAAGACTTAAGTTTGGGGGTATTTGATGAGTGGGATTTGTACTCACAAATCGGATACTTTAATCCTTAAGAAATTGTATGTCCGTCATGTTTTTTATTGCTTTTATAGTATAATGTTATTTTTCCTAAAATATACTTTACAGTGATACTTAGGTCATTTCCAACTTCTAAAGGGCATAATTGTTATTTTCTCACTATAGGCGCCGCAACGCCTCTTTTGGCTGGTTGTTTAGCACCGCATCACTCACTAATTGGCTAGTCTTGTTTAACAGGCACTGCAGGGCCTGTTTAAGGCTAAAACCCTATGCCACAACGCCACTTCTGGATCTTAGGCAGTCAACAAGAGGAAATGACCCAGACAAAAGAGAGAGGATATATGTTCATAAGCTCTGCCTCCCTTGCAAATATCAGAGAACTTTTATACATACTTGGCATAGAAAGAGTTATTGGGAGCTAGAACTAAAGAGAGTTTTGATAACAAAGCAACAAAAGAGATAGAGGCAAATGACTGGGACTCCATGGCAGCTCAGGAGCAAGCTAACAACAAGGAATGGAGATCATGAATTGAAGGGAGTTCTTGGAGATTGAATAATGCCATGACAAAGTTTATTCTTCTCTATACAATTTCTTTGATTTTGTAAGCTATAAATGTTGTTTATTTTGATATTGATGTTTACTTTAAAAGCTATTAAATAAACATTGTTCTAAGGTTATAACGGAACCCACTGTTACTTTGAATTAACTTCCTTGTCTTTTTGTTTGGCACAATACGGATTGGCCCAATATATTTATGCGCTTAATGTTAGTTACTAAGGAATTAGTAGTTAAATTGGTAATCTATGAAAAAATAGGAAATGAATTGCAGATTATTACTTTGAATTTTTTGGCATGTGATTATGTTTGTCTACACAAATAGATTTCATAAATTATGTATAGGATAGAAATACACCTATATGCCATGTGTGACCTAATTAAGAATCTAACCTTGAATTCCTTGTCTATGGCACTACAAGAAAAAGCTTTATCAGCGACCGCCTATCAGCGACCGCATACAGTCGCAGATAACCATCAGCGACCGCATGCTGTCGCTAAAAGGCGTTGCACAAAATCTGGTCACTGAGATGCACATCGGCGACCACTATTAGCGACTGATATATCTGCGACCGCTATACGCGACCGAAATAACAAATTTGGTCGCTAAGCTTAGTGAGCATGGTCCAGGGCCAAAGCTGACGTGTTCCACGTGTCAGTGACTGGTATCAGCGACCGTATGCGGTCGCTGTTGTCCATAAATAGTATCCGTCGCTATTACCCTTCCAGCAACCGCATGCGGTCGCTGATATGGAAAAATAAAAAAACAAAATCTTGCTGTTTTGCAGAAATCCCAAAAATCTGTACCTGTTTTATCCCAACACACATACCCAACAACAACATACACAACAATATAAACATCCATCGTCCACCAACACATACACCAAACTAGTATATAAACCATTTAAAACCAATATGATTTTGAATAAATATAATAACATTTCAAAACTTGTTTAAGCAACATACAAACATCCTAAGAATGAATATACAAGTACAAACTTATACTATAACTATAAAACTAATCTAAAGCAGGTACGTCAAGCATCACCGCCTCCTTGATCACCCTGTAATTAACAAAATAATAAAACATGTTAGAAATATATACTAATTGTGTTAATATTGGTATATTATGACAATATACAACAAATTAATTTTATACCTCGTCGCCATCCCCGTGTTGTGATGTTGCTGCTGCCGCTACTACTTCAGCTAACTCCTCAGCACTCAGAGCCCCCAGATGTCCGCCCAGTATCTTCAGATGATCCCGATCTTAACATATAGCTCTTACACAGTCAGTCGGAGTATGAACAGCTGGATGGCTCGATGACTGTGTAGACTGGGTAGAGAACAGCCTGAGCCACTGAAGGATGGGCGTCGTCGTTGTCCTTGACCTTTAATGTAGTTCTTCTTCACAACAGACGCCCTCTCCCACAACTCTTGATCGATAGACGGACGTGGAGTGCCTTCAGGATAACGCTCATTCAATAAACGCTTATAAGTGTCCTGTCATCACGTTAACAATTAAATAGTTAAAAATAAATTAATTCTGTAAGCATTAATTAAAGATCAAGTTGTTAAAATTTATTACCGCTATCTGGATAGCCTCAGGCAGACCATCACGGGTGGCCACGTACACATCCAGCCAATGGATAGGCTGACCTTGAGACTGAGACTCCTATACAAAAATAACACAATATTACTATGTAAAAATGGGATATATTTTCTATAATTCATGATTGAAAACATATTAAAACTTGTAAATACGTACCCTGGCAGTGATATGCTGCAACTGTGAAATACTGCCGCCCTTGTATGTTCCTTTAGCCTTTGTGCCATCGGATACACCCGAGGCTCTATTGGTGGCGACAGTCTTTCGTCTTTTCACCCAGCTCTCAGCTCTCCATTGAGCACACATCTCAGCCCATATGGACTGGGTGCACCACCAGGGGCTATGCTCGTGCATATAATCCTCTCCCTGGCCTGGATGGTCGATCTCGGCATTGTGAATGGCTTTTTGTCGTTCTTTATTCAAGTTGTCCTTGGAGCGGACCGCGCACTTCTGCCAAAATAATGTCTGAATCACCGAAGCATGTGCGTCCTCCCATCTATACCTTTTCTGCAAATAAAACAACAATAATAACATTACTAAATAATTATCCTTTGAATATTATATTAATATTATATTAATATTATCTAACATAATTAAAAAAAACATACCTGAAATTCTGCCCAAACAACATTCTTGTAGGCGATAGGTGTGCTCGCCCATGTAATCACAGCTGTAGGCCAATTCTGTAAACACAGCTGTGAAATGCACTTGACGATTTATTATCTGAAAAAGTCACTATAATATACAACATCAATTAGCATATATTAAAGCAATTTACATCTAAGTTATAATATTTATGAACATTTTTCAAACTTATACTTATATAACACTTAAAAAAAATTCGCCAGAGTCTCCCCTATAATATGGACTAGCCACATGCACGACGACATGCATATATGGACATTTCTAGGCACCCAAGACACAAACCAATATAATATCAATCAAAACATTACCAATATACAATAAATGGAATCTTAAATGCTTATATAAAATTGATATATGCGGGACGTACGTGCTATTCGGAGGAAGGCGAATCTGAATAAGAATCCGATCATCCAGATTAGTAGGGGCCTTGGGCACATGATTAGGCCCCCTACCCAAGCCGCGCTTTTTCTGCACTACTTCAGAAGCCATCTGTATATTACAAATTTTAAGATGTTTTGCAGAGTCATATTTGATTACATGTATATATGACAATAAACATGACAGTGATATAAACATGTATATATATGAATATAAAATGACAATAAACAAAAATTGTATTTAAATAGTTTAGTACATAAACATGACAGTGATTTAAACATGTATATATATATATATATATATATATATATATATATATATATTATAAAATGACAGTCCATTAAAAAATCTCATATGAAGTGAACTGCACCCAACTCCAAACAAATATACATTCACTTTTTAAACAAAAATAATATACGAATAACAAGGTAGAACCTCTTGTACAAAAGTACATAAGAAGAACAAATACAATGGTAATGTATCATAAATTGATGACGTGCTTTATTTACAACAATATCTGCTTTAATTGATTCCCTCATTTGTTTCAAGTGTCAATGTCTGATTCAGAATCATCTTGTATACGTGTTGCAGATTCATAACCATCATCTGCTTCAGATTCAGTGTCAGATTCAGTCAATAACTCTTCCTCCTCAGTATCAATGTCATCTGACACAAGTATTGACTAAGGATCTAATTCATGTGGTTCATCTCCACCATCTAACTGGATTACTTCATTGTCGTCTTCCACATTTATTATAGTTTGACATTGAAGCATCTGCTCTTGGTAAATCTCCCCATCAACTAATTCTACACGACTACGCGTGGGAGTATGAATTACAACTTGCCAATCTGTAGGCGGTCTATCCCTTTTCTTAGCAGGACTAGGAGTGTAGTATACTTGTACTGTTTGAGTTGGTAAAACAAACGGTTCGTTGGAGTACGCAGACCTATGGAGGTCAGTATCAACGATTCCATGTCTGTCAATACGTATCCCTTTTTCTGAATCAAACCAACGGCACTTGAACAAGTGAATATGACCCCCGTACGTGCCCTTGTACGACAACTCTACGGTTTCCTCCAACTCCCCATAAAAGGCACGACCAAGCTCATTGTAACAATCTCCTTGGACACACACTCCAGAGTTCGTTGTTCTTTTACCGCACCCATATGCCTTTGTGTGAAATTCACAACCATTTATTTTGTAACCATTGCGGCTGACTTGGTCCCTGTCTGGTCCCATAGCTAGGACTTGTACATTAGCCGGAATCGTTGATCCCTCAGTTAAAGCCTACAAAAACTCCATCTTATTAAATGAAGTCATAGTTAAATGGAGTATATATATATATATATATATATATATATATATATATATATATACTACGTGCTTAAAAATTGAACTTACTTTTTCCTTTAGCCAAAGTGCAAATTTTTTATCCCGATTGATTTGAATATCTTTATCAGTTATGCCGGGATGCTTCAGTTTTAACTCGTCATCATACAATCTATACCATGTTATAAACATTAACATATTGGAATAAATTTTCAACTTAAAAGATAAATTATCAAGTTTACATGTGTACCTCACAAATTCGTCAATCTCCTCGCAATTGAGAAGAATGTAAGTATGTGCATCATGTAATTCTTGCTAAGAAAGGAATATGCGCTTCCCTTTTCTATAAGCGCAGCCCGATAGACCAAATACAGAGAGACGACCATTCAGTTCAACATTTCCCCCATCATCATGTCTCGATACTCGATTGGCCTTTGTCAAGACTTCGTCTGGAAAATAGTCTGAGACAAACGTAGATATCTCATCAAAATTGTATGCCTCGCATATCGACCCCTCGACATAAGCTCTATTCTTCACCTTCCTCTTAAGGTTTCCCATCACCCTCTCGAAAAGGGTACATCCATCTATATTGAACTGGATCCCCAACACGAGCTTCATAGGGAAGATGGATTTGCAAATGCTCCATGGAGTCAAAAAATCCAGGTGGGAATATTTTTTCCAGTTTACACGTGATCTCTATGATGTTCTTCTCAAGTACAAACATGTCCTTCTCATTCAATGATTTTTAACACAAGTCTTTGAAGAAACGACTAAGATCCGTCAAAGCATCCCATATTGGTTTATCATGCAGTTCCCAAAATGCTATAAGCATGAGTCTCTCCATGAACACATGACAGTCATGACTCTTCATCCCTTGTAATTTCCTACCCGTAACACACCTTGCAATGTTTGACGCATATCCATCTGGTAGTTTCAGAGACTTAACCCATGTGCACACATCTTCAACTTGCTTTTTGGACAATGTGAACCTTGCATGCGGTTTGACAATCTTACCATTAAGAGATTCATAAAGTTCTAATCCAGGACGCTTACAAATATCTTTAATGTCCAAACGTGCCTTATCGTTATCTTTTGTCTTCCCCGTAACATTCATCACTGTGTTAAACACATTGTCAAACACATTCTTCTCAATATGCATCACATCTAGATTATGACGAATCAAATTTGTAGACCAATAAGGCAATTCCTAAAAGATGCTTCTCTGAACCCAGTTATGAGATTCACCAAACTCATTGATTATGTTTGTGGCATCAACCTTACCAAATGGGATAACCGACAATCTCATCACACGATCTCGTATCTCCGTTCCCGACAATCGCGGTGCAGGCATATCATTATCTACTTTCCCTTTCCTGAAGTGTTCTCTATTTCTTCGAAACGGGTGATCTACCGGTAAGAATCGACGATGACAGTCAAACCAACAAGGCTTTCGACCTTTTGATAGATTAAACGACTTTGTATGCTCCATACAATACGGACAAGCCAATTTCCCGTGTGTACTCCATCCAGCTAACATACCATAAGTTGGGAAGTCACTTATAGTCCACATAACCGCTGCCCTAAGGTTGAAATTTGTTTTCGTTCCAACATCCCAAGTATATACTCCATCCTCCCATAATACCTTCAACTCGTTTATAAGAGGTCTCAAGTAAACATCTAAGTTCTTTCCAGGACTCTTAGGACCAGGAACCACGAGTGAAAGAAAAAAGTATGGCTGTTTCATACACATCCAAGGAGGCAAGTTGTACAGAGTAACAATCACAGGCCAACATGAGTACGGAACAGCTGAGTGGCCAAACGGATTGAAACCATCGGTGGACAATCCAAGCCTCACATTTCTAGGTTCCAATGCAAATCCAGGATGTGATAAGTTGAAATCTTTCCAAGCCTTCCCATCTGCGGGATGATTTAGTTCTCCATCTTTAGCTGGAGATTTCGCATGCCAACTCATATGTTCAGCTGTTCTTGAAGACATGTACAATCTTTTTAGCCGATGTGTTATTGGAAAATACCTTAGAATCTTAAACGATATACTTGATTTTTTTGTAGTCACACCCTCTTTATTAGGCCTAAACCTATCATGACTGCAAAACGTGCACCTTATCATCTGTTCATTTTCCTTATAAAATAACATGCAATCGTTGGGACATGCATCGATCTTTTGGTATCCAAGACCCAACTTCTTCACCATTTTCTTACAAAAGTAATAGTTACCAGATAATTTCTCACTGTCAGGTAACATACTCTTAATGGCCTTCAAGAGTGACTCAAAACACTCATGGCTCATGTTATGATCAGCCTTGATGTTAAGTAATGTCGCCACTGCAGACAATATAATGTATTTGGTGCAACCATGCCACAATGGATCGCTACACTCGTCTAACAACTTAAAAAAGTCTTTGGCATCAGAATTCATAAGTTGCTCTCGGCCTTGCTCCCAATCAAAATCTGGCCCTGCAATATCATGAACCATTTCATTCATACGATGAGTACTACTGCCCGAATTGTGTACTTGTGTGATGTCTCCATCTCTTCTTTGCCCATGTTCCCACCAGCATTCTTCGTAATTTTTCATGAACCCAGAAACAAGTAAATGATAGTTTACCATGTCTATGTCCATATAATTTACATTCTTACACTTCAAACATGGACATCGTATCTGCGACTTACCATTCATACATTCTGGGTGACTATACGCATACTTCAAAAACACTTGGCAACCAGCTTTAAATTCAGATGTAGCACCTATCTAGGAACTTGACTTTCGTCGTGCCATCCAACTACGGTCTGAATAGAGGTCCATGATTCCACGGTACCTACTACAGACAACATGAGCTTATTAATCATATGACTTGAGCATACTTGAAACCATATGACTTGAGAATACTTGTAAGCATATGATTAACATTTCAGCATACTTGTAAGCATATGACTTGAGCATACTTGTAACCATATGAGTTGAGCATACTTGTAACCATATGAGTTGATTAACATTTCATTCATGCTATCTTTATATCAGTAATACATATTTGGTTGGTATTCAGATGCCAAAACAATCTCTTTATTAACCAAATGTGTCTAGTTACCTTCTCTGTTGCACTAACAGTTCCCTAGCACTGCCTATTTTGGCTTAACAGCCCCCCAATAGCTTACCATGCTGACAAGCAAGCTTGGCTTGGCCCCATGAGGCTTAGCTAAGCTTGGCGTGGCCTTGCGGCTCCAATCTCAGCCCATCAGCTCCAACAGCCCCTTAATAGGCTCTAGTGGATCACCAATATACTTATAATACTTAAAAAAATTTCACCAGAGTCTTCCCTACAATATGGACTAGCCACATGCACGACAACATGCATATATGGACATTTCTAGGCACCCAAGACACAAACTAAGAGAAATATAAAAATTTCCAATCAAATCGAACAATTACTTGAAGAATTGAATTCATTGATTCATGAAAGTTTACAAGGTTTACCCCCTTGCTCTTCTTCACAAAAAACTTTAAGCTATCCCAACTTCAGTTGAAGTAATATTATTTCGAGTTTTAGGATGTAGTTTTTAATAAATTTTAGGTAGAGGATTGATAGTAATATAAAATAACCCAATATTCTTAGGTTTATCCGCATAATTTCTTTACCATGCTACCAGCCTACCACTACTTAACTAACTACTTATATTTGTAGGGTCAAACATAAAATAAATATACAGTCTTAATATTTACAAAATTCACAAATTAGGACTCTTTTTGTAGGACGGATGGAAGGTATTGTTAGAAAATTATTGTCCTTAGTAACATCTAACTAACTGAAATTCAAGTCTCTAACAATAAATCTTCTAAACCAATTCAGATGCTTTTGAAAAACAAATGATTATTCATATGAATGATTATTCTCTAGCAAACAAAACACACCAAATAAGAAAAAAAAATTTACTTAAAAACGAAATCTTATAAGGAAATTCAACGGAAACATTATTACCTAAAAGTGACGATAAAATGAATCAGTTGATTGACTAGCGACGGCTTCTCAATTTCATTAGGAGGAAGAAGAAGAGATAATTTATATTAAGAAAACCTAAAATGAAAAGTACATACCATTGTTTGGTGGGGACGGCGGCTGGGTGGTGGCGGCGGTGGCTGGCCGGTGGTGCGGTCAACTTCTCCTTCTCCCCTTTTTCTCCCTCTTCTCCCTCTTCTCTCTATGCTGAGCTCCCTCTCTTCTTCTTTTTTTCTTCCGTCTTCTGTGTCGAGCGAAAGACCTGTTACTGATTTCTTTTAGTTTGATCAGCGACCGCCATCAGCGACCATCTGCGGTCGCTGAATTTTAATAACATGGACTTATCAGCGACCGCATGCGGTCGCTGATGTTAAGTGGTCGCACAAAACCTTGGCGCCAACATTTTGTGCCAAATTTTACGAGGCAAATTTGTAATAGCGACTTCTCAGCGACCGCATGCGGTCGCGGATAGTATTTAGCGACTACTTTAAGGTACGATCGCAGATGTCGGTCGCTATAAATAGTATCAGCGACCGAATATGCGGTCGCGGATAGTCTTGGTCGCTGTGAAATGAAATGCATCTGGATGTGACTATGGATTTTGAGGTTGGAGAAAATAGGAGCATGAGTGGGTGTAATGTCGAGAATGATGAAGATCTGGAAACCACACTCAAGGTTGTTGAAACCATATAAAACCCATTAGAGTATGAATAACTTTTTCAAATTAATCTTTTGAAAGGTGAATTAGTAGATAACTCGAACAATGAAAGTTTATTTGTGTCGATGGATGAAGTGTAGTTTGAGGATTGCCAATCATCTATGTCTGCCATGCAAATCAAAGAAAAGATAAATAAGTGGCATGATATGGTCATCTTCTCATATGAGCCGGATTGAAAGAAAATGAATGAGTCGGGTAGACTGTGACGCCCCCAAATTCAGACACTCATATCTCAAATTTGGTTCATCACGTACTATCTCTAATAATAAATCAAAATCTCATACAATGGAAAATATAATAAATTATATTGTCATAACATAATTATTCTCATCCCGAGGTCTCGAACCGTTACTACAACATCTTAATTTAAAAATAACTTATTACATCATAATAGATAATTCTTCATACAACAAAATAATAATAGATTCCTAGTACTAAGAAACAAAGCTATTCCAAAGTCTTCTCTTTACCCTTGTTCTTGCCTGAAGGTTTACCACATTCTGCCTTAACTGAAAGTTTTAAAGAAACCAAGGATGAGCAACAAATTTGCCCAGCAAGTAATATCGTAATAAGTGTGGACAGTTATAAAGTTCAAATCTCAAGGGTATGAAAGTGAATAATAGTTCAGGAATTATCAACAATTCTCAATAAAAATCGCTATGGACTGAAATATATCAACAAGATTCAAAGAGTTGATCATGGCAAAGTTCAAGATCAATGAACACTGAGAAGTCACTAGGGACTAAGAACTTCTGCTAGAATTAACAATATTATACTAAAAATCCAATAAAACGAGTACAACAGGTGATTTGCGTAAGTACCCTACGTTATACATAACATTTTAACATGTTAGTATGTGGGCACGTCGGTTCCCCAATAATTGTATAATTTACCCTTCAATGAGGTTTGTTCATCTCAGTAGATTTACAAGAGTCCGCATCAAGTCAATTGGTTTTGATAGCTTTCTTACACATGATAATATTCTAGCCGAATCAATAGCTTAGACAACTTTTATAATGCATTTAAGAACTATAAGGTCAATGCTTTCAACAACATCAAGATATACAAATGATTTTCGAATAGTATTAGATATTTACTCGATGCAAGTATGATTGATATGGCAATAATTTGGAAATTATCCAATATATAAAGTGTAGTGAGTTTAGGAACTTGTATTCAATATGAAAATCAGCTAAAGTTAGAGAACTTGCACAAAATCCAAAGTTGTGTAAGTTAGGGAAACTTGCCTCAAGCATAGTTTACCAACTTATAGCGTATCAACACTTTGAAATCCTATTGTAACGCATTTATGTATACAACATCTCTATTAGTTAAACAATTCTACAAGTCAATAATCTTATATATGTTTGATCATATAATTCAATCACACACACACTCATTATCATCTTAGCAACGTAATTGGAATATCACATTGGTATGCTTTCACACTGTCTAACTATATAATTACTACTTGCTTGTAGAAAAGTATTACGAAAATCTTTAGATTCTTGGTTTCATATAGTTATTATGTATTATAACTCTATTAACATCGTGTAAAAAGACTGAAAGCAATATAACATGCAAGTTGAAATTTTACAGATTACAAATAAATCACTATCACAAACTGTAGGAGGGTGCATCTGCGCCCTGATTAGGCTTAGGGATGGAGCAGCTGCGCTGTCCTTTGGCCTGACTAGAGTTAAGCTTTGCACTTCTTGGTTATATCATACTCTTTAGCATGCATTTAACATATACTTAGATACTTATTAAAGATTCTTGCATGCTCTTATGGTTATCCTACGTTCATCTTTGAAATGTATGGTTCTAGTTTGACATTTCAAATAAGTTAAGGCCAATTACGTTCAATAGTCATAAGGATTACTGTGTTTACCATATATCCATACGAGGTAGTCATGAAATCAGTTAGTATGCATGAACACCAAGGTTTTCACCATATATGCACAACTAGCATCACTTATTTCTTTAAAACATCTCTAACTCATGCTTGACTAACTTTTATTGTGTCTAACAAAAATGGACGTACGTATGTGTTATGTATAGTCACGTAAGGGTATTAGCCATACATGCTCTAAGTTCAGATAGTATACAACATCATGTTCATAATACTTAGCTCGCAAAATGTCCGAGTTCGTCTTTAGAAATCATTTTAAATCAAGTCCAAGTAATTTAGTACATACAAAGCATCTTATAATCATATTTCATGCATAGCTAGACCATATACTTATACTCACAAGATCATAAATGAGACAGTATTAGTGGCATCAAGATTCGTTTCTAAAGCTCCAAGTCTTCTTTAGACAATAAATACTAAATCATGTTAAGGTAATCATGTTATACAAATGAACTTAAGGTCATAAGTCAGGTCTATTTTCATGCATGTCTAAGTTATATTAGAATGATAGAACTACCACGTATCATCAGAAGTCCAAACCTCAAGACTGGTGCATGGCGTAGCTGCGCTGTATTGAACTGCAGGGAGCGCGCAGCAGCGCCCTACCCTGGTTAGTTCAGACAAGCCTCTGCTTTGGAAGAAATCAAATAATTGTCTATTTTTCTTCATTTTAACATGCTTAGACCTATTTTCTGAGGTTCAATACATACATATAAACATCATAAACACATTGACTGCAATTTCCAAACAAAAATTCATATGAATTTGTGAGAAAATCTATAATTTGCCAAGTTTGGAATTAAGAATCATGAGCAAGGAATTTACCTTCTATAAAGCTTAGTAAGCTTAGTTCCTTCACTCTGCACTTTCTAGACTCCTTCTTAATTAACAAGTAACTCACACTCTCAAACTTGGAATTCAACAGACAATTTACAGCAATGGGAAAAAGAAAATGGAGCTGCCATTTATAGAGAAATGGTTGTTTGGTTAATGGTTTTACATTAAGGTTAGAATCCATGGGGTAGAAGAAAAAGACAATGGTTAATGAGAAGTTGGCCCTCAGACATTTTCATACCCATCATCACCTAGCTTATAGCCATTGTTTAAAGCTCGGCAGTTCACGTAAAGGAGATATAACATTGTTTAGGCCAACTGAATTGGGACAAATCTTTTATTCCTCAGCATTTGGTTTCAATGTAGTTAATTTCATTCCTCTTTGGTTTCATCATGTGATTTTAGTGTATTAATGTTACTACATAATGAAAAGTTAGGGATTATATATGTACCCATATCATATAATCCATGTACATTGTGTTTACATAAAATAATATTTGATGTATATAAAATAATGCAGTTAGGTATTATTAACCGGGTATTCTCCATAACTATTATTATTACCCATAAATCAATATTAAATGTCTATTTTTCTAACATTTAATTTCTTTCCAAATTTCTGAGATGCACAATTAATTAATTCTTTCTACATTAAACTGTCACACCTGATTCTATTTTTCTACTTAGTTCTTCATAAAATTAAGTTTACTCTTATCGTATGATATCATTAATGTCACACATTATGTAACGCCCGAGAAAATCAGATTTTTGAGAATTAAATTTTTATTTTTATTAAATGAATTTAATTGATTATTTATGGAGCAAGCTAATCGAAGGTCGTTATATGACCTCGATATTTCAGAACATCGTAGTATTTTGGCTACGTGGTAGAATTAAAGTGTTTGAATTTCCAAGACGAAAATAAAAGTTTTCCGGGAACAAAAATATTTCCGGGGAAAAAGACGAAATAGGCACTATTCACTCGTTTCTGCTCGGAGATTTATTTTGAAATTCCGAGAAGTTATTGATTGCGTGAAATCATGAGACGTGATGGAATATTCAATAATATTTCAGTTATGGCAAAAACGAAGTTTTCGCCTGTGGACTCAAAACCTAAGGGTTGGGGAAAGTGAGTTCCGCGAATGTAATGAGCATGTATAATAACTAGGGTTATTATGCGTGAGAAATACTAATATGATACTAGTTATTATACGAGTATAGAAAGAAGATTAGTACGCCGTATAATACGAATATCGTATGAACAATATACGAAGAGAAGACGCGATAACGAGAAAGGAATGTGTAGAATACGATCGTAGAATACGATCGTATAATGCGATAAGTCTTAATGGACTTTATGTTCATGAACTTTGTAGAATCCAATTGGACTTGGATTATGTCAAGCCCAATGATTTGTGAAGTTAAGTCCAAGTAATTAAGTAGGTTAATTAAACCTAAGCCCAAGCTATAATTCAATGGGTTAGGGTGATCCATGGGGCAACCCATGATCATGTGGTTAGTCTTGGTAACCAAGATAATGAAGTGATGAGCAAGTGTTGTGCTAATCAAGTATACTTAATGGCTAAGTTAAGTAGCAACCAAGTAATTAATGTGGTGACCAAGTAATTTATTTGGAGAGTAAGTAAACTTGGTGGCAAAGCTTGGAATAGTAAGGAGGTTAAGGGCGAAATGACCAAATTGCCATAGCTTTGGTTTTTCTATAAATAGAAACCAAGAATTTCATTTTCTAGGATTTTGAAAATCCTACACTTGAGAGAGATAGAGAGAGCTCGATTGGGAGAAGAAGAGGAAGAGCGTGCGCTTGAACGATCGGATCAAAAGTGATCGTGAAATAGAATAGCTAGCGAATCGCCGGCTTTGTATAACGGAAGAGGATTAACGAAGAACGGTAATCCGAACCCTAATTTCTTCTAATATTTTTCTTTAAGTTTTCTATGTTTAAAACATAGCTTAAAGAGAATAAGAATTAAAAGAAGTTAAGAATGATTTCATATGGTTGAAATCATGAGAAAACAAAGAAATAAGAATAAGAAATGTAGTTATAAATTTCTTAAGGAAGTATAAGATTCGTAAGGATTTTGAGCGATCCGAATGAATCTTTTAAATGAATATGTCAAATTAGTTGTGAGGACCCCAAACTCGGATACTTGAAACCCGAACTCGGTTCTTCACGATACCATTTCTATGAGCGGAATAATACTAATAATAATAACAATAATATTAAAGATCAAATTAATTTACATAATTATCAGAGTCTAGCTCCCAAGTACGTAACCTTTAAACATTCATTACAACCCATGATAGATAATATATATATATATATATATATATATATTGTCTTAATAACATTAAACTATTACATAACATAGTAATTCGTTCATTCAGCAACCTTCCCTTTTCCTTTGTTCTTAGCAGAGTTCTCTGGTCGTTCGCACTTAGCTGAAAACATTTAAATTAAGCAAGGATGAGCATTTGAGTGCCCAGCAAGCAATAGCAATTATATATATATATATATATATATATATATATATATATATATATATATATATAAACTGAAAGGATTTAAATGTTTTCTTTGTACTATTCTTCTACAACAAGTCAATAGTTGTGAAGTATTCTAGACCAATAATAATAACATAACAACTTTCTTTCAAATTTTTGAAACTACATAATGACTATAACTTGGGTTATGGTGACATGCCATGAACATTGTTTTCATTTTCGAAAAGGTTAAACAGAAATTCATCTGTAAACCATCATAACTTACGGGCACGGGGGTGATCAGCCCGTTATGCCCTGCATTGATCAATACTACATTGCTAGAACGATAATATCGTTCATCCTTTGTCCGCCGGAGCGCATAAAAATTTTTCCATGTAGGGATGTTCATACCTGTCTGGGTTCTAAATCAAATGTTTTATCTTGTTCAACAATAATCTATAATTCAATATATCTGTATACGGGTAATTGGCAAAGGTATATCAACATGTGATTAAATACAATGATTATCCAAGTGGGGACACTTGTTTAACCACTTCTAGAAATTAACGAACAGAATATATATATCCGAATTATCATATACTAACATGTTGATATTCAATGAGCTTATATACTATAAAGTTTATAATCTGTACAATAATAATATAGTTTAGAAACATTCTTACTCACATCCATTGCATAAAGAAAATGCAAAGGTTAGATACTTGCCTGAAGCGCTGCTTACAACTTGTAATTAAGATCTATCGCTTATCTCATGACCTATCATTAATAAGATAGTTCGTTCGATTAGAACAACATACTATAACACATAACACTGCTTATTGCAGTCAGCACATACCCTAATCACATTGACATATAAATTTAACAACCATTGAATCACAAATAATCACTTATCTAATTACATTATCTAAGTCCATATCAATTTCTGAAACATGTCGGTCTACCGACAATTTTATCGGGTAATTTTCGAGTCAAAGACTCTATACTATAACTTAACATCAGTACGTATCAGTCATATTATTTTTAAATGAATCAATAAAATTTTAAAACATTTATTATAATTTATCATGAATTTTCAAACATCGAAATCACATTTAAATGATTTAAATACTAATCAATTCTATTATCATTAATATTTAATTAATATTAAACTATTAATGAAATCATTTCCAACATGTTAAAGTTATTTATAATAATTCAAAATACTTTTAAAGTATTAATATTACCCTTAAATGATTTTAAAACATTTAAAATTATTTTTAAATGATTATCATTAATATTAAAGTATTAATGTTTCATTTATCAAAATATTAAAAGTCATTATTCATAACTTAAAATATTTTTAATTCATTTATATCCTTTTTAAATAATTTTTTTTAAATTAATAAAACCATTTTTAAACTATTTATTTAATATGATTATTAAATAAATTTAATATCAATAATAATAACTTAATAATCATTAATATTAAATTATTAATGAAATTATTCTTTAAATATTAAAAGTTATATTTTATAACTTAAAATATTTTTAAACACTTTATTTTCATTTAATATGATTTTTAATATAATAAAATCATTTTTAATTAATTTACTTAATTCATTTAGTAAATAAATTAATTACCATTAATATTTATTTATTAATGAAATTTATCATAAAATATTAAAAGTCATTAAAAATAACTTAAAATATTTTCTTATATCATAATATAATTTTTAATGATTTTTTTAATATTAAAATCATTTTTAAATAATTTATTTAATATTATAATTAAATAAATTAAATACTTTTAATATTTCAAAAATATTAAATATTTATGAAATATAATAAAAATAATTAAAAACTAATTTTTGGAATTTTTGATAATTTTTAATAATTTATTTTGTATTTTTAATAATTAAAAACTAATTTTTTTCTATTTAATAATTAATTTCCGAAAAATAGTATATTATCTGTCGCTAAAGACAACCTATAGCGACAGAACCGTCGCTATAGGTGTTCTTCATGTTCTTGGCCAAACCCAGAAATTCAAAGTCTGTTGCTAAGGTGTCACGTTTGACCAACAATTTCACCATGCTCCTACGGTATTCTGGACAGCCTAAAGTTGTTGGAGTGTAATATAAGTGTAATACTACCAATATCAAGCGATAATATGGCCATAGCACAACAGATCAGAGAGTTATTAGCAGCATAAAATCTTGTCAGACTTGTTCTTGAGGTTCTGGGTTGCCCAGAAACTCAAGGGTCCTATTTTGGCGCTTTGGATCTTTGATTCTAGGATTAGTTAATTCGATCTAATAGTTTCGACATGTAGTAGAGATGTTAAGGTACAAATATCAAGCATTATATCATATTAAAAACATCATAAATAAGAGATTTGATCCGGTCAACGAGTCGGTCAGGATCTGTTCTTGAACATTTCTGGGTTTTCCAGAAATGTTCTTGAGCAGTTTCGTCAACCCATATTTGACTAACACTCAAATCAAATCTGTTACGAATATAAGTAATATAAAGACTTTAGTATGTAATATTTATGTCAATATACAAGTATAACACATTAACATGATCAAAACACTTAACAGCAGCAAGATCAAGCGCCTGCAAAGTGGCTGTCAGGCATTCTGGGCAATTATGGGCTGCCCAGAAACAAAAACTAAATGGTCAACGCCTTTTGACCGATCACTACATCCGGTCTATTGCTTTCTAAGGTTCAAGCGTGATCTGGACTTATAGTCCTTATGTCAAACTATAATATCAATACCCTTATACATCATAACGGCTTAACAGCAGCGAGATCAAGGCCAGTCAAAGTCACTGCCCGAACACGTTCTTCAATTTTCTGGGTTTCCCAGAAAACTGATTTCGTGTTCGGTCAATGGACTTTGACCGTGAATAAGTTTTGATATATACGTTCAATGATCATGAAATCACTTTCAACCTACTACCAACATTACAGAGAACAACTTCTGACCTTTAAAACACAAAACAAATAAACAAGCACAGATCTACGAGGACTGACATTTGATGTCAGACAACAAAAACAAAAATTTCCAGATTTCTAAGATCTTCAAATTCGAGCCTCTAGATGTTATGAATCTAACATCTAGCAACCCAGATCATCATTAGACACTACAAACAACATATTCTAACACTTAAACATAACATCTAACACAGAATCGTTGGACAGAAATTTTAGGGTTCGTTCATACCTTTCTTTGAAAAATTTCTGATTTTGTGTTGCTGATCTGTTTATGGTAAACGTGGGGCTTTGATTTGGGACTAATATACTTGTGTATTTTGATGGTTAGAGAGAGAGAGAGCTTAGTTTGAGTGTTATGAAAAATATAAGTAACAAATGTTATTTCTCTCTCTTCCAATCTATAAATAAAAGTGTATGGTGCATGTATGGCTGAAATGTGTGGCTGATCTACTGAGATTTTTGAGCATGTGGAGTAATCTAGAGTTGGTGAACAACTCCAATCTTGGCAAGATACACAAGTAAGCTAAAAAAATAAAAATTACACATAAGGGCATTTTCGAACTTGGGCTTGATAATTTAATGGCATACTTGTAATCATGCAAACCCTTAGGGTTTAGGGTTTGGGTTAGGGTTTAGGGTTTGAGCCATTTTAGCAAAAGTCTAGGATTTCTAATTTAGGGTTTGCTCAAAATAAAATAAAAGTTTAATAACTTTTAGTTTCTAAAATTTTGAAATTAGAATTTTCTAATTATGATTAATTTTATAATTACCTTATACAGGAACATTAGGGTTTAAATCATATAATTATCATTAACTTTGCTAAAATAACAATTAGGGTTTACAAATTGGTAATTAAGTTTTATAATTTCTAATTAGGGTTACTAATTATAGAAATTAGTGTTTCTAGAAATTAATATTTCAAAATGTTAATTAGGGTTTACCTAATTATGCATAAAATCACATAACATCGCTACATAATAATCTCGAACTCATAATTGAGTTTCAACTAGGGTTTAACACTTAAAATAGGGTTTTTAATAAATTTATTAGGGTTTCTAAAACTTTAATTAGGGTTTACCTAATTAATCACTTAATACACAACATAAAATATATAACACAGTTATATCACAGTCTTAAGCTCACAATTGATTTTCAATTTAGAGTTTCCCTAAGTAAAATTAGGGTTTAACCAATTAATACTAGGGTTTTGAAATTAAATACCATAATTGACCAATCATTAACAATACATACATACAGTACATATTCATAGCACTGAAAAATCAAAATATAATTAATATTATATTATTATTCTCATACCTTGGCAATAATCCAAAATTAGGGTTTGGATACCATATTTGATTTATTCTTCCTATTTAACCTTAATAATTAAGGTAAAATAATTAACTTAATAACCTGTACTAAAATTCATATAATAAAATAATTATTATATTTATTCTAAAAATCACTCCATATATTATTTAAATAATATATTATTATATATTTTCATGGAAAATAATTATTAAAATATTTCTACCATAAATTAATTATTATAAGTATATACTTTTTAATAATCAATAATTTTAAAATAAATTCATTTGCAAATAATTATGTAATAAATATAATTTTACTTACCACATAAATACATATACACATAATCTTGTACAAATCCTCATCCTTAATATAAAAAAAAAAATTATTCACAAAATTTCATATTTATTTATATAGAAAATATCGGGTTGCTACATTCTCCCTCCCTTATAAAGATTCCGTCCCCGGAATCACCGTTTTAAAACCTATACATACACGGTCACATAGCGTACACAATCATTGTAAGTAAATCTCGATCAACTTTGATCGAACTGATCTTTAACTATTCACACAAAGTTTGTCTTTCTGATTACACAGAAAAATTGGTTTCTAACAGAACTCAAATTCCTCCTCAAAATTTCTTTATAAAATAATTTTACTATATATAGGAAAATCATGCATAAGAAAATAAAAAGGCATACGAATAATACCTGGAGTTCGAGTGCCAGCTGCTGCCGTATCCTGAACTGTCATGTTGTAGACCCTTGCCGTAGATTTTGTTGGCTTGCTTGACGAAGTTGGTCCCGTGATTGCTAACGTTTCGCTGCTAGTGCCCATGTTCACACTTCCTGTCTCCACCCTCCTTTTTGGACAATCTTTCACCCTGTGCTCTGTCGATCCGCATATAAAACATCCACTATTCATCCTAGGATTGGGGCAGTTGGGAGAAATGTGGCCCTCCTGTCCGCACTTATAGCAAATAAATTTTCCTTGCAAACACTCCCCCGAGTGATTCTTCCCACATGTCTTACATGGCACTATCTGTTTCTTAACACCTTCCTGTTTCACTTGTACACTTGTAAAACTGCTCACCTTCCTCTTACTATCACCACTTCTTCTCCCACTATTAATTTCAACCTTCCTAGCCCCTTCTATCTTACCCTTATTCTTCCTCTCGTTATTGTAAAGGCTCATGGCCTCACTTCCCTCCTCAGCTATGATCGCTTTCTCCATGAGTGCTGCAAATGTAGGAATTTGCAACACCGCCACTCTGTTATAGAGCCAGGGTTTCAACCCCAGCTCAAACCTTCTAGCTTTCCTAGCCTCCGTATCAACTTGATGCGGAGCAAACCTAGCTAACTCATTAAATTTGGCGGCGTATTCAGACACCGTCATATTCTCCTGCTTCAACTCTAAAAATTTAACCTCCATCCTCGCCTGCATACTTGGTGAAAAATAATTTTCGAAAAACAAAATTTTTAATCTATCCCATGTGACTACACCTTCACCTGCCCTAGCCTGATTCGCTTCCCACCAAAAATTTGCTTCCCCCTTCATCATGTAAGTGGCAAAAGTAGTTTTTTGCCCCTCATCTACCCTAGCTACCGTAAACGCTTTTTCAATTTCCTTAACCCAAGTTTGAGCTTCTACAGGGTCAGTTGTACCTTTGAATTCTGGTGGTCCTACAGCCTTAAAGTCTTTGAAGTTCACTAAGCGATTGCCCGGCTGGTTTTCAGCGACCGGTATTCCCTGTTGCATAGTCTGAGCTAACATGTTCGCAAATTGCTGCATCGGATCTGGTTGTTGTTGTCCCTCAATGTTGTTGACAGATTCCTCTGCCCTTTGATTGCGAGTTCGACGTCTTGGCGGCATTATCTGATTAAATAAAATCATAATTTAACTTACATTCTAAACCTTATCGCATAAGTTTAATATTTTAAACTTATTTCATCATTTCTCAAACATAGATTCATATTCATTTAACGAATATTTTACATAGCACAAAATGCTTTGAACTTCAACTATCCCTTTATGACCTCAAAAGTCGGGATTTACAGTCTTGACTTAATACAAAAGTTGGAAACATTACATTACACAAACATACTTATCATATGCATTACATTAAACACTCTTACACAACAGAACCTATACTACCTATTTATTACACCTTTTCCTTGGACATTCTCTCGCCTGATGACCTTCTATACCACAGGCATAACATGCTCCTTTTTTGTAGTCAGGACAGTACGGAGTGGTATGTCCTTCATAGCCGCAAAGATAACATATTCTTTTCCATTTCTTCTTATTGGATTTTCCTAAGTCATGGTCTTCTATCTTTCTTTTCCCCTTCTTATCCGGAGCTGCACACGATGTGCTGCTTGTGGCTCCCATCTGACCAATTTGGATTTTAAGCTTATCTTGTCCTTCCAATGTTTCAATTAACGCTTGATGCAACTGACTATTCAACAGCCTTTCTATCTCCCACAGTCTTTCCAGAGAAGAAACCTTGTTCTTCAAATTCTGCACTTCCGTTGATACTTGATCAGCTTCAACTTTAGTGTCCGAATCACTATCTGACAACTCCACCATCTCCGGATCTTGTACTATGTTTTCCACAATCACCACCTCATCGAGGTTGCTTTCACTTTGAGCCTTTATTTCAGCTATTGGTTTTGATATTGGCTCCTTCTTTACGATCCGAGGGTAATCGAATCCTTTTTCACCTGACATCTACACACATAAGTTATCCTAATTAGCATATAGTATATACACACAACAAATAAGAGTTTTATACAAGTTATCTTTTATTTAGTTTGACGATGAATTTAGTCAATTCATCTCTTTTTAAACTCTATATGAGTTATTTATATTTTCAGTGTTTCCCTCTGTTCTAAGGTTATAGCCTAAGGTCTAACCCATCTAAGGTTTCTAACCCTATAGCTCTGATACCAACCTGTGTGGACCCCAAACTCGGATACTTGAAACCCGAACTCGGTTCTTCACGATACCATTTCTATGAGCGGAATAATACTAATAATAATAACAATAATATAAAAGATCAAATTAATTTACATAATTATCAGAGTCTAGCTCCCAAGTACGTAACCTTTAAACATTCATTACAACCCATGATAGATAATATATATATCATAATTGTCTTAATAACATTAAACTATTACATAACATAGTAATTCGTTCATTCAGCAACCTTCCCTTTTCCTTTGTTCTTAGCAGAGTTCTCTGGTCGATCGCACTTAGCTGAAAACATTTAAATTAAGCAAGGATGAGCATTTGAGTGCCCAGCAAGCAATAGCAATTATATATATAAGCTGAAAGGATTTAAATGTTTTCTTTGTACTATTCTTCTACAACAAGTCAATAGTTGTGAAGTATTCTGGACCAATAATAATAACATAACAACTTTCTTTCAAATTTTTGAAACTACATAATGACTATTACTGGGGTTATGGTGACATGCCATAAATATTGTTTTCATTTTCGAAAAGGTTAAACAAAAATTCATCTGTAAACCGTCAAAACTTACGGGCACGGGGGTGATCAGCCCGTTATGCCCTGCATTGATCAATACTACATTGCTAGAACGATATTATCGTTCATCCTTTGTCTGCCGGAGCGCATAAAAATTTTCCCATGTAGGGATGTTCATACCTGTCTGGGTTCTAAATCAAATGTTTTATCTTGTTCAATAATAATCTATAATTCAATATATCTGTATACGGGTAATTGGCAAAGGTATATCAACATGTGATTAAATACAATGATTATCCAAGTGGGGACACTTGTTTAACCACTTCTAGAAATTAACGAACAGAATATATATATCCGAATTATCATATACTAACATGTTGATATTCAATGAGCTTATATACTATAAAGTTTATAATCTGTACAACAATAATATAGTTTAGAAATATTCTTACTCACATCCATTGCATAAAGAAAATGCAAAGGTTAGATACTTGCCTGAAGCGCTGCTTACAACTTGTAATTAAGATCTATCGCTTATCTCATGACCTATCATTAATAAGATAGTTCGTTCGATTAGAACAACATACTATAAAACATAACACTGCTTATTACAGTCAGCACATACCCTAATCACATTGACATATAAATTTAACAACCATTGAATCACAAATAATCACTTATCTAATTACATTATCTAAGTCCAGATCAATTTCTGAAACATGTCGGTCTACCGACAATTTTATCGGGTAATTTTCGAGTCTAAGACTCTATACTATAACTTAACATCAATACGTATCAGTGATATTATTTTTAAATGACTCAATAAAATTTTAAAACATTTATTATAATTTATCATGAATTTTCAAACATCGGAATCACATTTAAATGATTTAAATACTAATCAATTCTATTATCATTAATATTTAATTAATATTAAACTATTAATGAAATCATTTCCAACATGTTAAAGTTATTTATAATAATTCAAAATACTTTTAAAGTATTAATATTACCCTTAAATGATTTTTAAAACATTTAAAATCATTTTTAAATGATTATCATTAATATTAAAGTATTAATGTTTCATTTATCAAAATATTAAAAGTCATTATTCATAACTTAAAATATTTTTAATTCATTTATATCCTTTTTAAATAATTTTTTTTAAATTAATAAAACCATTTTTAAACTATTTATTTAATATAATTATTAAATAAATTTAATATCAATAATAATAACTTAATAATCATTAATATTAAATTATTAATGAAATTATTCTTTAAATATTAAAAGTTATATTTTATAACTTAAAATATTTTTAAACACTTTTTTTCATTTAATATGATTTTTAATATAATAAAATCATTTTTAATTAATTTACTTAATTCATTTAGTAAATAAATTAATTACCATTAATATTTATTTATTAATGAAATTTATCATAAAATATTAAAAGTCATTAAAAATAACTTAAAATATTTTCTTATATCATAATATAATTTTTAATGATTTTTTAATATTAAAATCATTTTTAAATAATTTATTTAATATTATAATTAAATAAATTAAATACTTTTAATATTTCAAAAATATTAAATATTTATGAAATATAATAAAAATAATTAAAAACTAATTTTTGGAATTTTTGATAATTTTTAATAATTTATTTTGTATTTTTAATAATTAAAAACTAATTTTTTTCTATTTAATAATTAATTTCCGAAAAATAGTATATTATATGTCGCTAAAGACAACCTATAGCGACAGAACCGTCGCTATAGGTGTTCTTCATGTTCTTGGCCAAACCCAGAAATTCATAGTCAGTTGCTAAGGTGTCACGTTTGACCAACAATTTCACCATGCTCCTACGGTATTCTGGACAGCCTAAAGTTGTTGGAGTGTAATATAAGTGTAATACTACCAATATCAAGCGATAATATGGCCATAACACAACAGATCAGAGAGTTATTAGCAGCATAAAATCTTGTCAGACTTGTTCTTGAGGTTCTGGGTTGCCCAGAAACTCAAGGGTCCTATTTTGGCGCTTTGGATCTTTGATTCTAGGATTAGTTAATTCGATCTAATAGTTTCGACATGTAGTAGAGATGTTAAGGTACAAATATCAAGCATTATATCATATTAAAAACATCATAAATAAGAGATTTGATCTGGTCAACGAGTCGGTCAGGATCTGTTCTTGAACATTTCTGGGTTTTCCAGAAATGTTCTTGAGCAGTTTCGTCAACCCATATTTGACTAACACTCAAATCAAATCTGTTACGAATATAAGTAATATAAAGACTTTAGTTTGTAATATTTTTGTCAATATACAAGTATAACACATTAACATGATCAAAACACTTAACAGCAGCAAGATCAAGCGCCTGCAAAGTGGCTGTCAGGCATTCTGGGCAATTCTGGGCTGCCCAGAAACAAAAACTAAATGGTCAACGCCTTTTGACCGATCACTACATCCGGTCTATTGCTTTCTAAGGTTCAAGCGTGATCTGGACTTATAGTCCTTATGTCAAACTATAATATCAATACCCTTATACATCATAACGGCTTAACAACAGCGAGATCAAGGCCAGTCAAAGTCACTGCCCGAACACGTTCTTCAATTTTCTGGGTTTCCCAGAAAACTGATTTCGTGTTCGGTCAATGGACTTTGACTGTGAATAAGTTTTGATATATACGTTCAATGATCATGAAATCACTTTCAACCTACTGCCAACATTACAGAGAACAACTTCTGACCTTTAAAACACAAAACAAATAAACAAGCACAGATCTACGAGGACTGACATTTGATGTCAGACAACAAAAACAAAAATTTCCAGATTTCTAAGATCTTCAAATTCGAGCCTCTAGATGTTATGAATCTAACATCTAGCAACCCAGATCATCATTAGACACTATAAACAACATATTCTAACACTTAAACATAACATCTAACACAGAATCGTTCGACATAAATTTTAGGGTTCGTTCATACCTTTCTTTGAAAAATTTCTGATTTTGTGTTGCTGATCTGTTTATGGTAAACGTGGGGCTTTGATTTGGGACTAATATACTTGTGTATTTTGATGGTTAGAGAGAGAGAGAGCTTAGTTTGAGTGTTATGAAAAATGTAAGTAACAAATGTTATTTCTCTCTCTTCCAATCTATAAATAGAAGTGTATGGTGCATGTATGGCTGAAATGTGTGGCTGATCTACTGAGATTTTTGAGCATGTGGAGTAATCTAGAGTTGGTGAACAACTCCAATCTTGGCAAGATACACAAGTAAGCTAAATAAATAAAAATTACACATAAGGGCATTTTGGAACTTGGGCTTGATAATTTAATGGCATACTTGTAATCATGCAAACCCTTAGGGTTTAGGGTTTGGGTTAGGGTTTAGGGTTTGAGCCACTTTAGCAAAAGTCTAGGATTTCTAATTTAGGGTTTGCTCAAAATAAAATAAAAGTTTAATAACTTTTAGTTTCTAAAATTTTGAAATTAGAATTTTCTAATTATGATTAATTTTATAATTACCTTATACAGGAACATTAGGGTTTAAATCATATAATTATCATTAACTTTGCTAAAATAACAATTAGGGTTTACAAATTGGTAATTAAGTTTTATAATTTCTAATTAGGGTTACTAATTATAGAAATTAGTATTTCTAGAAATTAATATTTCAAAATGTTAATTAGGGTTTACCTAATTATGCATAAAATCACATAACATCGCTACATAATAATCTCGAACTTATAATTGTGTTTCAACTAGGGTTTAACACTTAAAATAGAGTTTTTAATAAATTTATTAGGGTTTCTAAAACTTTAATTAGGATTTACCTAATTAATCACTTAATACACAGCATAAAATATATAACACAGTTATATCACAGTCTTAAGCTCACAATTGATTTTCAATTTAGAGTTTCCCTAAGTAAAATTAGGGTTTAACCAATTAATACTAGGGTTTTGAAATTAAATACCATAATTGACCAATCATTAACAATACATACATACAGTACATATTCATAGCACTGAAAAATCAAAATATAATTAATATTATACTATTATTCTCATACCTTGGCAATAATCCAAAATTAGGGTTTGGATACCATATTTGATTTATTCTTCCTATTTAACCTTAATAATTAAGGTAAAATAATTAACTTAATAACCTGTACTAAAATTTATATAATAAAATAATTATTATATTTATTCTAAAAATCACTCCATATATTATTTAAATAATATATGATTATATATTTTCATGGAAAATAATTATTAAAATATTTCTACCATAAATTAATTATTATAAGTATATACTTTTTAATAATCAATAATTTTAAAATAAATTCATTTGCAAATAATTATGTAATAAATATATTTTTACTTACCACATAAATACATATACACATAATCTTGTACAAATCCTCATCCTTAATATAAAAAAAAAATTTATTCACAAAATTTCTTATTTATTTATATAAAAATATCGGGTTGCTACATTAGTAAGGAATGATGTTCTATAACATCAAATTCCAAGAAAAAGTAGAATCGTAATCCAAAATATCTATTAAAACGAAGAACGAACGAAGAACGCGAAGAACGCGTGAAGAACACGTAGAATGTTGTTGATGGACAAATTTAAAACCATCATAGTGTAAATGTTGTTGATGGACAAGTTTAAAACCATCGTGTATAAGTTAGTTGCTTCTTGCTTGGTTAGGAGCGTTAGAAACGTTCATGAAGAACAGATTAAAATTGAGCTATAACGAAGTTATGGCAAAATTTTCGTAAAAGACGAACGAGAATTTGAAAGTTAGTAATTGAACCCGGACGTGTAGGGTTTCATAAGAATGTAAGAGAACGTAGAAAACGTGAGTCGTGGACTCAAGAACGATCGAGTTCCGAGTTCGGATGACCGAATTACGGACGAACGAGCGAAGAACGTTAAAAGCGTAAAATGAACGAAGAGTGAAGTTTAAGCCAATTGAATGGCACGTTAATGAGTTTAGATCGAATTTCTGCTCGATGGGTGTTATAGTATGGGAGATAACAAAGAGAATGGCTTTGGAACGACCTCGTTCCGAGTTATAACGAAGGAGTTATGAGATCGCAAAGTAAGCATCTCAAAACTTGATTCAACACTTAGAAAACTTTTCTAGGGTTTAAGATTCGCGCCACAGCGCCGAGAAGTGGTGCCGCAGCATGAACTCGGGCTTCAGGTGCTGTTAAGTGGCGCCGCAGCATGAAAAATAATAAAGGGTTTGGCGCCGCAGCGCCAGACCAAGGGAGGAGATAAAAGTAGCTCGCGCCGCAGCACGAGAGAGAGAGAGGGAAGGATGGCGCCGCAGCGCCGGTGCAAGGCCATGCCCAGAAATGAGAATTTTATTTCTCAGATACTAGGGGATGTGCAAGAAAGAAGTATGAACATATAGTTCACGTAATGTAAAACTTAGTCAAGTATTTTAAACCTTTAGCAAATGTTGAACGAAAAGATTTAACGTGATTAAAAGACGAAGAATGTAAGCGTTAGATTACGTAACCGATATCCGGAGACCGTAGTCGCGACAAACGAACATGAGGGATTGCTATGATTGTAATTCCTTAGACGTTGAGTGATAAGGTAATGAATAACATTCCGATGTTATGTCATAGTAATGAGAGATGAAGGTAAAGCGTTTAGACGCTGTGAACGCAATGTTGTTGCGATGAACGATCGGTCTTAGCATACAACGAACGGTATGTCTTCGACATAAAGGAAGAATAATGAACATGGGGTTCATGGGTTGAATAAACGATGAAAACGATTGAAACCTTGAGTGAAGGTTGAATGAAAGATTAAGAGATGATCAAGTTAATGTCAAATACATAACGATCCTTGTGAATCGTATTCGTGTTGGACGAACGTTCTAAGTATACCCTAGTAGTATGACTTAGACGTTGATGAAGGTAGTAAGTAAGATATGAATTATCAAGGAAAGCCGTAACAACTGGTAATGAGATTAAATAAAGTCCGAGTGTGAGTCGGATAGAGAATGATAGAAGATTATGTATGGTTTAACCATAATTAAATGATGAACGTAAGAGGGTAATAAGAAACCGTGAATGATGTTCAACGTTGGTAGTTCACCAACGATGATCGAAAGTTGGTTAATAACGTAAGAACGTTAATGAGCCGTAACGAAGCATGGAAAGTCGATTTGACTTTATTAATGAAATGAGCATGATTAAGTATACCAGATGAAAAATAGTTAATTGATGATGAATTAATTAACTTAAAGTAGCATCTTCGATGATGACAATAGCGTTGAGAGTTACAACTAAAAGTTGTTGAATATTACGTGAATGTGAACGGTATGCAATAAGTATACTTAGCCAATAAACGATCGAATTTCGATTGATAATGTAAGAACGTTGGTAAGACGTGAGGAAAGGTGATTAACTCAAAATAAGTGGTATTAATGAAGTAAATCCACTTACAACATAGAAGAGAAAGAAGTTGGTTATAAACGGCAAGCCGGAACCAATAATAAACAATCTAATAAATAATTAGATTGAGAAGAAGGGTAAGATTCATTAGAAAACATGTATGTTCGCTCATGACCTAATGTGGTATGTTATGTGATAGAAACAATGTGAATAGTTGTTTGATAGCTAATTACAGTGTGCTATGTGAATATATCATATAGATTCTGTAAAGGTTGTGGTCAGTCAAGTAAGTTATCTGAAGACGCTGAAAGGCAGGTCTTCTTAACGCTTGTCTAACTTCCATGTTAGCCAAGTTTTTATGTGATTCGTTGAATTGAATTGCAAGACTTGTTTTCGATGTTAGACTATTCGAATTGATTATCATACATGTCATTCTATATAGAAATGTTAACGCTATCCTATGCCAAGAAAAAAGGTAAGGTTTGTCTATGAACAAACAAAAGGATCAATTATTCGATGGGCACGCGAGTTTGCCAAAAATATTAAACGTAAATACGTTTAATGAATGTAGTGTTAATCAACATAGGGTACTATGGGCTGATCACCCAGATGTACTCGTAAGTTATACGGATAAATGGCCTAACTGCTGTGGACTCCTTTTCAAGTATGAAAACTGAAAGTTACTGTTCATGGTCTATCGACCGGTTCAGAATTCCTAAGCTATTGTATATATACTTTGGAATTGTTGTCATGACATGAGAGGTACTAGTCAAATATTTCATAGTGCTTCGTAGTTAATTGTTCATTTATGTGAATAAAGCATGAAATTGTTCATGTGATAGTCATGTGATTCGTTGTTAAGACTTGCTGAGCTAGTTATGCTCATTCTTGCTTAAACCATATGTTTACAGCTAAAGCCGAACGAACTGAGAGTTTTAAGAGAGATAAAGGCAAGGCTAAGATGGATGCTTAGGCATTGTGTAATAGTTTAGTAAGTTTGTATGTATTATACATTATGAACAATAAACGATGTAACCGGTTTATGAACCTGGGAATGATTATACTTTGATTTTGATGAGAATATAGTAATTACTCTCATTTTGTTTTAATTCAATGGAATGATTGTATGGATGTTAGTACAGTGGAGCACCATCTGTCGGGTTAGAAGATACCCGAATTTGGGGGCGTCACAGGTTGGTATCAGAGCATTAGGTTATAAAACTTAAGGGGGGAAGAACCTTAGGCTAATAACCTCGTTAAGGAAGATAAATCTGAAGGAAGTAAACTCGAGCTTTACTTAAGTCGAAGGAGTTAATAAGGTATTGAGAAAACTCAGTACCGAAAGATTTAAAAGATGAAAAATAACCCTAAATGAATTAAATGTGATTTGTGCTTATACTATTGTGTGTTAAGTACTAATCAACATGTTATGGGTTATTGTAGGGTTACGAACGATAGCTTGATGTTTAGAAACGTGGAGATGATAAGTGAGGACTCAGTGAACAGAGTAGAGCTTGTAACCATGCCAGTGGCGGAGGTACCATTAGTAACTCTAGAAGAGTCGGAGCCAAAGGAGTACTTTTCTGAGGAAGACTACTCCGAGGGAGATGTAGCTTTGACATCATACCTTGATATGATGGTCTATAAGGAGGAGGAAATGGAGGTAGCCTCGGTTATTATGGAGGTACCTACACTAGAGTCAACATCTCTAGATGCAATGAGAGCATTGTATCTGGCAGTGCTTGACAGAAATGTGCAACTGAGTACAGTTGTGCAGAACCAGAATGAAGAGATTGATTATCTCCATGAAGCTAAGATGTCTGCAGAAGCAGATTTTGAGTCAAAGCACGATAAGCATGTGCTTATGACAGAGCAGGCTAGGAACTATAAGGAAGAGGCCGATGAGCTTCGTAAGAAACTGGTTGAGAAAGACCAGAAGATAGCACGGATGTCTTACATCCATGAGAGTGCTCATAGGGATTTCAAAAGTTGTGTATTATTCCACTGAGTCGTGATAGACTCGATATACTATTAGTCGAGATACTATAGTGATGATTGCAAATGAACTCAAAGATGCAGTTACGCATTATTAGGAGTTTAGAATTTTAAACATGTGTGTAGTGACGTAAAACCCTCTTTTGTAAAAAGGGTAGTCTTTTTGTAAATCCCAACTTTTGTGAAGTTCAATTGTGGGATAGAAATGTAATAGCTTTTGGCTATGGAAGCAAATTGTAAATAGTTTCAAACTATGAAGAAGCATATTAATATAATCAAGTTCTTATTTAATGTCCTTTGATGTAGCATGCGTTATTATTGTGGAATGATAACCAAGGGGGTAAGAACAACCCTATGCAAGAGTTCGTTAATTTATTAACGGCGGCATTTAACGAAAAAAAAACCGGGGGTAGAGCACCCACGGAACCTACGGTAGCCAAAATGACTACCCTTAAAGAATTTAAAAGCGTTGGTCCGCCAGAGTTCAAAGGAACGACGGAACCATTAGAAGCCCAGACATGGATAAAAGAAATAGAGAAGACGTTTGTTAATACGAACGTAGCTGAGGCGCAAAAGACTTCTTTTGCGACCAATATATATATATAAAAAAAAAGCCAACTTTTGGTGGGAGGCTCACCAGGGTGGGGCTAGAACAGATGCGGTAACGTGGGAACAATTCAAGAAGGTTGTCTTCGAGAATTATTTCCCTACAAGTATGCAGAGGAAGATGAAGATTAAATTCTTAGAACTAAGAAATGGGACATGACAGTTCCCGAATACGCAGCCAAATTTAAAGAATTGGTAAGGTTTGCTCCACACCAAGAAAACACTGAGAAGTGGAAGGCTCGTAGGTTTGAGCAGGGCCTGAAACCCTGGCTCTATAGTAGGATTTTGGTATTCCAGAGTGTTTCCTATGGGACTATTCTGGAGAAGTTGATTGTAGCATAAGGTGATATTGAGTTGTAGACTCAATACCGCAAAGAGGGAGGAACTAAGGCAGAGAATGCCGGGGGTAGTGGCGATATGCCGAAAAGAAAGAATTTTAACTCCAGGAATACTGGAGTGGTACAAAGGGATCCTAAACATAGGATGGAAGCATGTAAGATATGTGGAAAGACTCTTTTAAGAGTCTGTCTGAAGGGGAAATCGGGTAGACCTATGGCCCGTACTTTTAATAGAATTGTCCAAGATGCGGTTGCATCAGCGGATGTAATGACATGTATCATTCCAGTCGATACAATGAATGCTTATGTGCAATTTGATTGGAGTGCTACTTGATCTTTTATAGCATGTGAATTTGCTAAGTGATTAAGTTCATTCCCGAAAAGGATTATAAATACCTTTAAATGTTAAGGTAGAGAATAAAGAAATAACTTTCTTTGATGATATTCGTGAAAATTGTTTCAGGAATAAATGAGTAAGTAAGTATCGGTAGATAAGAACCGATAAAGTTGAAAGAATTTGAAGTAATTCTCGGTATGAATGGGTTGATTAACCATAAAACCTTAACAAATGGTCTAAGGAAAAGTATGAATCTTTGGTTTTCTAAGAAACCCAAGATAGTAAGTTACGGTAATTAATTATCGAAACAGTCTTGTTGTCTAATCAAGACGCAATCTAGAAGGATGTTAAGATAAGTTTAGGTTGTGGTACAATCGTAATCTTTGATGGTTGACATATGGGAACTGGGCTAAACAATTCCTTCAGAGAGCGAAGGTATATACGAAACTGGCAACCGATCTAACTCACTGTGATGGCAGTGTAGATGAGACGGGAACTTGTTTGTTGGTTGTTTATGGGAATCCACTCAGAGTACCATATGGACTACTAGCAGAGAAGCGATGTGTGCTGAATCCTAGAAAAGTTGTAAGAAGAAGATAATAATGTAAATCATCAAGAATGATGAACGTATTAAGTAAGACATCTCTGTATGTCATGAAGCTGTAAACCAGTAATGAAAGTAGGTCGCGTAAACTTGGGTTGAAAGAACGCGAACCCTAAGAAGTAAAGTAAGTAAACCAATGCGTAAGTCAAATATATGACTAATTGGTTAACAGTTAAGAATAAGTACCCATTTCCTAGGATCGATGATCTATTTGATCAATTGAAAAGGGCAAAGTAAAATTTTTCCGTGATAGATTTGTGTATGGGGTATCATCGGTTGAAAGTAAGGAAGAAGGAGGTACCTAAAACTACGTTCAGAACTCGTTATGGTCATCACGAGTTTCTGGGTATATCATTTGGGTTGACTAATGCATTGAAGTTATACTTTCTTTAAGGGGCGCCGAGCAAGTCGGTGGTACGCTGATAGGTACTCTTGTGAAGTGCTCTGATTGGAATTACCATTAGCGTCACAGAGTGTTCGAATAATATTTGGACGAGTGGGTTGTAATGATCATTGGTGATATTCTAGTCTTTCTAAGACATCAGAAGATGATGCAGGATAAGTAGAAGACTAAGTATAGTCTTATTTTGAGGGAGGAATTTGAGTTCCATATAAATTCAAGTTAAAAGGATAACTGAAATGATATATAGATTGTGTAATGTGTTAATAAGCGTTTAACTTCTAACTCAGATTTATTGATAGGAAGTGATACGTCATGTGAATTAAGATAATACAATTATTGAAGGTGAAATGAAAGAACCCCAATGTCAAAGAAGCATTGTGGGAACTCGAGATTTAAATGATGGAAAGTTTTTCCTCATTTAGTGTATGTATTTATAAGCTAAGATTCTGGGGACAGAATCCTTATAAGGGGGGTAGAATGTAACGCCCGAGAAAATCGGATTTTTGAGAATTAAATTTTTATTTTTATTAAATGAATTTAATTGATTATTTATGGAGCAAGCTAATCGAAGGTCGTTATATGACCTAGATATGTCAGAACATCGTAGTATTTTGGCTACGTGGTAGAATTAAAGTGTTTGAATTTCCAAGACGAAAATAAAAGTTTTCCGGGAACAAAAATATTTCCGGGGAAAAAGACGAAATAGGCACTATTCACCCGTTTCTGCTCGGAGATTTATTTTGAAATTCCGAGAAGTTATTGATTGCGTGAAATCTTGAGACGTGATGGAATATTCAATAATATTTCAGTTATGGCAAAAACGAAGTTTTCGCCTGCGGACTCAAAATCTAAGGGTTAGGGAAAGTGAGTTCTGCGAATGTAATGAGCATGTATAATAACTAGGGTTATTATGCGTGAGAAATACGAGTATGATACTAGTTATTATACGAGTATAGAAAGAAGATTAGTACGACGTATAATACGAATATCGTACGAACAATATACAAAGAGAAGACGCGGTTACGAGAAAGGAATGTGTAGGATACGATCGTAGAATACGATCGTAGAATACGATAAGTCTTAATGGACTTTATGTTCATGAACTTTGTAGAATCCAATTAGACTTGGATTATGTCAAGCCCAATGATTTGTGAAGTTAAGTCCAAGTAATTAAGTAGGTTAATTAAACCTAAGCCCAAGCTATAATTCAATGGGTTAGGGTGATCCATGGGGCAACCCATGATCATGTGGTTAGTCTTGGTAACCAAGATAATGAAGTGATGAGCAAGTGTTGTGCTAATCAAGTATACTTAATGGCTAAGTTAAGTAGCAACCAAGTAATTAATGTGGTGACCAAGTAATTTATTTGGAGAGCAAGTAAACTTGGTGGCAAAGCTTGGAATAGTAAGGAGGTTAAGGGCGAAATGACCAAATTGCCTAGCTTTGGTTTTTCTATAAATAGAAACCAAGAATTTCATTTTCTAGGATTTTGAAAATCCTACACTTGAGAGAGATAGAGAGAGCTCGATTAGGAGAAGAAGAGGAAGAGCGTGCGCTTGAACGATCGGATCAAAAGTGATCGTGAAATAGAATAGCTAGCGAATCGCCGGCTTTGTATAACGGAAGAGGAAGAGCGTGAGCTTGAACGATCGGATCAAAAGTGATCGTGAAATAGAATAGCTAGCGAATCGCCGGCTTTGTATAACGGAAGAGGATTAACGAAGAACGGTAATCCGAACCGTAATTTCTTCTAATATTTTTCTTTAAGTTTTCTATGTTTAAAACATAGCTTAAAGAGAATAAGAAGTAAAAGAAGTTAAGAATGATTTCATATGGTTGAAATCATGAGAAAACAAAGAAATAAGAATAAGAAATGTAGTTATAAATTTCTTAAGGATGTATAAGATTCGTAAAGATTTTGAGCAATCCGAATGAATCTTATGAATGAATATGTCAAATTAGTAAGGAATGATGTTTTATAACATCAAATTCCAAGAAAAAGTAGAATCGTAATCCAAAATATCGATTAAAACGAAGAACGAACGAAGAACGCGAAGAACACGTGAAGAACACGTAGAATGTTGTTGATGGACAAATTTAAAACCATCGTAGTGTAAATGTTGTTGATGGACAAGTTTAAAACCATCGTGTATAAGTTAGTTGCTTCTTGCTTGATTAGGAGCGTTAGAAACGTTCATGAAGAACAGATTAAAATTGAGCTATAACGAAGTTATGGCAAAATTTTCGTAAAAGACGAGCGAGAATTTGAAAGTTAGTAAATGAACCCGGACGTGTAGGGTTTCATAAGAATGTAAGAGAACATAGAAAACGTGAGTCGTGGACTCAAGAACGATCGAGTTCTGAGTTCAGATGACCGAATGACGGACGAACGAGCGAAGAACGTTAAAAGCGTAAAATGAACGAAGAGTGAAGTTTAAGCCAATTGAATGGCACGTTAATGAGTTTAGATCGAATTTCTGCTCGATGGGTGTTAAAGTATGGGAGATAACGAAGAGAATGGCTTTGGAACGACCTCGTTCCGAGTTATAACGAAGGAGTTATGAGATCGCAAAGTAAGCATCTCAAAACTTGATTCAACACTTAGAAAACTTTTCTAGGGTTTAAGATTCGCGCCACAGCGCCGAGAAGTGGCGCCGCAGCGTGAACTCGGGCTTCAGGTGCTGTTAAGTGGCGCCGCAGCGTGAAAAATAACAAAGGGTTTGGCGCCGCAGCGCCAGACCAAGGGAGGAGATAGAAGTAGCTCGCGCCGCAGCGCGAGAGAGAGAGGGAAGGATGGCGCCGCAGCGCCGGTGCAAGGCCATGCCCAGAAATTAGAATTTTATTTCTCAGATACTAGGGGATGTGCAAGAAAGAAGTATGAACATATAGTTCACGTAATGTAAAACTTAGTCAAGTATTTTAAACCTTTAGCAAATGCTGAACGAAAAGATTTAACGTGATTAAAAGACGGAGAATGTAAGCGTTAGATTACGTAACCGATATCCAGAGACCGTAGTCACGACAAACGAATATGAGGGATTGCTATGATTGTAATTCCTTAGACGTTGAGTGATAAGGTAACGAATAACATTCCGATGTTATGTCATAGTAATGAGAGATGAAGGTAAAGCGTTTAGACGCTGTGAACGCAATGTTGTTGCGATGAACGATCGGTCTTAGCATACAACGAACGGTATGTCTTCGACATAAAGGAAGAATAATGAACATGGGGTTCATGGGTTGAATAAACGATGAAAACGATTGAAACCTTGAGTGAAGGTTGAATGAAAGATTAAGAGACGATCAAGTTAATGTCAAATACATAACGATCCTCGTGAATCGTATTCGTGTTGGACGAACGTTCTAAGTATACCCTAGTAGTATGACTTAGACGTTGACGAAGGTAGTAAGTAAGATATGAATTATCAAGGAAAGCCGTAACAACTGGTAATGAGATTAAATAAAGTCCGAGTGTGAGTCGGATAGAGAATGATAGAAGATTATGTATGGTTTAACCATAATTAAATGAAGAACGTAAGAGGGTAATAAGAAACCGTGAATGATGTTCAACGTTGGTAGTTCACCAACGATGATCGAAAGTTGGTTAATAACGTAAGAACGTTAATGAGACGTAACGAAGCATGGAAAGTCGATTTGACTTTATTAATGAAATGAGCATGATTAAGTATACCAGATGAAAGATAGTTAATTGATGATGAATTAATTAACTTAAAGTAGCATCTTCGATGATGACAATAACGTTGAGAGTTACAACTAAAAGTTGTTGAATATTACGTGAATGTGAACGGTATGCAATAAGTATACTTAGCCAATAAACGATCGAATTTCGATTGATAATGTAAGAACGTTGGTAAGACGTGAGGAAAGGTGATTAACTCAAAACAAGTGGTATTAATGAAGTAAATCCACTTACAACATAGAAGAGAAAGAAGTTGGTTATAAATGGCAAGCCGGAACCAATAATAAACAATCTAATAAATAATTAGATTGAGAAGAAGGGTAAGATTCATTAGGAACCATGTATGTTCGCTCATGACCTAATGTGGTATGTTATGTGATAGAAACAATGTGAATAGTTGTTTGATAGCTAATTACAGTGTGCTATGTGAATATATCATGTAGATTCTGTAAAGGATGTGGTCAGTCAAGTAAGTTATCTGAAGACGCTGAAAGGCAGGTCTTCTTAACGCTTGTCTAACTTCCATGTTAGCCAAGTTTTTATGTGATTCGTTGAATTGAATTGCAAGACTTGTTTCAAAGAAAGGGTCGATGCCAACTTTTAACTCGGCTAGACTATTCGTAATATATAGATTGATTATCATACATGTCATTCTATATAGAAATGTTAACGCTATCCTATGCCAAGAAATTGGTACGGGCGTGAAGGTAAGATTTGTCTATGAACAAACAAAAGGATTTTTCATCGATTATTCGATGGGCACGCGAGTTTGCCAAAAATATTAAACGTAAATACGTTTAATGAATGTAGTGTTAATCAACATAGGGTACTATGGGCTGATCACCCAGATGTACTCGTAAGTTATACGGATGAACGGCCTAACTGCTGTGGACTCCTTTTCAAGTATGAAAACTGAAAGTTACTGTTCATGGTCTATCGACCGGTTCAGAATTCCTAAGCTATTATATATATACTTTGGAATTGTTGTCATGACATGAGAGGTACTAGTCAAATATTTCATAGTGCTTCGTAGTTAATTGTTCATTTATGTGAATAAAGCATGAAATTGTTCATGTGATAGTCATGTGATTCATTGTTAAGACTTGCTGAGCTAGTTATGCTCATTCTTGCTTAAACCGTATGTTTACAGCTAAAGCCGAACGAACTGAGAGTTCTAACAGAGATAAAGGCAAGGCTAAGATGGATGCTTAGGCATTGTGTAATAGTTTAGTAAGTTTGTATGTATTATACATTATGAACAATGAACGATGTAACCGGTTTATGAACCTGGGAAGGATTATACTTTGATTTTGATGAGAATATAGTAATTACTCTCATTTTGTTTTAATTCAATGGAATGATTGTATGGATGTTAGTACAGTGGAGCACCATCTGTCGGGTTAGAAGATAACCGAATTTGGGGGCGTCACACATTATAATAATGCTCCATGCATTATCCACATTAATAACCAACTTTCAAAATCTGGCCATTGACGCAGCTGCACTAGTTTGTACTGCAGGAAGAGCGGAGCTACGCCAGTCCCTGGCAGTGCCAAACTGGTTTAACTACATGCCAGTTCCAACCTCTACCACCATTCTAATTTCATATAGCACGAATTAAATCCCAAATTAATAATACTACTAGTTAAACATCCTATTCATTTTTCATGCATGGAGTTACTTTATCATTCAATTATATACAATTACTCATAATAAATATTAATTGATCTTTCTCTTATTGAACCATTCCTCTCTTAATTCACTTAGTGATTCTCTTAGTCCTTCATTATGCCACTGTCGACGTTAGGATTTTTATTTTGTCCCTTTCTATTCTTGTATTTTGGTGTTCTCATGTTAGGTGAGATTTGTTTGAAAAAATAAGTTGTGAAAAGGTCCGACATATATATGTCGACGATTGGACTGTAAGAGTCGCTAGTTGGTTTTTTAAATGGTTGTACCAACATAACCGAGAAAAGATTTGCACGTTGACCTAGTGATGTGACATTGCTTAACGGGGTCTGTGAAACCTAGATTCGTTAGGGTCCAAGGACTTGGTTATGCAGAGGAAAGGTGTTAGGCACCCCTCGACATCCATGCTGCCATGGTGACCGCCACTTTTTAATTAAACAGTTATATGAATGTGTGTGTGTGTGTGGATCAATGTGAAATTAGTTGGAAGTAGTGATATGCCTCGTTCACACCTATATACAAAGGGTTTGAATTTTTGTATAAAAATTCAGTTTTAATAAGATATAGCAGTGATGTTTTGTAAAAAGAGGTTTTTTCAAACCCTTGTGCTCGATAGTAATTTAAGCCTTTGATACTTCCATTTTATTATGTGTTCGGCTTGATTGCTTTTATTTTCAAGATGCGAAGCATCTTCGAGAATATAATATACATAGCGGTGCTGAACTCCTTGTGGGCCTGAGAGCCATCTAAGAAAATTCAAACAACGTGAATAATTTACAAGCCGTATACAGCTGAAAATGTCCATCATGGGAACCGAATCTAGATTCAGTAGACTGAATTTGTGATCACATGATTCCTAGGCTCACATGATGCAGCAATTTGTATGAAAGCTATAAACAATTATATATATAAAAGCAGTAAATATATATATATATATATATATATATATATATATATATATATATATATATATATATATGTGTGTGTGTGTGTGTGTGTGTGTGTGTGTGTGTGTGTGTGTGTGTGTGTGTGTGTACAGATAATCAACCACCACGAAGCATCTCCGCGGGGGATTGCAAATGTAAATAAAGTAGTAAAAACCAATCAACCACCACGAAGCACCTCTATGGGGCGTTAAGAAAATATAAATATAGCAATAAAAAGATCAACCACCTCGAAGTAAACTCCAGGCGGGACAAAATATAAATAAACCTGTAAAAGGCCACGAAGTAAACTCCAGGCCTGACAAAAATGATATATATATATATATATATATATATATATAAGCAGTAAACGCTCTGGATGCAAATCCAGGCTCATCGAACAAAGTTCGACCTCAGTTTATATATAAGTATATATATATAAAAAATAAAAAACGCTGCGGATGTAAAATCCAGGCTCAATCGAGGCATAACTAAATAATGTTAGTATATATATATATATATATATATATATATATATATATATATATATATATATATATAAAAGAAATAAAAGCCACGGACTGAAGTCCGAGCATACACACGCAACACGACTCTCAACGTGAAGAACTGTGTGTGCACAGTAGTGGAGAAAGGCTTTAGAAAGTGTAAGAAGGCTTATAGTAGACTGCCAAAGAAGACTTCAATGACTTTAAATGGATGAACACTCGGCTCCCGCTGGAAAAAATACAACAATAGAGAAGCTCACAGGTGTTTAAAATGAGAAAGCACTCATTTTATATTGTGTACAGAGCAAATTGGGCAGGGCTTCCTCGCCTTTTCTCTATGCAAAATGACTGCCCCAAGCCCTCTATTTATAGAGGGGGGAGCCGCAAGTGTACCTGCGACAGCCACAGATGCACTTGCGGCTGCCCGGGGTGCCCCGGGTTCCGCTGGTCCCACTGTCTCGAAGTACGTACACGCGTGCAACGTGATGTCCGCTCGAATTTTTAAAACTTCAATTCGGGCATCCGATCGAGGTGTATAAGACCTTTTACGGCATAATGTTGTCAAGAACTACAAAATGACATGGGATTAGAGGTTGTACGAAGTCAGGAAGATGAGACCATGCCCTTAGTCTTCAAGCTTCAAATTATATCCGGTGTGTTGTCTTATGCAGTAGTCACTCGGGATTGGAGCTCTTCAATTCTTGTAGGACATTTCTATGTAGAATTTATGTATGAATGTTGAGACGGCGCAACGTTGGATCGAGATGGCAAAATGACGATTCTTCCTCTCACCAAGGTTATCTCCGATTTGAGCTGATTTAGCGATCATTGCTCAGGGTTATCTTTGAGATTGAACTGCTGCAAGTGTTGACCGTCCTCAGGGTTGTCTTTGAGGTTTGCCTGACCTCCTAGGGTTATCTCCAGGATTAGGGAATGAGTGCCTTGGGGCTATCACCGAGTGTTGAAGCTGATTGCTGTCAGCGAAAAAGAGCATTTCTATGGTCATCTCCGAAACTGCAACTGCATCCCTCGGGGTTATCTCTGAGGTTGGATTGAAGATCCTGGGGTTGTCTCCAGGATTGGGACTGAACATCTCGGGGTTGTCTTCGAGATGGAAAATTTCTCCAGTACTGTAACTGCATTCCTTAGGGTTATCTCCGAGGTTAAAATTGAGTATTCCAGGGTTATCTCCGAGATTGCAACTATATATCTCGGGGTCATCTCCATGGTGGCAAACTGAGCATCCCAGGATTGTCTCTGGGACTATGTTAATTTGACTTCCAGGGTTATCTCTGGAAGACAATTTTGCCCTCCTGCAAGGTTAGTAACATGAATGCAAAATTTTGAGTGTCTACAGATGCCCCTCTTTATCATATTCATGCATTGTAATGCCATGGATAGGATAAAAGAATACCAGACACTTGAAATGCAATAAGATATTCATGATGCAATGTACTACAACATGATGCAAATGTATGATGCATGTTTGTTTAGACCGTTTTCCAATGGGATGTGATGACCGTTCCCTCATAACTTGTGATGGGGACTGGAATTATCACAGATAACCCTGACGAACTACTTGGATGTGTGCTCCAAAGTTCTTAGGAACTTCAAGGATGTTGGCATTGGGGTCATCACTGATGTCCTTAATCCGTGGTTTAGATTTTCCACCATAGATGTTCTTCTCATGTGTAAAAGACTCCGTGGGGATGTACTTTTCCTTTTGAATATGTGTATAACGTATTCCATCATCGGTCCTCCCCGATGAGGATGTTCATCCCTAGTTTGTATTACCAAGTCCTTCTAGTGTTCTGTTGGAGTTACTACCAACAGTTTGTGTTTGTAAGGGTTGCCTGACCCTCGCTGAAATGTACATCAACTGATGAAATCCCTGATATGGATAATGTCAAGGCTGCTTGACCTTTGTTAGCGTGTTCATCAATGGATGAAATCATCGGATGGCTTCCAATGCTTTGATGGGTTTACTTGCCATTAGCTAAAGTAACGTCAAGGTTGCTTGACCTTCGTTGACATGTGCATCAACGGCTGACTTGTATGAAGTTTCCGTTGGGGGAGAAGCGCTTTGGAGTTGCGACCCCAAACTGACGGCATCGGACCTTAGTGAGGTATTTCCAGATGTAGTTTGCAACAGTTGTGCTCATTAGTATAGTAAACCTGTGTCCAGGAGAATACTAATGAATGACATGTAGACCTATAGTTTGGTCCACAAAAACCAGGATTTCAGGCTAATCCGCTCAATCGCGTAGCATCTTTTTTCCTGATTTGGCCTTTTCAGCTTGTGAGAACTTTTTTGTAACTCGAACTGGACCCAGCCGGAGGGGTGGGCCTCACCCAGGGGAGCCGCAGGTACACCTGAAGTAGCTGTAGGTACACCTACGGCCAATCATGGGTTGCCTTTAAGGCAGTTGTGGCTTTCACAAGTCATTTTTAAGCTACGCCGCACAGGAAATCTGAGAGCTTTTCTTTAGATCTGCTGAGTTCAGGCGTCTTTCTGCAAATTTTGTCACCGTACAAGTGTTCTACACTGCCCTGGTAACGTAAGCATGTTTTCTTTTCTAGTTTTTATCTGTTGAAAAATGACTTTTTATATAAAATACGTCTATACACATAGTAGTGAATATGCATGCTCATATGTCTTGATAAAAAATTTTTAACATAGTAAATGTTAGTATAAAACTATGCTGAACATAATGATGTGAAAAATTTGACTTTTGAAACAATCAAATTTGTACCTTTTTCTGCTATTTCTTATCCTATTTGAGGACAAATGAGCAAAGGCAAGTAAGAAAACCAATCCTGGTATTTAATCTACCATCATGGATTGTGACTTTGATATTTTCATGCATTATAGGATTTTTATGATTGTGGGTAGGTGTGCTACTGTATGGTCACCTAGTCATGCCTATGTGCATGTGGATAGTCCTATTACAAAGGAGACTCTGTCAAAAAATTTCCAAAAGTCTAGGTATTGGGTAGACATGTATTTTTAACTCTACTATAGGCATATGTTAAAGTAATGCATGCATGCATATAGTCATAAAATGCATAAAAATGCTCCAGGTTAGAATTTATCATACCCTTTCTGAGGTGATTTGGAGACTTGTGTCCAGATATTATGGATCCAGATCAGCCGAGTAGTTCCCGCAGGACCACTTCAGGTGTGCGGAGGAGGGCATCTGAAGTGCCTCGACCCCGTTCAGTTAGACAGCCTCGTCGTCTGGCAGAGGCGGTGATACGTCCTATCCAGGTTGATTTATCGAATGTTGAGGATGAGGAGGAGGATGTACCGATAGCGGCTCCAGCTCCTGCTGCTAATGTTCCCCGTAGGGATTTCTCAGGCATTCAGGTGGCTACTCCAGATCTTCTAGGTGATTTGAGTCGCCACCCCTCAGTTTACTTGCATGCAAATGAGGTAAAAGCTGGGTTTGATATTCCTTTTTCCTATTGAGGAGGAGCAAGGATTTTGACATTAATTTGCATGTGATGTAGGTTCCCAACTTTACATAGCCTCGAGGGAACTGGTTCGGCATACACTCCCTGTATCAGGCTCTGCATCCAGATTATCAAGGTATTGTGCATGGTTGGGGTTTTAAGGCGTTCTTTTCCATTCTGCCCTGTCGTTGTCCCTGGGGTTACCTCAAGGCATTGTCTGAGCGCTGGTTTCACCAGACATAGTCTCTCCATTTATTGGATTATGAAGTGATGATGACGCTGATGGATTGACGATTTATCACCGGTATGTAGTTTGGAGGGGCGCCAGTGCCATGTACGGCGAATATTACCCCGACTGCTGTTAGAACCTTGTTGGGAGTTTCGGCTGAGGTGTTTAAGGGTAGGACCGTCCTTACGGGTCTTTAGAGTAGATACTATAAGTGAGCTGTTGAGTGAGCCCATGCCCGCTGATGTGAGAGTCAGGTATCACATTTTTCAGCGATTGTTCCTGGTTATCATCAGGGGTTGTTTCATAGAAGATAAATCTTCTACAATGTCATTCGCTTTGATCAGCGGCACACGAGAGGTGGACCGTATTGGAGAGTATGACTGGGGTTCCTACACATTTGCCTATTTCCTCAGGGGAATGTGCATGCGTTCGCAGGGCTTGACAGAGACTTGGCTAGGATTTTACCCATTTCTGCTGGTGACTATTTCTCTTTTGATTTCCCATGTACAGGTTAAGAGTGTTCACTAATAGCAGATGTTTTGCCTTTGTGTTGGCAGTTTTAGGCCTATGAGAGGCTTCCATGTTTGCGTCCTATGAGTGTGTTAGGTTTAGATATCTATCCATGAGGACGGCTATGGCATCACTCCATTTTGGCGGAGGTTCATGTAGCGGAGGGTTTAACCCATTGTCGCTTAAAGTTGGAGTTATTGACAGCTGATGTCATCACATAGGTTCCCTACTCTGGGGAACATTTGACCATTGGATTTGAGGATGGATTCCCGACTGGTGTCGAGCACGTGATATCCACTCGTAGGATTCCTCTCTTCACGGATGGAGGATGGGAGCTCTATTTAGGAGAGCGTGCTATTTGGAGCACCAAAGAAGAGATTCGTGTACCGATCTTGCCTCTTGCCAGGCATTATTAGCCTGTGTTGCAGTCACCCATCGATGACATTCCTTTGATGGGTATTGACGGATACACTTTGTCAGAGGGTTCACACACTCAGGATACGTTCCATCACTAGTGGTCCCCTCGTACCATTGGAGCCCAAACTCGCGCCACTCAGTTTGTGGGGGATATGGTTCATGGATCTGTGATGATGATGGATTGGCTGACCTGTGTCCAAGATCCTACTTGTTTGACACAGATTGATAGTTTGACCCGATAGTTGGACCGGGCACATTTTTTCATCTGACACTTAGGTAGAGATCCTTCAAAGGTAGATACTTTTGATCCTTCCAGCTCAGGCATTGGCCCCTCAGGTGACCCATATGGCTTTGTCGGTGCAGATCCTCCCTTGTATAGGCCTAACATCCCTGTTGATAGAGATCCAGTAACTCAGGAGGAGTTACATCAGGTGGACATGATTGATGATGTAGATATTGACACCATTGTCTTCTTCTAATGTGTATTCTCGTTATCTCTTTTGATAGGCCTCTATTAGATATTGGGTGGTTGTGCCCCATTCTCGCTATATCTTTTGATAGGCCTCTGTTAGTAGTAGGGCGTTTGTGCCCCATTTCCCTATATTTTTAGCTGTACAGAGATGATGTATGTAGATGATGATGTACTTAGGAATGTATGTACTGTTTTCCATTCCATACATCATATTAACATCTATTATCTGTCACGCATGTATCATGTTATGCATATGTATATATCCAGAGATATTCAACATTGACCCTGGATGGTCTTATGATACGGCCTACACAGATGTCTTCTTCGATAGTTAGCCACATAGATCACACCCCACCAATGTTGATAGCCTCCCGTCTGAGGTCGTGGTATGATAGTATGTCACGTATAGATAGGGTGACTGTAGATCAGCTATTACAGCATTTTATGACCCTCTTGATGTTTCAGGTTCCCGCATTCTTTGTAGATGGTATGCTGGAGCATTGGATACCAAAGAGACAAGTTTTCTGGTTTGGCACCCAGGAGTTGACTCCCACATTGGAGGAGTACGAGCGGCTGACTACTTTTCCCTTAGACAGACCTTGCGCTCGTATGGCTATCAGAGATATGCACCGGCAGTTCATTACCCTCACCGGGTTACGGCGTAGAGTAGTAGAGGATGAGATTACATCCAGCCATGTATTGTCCCAGCATTTTCTAATAGATAGATTTTGTTCAGTGGACATCTATGCACGGCACTCTAGGGATTTTACCACACCAGAGGATCAGTGGCATGTGGCCAGAGTAGATGTACTCATGATGTGCGTAGTGGCGTATGTGTACATGCCATAGTATATGGATGAGATGAACATAAGTGTCATCCATCATCCTGATGATCATGGCTGAGACATTGAGGTCGGCCATGTTCTGCAGCACCTACCCTACAGGGGTATTTATAGACAGTTCTGTCATGTTATACATGTGGTTTATGTCAAACTTGAGACCGATTAGTACTTTCCACTGACATGGGTACTGCTTTACCCATGTTATAGCTATGTCTTACTCCTTTCAACCATCGGAGTGTACATACGCTATGTCTTGGTCTGTATTCTTGGTAGGGATCAAAGATCTATTTGTCATCCTACCGTGTTCAGTGCTCAGCTCACCCTGCAGCTTCATTACTCACGCTCCTGGCATGAATTATCCCCATCTGGTTGGTTTGAGGGGCATGACTACCTACCGCCCACTGGATGTGATGTCACAATTTGACCAGTTCCAGAATTTCTATCCTTTTAAGGGGGCGTTAGGTCAGCGTGTTGCTTCTCGCCATTTATCAGCAGAGGACCGGTCATGGGTGTATGCTTGTTGGGATCAGCGTGAGATAGCTACTTTTTCTGTTAGCCATCCAGGCTGTTCGCCAGAGTATTCTACGTGGATAGGGACAGAGACTTCATCAGCTGCGATAGTATCCACAGTGCCGGGTATTGATCTAGATGGTGGAGAGCCCATGGAGGACATTGATTCCCACACCGAGGAGGAGGAGTTGTTTGCTGGTTCGACAACAGCTCTTGTTAACTCTCCCAGTACTTCTGCAGTGTGACTCCTCCTTCAGAGTATTTAGTGCAGAGTTTGCATTTGATGACTTTTGAGAGAGATCAGGATAGGGTAATAATGTTGACAGCTCTTGATAGGAGAGATGTCGCTCTATTAGAGAGAGATGATGCCTTAGCTCGTATTGGTACCTCTATTGTTGAGCGGGATGAGGCCAGACTACCCAAAGATGCAGTGATAGTTGAGCAGGATAACGCCATATCTGCACGAGCTGTAGCCGTTACAGACAGTACCACAGTGAGGTCCCTTACTACTGGCATCATTGCAGAGATGATTGCATATATTGATGAGCACAGTGTCACTATGCAAATGGCTGTAGATCTATTATCTCACGTAGAGACCCTTGTACAGGAGATCACAACGCTACCTTTTTCTTTTGAGAGGGATGCTATGTTAGACTTGATAACTGGCATAGAGTAGTAGAGGATCAGATTACATCCGGCCATGTATTGCCCAACATTTTCTGATAGACATATTTGGCTCAGTGGATAGCTATGCGTGACACTCCGGGGATTTTACCACACCAGAGGATCAGTGGCATGTGGCCAGAGTGGATGTACTCATGATGTGCGTAGTGGAGTATGTGTACATGGCACGGTATATGGACGAGATGGACATAAGTGTCAACATGGCAGTGAGAGCTCTCAGGGAGGGTCATACCATCATCCTGATGATCGTGGCTGAGACGTTGAGGTCATCCACATTCTGCAGCACCTACCCTATAGGGGTATTTACAGGCAGTTCGGTCATGTTATACGTGTGGTTTATGTCACACTTGAGACCGATTGGTACATTCTGCCAACACGGGTACTGCTTTACCCATGATATAGCTATGTCTTACTCCTTTCAACCATCGGAGTGTACAGACGCTATGTCTTGGTCGATATTATTGGCAGGGATCGAAGATCTATTTGGCATCCTACCGTGTTCAGGGCTCAGCTCACCCTACAGCTTCATTACTCACGCTCCTAGCATGAATTATCCCCATCTTACTGGTTTTAGGGGGATGACTACCTACCACCCACTGGCTGTGATGTTACAGTTTGACCAGTTCTAGGATTTCCATCCTTTTGAGGGGGCGTTAGGTCAGCGTGTGGCTTCTCGCCATTTATCAGCAGAGGACTGATCCTAGGTGTGTGCTTGTTAGGATCAGCGTGAGATAGCTACTTTTTCTGTTAGCCATTCGGGCTGTTTGCCAGAGTATTCTGCGTGGATAGAGATAGAGACTTCATCGGCTGTGGTAGTATCCACAGTGCCAGGTATTGATTCAGTTGGTAGAGCGCCCATGGAGGACATTGATTCCCACATCGAGGAGGAGGAGCTGCTTGCTGGTTCGACAGCAGCTCTTGTTGACTCTCCCAGTACTTCTGCAGCTTTGAATCCTCTTCAGAGTATTTATTGAAGAGTTTGCATTTGATGACTTTTGAGAGAGATCAGGCTAGGGCATTGATGTTGACAACTCTTGATGGGAGAGATGTCGCTCTATTAGAGAGAGACGATGCCTTAGCTCGTATAGATACCGCTATTATTAAGCAGGATGAGGTCAGACTAGCCAGAGATGTAGTGATAGTTGAGCGAAATAGCACCATATCTACACAAGATGTAGTCGTTACAGACAGTACCACAGTGAGGTCCCTTACTACTGACATCATTGCAGAGATGAGTGCATATATTGATGAGGATAGTGTCACCATGCAAATGGCTGTAGATCTAATATCTCGCGTAGAGACCCTTGTACAGGAGATCACAGCGCTACATCCTTCTTTTGAGAGGGATAATATGTTAGACTTGATAGCTCGCATATACATTGACTTGTAGATGGGCTTGTATTTTCCTACACAGGCTAAATTAGCCATTTTGTCATGTAAAGTTAATATTGTATATATCAAACATCATTATATATAGCAGGGAAAATATATTTTGAATTACATCCCTTTTAGTTGTGCATTGATACTGGCTAGATATTTTCCTGTTTCTTCATGGCTTGTGATCTCGAAGTATTCTGAATTCCTCCTTGATGGATGGACATTGAAATGTCTTCGGATCTTTCAGAATGGATCGTTGATCTGTATGTATTCCTACCATCTTTGGTGTCTTGGGACTGGTTTCTGTATGTAGATGTGGAGAGGAGTGTGGCTTTCCTCTCTGAGATTGATTGCACCATAGATGGTCGCCAGTACTCCTTTGTACGGGGGAGCCCAGTTAATTCTATCTCTTATGGATTGGTGTTTCTCTTTGAGGAGTCAACCGAAGCTTATATGGTCGTCGAATCTCCCGTTTACATGGGGAGATCAGGTAGTTCCATCCTTTTGGCCTGAAGCTGATGAAATGTGATGGATTGAAGGATGATCCCAATACCGTTGACAAGTGTTTGTGTTTTGGTAAGGAGTGAAACCGAACCATGAATGGTTGCCTACATACTCCTGTTGAAGAGGAGATCAGGTATGCGTAGTTCGAACCTGATGTGAAGGTTCAACGATGTATGGTGGCAAAGGGGTGTAGTGATGTGTTTGTTTTTGTTTTTGTAGTGAGAATGGTGTAAAAAAAATTTGTTGTTTTTCTTTTATTGCGACCGGACCATATAAAATATGGCTTCCTACATACTCCCATGTATCAAGGAGAACAGGCCGGCGTAGTTCGCCCCATGTTCAGGACGATTTACAGTCAATGAAAAGTTTGATCCCATGTTCAGGACAAACTGCGGGTGAGAAAATTTAATCCCATGTACAGGACCAACTGTACGTGTGAAAAGTCTTATCCCTAGTGGGGTAAAAATGTGGGTGTGAAAAGTTTAATCACTGGTGGGATAATCGAAGTTGAGTAAGGGTTCAAAACCAAGTGGAGAGAAAAGGATCTGGCGATCCGAAACCAGGCTGCTGGTTAGAAAAGTGTGTTTGTCCCTAATGGGGCGGATGAGTGTGAAGAGAAGTTGTATGTAGTGGAGGGTTAGAAAACCTAAAATGACTGGGGGGATCTAATGATCCAAAACCAGGATGTTTGTTTGATGGTGACCTCAGACATAGTACCATTTCACGGTGTCCGCGTTGATAAGCTATAAAAATTTATCGCCATCCATTTCCTGTAATCTGAGAGCACCTCCTGTCAATACCTCCTTAACAATAAACGAGTCTTCCCAGTTCGGGGCAAATTTTCCCTTAGACCGATCTTGGTTGTCAATGATCTTCTTCAAAACCAAGTCGTGCTGTTTGAACTGCCATAGCCGGACTTTTATATTGTAGGACCTGGCAATCCTTTGTTGATATAACTGACAGTGGAAGATAGCAGCGACACGCCTTTCATCTATTAGAGACAATTGGTGATACCTATCTTGTACCCATTGGTCTTCATCCAGCTGAGCGTCTATTAACACTCTAAGGGATTCCATTTCCACTTCTATGGGGAGCACTGCTTCTATCCCATAGGTTAATGCGTAGGGGTTTGCCCCAGTGGAAGTGTGCACTGATGTTCTGTAGGGTAACAGAGTCAGAGGCAATAAGTCAGGCCATCCTTTGTGGTTGGCGGACATCTTTTGCATGATCTTCTTGATGTTTGTTAGCCGCTTCAACAGCACCATTCATCTTTGGATGGTAGATGACGGAGTTGAGATGTTTGATGTGGAATTTAATGCACAATTCCTCCATCATTCTGTTGTTGAGGTTCTTAGCATTGTCTGATACAATTACCTCTGGTTGTCTATATCAACAAATGACATTATTTCTGATGAAAGCAATGATAACTTCTTTAGTAACCCTGGGGAAGGAGGCTGCTTCTACCCACTTGGGGAAGTAGTCGATCATGGTGAAGATAAACCGATGCCCATTACTGGCTTTGGACTCGATGGGCCCGATCACGTCCATTCCCCACATTGAGAAGGGCCAAGGAGAACTAATATTGTGGAGCTCCCTCGGAGGGGTATGGAGAGCATTCCCATGAATTTGGCACTGATAACATCTCCTGACGTAATCCTCACAGTCAACCTTGAGAGAGAGCCAGTAATGCCCTGTTTTGAGGATTTTCTTAACAAGTAGGGGGCCACTCATGTGTGGGCCACATACTCCACCATGGATCTCATCCATGAGCCTTTGAGCTTGGTCCTTGTCCAGACATCTTAGGAGACCTAATCCTGCATCTCTTTTGTAGAGTGCATCTCCGCTCAGGTAGAACTTCATAGCCAGTCGATGGATCCGCCTTCTTTCAGTCGGGTTCGCCTCAGCGGGTGTAGATCCATCTTGTAAGTACTTCTTGAGATGTTGATACCAAGGGTTTTAGATGCGAGTTAGCTCATCCGATACTTCTCTAATATAATTCACATAGGCTGGAGCCTTTTGTTGGGAAAATATAAGGGTTGGCATGTCTTCCTTGTCAGGTATGTTGATCAAGGAGGCCAAGGTTGCTAGCTCATCCATAGAATTATTCCTATTCTGAGGACTATGGAGGAAGGATATTTCTTCAAACTCGAAAGCCATCTGTAGAACCTGTCGATGGTAAGGCAGCAAGTGTAGACCTTTGGTGTGATAGATTCCTGTGATTTGTCTGATTACAAACTCAAAATCTCCAAAGACAGTTAATCGTCTGATGCCCATTGATTAGGAAAGTTTTAGCCCCATGATACAGCCTTCATACTCAGTTGTGTTATTGGTGTTAGCAAACTGTAATTTGACGATGACGGGATGTTGCTCCCCCATAACGTATACTAGAACTATTCCAGCCCCAGAACCTTCTGTGTTTACTGCTCCATCGAAATACATTTTCCATGTTTAGAGTGCATCGCACCGATGGTGTTACTGAATTGTCATTACCCTTTCATCGGGAAGTATGTTTCCAAGGGCTTGAAATCCCCTGAAGGTGCGGCGGCCAGTTGATCTACAATTCCCTGACCTTTAATGGACTTCTACGTCACGTAGACGATATCAAATTGTTGTAGGATCAACTGTCATCTGGACAGTTGACAGTTCAACATGGGTTTACTGAACACTTACTTGAGAGGATCCACGCGGGATATGAGATGGGTTGTGTGACCATGGAGGTAATGATGTAATCTCATGGAAGTCTATGCTAAAGCACAACACGTCTTCTCAATCAGAGTGTACTTGTGTTCACTACTGCTGAATCTTTTGCTGAGGTAGTAGATAGCTCGCCCTTGGCCTCTATCGTCTTTCTGTCCCAGCATGCAGCCCATGGCATTAACATTAATGGACAGGTACATGAACAGGGGAACATCAATCCTGGGATGTACCAAAATACGAGCTTTGATTAGCTGCTCTTTGATTGTAAGGAATGCTTTTTGGCACTCATCATTCCACTTCATGGAGGAGTTCTTCCTTAACAACTTGAAAATAGGCTCACAAGTTGCTATGAGTTGGGAAATGAATCTGCTAATGAAGTTGATTCTTCCCAAAAATTCCCGTATTTCCTTCTTTGTTTGAGGAATGGGCATTTTCGTGATGGCCTGGATTTTTGTGGGATCAAACTCAATCCCCTTGTGGCTGACTATGAATCCTAGCAACTTGCCTGATTTAACGCCAAAGGCGTGTTAGGTTTGTAATATTCATGAACGAAATCAAATTGCATAAAATAAGCGAAAACGTGGTAAAACAGAGTTTTATAATTTTACAAACCATATACCCGGATAATCCTTTATGCACAATTATTAATTAAACGAAAATATGAAGAACAAGAATCACACCCTTGAAGATTCAAGCTTCCTCAGGTACAGGAGTTCACCTTCAATCCTTTTCACGTTCAACCATAATCCACCAGGTTTGGTTCATTCCTTTGATCAACGTTAGCCACCCAAGTGTTTGGCCTCTAGAAGTGATCCACTAAGAAAGAAGAAAGATTCAAGAAGATGGGTATTTGGCAAAACCCTAGTTTTTCTATCTCTCATAGAAAATGGTGTACTATCCCAACTATTAGAATTACGTCTGTTGTGAAAAAGTCAACCAACCTCACCCATAATAAGACTCCTCTTACTTATAGATGTGGGCAAACCCTCCTTAACAATTAAGGAATTGAGTTTTATTTTAATTAATTAAACTCATTTAATTAATTAGACTCCCAATTTTATTAGGAATAATTAATTAAACTCTTTTAATTAATTAGCCTCCTAATCTTATTAGGATATATGAGAGTACTTTTATTATATAATTCCCAAACTCTTTTACGAATTAAATAATAATAATAGTAATAATAATAATAAGACTCCTCTTATTAATTTATATTTAATATTTCTAAAACATTAAATAATAAATATTAAGTTATTTAACTTATTTTATCACCATAGATTAAATTAAATATACTTAACTTATTATTATGATTATGCCATTAACTTCTTAAATAATTATTCTTCCTTTTATGGTGTGACCCTTTAGGCTCTCCATATTAAACCAGTTGTGAGTAAATTAATTAGATCAATTCTAATCTTATTTAAATAAATAAATTAAACTATTAATTTATTTAATTAAATAATATTTATTTAATTAAATAATATTTATTCTACAATAGGGATAAGCCTCCCTAGCGATTAACGACTTTCCAGATAATATAAATTTTACAATTAATCATAAAAGAACCTTTGAATAAATAGTTACCGTACAATTCAATCCTTCCACTATGTAATGTCCCAAATAAATATATGACACGGAATTACTGTCAAGTCTTATTTTATTTAATTTTATGTATTTCGACTCTTAAATGCAAAACTCCAAATAATGCAAATTAGAAACTCTTTTCTAATTTCATTCTGCCTTGGTCACGGACTACTGGGTTGTCATTTATCGAATCATACAGAACATTTCTCTTCTTTTACTAGAAGCGGTAGATTCTTTATTGATCATACATTATCTCTATGTACAATTTATTATACCCAAGCATACTCTTTGATATACCCTAAGGGTCTTAAGGAATAAGTCAAAGTAGAACTCATCATACACAATATACTATGATGACCTCAAGTCCAAGATTCACTTGTACTACTATCACTACATGAATTCCTATTAACATGCTTGTAAAACTCCATTAGGTATTCCTTAGCGATCTACGTTCAGTGTACTTATTCTTCAATAAGCACCTACATACTTGCTTTAGTGTCTCCACACAAATGATCGTGAGATCAATCATCCTCATCCAATGAGCAAGCAACATATGTACCAATATATTCGGATTCACTAATCCCTAATTTAGTAATCCAGCAATTGGGAACTATTTTAGTTTTAAGCTTTCTAAGAATTTAGATCTCATTAGAATGATCATCATCATTATTCTAAAAGCATTACTTAAAACTATGGGTTTATCACATATTATAAAGCAGCATCATATAGATAATTAAAACCCTTTAATAAATTAATACTTTTTATTAATAAATGAATAAGATTGTTACAAAGTATATGTTTTATCATCAAACATGACTGGCTCATGTGCATACTACTTTCAATCTCCCAGTTGCACTAAAGTCAATCGTCATGGTATCTCATACCCTTCTTTTCTAAGTGATGATTATCCAGCTGTTGGATAAGCTTTAATTAATGGATATGTAATGTTGTTCTTTATAGTTCACTATCTCTATAGTGATTTCCCATATTTCAATGATTCTTATAATCAAATGAAAGTGCCACAACACATGTTTAGATCCAAGACAAGACTTAGGAACTATTCCTAGTTCTATAATAAACTTTTCATCCAAACAATCAACTTACAGCTTTATCTATAGCTATATACTTTGTCTGTATCACTAAACCATCAACACTTTACTGTTTGAAACCTTTCCAATTTACTGCACCACCGTTCAAGGTAACACTTTACCTTAAAGTGGATTTTCTATCATCCTGACCTGTCTGAAAAACTTCAGTCTGTTAAGCCTCTAGTTTTAATTTAGACCCACCATAAATTTTAATCACATCCTTAGTGCTGGTTAAGTACTTTAAGATGTTTTTCACTGACTCGTAGTGAACTTCTCCGGAATATGACTGATCAACATTAGGTCTCGTACATTTCATTGCATACATGATAGTTACTCATGTGATCTCTCTTTTATGAGTCTATGGGGACAATTAAGAGAGATACACTCTAGGGCTCATCAACATGAGACATCCCATGGAGTTTGCCATGCTAATCAGTTTTAGCACCACATGGCCGACCCAAACAAGAGAGGAGAGAAGGGGAGATGAATGTGATGATTATTTACTTTAGTGGGTTATCTACTCTTCCATGTGTCATTTCCTCCTTTAGCCACAATATTTTATTAAGTGTGCAAGCAACACTAAAATGATTAAGAAAGAGAAAGAGAGAGTGAGTGGGGGGAATGAATATTAGATATACAAATATATCTACACATGTGTTTTTTTTTTTTTACAAAATCACAAAAACCCATTCCATTCCATTTCATTTCTCTCTCATCTCTTATTAGCTAACTCAAAGAAAACCAAATAGAGAGAGAAAGAAGAGAGGCAATTTTTGGCAGCTCCAAGAGGTGAGAGAGAGAGAGGTTTTGATCTTCAAGCTAACCAAGATCATCATCTACTTTGAAGGATTAAGAAAAGCTAGCAAGATATCAAGGTATAAATCACCTTTTTTCTAAGTTATTCTCAGTTGTTTAAATGAAAACTTGGATTGATGATTTCAAACTTAAAAACTCTAGATCTACATGATCTAGAGTGTGTTATGTGTGGATCTATCCATCTTGTGTGTTAAAAGTTAGATCTAAAGTATGAAATGGAAACTAGTTTTTCAAAGGGGGGAAAACTTTAATTTTTCTTAGCCTCGATTGTGTTAATCTTGTGTTTGATGATTGTTTGATGAAATAGATCATTTATTATGGTAGAATCATGGGTATATGAAGTATTAGTAGGTATTATGATGAGTGATGTTGATTATTATGTGGGGATATGAAAGTTTTCTTAGAACTCACAAAGAGTTAAAAATTAGATTTTTGTGAAAACGAAGCATGAAATTCAAACGACCATATCTCCTATTGTATTTAGAATTTTTGAGTGTGGTAAAGTCCTAAAGTTAGATCTATAAGTTTTCTAACATCTCCAAGTGGAATCACTGAAAAATGAGTTGTAGATTTCCGTATGGACTATTTTTAGCAAATGACTCCAAAACTGTAAAACGCCAAAATGCTTCTGCCCAAAATTTTAAAAGGGAAATTTCGGCAACTTAATTTTCAGAAAAATTCCGGCCTTTTGGGACATGAAAATATATGGTATTAAGTACCTCATGTCCAAAAATGAGCTAATTCTGACTTAAAATGACCAAGTTATGACCATTTCAATTTCTGTGATTTTTCGACGAAAATGGCAATAACCGGAGTTCTATAACTCCGATGGCCACGAAATTAAAACTAGAGTGTCACGTTAACATGTATAAGATTGTGTCAAGAGATGGGAATTTCTAGAGTTAAGCACGAAGTAGCTAATTTCTTAAGGAATTAACTAAAAATGATTTTTGAAAAATACTAAAGGAAGTTGGAAAATTATGGAAAAATACTTTTTGTGTATGAAATACATGTATATAAGCATGGCCAAAAGATAGAAAAATAATAAGTTGTTTTGGTATTTTCGTAAAAAGGATATGGAATCAAGCTTGCTGGATTAGAAAATCTGATGAATCCAGCTTGCTGGATTGAAAAATAGTTTACTGAATTAAAAATTTGTTGAATCCAGTTTGCTGGATTGCGATCTAGTTTGCTGGATTTGGAATCCAGTTTGCTGGATTGCAGTTGGGTTTGTGAATTGACCATCTAGGTTACAAGATTTGGAATCCAGCTTGCTGGATTTGAAATTCAAGTTACTGGTTTGGTATTTGACTTATTAGAGTGTTAAATCATAATGTATATGATATAGTGATTAAGGAATTATCAAAGGATGATAATAATGCTGATGGGTTAAGGTGTTATCTAATTATGTGATTAAGTGTTAGATAATTGATTGATTAAGTAATAGTATTATGAGTTAACATGTATGTTATGCTAATTCAAAGATCAATCTTATAATTGATAGGTCTTTCATAAGAGATTACATTATATTGCTTAGCGGTAATCAGCGGTTCAGGCAAGTTTCCTAACTCAACCATGAGTTGTAATTTCAAAGCATGTTAGTGAATAGTTGTTGTTGATTATTCACGTCTATATTGATTATTGATTCGCACGTTGTGCATATTATAAATGTTCATCAGGTATGAAAGGCTGATCACCTTCATTACCATTTGGTTCAGTTAATCTGTTCATGTTTATACTTGACCATTCATTTTCATTGACTTGGTCGTTCAGCTAAGAAAATTTGTTCATGCTCTTTCACAATGTTTATATTATTGAAAGTTAGCTAGCTTATTGTTCAATTCTTTCAATCATGATATATCCTCAAAAAAATTTAAACTTGTTGGACAAATTTGATGCTCACCCTTGCTATATCATGATAAAATTTTCAGATTTAGAGGAAAGCTCGAGTAAAGACAGAAGTAAAGGAAAAGTGCAAGACTAAATTATGGTGCAGTTAGATTTATTAAATCTTCTGGCGAAAATAGTATTGTAAACATTTAAGATATTGAATGTATGTATTAAGTTAAGGTTGGAGACCTTGAGAATGATGTGAAAAAGTTTAATGTATAAACAATTTATGTTTATATCTTCCGCAATAGTTATAGAAATAGTATACCAGATCCTTAGTGATTAGGACCGGGATTTGGGGATGCTACAGGTGGTATCAAAGCCGTAGGTTAGAAACCTTAGGTAGGTGTACCGTAGGCTATAACCGCAGAGATGATGATAAGGAATAAACTCAGATCGAGTTTAAGCGATAAGAGATGAATTTTTAAAAATTCATTATTAAGTAAAGAGAAAGATAATTAAGATTCAAAGAAGAATCTTGAAAAGGTATAAGGATAAGAATCTGGAGTTACCTGACTCCAGTAATAAAAATGAAAAGTGAAAATAAATAGACTATGTCTATAAGATGAAAAGTGTAAAATCATAATATTATATGATTAAAGGAAAAGAATATCGTAAAATAAGACGATCATAATACGGTTATAATATGATATCACAACCTAATCTGATAAGGTCATAGCAGGAGAAGGATCAATCAAATGATTGAAAACCTTATAATAGAATTGTTGTACGACAGTTGTACTATGAAATGGTACTATGTAAACTCAGAAAAGAGTGGTAAATGTTAAGGTACGGATTAAAGAAAATTCGTATTAAGAAAAGAGAAAGTTAGAATTGTGTAGGATTTCAATTGAGGACTCAGGTCAGCAGCTGAGTTGTATGATTCCTTGTATGGACGGGGAATTTGTACTTGGTTTTAGAATTACTTAGCTTCCTGGTCGATATAGTGGTTAGGTTGACCAATTCTTTGTATGGGCGGGGAATTGTGCGCTTAGCTTCCTATATTGATTTATGGCCGAGTTTGGTTTGACGACCACTTAGTTTCTAGTACTGATAATCATAAAAATGTCTGTGTCGCACTATTTGCTATATATCTGTTGAGAAGGTGATTCTTTTCTTAGGTGTTTAACAGATAGGTAGGGTATACTTAGATAATATAAGATTAAGTACGAGTTCTTAAAACTCATACTTATGGTACGTTCGTGACTCATAATTATATGAAATGTTTATGAATCCCTCAGCGAATGGACGCCAAAGGTCTGACTAGGACAAGTTCTTAGACTCATATGATTGTGCAAAGTTCCTGAACTCATAATGTGTGGTAAGTTTAAAGAACTGGGTATAGTTAAATTGTGAATGGAGAATTGAGGATGATAGAATAGATAGACTTATTAAGCAATGGATCATTAGAGAAAGTGAAGTTGATGGTGGAAGCATAGGTATTCTAAATCTTCTAGCTATGCTAGACTTCAAAGTTTTTGACATCAAGCTAAAAAAAACACACTATGTGCTTTTTGGAAAATGAATTTTTATTCTCAACTCCTGGTGACCATTGTGTATGAGTTGACTTCGGGCCACCGACACATCGTTACCTGTTGAGATGATAAAACAAAATTGCAATGATTTTTGAACGGTTTAAAGAATAGTTTATGCAAATTGATTCAGGTAGACAAAAATGATTTAACTTATCAAAATGTATTTTTTTATATCATCAATGTATCATGGAACCTGATGCAGAATGATAAAAATGATGGAGTCATCAATGCAGTATTACTTAGTGTTAGATGTGATCTAAGGATCGTCAGCCCACTATAGTATGGTGTAGTATGACAAAGTCACCAAATGACGGAATCCTCAAACGAACTGTAATACAGTGCGGTATCATGACGTCATAAAATAATTTTAAGAATTTTTAAAGTAAATTATTGCCAACTGAATTTGGCCAGAAATATTTTGATTGAAATTGATTATTGATATGGGTCTAAGCTATTTGATTCGGCTAGACCAACTTTTATGAAAATCCTAAGTGTTCTTTAAAAATTATCCTGAACCAAATTTTTTTGGTGCGGAACCCTATGATAAGACTGAGGTGAACTATGTTGTTTGGATAAAATAATCTAATCTAGTAGCGTAAATATTCGCTAAACATGATTGATACGTTATGCATGACGTATGCGTACGATAGGTTAATCACCTAAAGTACTAGCAACGGTAGTTTACCTTCTTTGTGATTGTAAACATACCTAGTAATTTACTGTTTTGCGATATAAATATCGTTAAAACTATGTGTTCATGGTCTATATGACCCCTCAACATGATTTGAAATATTTTAACTCCTTAGACTGAAGTTATGGAAGAATGTGATAGTAGCAGAGCTCCTCATAGTAGGAAGCAATATGTACTCATTAAATTGAGCATGAAATCAATTAAAGGTTAGTAAGACAGCCTAGTTTTGATGAATAAAAGGAGTGGTGATTAGTAAACTGAAATTTCGAGGACGAAATTGTTAGAAGAAGGGGTGAATGTGACAACTCGAAAATTTGGACAATTTTATAAAATCTTAAAAGATTGAATAAAGGTTATAAGATGAACCTAGACATAAAATAAGTGTATGGATTTCACATTTCTGTTAAGGAATTTTAAGAATTTCAAAATTTTTGGAGAGAAACTTGAATGATTTAATAGACTATAAGTGATAGTCTGATAATGAGGTATATGTTTAGTGTATGAGTTCATAAGATTATGTGTATATGGTTCTAGTATTTTAAATATATACTAGTGACCTAATCTAAGAGTTGTGGACCATATTATTTTGTATGAATATGTGAGTAAGTGAATTAAGAATTAAGTTATGTAACCTAATATATATATTAGGTGTGTTAAGTAAATAACCTAAGAGGTTATAATAGGTGAGAATGTTAGTATATAAAACATATACTAATTCTAAGAGATTTAATTTATATATCTCAACTAATAAATTTTATGACATAATTATAGCAAGTCTAATTGGGTTAAGAAAATAAATGTGCATGAGTAAAGATTTATGTTATAATTGAGAAAATGAAAACCCTAATTAAATAATTAGGGAATGGTAATATTAGAAGTGTTGGAAGATGTTAGTTGTTGTAGCCAAACATTTTAATTTAGAAGCCCAAAAGAATTAATTGGGAGCCCAAAACTTAGCCCAATGGAGGAGGGACTTTTTGGACATTTAGTAAATCAATTAAAGCATAAAACGAAAGCCAAAAATTGGACTAACTAAGGCCACATGGCCGGCCCAAACAAGAGAGGAGAGAAGGGTAGATGAATGTGATGATTATTTACTTTAGTGGGTTATCTACTCTTCCATGTGTCATTTCCTCCTTTAGCCACAATGTTTTATTAAGTGTGCAAGAAACACTACAATGATTAAGAAAGAGAAAGAGAGAGTGAGTGGGGGGAATGAATATTAGATATACAAATATATCTACACATTTGTTTTGTTTTTTTTACTAAATCACAAAAACCCATTACATTCCATTTCATTTCACTCTCATCTCTTATTAGCTAACTCAAATAAAACCAAATAGAGAGAGAAAGAAGAGAGACAATTTTCGGCAGCTCCAAGAGGTGAGAGAGAGAGGTTTTGATCTTCAAGCTAACCAAGATCATCATCTACTTTGAAGGATTAAGAAAAGCTAGCAAGATATCAAGGTATAAATCACCTTTTTTCTAAGTTATTCTTAGTTGTTTAAATGAAAACTTGGATTGATGATTTCAAACTTCAAAACTCTAGATCTACATGATCTAGAGTGTGTTATGTGTGGATCTATCCATCTTGTGTGTTAAAAGTTAGATCTAAAGTATGAAATGGAAACTAGTTTTTCAAAGGGTGGAAAACTCTAATTTTTCTTAGCCTCGATTGTGTTAATCTTGTGTTTGATGATTGTTTGATGAAATAGATCATGTATTATGGTAGAATCATGGGTATATGAAGTATTAGTAGGTATTATGATGAGTGATGTTGGTTATTATGTGGGGACATGAAAGTTTTCTTAGAACTCACAAAGAGTTAAAAATTAGATTTTTGTGAAAACGAAGCATGAAATTCAAACGACCATATCTCCTATTGTATATCGAATTTTTGAGTGTGGTCAAGTCCTAAAGTTAGATCTATAAGTTTTCTAACATCTCCAAGTGGAATCACTGAAAAATGAGTTGTAGATTTCCGTATTGACTATTTTTAGCAAAGGACTCCAAAACTGCAAAACGCCAAAATGCTTCTGCCCAAAATTTTAAAAGGGAAATATCAGCCACTTAATTTGCCAGAAAAAATCCGGCCTTTTGGGAAATGAAAATATATGGTATTAAGTACCTCCTGTCCAAAAATGAGCTAATTCCGACTTAAAATGACCAAGTTATGACCATTTCAATTTCTGTGATTTTTCGACGAAAATGGCTATACCGGAGTTTTATAACTCCGATGGCCACGAAATTTAAACTGGAGTGTCACGTTAACATGTATAAGATTGTGTCAAGAGATGGAAATTTCTGGAGTTAAGCACGAGGTAGCTAATTTCTTAAGGAATTAACTAAAAATGATTTTTGAAAAATACTAAAGGAAGTTGGAAAATTATGGAAAAATACTTTTTGTGTATGAAATACATGTATATAAGCATGGCCAAAAGATAGAAAAATAATAAGTTGTTTTGGTATTTTCGTAAAAAGGATATGGAATCCAGCTTGCTGGATTAGAAAATCTGATGAATCCAGCTTGCTGGATTGAAAAATAGTTTACTGGATTAAAAATTTGTTGAATCCAGTTTGCTGGATTGCGATCTAGTTTGCTGGGTTTGGAATCCAGTTTGCTGGATTGCAGTTGGGTTTGTGAATTGACCATCTAGTTTACTAGATTTGGAATCCAGCTTGCTGGATTTGAAATTCAAGTTACTGGTTTGGTATTTGACTTATTAGAGTGTTAAATCATAATGTATATGATATAGTGATTAAGGAATTATCAAAGGATGATAATAATGCTGATGGGTTAAGGTGTTATCTAATTATGTGATTAAGTGTTAGATAATTGATTGATTAAGTAATAGTATTATGAGTTAACATGTATGTTATGCTAATTCAAAGATCAATCTTATAATTGATAGGTCTATCATAAGAGATTACATTATATTGCTTAGCGGTAATCAGCGGTTCAGGCAAGTTTCTTAACTCAACCATGAGTTGTAATTTCAAAGCATGTTAGTGAATAGTTGTTGTTGATTATTCATGTCTATATTGATTATTGATTTGCACGTTGTGCATATTGTAAATGTTCATCAGGTATGAAAGGCTTATCACCTTCATTACCATTTGGTTCAGTTAATCTGTTCATGTTTATGCTTGACCATTCATTTTCATTGACTTGGTCGTTCAGCTAAGAAAATTTGTTCATGCTCTTTCACAATGTTTATATTGTTGAAAGTTAGCTAGCTTATTGTTCAATTCTTTCAATCATGATATATCCTCAAAAAAATTTAAACTTGCTGGACAAATTTGATGCTCACCCTTGCTATATCATGATAAAATTTTCAGATTTAGAGGAAAGCTCGAGTAAAGACAGAAGTAAAGGAAAAGTGCAAGACTAAATTATGGTGCAGTTAGATTTATTAAATCTTCTGGCGAAAATAGTATTGTAAACATTTAAGATATTGAATGTATGTATTAAGTTAAGGTTGCAGACCTTGGGAATGATGTGAAAAAGTTTAATGTATAAACAATTTATGTTTATATCTTCCGCAATAGTTATAGAAATAGTATACCAGATCCTTGGTGATTAGGACCAAGATTTGGGGATGCTACATCACATCCGGTGCGTTTACTGCTTTAATATATATAATTATATATATTAACTGTTGTTGGACTTTGTCCGATGAGCCTGGATTTTTATATCCGGTGCGTTTACATGCTTATATATATATATATATATATATATATATATATATATATATATATATATATATATATATTTACCTTTCGTCCTACCTGGAGTTTACTTCGTGGCGGTTGATAGCTTTTACAGCTTTATTTACGTTTTTGATCCCTCGTGGAGGTGCTTCGTGGTTGGTGATCATGTCTGCATATATATATATATATATATATATATATATATATATATATTTACAGCTTATATGTATATACTTGCTTACTGCTTTCATACAAATTGCGATATTTTGTGCGCCTAGGAATCATGTGATCACAGATTCAAGCCATTGGATCTAGATTCGGTTCCCGTGATGGACATTTTCAGCTGTAAGCAGCTTGTAAATTATTCTGTGATGTTTGAATTTCCTCAGATGGTTTTCATACCCACGAGGAATTTAGCACCTTTTTGTACATTATTATCGTACGGATGCCTCGCATCAGTCAAATAGAATCAATCTAGCCGAATACGGAATAAAATGGGAGTGTAAAAGGTCTCAATTACTATTGAGCGTCAGGGTTTGAAAATCCACTTTTATAAAACATCACTGCCATATCTTGCTAAAATTGAATTTTTACATAAATTCAAACCCTGTGTATATAAGTGCAAACGAGGCCTCACACTACTTCCAAATAATAGCACATTGACCCACACACACACACACACATATTTAGATAACAGTTTCTTGAAAAGAGGCGGTCACCGTGGTAATACGAATGTCGGGGGGTGCCTAACACCTTCCCTCTGCACAACCAAGTCCCCGGACCCTAATGAATCTCGGTTTCACAGACCCGTTTAGTAGTGTCACATCACTGGGTCAATGTGCAAACCTTTTCTCGGTTGTGTTGGTACAACCATTTAAAAAACCAACTGGCGACTCTTAACAGTCCATCGTCGACATTATACGTGTCGGACCTTTTTCACTTGTTTTTCAAACAAATCTCACCTAAAATGAGAACACCAAAGAACAAGTAACGGAAAGGGACAATTAAAAAATCCTGACGTCGACAGGTGGTGACTCTGCTGGGGACTCCAGTAAGAGGACTTAAGCCGCTATTACAATTTTTTCAAAATTGTTATCTGCTTGTGTGTGGTTGTTGCATTTACATTTTATGATGAATGTGTACGAATGTATTTCCTTACTTAGTGCTTCGCACTATAAACTGTTTGTGATATTAGTGCTTCGCACTATAAACTGCTTGTGATATTAGTGCTTCGCACCATAACTGCTTGTGATATTAGTGTTTCGTACATGTCATCATGTCATACGGTGAGACGCGATGTATGTGAATGTATGTTGTGTGGTCCCTCCACCAGGAGGCTATCCCGTCGGGGTTTGATTACTGGACTCGTGAGAAGACTAATTCTCCAAGGCTCAGGAAAGGCACCACCCAAATTCGCTCCAGTTGAAAGACCAGATTAACTTCCCGTCAAGTAGATTGCGATGATTTGGAAACCTTCATGCCAAAAAGTCACGAGAGTAACCTAAGATAGGTCAGCCTCTGATAAACCCAAAACAGAGAAAAGTCTCTTCATGCTCTCATTTCAAATTACTTGTAAAGCACAGTTACTTATAATTATCTTCCATATCTATCTCCATGTAATGAGAAATATGAAGAAATGTGTACACATACATGCTATAAACAGCTGACATCCATTTTACAGGATAAAATTCCTAAACTGGACACATCGTATAGCATGTTATTATCCACCTTCCCTAAAGACTAAACTATGCAAGTCTTTTGCAGGGAATCAATCAGACCTACCACCCATTCAAAGTCCAAAAAGGCAACAGGCCTACAGTCAATCATGTCGTCATCCGACCAGACTGAACTTAATCCAGTTTCTCGCAAAGAATTCGACGGATTAAGGAAACAGATTACAGATTTGGTTATTCTACTAAAAGAATTACACCAGTCTACACAGGGTCAGAAAATACCCGTACATGCTGAATCTTCCACACAAGGAGGAACCCAGGTCGTTACAATACCTGAACTGCAGTTGGATCCGACCAACAAAACTCATGATGCTGCCCATCCCACTAGAGACCCAGATACTGGTGACATCAAAAAGAAAGTCCTCCAAATGGAAGAGACTCATCGCACTATCAAAGGAATTGGAACACACGAGAGTGTTTCATATGCTGATTTGTGTATTTTCCCTGTTATTCATTATCCAGAAAAGTTTAAGACTCCTGACTTTGAAAAATATGATGGGTTAGGAGATCCTTACACACATCTAAAGGTGTTTATTGGAGAACTGGGATCTTATGCAGAGGATGAAAAACTTAGAATGCAACTGTTCCAAAAAAGTCTAACTGGAGAAGCCCGTTCGTAGTACATAAGATTAGACAATTCAAAGATCTATAGTTGGGAAGAGCTAGCACACGCTTTCCTCACCCAATACAACTTTCAATCTCAAATGGCTCCTGGTCGGTATCAAATTACCAAGATCAAGAAACAGTCTAATGAGTCTTTCAGAGAGAATGCTTAGCAGTGGAGACGCCTGGCTGCCCAAGTTAGTCCTTCCATGACAGAATCAGAGATGGTCGTGACTTTTATAGACATACAAGAAGCACCTTTCTTTGAAAGAGTTTTAGCCGGCATCGGCAAACCATTTTCTGAAATGGTCAAACATGGGGAGATGGCTGAAATGGGATTGAAATCCGGAAAGATTCAAGATTTAGCTGCACTCAAAGATGTTGCTGATCACATCCAATCTGAAAATTATGGGAACAACCCTCGGAGGGTCCATAAAAAGAAAGAAGAGGATGTTTCCCTGATACTACAAGGTCAAAAGAGAATCCATTGTATCTTCCCCAATGGGTAATGAAGCCTGTCATCAAGTCTAAGGGGAAAGTACCCATTGAGAAGATTAAAAATTTCCTCCGCACTATCGGTCATAGCGAAGCCAAGGTGGTTTTAAGCTTGAAAGAAGCTCCACAACAGATATCATTCTTGGACTTGGTCCTGACTTCCGAGAATCACCGGAAGGTCTGGTTAAAGGTTTTAGAAGAAGCCTATCTACCAACATCAGTTGATACGGAAAAGTTTCAACATCTGGTTGATCACATTTTCAACAACAATGTGATATCCTTCACTGATGATGACATACTACCCGAAGGGACCGGTCATTGCAAACCGTTGCATATTACGGTTTTATCCTCCGGATATATGGTGGCGGGAGTTTTAATAGATGGAGGTTCCTCTCTGAATATCTGCCCATACGCTACCTTGGTGAAGATGAATATCAATCCCAAACAAATTCGGAGTAGCCATACCATCATCAAAGCTTTTGATGGAGACCGCCATAACTCGGTCGGAGTAGTTGAGTTGCCAATTGAGATTGGTCCTCATACATTATGCGTATCCTTACATGTCCTCAAGATAGATTCTGGATACAACCTACTCTTGGGACGACCATGGATTCACATGGCAGGGGCAGTCCCCTCCACTCTTCACCAATAGTTGAAATACATCATCAACAATAGCCTGGTCATAGTCAATGATGAACCGGAGATTCCTCAGCATGGGGACATGCCGCTCATCAATGCCAATAAGGATGTTGAGCCAATTAGTTTTCATACTTTGGAAATAAGCAATACCCAATACCATGCTATTGGAACGCCACTGCCCGAACCCCAGATTTCTGCCGAGGTAATGTCGGCCATGCAAGAAATGATGTCGCTGGGTCATAAATCGGGACAAGGGTTGGGTAAATATTGCCAGGGTGTCAAGTACCCTATTCGCTTAACCCAGCAAAATGGGACAGCTGGACTAAGCTATTCTGCCAGCTCTATTCACAGCAATTCTCATAAGCATCAGCAGATTCCTGCAGCTTCAACCATGCGGCGTTTAGCTTCTCCTTCAAGCTCCGAGTCCGCACAACCTCCCGTAAAGGTGCCAGCCAATATAATGGCGATGTTATTTTCCAAGTCGATACCGGTGAAGGAGAAAGAAATCTTTGTTCCAGATCCCATAGTGGAGGAAGAGGAACGAAGAATCAAGCCAGACGTCATCAGGATGATGTCCGGCATACGCATCATCGTTTATGATGAGCATACCAACAGATACACCCCAGATGATGATTGCCCAGACGTAATGGCTATCATTCGGGACATGGAAGATGACGGTTCACCCGAAATTTGCTCTTGCCAATTGGAACAGCATTCCTTGCATTGGTCGTCAAGGGTAAAGCGGGCAAAAACTCTTCCTGCCCTGTAGATATAATAACTGCTTACTTTTCTGTACAGTATTAGCGATTTATTTTGCCAGTATATGCTAACACTGTGTATGATCAACACATTTCATATATACTAAGTGAAAGCATATTTTGTTTCAGGACTCTGAATTTAGATGTGCACGTACTTGCTGATACGGTGCCTCTTCTCCACAAGGATTGTTGTACCTTTGATGTAGAGATGAATTCAGCCTTGGTGGATATACCGGATGACATTGAGGTGCCTCCAAAAATTCAAGAATGGGTCAAAGACAAACCCAAATCTAACCTTGATCAAACCACTCCTTTCAATCTCGGAACCTTAGAAAACCCTAAGTTAATCCAGATTGGTTCAGACCTTACCCCAAACCAACGGAATGCAATGGTTACGCTACTAACCCAGTTCTAGGATGTGTTTGCATGGTCTCATAAAGATATGGTGGGTTTGTCCACTAACATTGTCCTTCATCGCATTCCCATGAAAGAGGGATTCAAGCCAGTCAAGCAAAAGCTCAGACGATTGAAACCTGAATGGAGTTTAAAGGTGAAAGAAGAAATTGTGAAACAGTTTCAAGCTGGCATCATAATGGTGTCTACATATCCTGAGTGGATATCCAACATCGTGCCCGTACCTAAACCTGGAGGAAAGGTGCGAGTTTGCTTTCACTACCGGGACTTGAACAAAGCTTGCTTCAAAGATAGCTTTCCCGTGCCATTTATCCACATTCTCATTGACAATACTGCGCAATACGACATGTACTCCTTTGCAGATTGCTTTAAGGGGTATCATCAGATCATGGTTGTCGAGGAAGATCGTCAAAACACTGCTTTCATTACTCCTTGGGGAACTTTTTGCTATAAACGGTTATCATTCGGCCTCATCAATGCTGGAGCTACCTATCAACGAGCTATGATGGCTCTTTTCCACGACTTAATGCATAAAGAGATCGAGATCTACGTGGATGATATTATTGTCAAATCCCAGAAGGAGGATGACCATAAAGACCATCTCAGGAAGTTATTCAACAGGTTGCGTAAGTACAACTTGAAGTTGAATCCAGCTAAGTGCGCCTTTGGTGTTAAATCAAGCAAGTTGCTAGGATTTCTAGTTAGCCACAAAGGGATAGAGCTGGATCCTGCCAAAATCCAAGCCATCACTGAAATGCCTATTCCTCAGATAGAAAAGAAAATACGGGGATTTTTGGGAAGAATCAACTTCATTAGCAGATTTATTTCTCAACTCACAGCAACCTGTGAGCCAATCTTCAAGCTATTAAGGAAGAACTCCTCCATGAAATGGAATGAGGAGTGCCAGACTGCCTTCCTTACAACCAAGAAATAGCTAATCAAAGCTCCCATCTTGGTACCACCCAGGGATGATGTTCCCCTGTTTATGTATCTGTCCGTAAGTGACAATGCCATGGGCTGCCTGCTGGGACAGAAGGACGATAGAGGCCTAGAACGTGCTATGTATTACCTCAGCAAAAGATTCAGCAGCAATGAACACAAGTACACTCTGATCGAAAATATGTGTTGTGCTTCAGCATTGGCTGCCATGAGGTTACAACATTACCTCCATGGTCACACAACCCATCTCATATCCCGCGTGGATCCTTTCAAGTACGTGTTCAGTAAACCCATACTGAATTGTCAACTGTCCAGATGACAGTTGATCCTACAACAATTTGACATCGTAAATGTGACTCAAAAGTCCATCAAAGGTCAAGGAATTGCGGATCAACTGGCCACCGCACCATCAGGGGATTTCAAACACTTGGAGACATACTTCCCTGATGAAGGAGTAATGACAATTCAGCAACACCATCAGTACGATACACGCCAAACGTGGAAGATGTATTTCGATGGAGCAGTTAATATGGAAGGTTCTGGAGCTGGAGCAGTTCTAGTATCTGATACGGGGGACCAGTCTCCCGTCGCCGTCAAATTACAGTTTGTCAGCACCAACAATACGGTTGAGTATGAAGGCTGTTTTATGGGGTTAAAACTTGCCTGTTCAATGGGCATAAGGCGGTTAACTGTCCTTGGAGATTTGGAGTTGGTAATCAGACAATCCACCAGAATCTATCAAACCAAGGAACTACATTTCCGTCCTTACCATCGGCAGGTTTTAAAGATGGCTTTGGGATTCGAAGAAATATCTTTTCTACACATTCCTCGTAATAGGAATGATTTCGCAGACGCGTTAGCAACTTTGGCCTCCTTGATTCGCATATCAGACAAGGAACACTTGGCAAGCGTCACAATTTCCCTGCACAAGGCCCCAGCCTATGGGAATTATGTTGGAGAAGTATCGGATGTGCTGCCTCCCATCCAACATTCTTGGTATCAGCATATCAAGGAATATCTGCGAGATGGATCTACACCCGCTGAGGCGAGCCCGACTAAGAAAAGGTGGATTCACCGACTGGCTTTGAAATTCTACCTGAGTGGAGATGGGCTCTACAAAAGAGATGCAGGATTAGGTCTCCTCAAATGTTTAGACAAAGATCAAGCCCAAAGGCCTATGGATGAAATCCATGGCAGAGTCTGTGGCCCCCACATGAGTGGCCCCCTCCTTGTTAAGAAAGTCCTCAAGACAGGACATTATTGGCTATCTCTCAAAGCTGATTGCAATGACCACGTCTGGAGATGCTATCAGTGCCAGATTCATAGGAATGCTATACACGCCCCTCCACGGGAACTTCACAATATAAGTTCACCTTAGCCCTTCTCAATGTGGGGAATGGACGTTATCGGGCCCATTGAGCCTAAAGCCAGCAATGGTCATCGATTTATCTTTACCATGATCGACTACTTCACCAAGTGGGTAGAAGCAGCCTCCTTCCCTAGGGTTACTAAAGAAGTCATCATTACTTTCATCAGAAACAATGTTATATGTCGATATGGACAACCAGAGGTGATTGTGTCTGACAATGCCAAGAACCTCAACAACAAAATGATGGGGGAATTATGCAGTAAATTCCACATCAAACAACTCAACTCAGTCATCTATCGTCTGAAGATGAATGGTGTTGTTGAAGTGGCTAACGAGAACATCATGAAGATTATGCAAAAGATGTCCGCCAATCACAAAAATTGGCCTGACCTATTGCCTCTGACTCTGTTAGCCTACAGAACCTCAATGCGCACCTCCACTGGGGCAACCCCCTACGCATTAACCTATGGGATGGAAGTAGTGCTCCCCATAGAAGTTGAGATGGAATCCCTCAGAGTATTGATAGACGCTCAGTTGGATGAAGACCAATGGGTACAAGATAGGTATCACCAATTGTCTCTAATAGACGAAAGGTGAACCGCGGCTATCTTCCATGGTCAGTTATATCAGCAAAGGATCGCTCGATCCTATAACAAAAAAGTCTTGCTATGGCAATTCAGACAACATGACTTGGTTTGAAGAAAATAATGGACAACCAAGATCAGTCTAAGGGAAAATTCGCTCCTAACGGGGAAGGCCCGTTTATTGTCAAGGAAGTATTGATAGGAGGCGCTCTCAGATTACAAGAAATGGACGGCGATGAATTTCTGTAACTCATCAACTCAGACGCCGTGAAACGGTACTATGTCTGAAGAAATTCACAAGCATCCTGGTGCTAGACCATCAGGTCACCAGTCATTCCGGTTCTTTAAACCTTTACCACAAACAACTTTTCTACACTTTGCCCCTCGGGGAAACATACCTTTCAAGCCAGTAGCCTGGCTTTCTCCTTTGCGTTACTACAACTTAGGTCATCCCACCGTGGATTGAACCTCTTGCATATACAATTTGGCTACCCATACCTGGGATCAAACTTTTCACCTACAGTTTATCCTCAACCTAGGACTAAACTTTCTCCTTCCCGCACTCTGACCTGCACATGGGATTACGCTTTTCATCTCGCCCTGATGTGGCGAACTACGTCGACCTGATCTCCTCTTCAATAGGAGTACGTAGGCAACCATTTCATATGGCCCGGTCGCAATAAAATAAAAACAACAAAAACATTTCCACACCATTCATACCACATACAGCGTTGAACCTCTTACACCAGGTTCGAACTACGCATACCTGATCTCCTCTTCAATAGGAGTACATAGGCAGCCATTCATGGTGCGGTCTCACCCCCTACCAAAACATAAACCCTTGTCAATTGGTACTGGGATCATCCTTCGATCCACTACATTTCATTCGGCTTCAGACCAAAGGGGTGGAATTACCTGAACTCCTCCCAACTAGGAGATTCGGCGACCATCTAAGCTGCGGTCATACCTTGAAGAGCAACACCAATCCATAAGAGATGAAATTAACTAGGCTTCTCCTAAATAGAAGTACTAGCGACCATCTGTGGTGCGATCAATCTCAGAGAGGAAAGCCACACTCCTCTCCTCATTTCCATACAGAAACCAGTCCCAAGACACCGAGAGATGGTAGGGATACATACAGATCAATGATCCATTCTGAACTATCCAGAGATAACTCAATGTCCATCCACCGAGAAGGAATTTAGAATACATCACGATCACAAGCCCTGAAGCAGCAGTCAAAATATCAAGCAAGCAGCAAGGCATGTCTAAAAGGGAAGTGATCAAAAATATATTTCCCTGTCATATATATAATGTTGTTTGATATACACAATGTAAACTGTACATGACAAAATGGCTAAGCTAGTATGTGCAGGAAAAAACAAGATCACCTATAAGTCAGGGTATATGCGAGCTAACAAACCCAACATGGCGTCCCTCTCAGAAGATGGAGGTAAAGTTGTGGTCTCCTGCATGAGAATATCCATACGACCCAACAGATCTGTAGCCATCTGCATGGTGACCATATGATCATCATTATATGCGATCATCTCTGCAATCATGCCAGTGGTAAGGGACCTCACTGCAGTACTATCTGTGACGGCTACATCCCGGGCAGATATGGCGATATACCGCTCAACTATCACTGCATCTCTGGCTGATATAGCCTCATCCCTCTCAACGACGGCGGTATCTCTATGAGCCAATGCCTCGTCTCTCTCCAATAGAGCGGCCTCCCTCCCATCAAGAGAAGTCAACATCATAGATCGAATCTGATCTCTCTCAAAGGGAATCAGATGAAGACTCTGCTCTAAGACTATGTCGAGTGCTGAATCACAACAGTACTGGTACTAGGAGAATCCGGAAGAAATGTTTGCAACCTAGCAGTGGGCTCCTCCTCGATGTAGGTATCAATGTCCTCCATGGGCTCTACATCATCTAACTCGCGCTCAGGTACTGCAAATATTGATGCAGCCGATAAAATCTCTATCTCCATCCACGCGGAATACTCTACAGAATAACCAGGATGACTGACAGAAAAAGCCGCTATCTCACGACGATCCCAGCAGGCGTATTCCCGAGATCGGTCCTCTGCTGAGAGGTACCGAGAAGCTAAACGCTGACCTGTCGCCCCCTCAAAAGGATGAAAATCCTGGAACTGGTTGAACTGCGACATCACGGCCAATGGGTGATAAGTGGTCACTCCCCTCAAACCAGCCAGAGGGAGATAGTCCATGCCCGGAGCATGAGTAATGAAGCTGTATGGTGAGCTAAGCCCCGAACACAACAATATGCTGAATAGATCTCTGATATCTGCCAAGAATGTTGACCAGGACAGATCATCTATACACTCTGATGGCTGAAAAGAGTATGACATAGGTACATCACGGGTGAAGCAGTACCCATGCCGTCTAAAAGTGCCAATCGGTCTCAAGTGTGACATGAACCACACATATAGCATGACTGAGCTACCTGTGAACACTCATGTAGGATACGTGCAACAATATGATGTCGACCATAGGGTCTCTGCTACAATCATAGGTACAATGGTACGACCCTCCTTGAGAGCTCTCAAGGCCATGATAACGCCTATATCTATCTCATCCATATATCACGGCATATACACATATGACAATACACATAGCATCAGTACGTCAACTCTGACCAAGAGCCAATGAGCCTCCGGTGTGGTGAAATCCCCGGAATGTCGTGAATAGCTATCCTCCGAGCCAAATTTGTCATACAGAAAACGTTGGGATGTCACGTGGCCAGATGTCAACTCATCCTGTACCACTCTGCGTCTCAATCCTATGAGAGTCATGAATCATCTACTCATATCTCCCAAAGTCAGATGCATGCATGTTCTGTCTAGGGGCAGCATCGTCAAACGTGAATACTCCTCCAGAGTAGGAGTCAACTCATGGGTGTCGAATCGGAATACCTCTCTATCCGGTAGTCAATGCTCTATCATCCCGTCCACAAATCCTACGGGAACCTAAAAAGTCAAAAAGGTCATGGTATACTACAATAAATGATCTACAATCACCCTGTCTAGTGGTGACATGCTATCATACCACGATCTCATACCCGATGCCACCACTGACGGTGGGGTATGATCTATGCGGCTAATTGTCGAAGAAGACATCTGTGCGGGCCGTGTCATAAGACCATCCAGGGGTCAATGATGAATATCTCTGGACATACATACATATGCATAACATGATACATGCATAACAGATAATAGATGGCAATATGATATAGGGAATGAAAAAATAGTGCATACATTCCTAAGTATATCATCATCTAATACATCATCTCTGTACAGCTACAAATACAGGGAAATGGGGCACAGACGCCCTACTACTGACAGATGCCTATCAAAAGATATAGCGAGAATGGGGCACAACCACCCAATATCTAACAGAGGCCTATCAAAAGATATAACGAGAATATACATCAGAAGAAGACAATGGTGTCGATGTCTACATCATCAATCCTGTCCACCTGATGTAACTCCTCCTGAGTCATTGGATCTCTATCAACAGGGATGTCAGGCCTATATAGAGGAGGATCTGCGCCGGTAAAACCGAATGGTTCACCTGAGGGGCCAGCTCCTGAGCTGGAAGGATCAAATGAAGCCGCCTCTGCCGGATCTCTACCCAAATACCGGATAAATATATGTGTCTGGTCTAACTGCCGGGTCAAACTATCAATCTGGGACATATGAGTCGGATTTCAGACACAAGCTATCCAATCCGTCATCATCAAGGATCCTGAAACCATATCCCCCATAAACTGTGTGGTGCAGGACTGAGCTCCAATAGTGCGAGGGGACCACCACCGATGGAACGTCTCCTGAGTACATGGACCCTCTAATAATACAAAATCGTCAACCCCCAACAATGGAATATCAGTGATGGGTGACTGCGATACAGGCCAATAACGTCTGGCAAGAGGCAAGATCGGTATACGAATCTCTACTGTGGTGCTCCTAATAGCACGCTCTCCTAAATAGAGCTCCCAGCCTCCATCTGTGAAGATAGGAACTCTCCTGGTGGAAATCATATACTCGACTCCAGTCGGGTATCCATCCTCAAAACCCATGGTTAGGTGTTCTCCAGAATAAGGAAGCCATGTGATGGTGTCGGCCGTCAGCAACTCCAACTGCATACGGCAATGAGTGAATCCCTCAGCTACAGGGACCTCTGGCAGAATCGAATGATTCCATCGTCGTCCTCATGGATAGGTGTCTAAACCTAATACACTCATGGGATGTAAGCATGGAAGCCTCTCATAGGCCCAAAACTGCCAACACAAAGGCAAACATCTGCTATCAGTTAACACACTTAACCTATACATGGTAAATGACAAGAGAAATACTCACCAGCTGAAATGGGTAAAATCCTAGCCAAGCCTCGGTCAAACCCTGTGAACGCATACGCGTGCCTCAGAGGAAATAGGCAAAGGTGTAGGAGCCCCAATCATACTCTCCAATACGGTCCACATTACGCGTGGCGCTGATCAAAACGAAAGATACCGTGGAAGAGTTATCTGCTATGAAGTAGCCTCTAATAATCATCAGGAACAATCGCCGCAGAACGCGATCCCTGATTCTGACATCATCAGGCATAGGCTCACTCAATAGCCTGCTCATAGCATCTACGCTCAAAGGACCCGAACGGACAGTCCTGCCTTTGAGCGCCGCCGCCGGAACTCCTAATAAGGATCTAACGGCAGTAGGGGTAATATTTGTCATGCAAGGCACTAGCTCCCCTCCAAACTCCATACCTGTGATAAATTGCCAATCCATAGGTGTCATCATCACCTCGCAATCTAGCAGATGGAGTGACAGAGTCTGATGAAACTATCGCTCAGACAATGCCCTGAGGTAACCCCAGGGAAAACGACGGGGAAGGATGGAGAAAAATGCCCCAAATCCCCACTCATGCACTACCGCTCTATAGTCAGGATGAAGCGCCTGATACATGGAGTGAATGCTGAACCAGTTCCCTCGAGGCTATGTAAAACTAGGAACCTGTATGAAATGCAGATCAACATCAAAACCCTTTAATCCTCATCAATTGGAAAGAAGGAAGATCAAAGTCTAATGCCATACCTTGTTAGCATGCAAATACATCAATGGATGTCTGCCCAAGTCACCCAGCAACTCTGGGTTCACCACCTGAATGCTCGAAAGCTCCCTACGAGGGATATATGCAGCAGGAGCGGGATCCTCTATCGAAATATCCGCCTCCTCGTCCTCAACGTCTGGAACATCTACCTAGACATGACGTATTATGGCCTCCACTAACCGTCGAGGCTGTCTGACAGAACGGGGACGAAGTACTTCAGAAGCCCTCTGCCGTAAACCAGAAGTGGTCCTATAGGAACTACTCGGCTGATCCAGATCCATAGTATCTGGACAACAAGTCTCCAAATCACCTCAGAAAGGGTGTGGTATTTCCTTACCTGAAGCTTTCTAGAATGCATTTTATGACAATATGCATGCATGCATTTACTTTAACATATATAGTAGAGTTAAAATGCATGACTACCCAATGCCTACATTTGGAAAAAATTTGCAATAGTCCTCTCTGAAAATAGGACTATCCACATGCATATAGGCATGTCTAGGTGGCTAATCAGTAGCACACCTGCCCCAAAGTCATATACATAACATAATATATGCATTAAAAATTAAAATCATCATGCATCAGGCCAACCTCAATACTAGGAGTACTTTGCCTTGCTACCTTATGCTCATTGGACCTCAAATAGGACAAAAAATAGCAGAAAAAGGTGCCAATTTGACTGTCTCAAAAGTCAAAAAATTTCATATCATTATGTTCAGCATGGTTTAATACTAAAATTTACTATGTTGAATATTTTTTATCTAGTCGTTTGTGCATACATAATCACTACTATGTGTTTAGATGCATTTCATGCGATAACTCAAAATCCAACAGACAGAAATGAGAGAAATTACAGGCATATGTTACCACGATAGTGTAGAACACTCGTACGATGACAGAATTACAGAAAGCAGCCCGAACTCAGCAGATCTGAGTTCTGGATTATATCATCCAACCTGCTGGATTATATCACCCACAGTTGGCCGCAGGCCCATCTGCGGCTGCAGCAGGTGCACCTGCGGCACTCCCATGTGGGTCCCATCCCTCCGGCTCGGTCAAGTTCGGGTTAGAAAGGAGTTCTTACAGATTAGAAAGCTCAAATCGAGAATGAAAACGCCACGCGATTGAGCAAAACAGCATACAATCCTGGTTTTCTCAAATGAGGCTTTGAACCTGCACATCACTCATTGGTAGTCACCTAAACATGAGGTATACCCTGCCGATGATCTCAGTTGTCATGAATCACATACGGCAATACCTTATGCAGGTCCGATGCCGCTAACTACGGGACGTGAGATCCGTGACTAGGGTTACAACGTGAGATCCCCGATAGGGGTTACAACGCATGCTCATCCGTTGACACACAAATCAATGAAGGTCAAGCAGCCTTGACATTATTACAACCGATAGCGATTTAAAACTATCAGAGCTCTAAAGCTATTCGAGGTTTTCATACCCGACCGCTCAGATCCTCGGCGTGGGTCACAACGCGATGTTCCGTTGGTGCACACATCAGCAAAGGTCAAGCAGCCTTGACAGTATATCCCACAGGATTTTTCAGCCGTTGATTCACATGTTGGTGAAGTACACGTCAACGAAGTTTAGGTATCCTTGACAGCATTTGTTGTTGGCAGTAAACCCAACAGAATCTTGGCATATTCTGGCAATACTAACCAGGAGAGGTCAATGTCATCAAAAAGGATAGATGATGGAATATGTTATACACATCCTCAAACAGATCAAGCTTTATCCTCAGAGATCTTTTACAGATAAGAGGTACATCTGCAGGATCAAGTCATTATCCAGGAAGGTGATGAAAACTCCAACATCAACATCCTAACAGATTCGGATTACACATCGAATTTGGTCATCATTGCCAATACCCAGTTGAAGCAACAGGGAGCCAGCAATCATCCCTAGCGTGTTGGGCTACAACCCCGTACACATACATCATTCATTTGCATCATGTTGATATCTATAGTATCATGTTTATCTTGTTGCATTTCAAGTGTCTAGGATTCTTTACGCTACCCATCCATCGCCATGCATGAGTATGATAAAGAGGGGCATCTGTAGACACTCGAAATTTTTTGTACACCTGTCACTAACATTGCAAGAGAGCAGATTCGTCTTTTAAGAGGGAACACTAAAAGACGATTCATATCCATGCCGGATACTACCGAAAGTTCATCATCAACCCCGGATCGCAATCTGGGAGTAACAATTCCAATCTCGAAGATAACCCCGAGGCATGCAGATACAATACCGGAACACACACCGAAAAAGACCGATTAATCTCGGAGATAACCCTGAGGTATCCAGTCTCGGTCCCAACCATGGGAATCGCCACCAACCTTGGTGATAACCCCAAGGAATGCAATTTTGGCGATAACCTCGTAAATGCTTGTTACAAGTGTGATCAGCTTCAATCTCGGCGCTCACAATGAGATCCACTGTACCAGCCCGGTGATAACATTGGGAAGATAGACACACCTCAAGGATGACAATGAGGATCTTTAACAAATTATAGCAGTCCAATCTTAGCGAAGCTGAGCAGCGTCTGCTTTATCAGCCCAATCCGGTGATAACACTGGTGAAGGGCAACATCGTCATCTGACCAACACGATGTTACGCCACGTCGCCTCAACATATCTACGCAACAATGTCCCACAAGACTAATCAATCCCGAGTGACTATTGTGCGGGGTAACAGATGAAAGTTGAAGCTTGAAGACCGGAGGGCACCATCCCATCTTCAATGACTTCGTACAAACTCTAATCACATGCCATCATACAACTCTCGACAACGGCGGTCCGAAATAGGTCTTGTATACCTCAAACGGATGCCCGAATTGCAGTTTTGAAAGTTCGAGTGGACATTACAGTGCCCGAGTGCACGTAGTTCGAGACGACCAGAGCCAAAAAACCCGAGCCCACCCGGGTTACCTCTGGTACACCTGCGGCTCAGCCGCAGGTACACCTACGGCTCCACCGTCTATAAATAGAGGGCTTGGGGTGGCCATTTTGTAAGAGAAAATGGCGAGAAAGCCCTGCCCAATTTGCTCTGTACTTAACCTAGACTGAGTGCTTTCTCATTTTAAACACTTGTGAGCTCACATATAGCTATTTTATACCAACAAAAGCCAGTGTTTACCCACTTTAAAGATATTGAAGTCTTCTTTGGCAGCCCACTGTAAGCCTTCTTTCACACTTTAAAGTTTTTCTCTTCATCTTTACACACCCTTCTACACGTTGAGAGTCGTGTTGTACACTTTTGCCCAGACTTCGGTCCGTGGTTTATTTTTAGTTTGTATATACATATATTTATATATATATATATATATATATATATATATATATATATATATATATATATACATATATATTTATATATATGCACTATCATTATCGAGTTATGCCTCGATTGAGCCTAGACTTCGGTCTGGAGCGTTTAATTATTTTTGTATATATATATATATATATATATATATATATATATATATATGAACTGCGTGTCGAACTCTGTTCGATGAGCCTAGACTTATGTCTGGTGCGTTTAATGGCTTTCTTATATATATAATTATATATATGAACTGCTATCGAACTTTGTTCGGTCAGCCTGGATTTCACATCCGGTGCGTTTACTGCTTTAATTTATATATATACTTATATATATTAACTGTTGTTGGACTTTGTCCGATGAGCCTGAATTTTTTTATCCGGTGCGTTTACATGCTTTTATATATATATATATATATATATATATATATATATATATATATATATATATATATATATATATATATATATATATTTATATTTCGTCCCACCTGGAGTTTATTTCGTGGTGGTTGACCGTTCGTCCCGCCTGGAGTTTCTGTAACGCCCCCAAATCCAGGTACTTGAAACTCGAATTCAGTGCTTTACGATACCATTTCTATGAGCAGAAATATTACTAATAATAATAACAATAATATAAATTTCAAACTTAACTTACATTTATCAGAGTCTAATCCCAAGTACGCAACCTTTACTACATTCTTTGCATGATATATAATACATATCATAACTTAGTACAGTCTAACTATTACAAAAGATACAAATAAACAAATTCTGTTTCCTTTCCTTTTTACTTGATCTTGGCCGATCCCTTCTAGCTGATCAGCTGAAAACATTTAAATTAAGCAAGGATGAGCATTTGAGTGCCCGGCAAGTATTATATATATATAATCTGAAAGAATTTAAATGTTTTTTTTGTACTATTCTTCTACAACAAGTCAATTGTTGTGAAGTATTCTGAACCGATAATAATAACATAACAACTCTCTTTCAAATTTTTGAAACTACATATTGACTATAACTGGGGTTATGGTGACATGCCATGAACATTGTTTTTATTTTCGAAAAGGTTAAACAGAAATTCATCTGTAAACCGACATAACTTACGGGCCTGAGGGTGTACAGTCCATGGACCCTGTATTGATCAATACTACATTGCTAGAACGATATCATCGTTCATCCTTTGTCCGCCGTAGCGCATAAAAAATTTCCCATGTTCGGGATGTTCATACTTGTCAGGGTTCCAAACAAAAGGTTTTATCTTATCCAACAATAATCTATAATTCAACATATATGTATATCAAAGGTGTATCAAAATGTGATTAAATAAAATGATTATCCAAGTGGGGACACTTGTATAATCATTTATAGAAATTAACGACCAGAATATATATCTGAATTACTATATACTAACATGTTGATAAACAATGGGCGTATATAATATAGGTTTAACAATCTGTACAGTAATAGTATAATTCTGAAACATTCTTACACTTGTCCAATTGCATAAAGAAAATGCAAAGGTAGGATACTTGCCTGGTCTGCTGCTTACAATACGCAACTTAGTTTTATCTTTTATACCGAAACCTATCATTAATAAGATCATTTTATCGATTAGAATCACATATCATAACACATAGTACTGCTAATTGCAGTCAGCACATAACTTAATCACATTGTCATGCATGTTTCACAGTCATAGAATCATAAACAAACCTTCATACAGTCAAAATATCTAAGTTCAGATCAATTTCTAAAACATGTCGGTCTACCGATTACTTTATCGGGTAATTATCGAGTCTAAGACTCTATCCCATATCTCAATATCTACCAGTATCAGTCATATTATTTTTAAATGACTTATAATAATTTTTAAATAATTATTACTATTTATCACTATTTTTGAAATATCATACTCATTATGAAATGATTTAAATACTAATCAATTCTATTATCATTAATATTTAATCAATATTAAACTATTAATGAAACCATTGCCAAAATATTAAAGTTATGTATAATAACTCAAAATATTCATAACGTATTTATATTACCCTTAAATAATTTTTAAAACATTTAAAATCATTATTAAATAACTACCATTAATATTTAAATATTAATGTACCATTATCCAAATATTAAAAGTCATTAATTATAAATTAAAATATTTTTAATTCATTTATATCCCCTTTTAAATGATTTTTAAATTAATAAAACCATTTTTAAACTATTTATTTAATATAAATATAAAATAAATTTAATATCATTAATCTTAAATTAATATCATTAATATTGAATTATTAATGAAATTATTCATTAAATATTAAAAGTTACTTTTTTATAACTTAAAATATCATTAAACACTTTATTTTCATTTAAAATAATTTTTTTTATAATAATAAAATCATTTTTAAACTAAATTATTTAAGATAATCATTAAGTAAATCTAATATCATTAATATTAAAGTATTACAAATTTTTATGACAAAATATCAAAAGTTATATATTATAACTTAAAATATTTTAAAATCATATAAATCATTTTTATATGATTTTTAAATCATTAATTCTATTTTTCGTAAATTATTTAATACATTGATTAAATAACTAAAATATCATTAATATTAATTAGTTAATGAAATTTATCCCAAAATATTAAAAGTTATCAAAAATAACTCAAAAATATTTTTAAACACTTTATTCATATTTAAAATGATTTTTATATAATTAAAATCATTTTTTTCTAATTTATTTAATACACTAATTAAATAAATTAAATATTATTAATATTCAAATAATTACAAATATTAATGAAAAATATCCCAAATAATTAAAAGTTATTTTTCATAATTTAAAATAAATTTTAAAACTAATTTTGTAATTTTTATAATTTATTTTCTATTTTTAATCAATTTCCGAAAATTCAAAAATTAAATTAATTAAAAACCGTCGCTAAAGGCTTTTGGCGACAGTAACCGTCGCTGTTGGTGTTCTTGAGCTCAAGAACACTGACAGCTTTGGTTACCAACATACCACGTTTGACCGGCTATAAATTCATTTCTAGATCGCTTCTGTTCAAACTAAAACTTAGAACATGTAGTGTTTATGTAACTCTACAAGTTTCATATCTTATTTTAAGCAAACAACAACATAACAAATCGATCTATGCCAGCAAAGTAGCTGTCAAACGGTTTTTGGGTTTTCCCAGAAACCCAGGTGCCGACTGAGCACTTTCATGCTCAAATTAATAGTAGTTCTAATCATGGTTCATGCAATTTGAAGATTTAAATCTGTAGTACTCGTGTCAAGGAACAACACTACAACAACATATAAGCTTAAAATTAACAGATTTACAAGATCTACCTCGGTCAAACCCTGACAGAAATAAGGTAAACAATTTTCTGGAAATTTCCCAGAAACAGAATTCGTGATCGAGGGACTAGGTTTGACCACATGCTACGTTCGATTTATTGAAGCATTAAGACATCTAGAGGCACTTAGCTATAGTCCAGATAACAGGATACAACTTTAATACAATAATAATATCAAACAATCATTAAATCTGTCAGATCAAAGCCGTTCAACATGCTGTCAGACGCTAAAAAATTTTCTGGGTTTACCCAGATTTCTTCCCGGTCATGGTCGGTCAACGACCTTTGACCATCAATATCTTTTGATCTAGACATCGAATGACAGTGAATCCACTTTCAGATTAAAGATCTCATACAAGGCTACAAATGTAAACACTTAAACAACAAAAACAATAAACACACAACGATCTACAGCCCCTGACATTTGATGTCAGACAACAGAAAACCCTTTTCCCAGATTTTTGAAAAACTCTGATTTCGAGCATTAGATGTTATGGATCTAGTAAACAACAACCCAGATCATCATTTAACACTTTAATCAACATGTTTAAACATAAAAATCACAAATTTATTATAGCATACAAGATCAAATTTTGACTTAGGTTTTTATACCTTTAAGAACCAAATGTTGATCTATGGTTTCTGATTTGTTGCTGATGATCGTGGGGCTCAATTTTGGGACTGACCTACTACATAATTTTGAAGCTTTTAGAGAGAGAGTGTGAGACCCCAGATTTTATGAATAAATATTTAATTTTTCTCGAAATAATTTTTTTTTTTTTTTTTTTTTATTATTGTGTGGATTTGATATAATAGTTATGGGTAGTATTTATAAATTTTGCAAAGTATGCAAGTTGTCATATTATATTCGATTGGTCGGAGAATATTCTTTTTGTCGGGGAATATCCGTACGACGGTACAATTATTGGTGGACCCCACAACGGAATTATTGTCGGATTGAGAAAACGACAAAAATACTTTATGAAAATAACGGCGGAAGTTTTACCGTTGATACTGTTGAACTACTCGGTAGTAAAAGTACAGTAATACGTGTGGTTGCATAGTACCACACGGTATTGATTATTAATGCTTATGTGAGAAGTCACTCAGTTTGATTCAATTATTGTCAGTTAATAATATGAATTATTTAGCGATAATGACGTTTTGTTTTATTCGTATTATTAACGTAATAAAACAGAAACATCTTTTTATATAAAACAGAATACTTTATTAAAGTTATTCTATAAATAGAATATATTATATTTTATTTAAAAGATTTTTCTTTATATATGGACCGTCAGATTAAAGTAATCAATCTGGACCGTTCATGGATTAGTTACTATGCATTCTATTTTTCTATAAATAGCAGCTCATTCCTTCATTATTTCTTACGAATTCACTGAACTCTAGAGAGATAAACTATAGAGAGAAACTATAGAGAGAGAGAAGAAGAGTATTCTGCTACTTAACTACTTCCTTATTTCAGCTCGTCTTTAAAACGGTAAGGGGTGTTATTCTTTCTTATTCATGAAGAGAACTGTTGTTATTCCATTTCTTATTATTCTGTTGGAATAACCTGTATACGCGGATATACCCTATACTTGGTGACATTCTTCTATTATTCTGTTGGAACATCCTGTCTGTGTGTTTTACACCGGACCTGGTTCCGTTTATTATTCTGTTGGAACATCCTGTCTGTGTGTTTTACACCGGACCTGGTTCCGTTTATTATTCTGTTGGAACATCCTGTCTGTGTGTTTTACACCGGACCTGGTTCCGTTTTTATTATTATTCTGTTGGAACATCCTGTCTGTGTGTTTTACACCGGACCTGGTTCCGTTTTTATTATTATTCTGTTGGAACATCCTGTCTGTGCGTTTACGCCGGACCTGGTTCCATTATTTATTATTCTGTTGGAATAACCTGTCTGTGCGGTCTATCGCATGCATGGTGATTTCTTTTGTTATTCCATTCCTTATTGTACTCAGTTGGTTAAGTTTTGACTTCTATACTCCATGAAATTAGTGGAATATCCTTGATATTTGCGCTTCATTTAGTATCTATTCATGAAAATATTCTCCTGATCATTCTTGAATTTTACTCCACAACGCAGTATCATGTTGACAATTTGGACGTTATTAATTCTTGGATAAATTAATTCTTGAACTTGTTTTATTGAATTCTTATATCATTGTCATCATCCTCATGTTTATAAAATGTTGAAAGTCATCTGTGGCACGTAGTGCACAGATGGACTTGGTATGATTATGACCAGGGATTATTCGGTATAATCATGACCGTAATGTTACAAACGATGTGGTAAAAGTCATCATTGGCCCGTAGTGCATTGATGGACAGTTGTTGGCATGATCATGACCATTAATGAATATACGAATATCCTTGGCCGTAGTGCAGGGGTGATTCGATGATGTGGATTATTTTATTAAGCTGAGTCTCAGCGATCACAGTGTTGGAAAATCTTTTAAATCATAAAAGATAGTAGAGTTTATTTTCTACTTGACTCTTTTAATGGATTGCTTGTTCCGCTACAGTTAAACTTGATGTCTATTATATTTTATCAGTTTAACATTGTTGAAGGCTAACGATAATTTATTCTGCATTATCTTAGTCATAATATTTCTTACTGGGCTAGTTGAGCTCACCCTTTCTTTCACTGTTCTCTTCAGGAAATGAGAACGTAGCTGGGACAAGTCGGGGTACGGAGTGATGGTCCGAATGATAGTATTAGTTAGTAGTCCTCACTATTCTATGTAATGGTGTGTTAATAAATGTAATGAGGACTCCTTTTGAGTATGAATACTCTCTAGAAGATAATATTTGTATTCAAACTCACAGTTTATGTTTTGTCGTATTGTACACGACAGTTGTATTATTAAGTTGTATTTGTATTCTGTACTATGTATCTGACGACTCAAGATGGGTGATGTATACCTATTTTTGGGGGCGTCACAGTTGGTATCAGAGCTTAGGGATATGATCCCTGGCTAGGATGTGAGAATAGAACTAGGAGGGGAGAGACGGGGAATTCCTTCGCTAGTATGACCTACCTAAGTTTATTTGGTATTTAATTGGTCGGTCAAAGTATATGGATAATATGTTATATGTTAATTAACCCTTGTTTTGTTGCAGTATTTGCAAATGGCATCCGAAAATGTTGAGATAAACAATGAAGCACATGAGACTATTGAATCACCAATGATCAATGCTCAGGGTAATGTGCAACCAGAGGACAATAATCCTCATAAAAATAATAACACCGATGAAATGGTGAATGATGGGATGGTCAGAGACTTTATGCAATTCATGCAACAACAAAATAACTCGCAGGCGGTCACCGCTAAACAGTTTAAGGAGTTGGGACCACCGGAGTTTAAGGGAGAACCTAAACCACTTGTAGCTGAAACATGGATAAAGCAGATCACCAAGATATTTGATGTCTTGGGTTGCTCCGAGGAGCAAAAGGTTCCCTTTGCCGCCTTTATGTTGCGAGGAGAGGCAGATTACTGGTGGGAATCGATAAAGCGTACTCAACCTGCTGCACTGAAGATGTCTTGGGAGAAGTTCCAAGAGCTGTTTAATGACAAGTACTTTCCCGAAAGTATTCGTCACATGAAGGAGGTGGAATTTATCAAGTTGGAGCAAAACAACATGACCGTGTCGCAGTACGAAGCCAAGTTTGCCGAGTTGTCCCGATTTGCATCCCACCTGGTGGATAATGAAGAAAGAATGACGCGGATGTTTTTAAGAGGTTTGAAGCCGGAGATACGTCAACATCTTGTTTCTCATAAACTGTGTTTGTATTCAGATGTTGTAAATAGGGCTCAGTTGGTGGAGCGCGATAACGAGACAACGCAACCAAAAGAGAGCAGCCGGAAAAATGATAATACTGGTGATAACAGTCATCAAAGCGGTGACAATAAGCATGGAGGTAATCAACATGCCAGAAATGGTAACCACTTCAATGGTAATCATGGTCAAAACAATAAGAATGGACATTTCAAGAAGAGAAAATTCAACAATGATGGAAAGACGTCAGCACCAGCACCCGTTGTTAAGGAAGGAGAACGACCACCTATCATATGCTTCAAATGCGGAGGGGAGGGACACATCAGTCCAAACTGCGTGATGCCATCCAAAGCATGCTATAATTGTGGAAGAGAAGGTCATTTAGCTCGATTTTGTCGTTCACCGAAGACAAGTTCAGATAGGATGGAGGCACCAAAAACCGTCCCAGAAAAGCCAAAGCCAGTAGTTTAAGAGAGAGCGTTTTTTTTTTCGTGACGAGGAACCTGAATAAAATTATCACGGGTATGTCAGTCATAAACTCTTGCGAAGTCTATACCGTGTTAGATACCGGTTCTACTCATTTCTTTTATTTCACCTAGTTATGTTCAATGTTTGAAGTTAACTCCGGAGAACTTAGACTTTGATATGTCTGTTTAAAGTCAATTGGGAGAAATCTTCATTACCTCCACTATTTATAAATCTTGTTCAAATCAACACTTTCACGTTACCTGTTGATCTTATCTCTTTGAAAATACTTGCATTGGTGTAATTTTTGGAAACGATTGGTTAACTGCTCATCATGCTTTTCGTAAGGTTGTTAGCTTTCATATTCCTAACCAACCTATTATGCGAATTCAAGTAACCAAATCACTAAAGTCAATCACTGTCATATCAAGCCATAAGTAAAAATCCCCGTTCCTTTCGTTGTTGACTTCCTGGTGTGGAATGCACCGAAGCTAGACTTTCCGTAGGAGACGTTGTAAATGACGATGGCAAGTTGATAGGTATCAATGTGACGTGTTATCCAAGTCTTGGATAAGGGTCACAGTTTTGAACGATATTTCTATTGTTAATAAATTTCTTGACGTATTCTTGAAGACTTCTTAGCCTACCCCAGAGCGTAAAATTGAATTTTATATTGACCCCAGTACAAAACCCATTTCTTAAACCCTCAAATATTTCTTCAACTAAAACGAACGTATTATGCGCCAAAGACGTTGGCTCGAGCTGTTGAAGATTACGATCATACCATTCAATAACATCGTGAAAAAGCGAACGTGGTAGCTGACGCGTTGTGTAGAAGATCGTATACGGTTATAAGTGCGAATATACGAACCCACGTGAAGATAACGAATATACGATTAAAATCGACTTTAATCGATAAAGTTAAAGCCGCTCAAGCTACATACTCAGAGCTGATAAATATGAAGAAGAAGGTTCAAGAGGGCGTTATTCTAGAAGCAAGAATCGACGAAGAGAGGAAATCTCAACTCTCGATTTAATTGGCCCATTTGAAATCCTCGATGAAGTAGGAACTGTGGCCTATAGACTCGTTTTACCGCCAAGTATGTTGCGTGTTCAGAACATTTTTTTTTACATATCGATGTTACGTAAATATGTGGACGACCCGAACCACATTATTAATTTAGAACCGGACGAGATAGCGAAATATTTAACGTATGAGGAGAAACGTGTTAACATCTTGGATAAGAAGGATCATATTCGATGCTTAAAGGTTATACCTCAAGAGTTAGAATTTAAAGTGAAGTCAAGGTATCCTCACATGTTTGGCATACCAAGTACGTACGTAAATTTCGAGGGCGAAATTTCATAAGGAGGGGAGATTGTGAGACCCCAGATTTTATGAATAAATATTTAATTTTTCTCGAAATAATTTTTTTTTTTTTTTTTTTTTTATTATTGTGTGGATTTGATATAATAGTTATGGGTAGTATTTATAAATTTTGCAAAGTATGCAAGTTGTCATATTATATTCGATTGGTCGGAGAATATTCTTTTTGTCGGGGAATATCCGTACGACGGTACAATTATTGGTGGACCCCACAACGGAATTATTGTCGGATTGAGAAAACGACAAAAATACTTTATGAAAATAACGGCGGAAGTTTTACCGTTGATACTGTTGAACTACTCGGTAGTAAAAGTACAGTAATACGTGTGGTTGCATAGTACCACACGGTATTGATTATTAATGCTTATGTGAGAAGTCACTCAGTTTGATTCAATTATTGTCAGTTAATAATATGAATTATTTAGCGATAATGACGTTTTGTTTTATTCGTATTATTAACGTAATAAAACAGAAACATCTTTTTATATAAAACAGAATACTTTATTAAAGTTATTCTATAAATAGAATATATTATATTTTATTTAAAAGATTTTTCTTTATATATGGACCGTCAGATTAAAGTAATCAATCTGGACCGTTCATGGATTAGTTACTATGCATTCTATTTTTCTATAAATAGCAGCTCATTCCTTCATTATTTCTTACGAATTCACTGAACTCTAGAGAGATAAACTATAGAGAGAAACTATAGAGAGAGAGAAGAAGAGTATTCTGCTACTTAACTACTTCCTTATTTCAGCTCGTCTTTAAAACGGTAAGGGGTGTTATTCTTTCTTATTCATGAAGAGAACTGTTGTTATTCCATTTCTTATTATTCTGTTGGAATAACCTGTATACGCGGATATACCCTATACTTGGTGACATTCTTCTATTATTCTGTTGGAACATCCTGTCTGTGTGTTTTACACCGGACCTGGTTCCGTTTATTATTCTGTTGGAACATCCTGTCTGTGTGTTTTACACCGGACCTGGTTCCGTTTATTATTCTGTTGGAACATCCTGTCTGTGTGTTTTACACCGGACCTGGTTCCGTTTTTATTATTATTCTGTTGGAACATCCTGTCTGTGTGTTTTACACCGGACCTGGTTCCGTTTTTATTATTATTCTGTTGGAACATCCTGTCTGTGCGTTTACGCCGGACCTGGTTCCATTATTTATTATTCTGTTGGAATAACCTGTCTGTGCGGTCTATCGCATGCATGGTGATTTCTTTTGTTATTCCATTCCTTATTGTACTCAGTTGGTTAAGTTTTGACTTCTATACTCCATGAAATTAGTGGAATATCCTTGATATTTGCGCTTCATTTAGTATCTATTCATGAAAATATTCTCCTGATCATTCTTGAATTTTACTCCACAACGCAGTATCATGTTGACAATTTGGACGTTATTAATTCTTGGATAAATTAATTCTTGAACTTGTTTTATTGAATTCTTATATCATTGTCATCATCCTCATGTTTATAAAATGTTGAAAGTCATCTGTGGCACGTAGTGCACAGATGGACTTGGTATGATTATGACCAGGGATTATTCGGTATAATCATGACCGTAATGTTACAAACGATGTGGTAAAAGTCATCATTGGCCCGTAGTGCATTGATGGACAGTTGTTGGCATGATCATGACCATTAATGAATATACGAATATCCTTGGCCGTAGTGCAGGGGTGATTCGATGATGTGGATTATTTTATTAAGCTGAGTCTCAGCGATCACAGTGTTGGAAAATCTTTTAAATCATAAAAGATAGTAGAGTTTATTTTCTACTTGACTCTTTTAATGGATTGCTTGTTCCGCTACAGTTAAACTTGATGTCTATTATATTTTATCAGTTTAACATTGTTGAAGGCTAACGATAATTTATTCTGCATTATCTTAGTCATAATATTTCTTACTGGGCTAGTTGAGCTCACCCTTTCTTTCACTGTTCTCTTCAGGAAATGAGAACGTAGCTGGGACAAGTCGGGGTACGGAGTGATGGTCCGAATGATAGTATTAGTTAGTAGTCCTCACTATTCTATGTAATGGTGTGTTAATAAATGTAATGAGGACTCCTTTTGAGTATGAATACTCTCTAGAAGATAATATTTGTATTCAAACTCACAGTTTATGTTTTGTCGTATTGTACACGACAGTTGTATTATTAAGTTGTATTTGTATTCTGTACTATGTATCTGACGACTCAAGATGGGTGATGTATACCTATTTTTGGGGGCGTCACAGAGAGGGTGTCTAGGATGAGCTTGGTGAATAATTGAGCCAAAAATACAACATTTTCTCTCTCTAATCTTTATATATATTAAGTAGATTCATGTATGGTTGCTAGGTGGCTGATGTGTTGTCATTTATGTGTCACAAGGAGTTGGTGTAGTTGGTCACCAACTCAAAATATGGTAAGATTCTCAAGCAACCAAGTAAAGAATGCAATAAGGGCAATAATGTCATTGATTTAAATGGAAAAATTGAATCTTGACAATCCCTTAGGGTTTGACCCTTAGGGTTTGACTCTAAGGTTTAGCACATAGCACAAATGAGATTTGGCAACTAGGGTTTATAAAAGTAAACTAAAATTTTAGTTTATAAAATTTATAAACTAGGATTTTAAAAAATTGGGGTTTCTTAACTAAATAAAATGTTTTAATTTACTTATCACCTTGCTAATTAGGATTTTAAAAAAAATACTAATTAACATTACATTGCCCAAATTAGCACTTAGGGTTTACAATTATAAATTAGGGTTACTAATTTAGAAATTAGGGTTTATAATATAGAAAAATAATAAGGATTTTGAATAATTACGATTCTCCCTAATTAGGGTTAATACATATAACACCGATCATAAATCACATTATCACGATTACATAACGGCTTAACAAATTCTCAAAGTCGTGAATGACTTTCGTATTAGGGTTTCAAATCAATTAGGGTTTAACAGTTTGAAACTACGGCTTTTATTTTAAATTATGGTTTCTAAATATTAAATAGGGTTTAATAACAAAATTATATAATGCTTAACATATATCATATAACACAGTTTTGAACTCACAGCTGAGTTTCAAATTAGGGTTTTATCAGGTCATAAGGGAATTGATAGCACTGAAAGATCAACAATATAATTAATATTATTATATTATCATCATTCCTTATTCCAGAACCAGAAATAGAGTTTATCAAAATATTATTAGGGTTTGATCGTAATATAATAAAACTGTTCCACACATTAACATTACACACATAACCATACATATCTATAACACTGACAAATAATAATATAATATTATTATTTTCATTCCTTGATCAAAACCCATAATTAGGGTTTGGATTTCATATCTGATTTATCTTTCACATATAACTTTATTAATTAAGTTAAATAATTAACTTAACTATTCCGAAATAACTTCATATAATAAAATAAGTATTATTAAAATTCTAATAATCATTACATATATTAATTAAATAATATATATACTTATTTTCAGATAAAAGAATTAATAAAAACATTTTTACTGTAAAATTACATATTATAAGAATATAATTTATAGAGATCAATAATTTTAAAATAAAATTATTCGTAATCATTCATGTAATAAATATATTTTATATCCATCACATAATTACATACTTAATACCTTGCACACATTCTTACCTTTGAAATAAATAATTAGTAAAAAAAAATTTATACGCAAAAATTCTGATTTTAATTATATAGAAAATATCGGGTTATCACAGTTTCCTCCATGGCGGTTGATAGCTTTTACATCTTTATTTACGTTTTGATCCCCCATGGAGGTGCTTCGTGGTTGGTGATCATGTCTGTATATATATATTTATAGCTTATATATATACCTGCTTACTGCTTTCATACAAATTGCGGTATTCTGTGTGCCTAGGAATCACGTGATCACAGATTCAAGCCATTGGATCTAGATTCAGTTTCCGTTATGGACATTTTCAGCTGTAAGCAGCTTGTAAATTATTCTATGATGTTTAAATTTCCTCAGATAGTTTTCATACTCACGAGGAATTCAGCACCTTTTTGTACATTATTTTCGTACGGATGCCTCGCATCTGTCAAATAAAATCAATCCAGCCGAATACAGAATAAAATGGGTGTAAAAGGTCTCAATTACTATTGAGCATCAGGGTTTGAAAACCCGCTTCTATAAAACATCACTGTCATATCTTGCTAAAATTGAACTTTTACATAAATTCGAACCCTGTGTATATAAGTGCGAACGTGGCCTCGCACTACTTCCAAATAACAGCACATTGACCCACACACACACACACATTCAGATAACAGTTTCTAGAAAAGAGGCGGTCACCGTGGTAATACGAATGTCGAGGGATGCCTAACACCTTCCCTCCGCATAACCAAGTTCCCGGACCCTAATGAATCTCGATTTCACAGACCCGTTTAGCAGTGTCACATCACTGGGTCAATGTGCAAATCTTTTCTCGGTTGTGTTGGTACAACCATTTAAAAAACCAACTGGCGACTCTTAACAGTCCATCGTCGACATTATACATATCGAACCTTTTTCACTTATTTTTTCAAACAAATCTCACCTAAAATGAGAACACCAAAGAACAAGTAACGAAAATGGACAATTAAAAAATCCCGACGTCGACAACTCTTTTCTAATTTTATTCTGCCTTGGCCAAGGACTACTGGGTTGTCATTTATCGAATCACATAGGAAATATATCTTCTTTTACTATAAGCGGTAGATTCTTTATTGATCATACTTTATCCCCATGTACAACTTATTATACCCAAGCATACCCTTTGATATACCCTAAGGGTCTTAAGGAATAAGTCAAAGTATAACTCATCATACACAAGTTACTATGATGACCTCAAGTCCAAGGATCACTTGTACTACTATCACTACAGAAATTCCTATTGACAGGAAAGTAAAACTCCATTAGGTATTCCTTAGCGTGCCACGTTCAGTGTACTTATTATCCAATAAGCACCTACATACTTGCTTTAGTGTCTCCACACAAATGATCGTGAGATCAATCAATCTCATCCAATGAGCAAGTAACGTATGTACCAATCTATCTGAATTCACTAATTCCCAATTTAGTAATCCAACGATTGGAAACTATTTTAGTTTTAAGCTTTCTAAGAATTTAGATCTCATTAGAATGATTATCATCATTATTCTAAAAGCATTACTTAAAACTCTAGGTTTATCACATATTATAAAGCGGCATAATGTAGAAAATTAAAAGCCTTTAATAAATTAATATTTTTTATTAATAAATGAATAAGATTGTTACAAAGTATATGCTTTATCATCAAACATCATTGGCTTGTGTGCATACTACTTTCAAGGTGTACTTGGCTAGATTCAACTTCAAGTTATACTTACGCAGCCTATTGAAGAGCTTTTTGAGATGATCTAAGTGGTCTTCCTCCCTTCGGGACTTGACAATGATGTCATCCACATAGATCCTTATCTCCTTATGCATTAAATTGTGGAAAAGAGTCGTCATGGCTCGCTAGTATGTAGCTCCGACATTGATGAGGCCGAATGACAACCGTCTATAGCAAAAGATTCCCCATAGAGTGATGAATACAGATTTCTCACGATCCTCTTTAGCAACCATAGTCTGATGATACCCCGTGAAGCAATCAAAAAAGTAGTACATGTCGTATTGAGTAGTATTGTCAATGAGAATGTGGATAAATGGCATGGGAAAGCTATCTTTAAGGTAAACTTTATTCAAATCTCGTTAATCCATGCAAACTCGCACCTTCCCTCCTGGTTTAGGCGCGGGGACTATGTTCGATACCCATTCAGGGTATGTAGACACCATGATGATGCCTGCTTGAAATTGCTTCATAATTTCATCTTTAACCTTGAAACTCCACTCAGGTTTTAATAGCCAGAGCTTTTACCTGACTGGCTTAAATCCTTCTTTGATGGGGAGGCAATAGATGACAATGTTAGTAGACAAACCCACCATGTTTTCATGAGACCATACAAATACATCCTGGAATTGGGTTAATAGTGTAACCATGTCATTCATTTGGTTTGGAGTGAGGTATGTACCAATCCAGATTAGTTTAGGGCTTTTTAAGGTTCCAAGATTGAACGAAGTGGTTTGATCAAAGTTTGGTTTGGGTTTGTCTTTGGCCCATTCTTTGATCTCCTGAGGTATCTCAATGTCCTCTTATATTTTCATCAAGTCTAAGTCCAATTTTCCATCAAAATTACAATCCTTGTCGAGAAAAGGCACCTTATCAGCAAGTATAGGCACATCTAAATTCAGAGTCCTGAAACAAAATAGACTTTCACTTATTATATAAAACTGTTCAATCAAACAAAGTGTTAGCATGTACTGACAAAACAACTTCTAATACTGTACAGAAAAGTAAGCAGTTATTATTATCTATAGTACAGAAGGAGTTTCTGCCCGTTTTACCCTTATCGACCAATGAAAGGAGTGTTGCTCCAATTATCAAGGGTGAAGCAATGATAGAGGGGCTGTTATCGTCCTCCTTCTCCCGAATGATGACCATTACGTCTGGACAATCATCGTCTGGAGTGTACCTATTTTTGTGAACATCATGGACAATGATGCGTATGTTTGACATCATCCTGATGATGTCTTGTTTACTTCTTTGTTCCTCTTCTTCCTCTTCGGGATCTAGAACCAGGACTTCTTTCCCCTTTATCGGTATCGATTTAGGAAATAATATAGCCATTACATGGGCAGGCACCTTTATCGGAGACCGTACAGGCTCAGGAACAGTAGGTGGAGATAATCGTCGTGTGGCTGAAGCTGAAGGAATCTGTTTATGTTTATGAGGATTCTTGCGACAGGAACTAGCAGTATAGCCTAGTCCGGTTGTCCCTGTTTGACTGGGAACTTGAATTGTGTGCTTAATGCCCTGATGATCTTTGCCCAACCCTTGTCCAGGTTGATAACCCAATTACATCATTTCTCGAGTGGCCGACATTACTTCAACAGAAATCTAGGGTATAAGAGGTGGCTCCCCAACAGGAAGGTAGTGAGTGTTGCTCACCACCAGGGCATGAAAAATTACCGGCTCAACTTCTGAATTGAAGCTGATGAGTGGTATGTCACCTTATTCAGGACATTTTGGCTCAGCATTGAAAGTAACTAAGCTATTGTTGATAATGTATTTAAGTTGCTGATGAAGGGTGGAGGGGACGGCCCCGACCATATGAATCCACGGTCATCCCATGATCAGGTTGTATCATGTATCTATTTTGAGCACGTGAAAAGATATGTAGAATGTATGTGGACCAATCTCCACTGGCAGTTCAATCTCTTCGACAGCGTTTCGTCGGGATCCGTCGAAAGCTTTAATGATTGTATGGCTTCTTCGAATTCTGTTGAGATTGATATTCATCTTCACCAAAGTGGCATAAGGACAGATATTTAAAGATGACCCTCCGTCTATCAAAACTCCTCCCATCATATATCCGGAAGATAAAATTGCTATGTGTAACAGCTTGCAATGATCGATCCCTTCGAGAGGTATATCATCGTCAGTGAAAGATATCACATTGTTGTTAAAAATGTGATCCACCAAATGCTGGAATTTCTCAACATCTATTGACTTAGGCAGTTGGGCTTCTTCCAAAACCCTGAGCAATACCTTCCTGTGATCTTCAGAAGAGAAAACCAAGTCTAATATGGAAATTTGATGTTGAGCTTCTCTTAAGCTTAAAACCACCTTGGCTTCGTTATGGCCCATAGAACGGAGAAAATCTTCCATTTTTTCCATTGGAATCTTTCCTTTTGACTTGATGGTAGGCTTCATCACCCATTGGGGAAGATATAGTGGATTACCCTTCGACACTACAACAATTATGTGGGATGTGGATCCTTCAACCTCTCCATAATTCCATGGAACTTTTTGTAGGCTGACAACAGGATATTGTGGTCTGCATGGAAAGATAATTTGCTTTGGTGCAGCCACTTGCAAAGGATTGTCAACACCCTTTAGTTGAATTGGTTAGATTGCATGTAAGGGGGTAGCTGAGTCTACCTCAAAAGATATGACTGCTACGACCTCCTTCCACTTTGTAGGAAACGCGTCCCCACTCTCTAGTACTACAGTATCATCGTCTACCATCTGCAGGATACAGCTGTCGATTAAATTCTGAATAAGATGACGGAGTGCCCAACATTCTTATTTGCTGTGACCGCGAGATTGGGAGTGATACTGGCACACTCCATTGAAATTGAACCGTCTTGAACACGGGCTGATTAGAGGTAGCAGAGCTGTTATTCTTCCTTCATTTATCAGCGTCTACAGTATTTCTTCCATCGATTGGCCTAGGTATGTAAATTCCCTTTTATTGGCAAAATCTCGACGGGCTTTGGCATTTACTATTTTTGCAATTTTATCCTCCAGTGTTTCATTTTCTGGAGTACGCAGTGGAGTGTTTGTAACAATAGGAAAGAGACTGGCATACTCCTGACTAAATAATCGGCGTGTGACTTGGTGCGGATGGACGACCAGTTCTGCCAATTGGTTAACTTGCTCACAGAGAGTCTTCATTTTTCGTTCCATCGTATACTAGAACTAAGCAAAATCCCATTTGTCAACACCATCTTTGCTGGTCTGGGATGATCAACCACCATGATTATTAGAACCTTGTCTACTACTCCAATTAATCATATTAACCTCTTCTTCTTTGTGCTGAGGAAGAGGGTTATCTTGCTCATGGGGTTGATCGAGTTTAGCTACCACGATCTCAATAGTATCAATCAAATCTTGGATCTTGTGTTTTAAGGCCCAGCAATCTTGAGTATCATGCCCTGGAGCTCTAGCATGATAAGCACATTTTTAACTAGCATTGAAACCCTTCCCATTTGGGTTTGCTGGTGGAAGAAGATTAGCAATTTTCTTCTGAGTGGTCAGAAGATTGAGAATGTTCTCGAGTGAGTCCCTTAGAGGTGTGAACACTAGAGTGCGTCTGACTTCTCCACCCTTAGATAATGAAGGGTTCGAAGGCAGTGCTTGGAAGGGGGAGTAATTTCTCCTTTGGATAGGCATATTTTGACTGCCTTTCTGACCATAAAGTATCAATGAAACATCATCCTCTATCTTTTTATGGACCCTCCGGGGGTTATTTCCATAATTTTCGGACTTGATGTGCTCAGCAACAACTTTGAGGGCAGCTAGGTCTTGAATCTTTTCTGACTTCAATCCCATCTCAGCCATCTCCCCATGTTTATTCATTTCAAAGAATGGTTTGCCAATACCAGCTAAAACCCTCTAATAGAAAGGAGCTTCTTGTATGTCTATGAAGGTCATATCCATTTTTGACTCATTCATAGCGGAACCAACTTGAGTAGCAAGGTGCCTCCACCTTTGACCATACTCTCTAAAAGATTCATTGGTTTGTTTCCTGACTTTTGTAATTTGGTACCGGTCAGGGGCCATCTGAGACTGGAAGTTGTACTGACTGAGGAAGGCATGAGCTAGCTCCTCTCAACTGTGGATCTTGGAATTGTCTAATCTAGTATACCACGATCAGGCTTCTCTAGTTAGACTTTTCTGGAACAACTACATCCTAAGCTTCTCGTCCTCAGCATAAGATCTGAGTTCTCCAATGAATACCTTCAAATATGTGTAAGGGTCTCCTAACCCATCATACTCTTCAAAGTCAGGAGTCTTGAACTTCTATGGATAATGCACACCAAGGAATATACAAAGGTATGCATATGAAACACTCCCATGTGCTCCAATCCCTTTGATAGAACGGATGGTCTCTTCCATTTAAAGGACTTTGTTTCTAATATCACTAGGGTTTAGATCTTCTTTGAGATGGGTGGTATCACAAATTTTGTTTATTTTATCCAATTGAGAATCAGATACGGGAGCTTGTTTGTCTGAACCTTGTGTTCCTCCATGTGCAGAGGATTCAGTATGTATGGGTATCCTTGTACCCTGAGTAGATTGGTGTAGTTCTTTATGCAGAACAGCCAAATATGTGATTTGTTTACTTAATCCGTCAAATTCTTCATGAGAGACAGTATTAGGATTTGTCTGGTCAAATGAAGACATAATTGGTTATAGGCTCGTGGCCTTTTTGGACTTTGGACTTTGAACTGGTAATAGGTCTGATTGTTTCCCTGCGAAAAATAGACGTAGTTTAGTTTCAGGGAATGTATAAATATTTACATGCTATATGATGTATCCGTTTTAGGAGTATTATCCTGCAAAATAGATGTTAGCTGTTTGTAATATAGGATAGCATGTTAATATTTGTAAATATACGTGTACACATATTTCTCATTACATGGAGATCAATATGGAATTATATTACAAGCAATTGAAATTACGAGTAATTTGAAATGGGAAAGTATGAAGAGACTTTCCTCCGCGTTTGGTTTATCATAGGCTGACCTATCTTAGGCTACTCTCGCGGCTTTTTGGCATGAAGGTTCCCAAATCATCACTGTGACGCCGCCAAAATAGGTATACATCACCCATCTTGGGTCGCCAAAAATATGGTACAAAAAACAAATACAACTTAATAATACAACATAAGCTATGAGTTTTAATACAAATATTGTCTTTTAGACAGTACTAAAACTCAAAATAAGTCCTCAATACATTTATTATCACACTATTTCACAAAAATAGTGAGGACTACTAATGCAAACATCTGGACCGTCACTCCGTTCCCCGACTAGTCCCACCTATATTCTCATTTCCTGAAGAGAACAATGAAAGAAAAGGGTGAACTCAACTAGCCCAGTAAGAAATATTATGACTAAGATAATGCAGAATAATTTATCGTTAGCGTTTAACAGTGTTAAACTGATAAAATAAAATAGACATGAAGTTTAACTACAGCGGAACAAGCAATCCATTAGAAAAGTCAAGTAGAACATGAAATCTACTATCTTTTATGATTTAAAAAGTTTATCAACAGTTTTATCGCTGAGACTCAGCTTAATAAATAATCCACATTATCCCTGCACTACGGCCAAGGATATTCATTAGTATCACGACCACAAATTATCCATGCACTACGGGCCAAGGATATTCGTGTTTTTAACAATGGTCATGATCATGCCAACAACTGTCTATCAATGCATTACGGGCCTATGAGGACTTTACCATATCATTCGTAACATTACGGTCATGATTATACCGAGTAATCCCTGGTCATAATCATACCAAGTCCATCTATGCACTACTGGCCACAGATGACTTTCAACATAATATAAACATGAGGATGATGACAATTGTAAGACCCCGAATTTTATGAAATAAAAGTATTCAATTTTTTCTATTTGGTAAATGGTTAAATTGATAAAAAGTTAAAGTTAAGGGTGATATATGAATTTTTTTCAAAAATAAGCAAGTGGTCATAAAATATTCATTGTTGTCGGGGAATATTCGCTTGGTCGTGGAATATTCTTACTGTCCGAGAATATTCGTACGACGGCGCAATCTTGTGTGGGCCCCATAATGGAAAACGATTGGATGAAAAAAATAACAAAAACAAGTTGTTTATAAATACTGTTGGAATACTCGGTGGTTAAAATACAGTAATACGCGTTGTTGCACAGTAGCACACGATATTGCACCAATTATTGATTCTTACGTAAGAAGGCACTACTCAATAATTGTTACAGTAATTACTGTTCAATTTTATATTTTATTGATTCAATAATTGCTGCGTTGATATTTTATATTACTGTTGTTTTAATAGTTGTCACTACACAGTATTTTCTATTATCGAAACAATAATTCATATTATCTGAATAATATTATTAGATAATATTATTGGCAATGTCTAGAAAGTTCTGTCTAAGGAGAGGTTTGGTCATCTAATTGCGCGCCAGTAAGGAGAGATCCTTATTGGAAAGCCCCCTCTTTCCTGGGAACGGCCTGGTTGCCAGTACTGTGATTCTGTAATATTATTTGTGTATAATTAATTATTGATTTATATGATGAGGAAAATATTGATTTTATGTGGATATAGATGGAGAAAATTTTTAATGTGACAATTGTTGAAAATTAATATTTTATCTTTTTCTGGTAAAATAATTCATTTAAATATATTATTTTAATATATTGATGGTGATATTTTTATAATGAATGTGGGATATATGAGTATATGAGGAGGAAGAGTATTTTTGTGGCATTAAATGATTAACACATGTTTTGTGTGTTGGTGGACACAATTCTTGACCGAAAATTTATTATTGACTGTAAAATCGCCCGTTTGTGGATTTTGGTCAATTTCTGTTTGGAATTTGGAAAAACTTTCTTCTGCAAAGTTGTAGAGAAATGAATTTCCTATAAAAATTCGCGTGATTCGAATTTTCTGATAAAAGGGCTATTTATTATGAATTATTGAAGTTTTGAAGTTTCGAAATAATTGATTTTTGGAAGTTTTATTTATTATTTTGAAGAAAAACGTTTTTTGGCATTTAAGTGGGCTAGCATGTGATATAAATGGGCTGAGATCAGATGTCTAGAGGTGGGCTAAGGAAAATTTGATAAATATATTATTATTATATTAAATTTTCTGCTTTGGTGTTCTAAGCATTTTCCTATAAATAGGGTGCTTAGGTTAGAATTAAAAATCACACCAGAAACTGAAGTTTTCTCTCTATTTCTCTCTCTATATTATCGAGTGTATTCTTGTGAGTATTTTGATATCTTGAGTGTTGCTATACGGTGCAAGTTCGTTCAGCGTTATTCCAGTCAGGAGTACTGTTCTTTTGAGGTAAGGGATAGTAAGGGATTGTAAGGGATTGTAAGGGATAGTAAGGGATGTTATTTTCGAAAATGATATTATTTCTTCAATATCATTATGCCGAAATATTGGTTGAAGTTTTTATCAAATTTGGAACTTTTTCATGCCGGGGTTACTATTCATAAGTTACTATTCATGAGTTACTATTCACGAGTTACTATTCATGAGTTACTATTCACGAGTTAGTATTCACGAGTTACTATTCACGAGTTACTATTCACGAGTTACTATTCACGAGTTACTATTCACGAGTTACTATTCATGAGTTACTATTCACGAGTTACTATTCAAGACAAAATTGGTTTCTTTTTCTAACCAACTTATAGTTGATTTATGAATATTACTCTTGAGATTAAATCTATATGTTGATTATATTGTTTTTATTATCATATATAACATTTTTATAACCCTGATGTTGAATTTCTCTTTCACTTGAGTGTAAAGATGGGTAAATTATTGGTATGATCGTGACTGAGGAATGTCTTTGGCCTGTAGTGCAAAGATGAATTGTTAACTAGTATGATCATGACCATTGAATTTATAATTGAATATCTTTAGCTTAAGTGTAAAGATGAATTGATTAACATGGTTCTAATTATTGGTTATATAAATTCTGAAATGATTATATATTTCTTTGAGATAATAATATATTTGGCCTGTAGTGCAAATATGAATTATTGAGGAATATCTTTGGCCTGTAGTGCAAAGATGAGTTGTTGATGAATATCTTTGGCCCGTAGTACAAAGATGACTATTTAATTCAAGATATTTACACTATGAGTTGTTGATGAATATCTTTGGCCCGTAGTGCAAAGATGACTTGTTGTTGAATATCTTTGGCATGTAGTGTAAAGATGAACTGTTGATGAATATCTTTGGCCCGTGGTGCAAAGATGAATTTATTAGTATGATTATGAACAGGAACTGTGATTTGGTATAACCATGATCTTTGATGTTTCAGGTAAAGACAAGTGATGAAAATTATCTTCGTCTTGGATGCGAAATTTAGAATCACAATTATGATTATGAATTATTCATATGATTGTGGAAAGGAACTGTTGATTGATGTTACAGGGATAAAACATTGTTGGTGGACTTTTAAAGTGGAGAAGAAAATAGACTTTATAGTCTATTTGACTCTTCTAATGGATTGCTCGTTGCGCTGCAACTATGGTTGAAAAATTTTATCATCTACCATATGTTCTAAATCTCTAATTTAATTCTGTTGAAGGCTATTGATAACTTATTTATCTTTAGTCATGATATTCTTTACTGGGCTAGTTGTGCTCACCCTTCTGTTTCACAATTCCTTTCAGGTAAGAAGAGTGTAGCTGGGTCGAGCGGGGGTAACAGGGGAATAGAACGGTGGTCATCATTTAGTAGTTATATTTGGTGAATCATCTAGGGTGAAGCGAACCCAACGTTGGAAGGGTGTTTTGCCACTATCATACAAGATGTCTAATGATATACAATCTCGTGACATCATAAGACAGAGATGTGCTCATCCACTTGCTGAGTATATTTACGAGCACAACCTATATAATCTTGGTGTTTGTTTGAAGTATAATTCTCAATTAGAGACAGTGGATATAATGATAAGTCAAGAGAAGACTCACTATTGGGAAGAATACGATAGTAACCTTCTTTGGGGTCTATTGGGTCAACCAAAGATAATTCTGTGGCCATATGATATCTATCATAACCTAGACGCGTGGCCTCCCATGTATAAGGGTTTCCTTGAGCACTTCCCAAAGATTCTAATTTCTAAAACAGTTTTTGACTATACCTTTATGTAAGGTATTTTTGTGAGGTGCTGTCCACGGTTGGGACATGTGTAACATTTGGTATATATTTGTATTCAAACTCACAGCATATGTGTTGTTGTATTTTGTACGACAATTGTTGTAATAGAGTTGTAGTTATTTTCTGTACCATGTATTTGGTGACTCAGAATAGGTTGGGTGGAATGGACCTATTTTGGGGGCGTCACAGTTGGTATCAGAGCTTAGGGATATGATCACTGGCGGAGATCGGGGAATAGAACTAGGAGGGGAGAGTTGAGTAACTCCTTCGTTAGTGTGTCCTACCTAAGCTTATTTGTTGGTCAGTCATAATATCGGGATATTATGTGATATGTTAATTTGTTCAATTAACCTTTGTTTTGAAGCTGTATTCTAGAATGATATCTGAAATACAGGAGATGAGCAATGGAGAAATCATGATGACAGGGAAGATGAAATCTGAGATGAAAGCAAGGTATTCTCAACTCTTTGAAATACCAGGTACGTAAATTTCGGGGACGAAATTTCATAAGGAGGGGAGATTGTAAGACCCCGAATTTTATGAAATAAAAGTATTCAATTTTTTCTATTTGGTAAATGGTTAAATTGATAAAAAGTTAAAGTTAAGGGTGATATATGAATTTTTTTCAAAAATAAGCAAGTGGTCATAAAATATTCATTGTTGTCGGGGAATATTCGCTTGGTCGTGGAATATTCTTACTGTCGGAGAATATTCGTACGACGGCGCAATCTTGTGTGGGCCCCATAAAGGACATCGATTGGATGAAAAAAACGACAAAAACAAGTTGTTTATAAATACTGTTGGAATACCCTGTGGTTAAAACACAGTAATACGCGTTGTTGCACAGTAGCACACGATATTGCACCAATTATTGATTCTTACGTAAGAAGGCACTACTCAATAATTGTTACAGTAATTACTGTTCAATTTTATATTTTATTGATTCAATAATTGCTGCGTTGATATTTTATATTACTGTTGTTTTAATAGTTGTCACTACACAGTATTTTCTATTATCGAAACAATAATTCATATTATCTGAATAATATTATTAGATAATATTATTGGCAATGTCTAGAAAGTTCTGTCTAAGGAGAGGTTTGGTCATCTAATTGCGCGCCAGTAAGGAGAGATCCTTATTGGAAAGCCCCCTCTTTCCTGGGAACGGCCTGGTTGCCAGTACTGTGATTCTGTAATATTATTTGTGTATAATTAATTATTGATTTATATGATGAGGAAAATATTGATTTTATGTGGATATAGATGGAGAAAATTTTTAATGTGACAATTGTTGAAAATTAATATTTTATCTTTTTCTGGTAAAATAATTCATTTAAATATATTATTTTAATATATTGATGGTGATATTTTTATAATGAATGTGGGATATATGAGTATATGAGGAGGAAGAGTATTTTTGTGGCATTAAATGATTAACACATGTTTTGTGTGTTGGTGGACACAATTCTTGACCGAAAATTTATTATTGACTGTAAAATCGCCCGTTTGTGGATTTTGGTCAATTTCTGTTTGGAATTTGGAAAAACTTTCTTCTGCAAAGTTGTAGAGAAATGAATTTCCTATAAAAACTCGCGTGATTCAAATTTTCTGATAAAAGGGCTATTTATTATGAATTATTGAAGTTTTGAAGTTTCGAAATAATTGATTTTTGGAAGTTTTATTTATTATTTTGAAGAAAAACGTTTTTTGGCATTTAAGTGGGCTAGCATGTGATATAAATGGGCTGAGATCAGATGTCTAGAGGTGGGCTAAGGAAAATTTGATAAATATATTATTATTATATTAAATTTTCTGCTTTGGTGTTCTAAGCATTTTCCTATAAATAGGGTGCTTAGGTTAGAATTGAAAATCACACCAGAAACTGAAGTTTTCTCTCTATTTCTCTCTCTATATTATCGAGTGTATTCTTGTGAGTATTTTGATATCTTGAGTGTTGCTATACGGTGCAAGTTCGTTCAGCGTTATTCCAGTCAGGAGTACTGCTCTTTTGAGGTAAGGGATAGTAAGGGATTGTAAGGGATTGTAAGGGATAGTAAGGGATGTTATTTTCGAAAATGATATTATTTCTTCAATATCATTATGCCGAAATATTGGTTGAAGTTTTTATCAAATTTGGAACTTTTTCATGTCGGGGTTACTATTCATAAGTTACTATTCATGAGTTACTATTCACGAGTTACTATTCAAGAGTTACTATTCACGAGTTAGTATTCACGAGTTACTATTCACGAGTTACTATTCACGAGTTACTATTCATGAGTTACTATTCACGAGTTACTATTCATGAGTTACTATTCACGAGTTACTATTCAAGACAAAATTGGTTTCTTTTTCTAACCAACTTATAGTTGATTTATGAATATTACTCTTGAGATTAAATCTATATGTTGATTATATTGTTTTTATTATCATATATAACATTTTTATAACCCTGATGTTGAATTTCTCTTTCACTTGAGTGTAAAGATGGGTAAATTATTGGTATGATCGTGACTGAGGAATGTCTTTGGCCTGTAGTGCAAAGATGAATTGTTAACTAGTATGATCATGACCATTGAATTTATAATTGAATATCTTTAGCTTAAGTGTAAAGATGAATTGATTAACATGGTTCTAATTATTGGTTATATAAATTCTGAAATGATTATATATTTCTTTGAGATAATAATATATTTGGCCTGTAGTGCAAATATGAATTATTGAGGAATATCTTTGGCCTGTAGTGCAAAGATGAGTTGTTGATGAATATCTTTGGCCCGTAGTACAAAGATGACTATTTAATTCAAGATATTTACACTATGAGTTGTTGATGAATATCTTTGGCCCGTAGTGCAAAGATGACTTGTTGTTGAATATCTTTGGCATGTAGTGTAAAGATGAACTGTTGATGAATATCTTTGGCCCGTGGTGCAAAGATGAATTTATTAGTATGATTATGAACAGGAACTGTGATTTGGTATAACCATGATCTTTGATGTTTCAGGTAAAGACAAGTGATGAAAATTATCTTCGTCTTGGATGCGAAATTTAGAATCACAATTATGATTATGAATTATTCATATGATTGTGGAAAGGAACTGTTGATTGATGTTACAGGGATAAAACATTGTTGGTGGACTTTTAAAGTGGAGAAGAAAATAGACTTTATAGTCTATTTGACTCTTCTAATGGATTGCTCGTTGCGCTGCAACTATGGTTGAAAAATTTTATCATCTACCATATGTTCTAAATCTCTAATTTAATTCTGTTGAAGGCTATTGATAACTTATTTATCTTTAGTCATGATATTCTTTACTGGGCTAGTTGTGCTCACCCTTCTGTTTCACAATTCCTTTTAGGTAAGAAGAGTGTAGCTGGGTCGAGCGGGGGTAACAGGGGAATAGAACGGTGGTCATCATTTAGTAGTTATATTTGGTGAATCATCTAGGGTGAAGCGAACCCAACGTTGGAAGGGTGTTTTGCCACTATCATACAAGATGTCTAATGATATACAATCTCGTGACATCATAAGACAGAGATGTGCTCATCCACTTGCTGAGTATATTTACGAGCACAACCTATATAATCTTGGTGTTTGTTTGAAATATAATTCTCAATTAGAGACAGTGGATATAATGATAAGTCAAGAGAAGACTCACTATTGGGAAGAATACGATAGTAACCTTCTTTGGGGTCTATTGGGTCAACCAAAGATAATTCTGTGGCCATATGATATCTATCATAACCTAGACGCGTGGCCTCCCATGTACAAGGGTTTCCTTGAGCACTTCCCAAAGATTCTAATTTCTAAAATAGTTTTTGACTATACCTTTATGTAAGGTATTTTTGTGAGGTGCTGTCCACGGTTGGGACATGTGTAACATTTGGTATATATTTGTATTCAAACTCACAGCATATGTGTTGTTGTATTTTGTACGACAATTGTTGTAATAGAGTTGTAGTTATTTTCTGTACCATGTATTTGGTGACTCAGAATAGGTTGGGTGGAATGGACCTATTTTGGGGGCGTCACAGTTGGTATCAGAGCTTAGGGATATGATCACTGGCGGAGATCGGGGAATAGAACTAGGAGGGGAGAGTTGAGTAAATCCTTCGCTAGTGTGTCCTACCTAAGCTTATTTGTTGGTCAGTCATAATATCGGGATATTATGTGATATGTTAATTTGTTCAATTAACCTTTGTTTTGAAGCTGTATTCTAGAATGATATCTGAAATACAGGAGATGAGCAATGGAGAAATCATGATGACAGGGAAGATGAAATCTGAGATGAAAGCAAGGTATTCTCAACTCTTTGAAATACCAGGTACGTAAATTTCGGGGACGAAATTTCATAAGGAGGGGAGATTGTAAGACCCCGAATTTTATGAAATAAAAGTATTCAATTTTTTCTATTTGGTAAATGGTCAAATTGATAAAAAGTTAAAGTTAAGGGTGATATATGAATTCTTTTCAAAAATAAGCAAGTGGTCATAAAATATTCATTGTTGTCGGGGAATATTCGCTTGGTCGTGGAATATTCTTACTGTCGGAGAATATTCGTACGACGGCGCAATCTTGTGTGGGCCCCATAAAGGAAATCGATTGGATGAAAAAAATGACAAAAACAAGTTGTTTATAAATACTGTTGGAATACCCGGTGGTTAAAACACAGTAATACGCGTTGTTGCACAGTAGCACACGATATTGCACCAATTATTGATTCTTACGTAAGAAGACACTACTCAATAATTGTTACAGTAATTACTGTTCAATATTATATTTTATTGATTCAATAATTGCTGCGTTGATATTTTATATTACTGTTGTTTTAATAGTTGTCACTACACAGTATTTTCTATTATCGAAACAATAATTCATATTATCTGAATAATATTATTAGATAATATTATTGGCAATGTTTAGAAAGTTCTGTCTAAGGAGAGGTTTGGTCATCTAATTGCGCGCCAGTAAGGAGAGATCCTTATTGGAAAGCCCACTCTTTCCTGGGAACGGCCTGGTTGCCAGTACTGTGATTCTGTAATATTATTTGTGTATAATTAATTATTGATTTATATGATGAGGAAAATATTGATTTTATGTGGATATAGATGGAGAAAATTTTTAATGTGACAATTGTTGAAAATTAATATTTTATCTTTTTCTGGTAAAATAATTCATTTAAATATATTATTTTAATATATTGATGGTGATATTTTTACAATGAATGTGGGATATATGAGTATATGAGGAGGAAGAGTATTTTTGTGGCATTAAATGATTAACACATGTTTTGTGTGTTGGTGGACATAATTCTTGACCGAAAATTTATTATTGACTGTAAAATCGCCCGTTTGTGGATTTCGGTCAATTTCTGTTTGGAATTTAGAAAAACTTTCTTCTGCAAAGTTGTAGAGAATTGAATTTCCTATAAAAAGTCACGAGATTCGAATTTTCTGATAAAAGGGCTATTTATTATGAATTATTGAAGTTTCGAAGTTCCGAAATAATTGATTTTTGGAAGTTTTATTTATTATTTTGAAGAAAAACGTTTTTTGGCATTTAAGTGGGCTAGTATGTGATATAAATGGGCTGAGATCAGATGTCTAGAGGTGAGCTAAGGAAAATTTGATAAATATATTATTATTATATTAAATTTTCTGCTTTGGTGTTCTAAGCATTTTCCTATAAATAGGGTGCTTAGGTTAGAATTGAAAATCACACCAGAAACTGAAGTTTTCTCTCTATTTCTCTCTCTATATTATCGAGTGTATTCTTGTGAATATTTTTATATCTTGAGTGTTGTTATACGGTGCAAGTTCGTTCAGCGTTATTCCAGTCAGGAGTACTGCTCTTTTGAGGTAAGGGATAGTAAGGGATTGTAAGGGATTGCAAGGGATAGTAAGGGATGTTATTTTCGAAAATGATATTATTTCTTCAATATCATTATGCCGAAATATTGGTTGGAGTTTTTATCAAATTTGGAACTTTTTCATGTCGGGGTTACTATTCATGAGTTACTATTCACGAGTTACTATTCATGAGTTACTATTCACGAGTTAGTATTCACGAGTTACTATTCATGAGTTACTATTCATGAGTTACTATTCACGAGTTACTATTCATAGGTTACTATTCACGAGTTACTATTCATGACAAAATTGGTTTCTTTTTCTAACCAAATTATAGTTGATTTATGAATATTACTCTTGAGATTAAATCTATATGTTGATTATATTGTTTTTATTATCATATATAACATTTTTATAACCCTGATGTTGAATTTCTCTTTCACTTGAGTGTAAAGATGGGTAAATTATTGGTGTGATCGTGACTGAGGAATGTCTTTGGCTTGTAGTGCAAAGATGAATTGTTAACTGGTATGATCATGACCATTGAATTTATAATTGAATATTTTTAGCTTAAGTGTAAAGATGAATTGATTAACATGGTTATAATTATTGGTTATATAAATTCTGAAATGATTATATATTTCTTTGAGATAATAATATATTTGGCCTGTAGTGCAAATATGAATTATTGAGGAATATCTTTGGCCTGTAGTGCAAAGATGAGTTGTTGATGAATATCTTTGGCCCGTAGTACAAAGATGACTATTTAATTCAAGATATTTACACTATGAGTTGTTGATGAATATCTTTGGCCCGTAGTGCAAAGATGACTTGTTGTTGAATATCTTTGGCATGTAGTGTAAAGATGAACTGTTGATGAATATCTTTGGCCCGTGGTGCAAAGATGAATTTATTAGTATGATTATGAACAGGAACTGTGATTTGGTATAACCATGATCTTTGATGTTTCAGGTAAAGACAAGTGATGAAAATTATCTTCGTCTTGGATGCGAAATTTAGAATCACAATTATGATTATGAATTATTCATATGATTGTGGAAAGGAACTGTTGATTGATGTTACAGGGATAAAACATTGTTGGTGGACTTTTAAAGTGGAGAAGAAAATAGACTTTATAGTCTATTTGACTCTTCTAATGGATTGCTCGTTGCGCTGCAACTATGGTTGAAAAATTTTATCATCTACCATATGTTCTAAATCTCTAATTTAATTCTGTTGAAGGCTATTGATAACTTATTTATCTTTAGTCATGATATTCTTTACTGGGCTAGTTGTGCTCACCCTTCTGTTTCACAATTCCTTTCAGGTAAGAAGAGTGTAGCTGGGTCGAGCGGGGGTAACAGGGGAATAGAACGGTGGTCATCATTTAGTAGTTATATTTGGTGAATCATCTAGGGTGATGCGAACCCAACGTTGGAAGGGTGTTTTGCCACTATCATACAAGATGTCTAATGATATACAATCTCGTGACATCATAAGACAGAGATGTGCTCATCCACTTGCTGAGTATATTTACGAGCACAACCTATATAATCTTGGTGTTTGTTTGAAGTATAATTCTCAATTAGAGACAGTGGAGATAATGATAAGTCAAGAGAAGACTCACTATTGGGAAGAATACGATAGTAACCTTCTTTGGGGTCTATTGGGTCAACCAAAGATAATTCTGTGGCCATATGATATCTATCATAACCTAGACGTGTGGCCTCCCATGTACAAGGGTTTCCTTGAGCACTTCCCAAAGATTCTAATTTCTAAAACAGTTTTTGACTATACCTTTATGTAAGGTATTTTTGTGAGGTGCTGTCCGCGGTTGGGACATGTGTAACATTTGGTATATATTTGTATTCAAACTCACAGCATATGTGTTGTTGTATTTTGTACGACAATTGTTGTAATAGAGTTGTAGTTATTTTCTGTACCATGTATTTGGCGACTCAGAATAGGTTGGGTGGAATGGACCTATTTTGGGGGCGTCACAACAATGATATAAGAATTCAATAAAACAAGTTCAAGGATAAATTTTTAAAGATTTATAATTTAATTTATACAGAAATCAATAACGTCCAATTTGTCAACATGATACTGCTTTGTGGAGTAAAATTTAAGAATAAAATTTAAAAATTAAAAAATAATTGGGACCGCAAACGAATCAATCTTTATCATGAATAGTTTCCTGGGTGAATAATACTCGAGTGAATAGTACTCCGTGAATAGTACTTCAAGAATAGTAACTCCGTGAATAGTACTCCGGTATGAAAAAGTTAAAACTTATCAAGAATGATCAGGATAATATTTCCATGAAAAGATACTGGATGAAGCGCAAATATCAAGGATATTCTACTAATTTCATGGAGTATAGAAACCAAAACTTTAACAAAATGAGTATAGAATTCGGAATCTGAAACAAAATAATATTACTTATATACTATAGAGTATGGAAGAAAATATTATTTCATATGAATATTGAACAAAAATAACATCCCTTACCTTGAAAAGAAGAGTATTCCAACTGGTATAGCGGAGATATTCTTGAAAAAAACTTTTACTATTTTCTACACTCAAAGCTTTCTAAAACTCGAAAGAAATACGCTCAATAGTATAGAAGAAAAATTCTCTGATTCTGGTGTGATTTCCAATTCTAACTATGCATCCTATCTATAGGAGAATGGAAGGGGCACTATGTAAGAAAATCACGGACGCAACAGTTATTTCATTCACGGATGCAATTTCATTCATGGCTGCAATTTCCTTCACGGATACAATTTCAACAAAACAACAATAATATATATATATATATATATATATATATATATATATATATATATATATATATATAATACTAACTCCCTCCCAAATACGTTAACTCCCCCCACCCCCCCCCCCCCAATTCCATTTTCAACTCACATGTGGGTCCCACCCCACATGTCACTTTCACACACAAATATATATATATATATATATATATATATATATATATATACCGAATAATTTTATACTGATTATTTTAAAAAAATAGGTAAATGGGGGTCCAAATAATATGCCAAAATTTTCAATAAATACATTATAAAATTCCTTTAATATTTTTAACAACCTTTATTCATATTATTATAACTCGCAATACTAACAACCAGATTGTTCCCAAGAAAGCGGGGGTTTTCCAATAAGGATTTCTCCCTATTGGCGCGCAATTAGGTGACCAAACCTCTCATCGATAGAACTTTCTAGACATTGTTAATTATGCATATAATAATATGAATAACTTGTCATCTCAGTAATAGATTTAATAATATATAAAATATCGACAATAATTGAATCAAATAATATGAGATACTATGCAGCAATTACTGTAGCAATAATTAAGTAAAATTGAGTGATTTCTCACGTAAGCATCAATAATTAATACCGCGTGCTACTATACAACCACGCGTATTACTGTACTTTTAACACTGGGTATTTCAACAGTTAACGGTAAAACTTCCGTCGTTACTTTTACAAAAAGATATTTCTGTTGTTTTCTAACTCCGACAATAATTCTGCTGTGGGGTCTACCAATGATTGTGTCGTCATACGAATATTTCCTGTTAAAATGAATATTCCCCGACCAATCGAATATAATATAACAACCTTTATTCATATTATTATAACTCGCAATACTAACAACCAGATTGTTCCCAAGAAAGCGGGGGTTTTCCAATAAGGATTTCTCCCTATTGGCGCGCAATTAGGTGACCAAACCTCTCATCGATAGAACTTTCTAGACATTGTTAATTATGCATATAATAATATGAATAACTTGTCATCTTAGTAATAGATTTAATAATATATAAAATATCGACAATAATTGAATCAAATAATATGAGATACTATGCAGCAATTACTGTAGCAATAATTAAGTAAAATTGAGTGATTTCTCACGTAAGCATCAATAATTAATACCGCGTGCTACTATACAACCACGCGTATTACTGTACTTTTAACACTGGGTATTTCAACAGTTAACGGTAAAACTTCCGTCGTTACTTTTACAAAAAGATATTTCTGTTGTTTTCTAACTCCGACAATAATTCTGCTGTGGGGTCTACCAATGATTGTGTCGTCATACGAATATTTCCTGTTAAAATGAATATTCCCCGACCAATCGAATATAATATAACAACTTGCGTACTTTGTAAAATTTATAAATATTACCCACAACTATAACATTATATCAAATTCACTCCTCAATATTCAAAAATGATATTATAGAAAATTCATATTTATTCATAAAAGTTGGAGTCTTACAACCTCCCCTTCTTATGAAATTTCGCCCTCAAAATTTTGGTACATACCTGGTATGACGAAGAGGTGAGGATACCTTGATTTCATTTAAGATTCTAACTCCCAGGTCATTTCCTTAACATCGTGGTTTCTCCACAAAACTTTAACTTGAGGTATAACCTTGGAGCGTAGAATATGGTCCTTCTTGTCCAAGATTTTAAGAGGAACCTCTTCATACGTTATATCTTTCGCTATTTCGTCCAGTTCCAACTCAATAATGTGGTTCGGGTCTTCCACATATTTACGTAACATTGATATGTGAAAAACGTTATGAACACGAGACATACATGGCGGTAAGGGAGTCTATACGCCACAGTTCCTACTCGGTCAAGGATTTCAAGGATATTCTACTAATTTCATGGAGTATAGAAGCCAACACTTTAACAAAATGAGTATAGAATTCGGAATCTGAAACGAAATAATATTACTTACATACAACAGAGTATGGAAGAAAATATTATTTCATATGAATATTAAACAAAAAAAAACATCCCTTACCTTGAAAAGAGGAGTATTCCAACTGGTATAGCGGGGATATTCTTGCAGAAAACTTTCATTATTTTTTACACTCAAAACTTTCTAAAACTCGAAAGAAACACGTTTAATATTATAGAAGAAGAATTCTCTGATTCTGGTGTGATTTTCAATTGTAACTAAGCATCCTATTTATATGAGAATGGAAAGGGTACTATGTAAGAAAATCACGGGCGCAACAATTATTTCATTCACGGATTCTTATTTCATTCACGGATGCAATTTCATTCATGGCTGCAATTTCCTTCACGGATGCAATTTCAACAAAACAACAATATATATATATATATATATATATATATGCTTATATATATATATATAGATAACATATATATGTGTATATAATACTAACTCCCTCCCAAATACATTAACTCCCCCCACCCCAATTCCATTTTCAACTCACATGTGGGTCCCACCCCACATGTCACTTTCACACACATATAATATATATATATATATATATATATATATATATATATATATATATATATATATACCGAATAATTTTATACTGAATATTTTGAAAAATGGGTAAATGGGGGTCCAAATAATACGCCAAAATCTTCAACAAATACATTATAAAATCTCTTCAATATTTTTAACAACCTTTATTCATATTACTATAACTCGCAATATTAACAACCAGATCGTTCCCAAGAAAGAGGTGGTTTTTCAATAAAAATTTCTCTCTATTGGCGCGTAATTAGGTGACCAAACCTCTCCTCAACAGAACTTTCTAGACATTGTTAATTATGCATATAATAATATGAATAACTTATCATCTCAATAATTGATTTAATAATATATAAAATATCGACAATAACTGAATCAAATAATGTGAGATACTATGCAGTAATTACTGTAGTAATAATTGAGTAAAACTGAGTGACTTCTCACATAAGAATCAATAATCAATACCGTGTGCTACTATGCAACAACGCGTATTACTGTACTTTTAACACTGGGTATTTCAACAGTTAACGGTAAAACTTCCGCCGTTACTTTTATAAAAAGATATTTCTATCATTTTCTGACTCCGACAATAATTCTGCTGTGGGGTCCACCAATGATTGTGCCGTCGTACGAATATTTCCTGTTAAAATGAATATTCCCCGACCAATCGAATATAATATAACAACTTCCGTACTTTGTAAAATTTATAAATATTACCCATAACTATAACATTATATCAAATTCACTCCTTAATATTCAAAAATGATATTTATAGAAAATTCACCTTTATTCATAAAAGTTGGGGTCTTACCATCGCAATTTACTTGACGGGAAGTTAATCCGGTCTTTAAACTGGAGCGAATTTGGGTGGTGCCTTTCCTGAGCCTCGTTGGAATTAGTCTCCCTACGAGTCCAATAATCAAACTTCGATAGGATAGCCTCCTGATGGAGAAACCACACAACATACATTCATATACAATGTGTCTCACCGTTTATGAAAATGATGACATGTGCGAAGCACTAATATCACAAGCAGATATAGTATAAAGCATTAAGTACAATAAGTAAATGCATTCGTACACATCCATCAAATGTAAATGTAACATCCACACACAAGTATATAATAGTTTTAAAAAGCTTGTAATAGCAGCTTAAGTCCTCTTACTGGAATTCCCCAGCAGAGTCACCACCTGTCGACGTCGAGATTTTTATTTTGTCCCTTTCTGTTCTTATCTTTCGGTGTTCTCATGTTAGGTGAGATTTGTTTAAAAAAATAAGTTGTGAAAAGGTCCGACATGTATATGTCGATGATTGGACTGTAAGAGTCGCCAGTTACATTTTTAAATAGTTGTATCAACACAACCGAGAAAAGATTTACACATTGACCCAGTGATGTGACACTGCTTAACGGGTCTGTGAAATCGAGATTCGTTAGGGTCCGGGGACTTGGTTACGCGGAGAAAATGTGTTAGACACCCCCCGACATCCGTGTTGCCACGGTGACTGCCACTTTTCAATTAAATTGTTCTATGAATGTGTGTGTGTGTGTGTGTGGATCAATGTGTAATTATTTGAAAGTAGTGTTATGCCTCGTTCGCACCTATATACAAAGGGTTTAAATTTCTGTATAAAAATTCAATTTTTACAAGATATGGCACTGATGTTTTGTAAAAAGAGGTTTTTTCAAAACCCTTGTACTCGATAGTAATTGAGTCCTTTGATACTTCCATTTTGTTATGCGTTCAGCTACATTGCTTTTATTTTCGAGATGCGAAGCATCTTCGAAAAAATAATATGCATAGCGGTGCCGAACTCCTTGTGGGCATGAGAGCCATCTAAGGAAATTCGAACAACGTGAATAATTTACAAGCCGTGTACAGCTAATAATGTCCATCACGGGAACCGAATCTAGATTCAGTAGACTGAATCTGTGATCACATGATTCCTTGTATGAAAGATGTAAACAGTTATATATTTAAAAGCAGTAAATATATATATATATATATATATATATATATGTATATATATATAAGCAAAAAACGCTCCGGATGTAAAATTCAGGTTCAATTGAGGCATAACTCGATAATATTAGTGTATATATATAATATATAAATATATATACAAAAAAGAAAAAAAGCCACGAACCGAAGTCCGGGCATACACACGCAACACGACTCTCAATGTGAAGAACTGTGTGTGCACAATAGTGGAGAAAGGCTTTAGAATGTGTAAGAAGGCTTACAATGAATTAGTAAAGAAGACTTTAATGACTTTAAATGGATGAACACTCGGCTCCCACCGATAAAAATGTAACAATATAGAAGCTTACAAGTGTTTAAAATGAGAAAGCACCCAGTTTATAGTGTGTACAGAGCAAATTGAACAGGGCTTCCTCGCTTTTTCTCTATGCAAAATGGCTGCCCCAAGCCCTCTATTTATAGAGGGGGAGGAGCCGCAGGTGTACCAGTGGCAGTCGCAGATGCACCTGCAGCTACCCGGGGTGCCCCAGGTTCTGCGAGTCATGTCGTCTCGAAGTACATGCACATGTTCAGTGTGATGTCAACTCGAACTTTTAGAACTTCAATCCGAGCATCCGATCGAGGTGTATAAGACCTTTTACGGCATGTTGTTGTCGAGAGCTTTACAATGACATGGGATTAAAGTTTGTACGAAGTCAAGAAGATGGGACCATGCCCTTGGTCTTCAAGCTTCAAATTATATTCGGGGTGCTGTCTTGTGCAGTAGTCACTCGGGATTGGAGCTCTTCGGTTCTTGTAGGACATTTCTATGTAGAATGTATGTATGAATGTTGAGACGGAGTAATGTAGGATCGAGATGGCAAAATGATGATTCTGCCCCTTACCGGGGTTATCTCCAATTTGAGCTGATTAAGCGATCGTTGCTCAGGGTTATCCCTGAGATTGGACTGCTGTAAGTGTTGACCATCCTCAGGCTTATCTCTGAGGTTTGCCTGACCTCCCGGGGTTATCTCCGAGCTTGGCGAACGAATGCCTCGGGGCTATCACCGAGTGTTAAAGCTGATTACTGGGATTGGAAAAGAGCATTTCTGGGGTCATCTCTGAAACTGTAACTGTATCCCTCGGGGTTATCTCCGAGGTGGGATTGAAGATCCTGGAGTTGTCTCCAGGATTAGGATTGAACATCTCGGGGTTGTCTCCGAGATGGCAAATTTATCCGGTGTTGTCTCCAGAACTTTAACTGCATTCCTCGGGGTTATCTCTGAGGTTGAAACTGAGTATCCTGGGGTTATCTCCAGGATTGCAACTGTATATCTTGGGGTCATCTCCGAGATGGTAAATTGAGCATCCCGGGGTTGTCTCCGGGACTGTGTTAATTTAACTTCCATGGTTATCTCTAGATGATGATTTTGCCCTACTATAAGGTTAGTAACAGTAATAAAAAATTTCATGTGTTTATAGCCACACTAGGCAATTCTTATAAGCTTTGCGTTAAGCTTTTCACCAATCTTACCACATTACCTTACTGTCATATAGTTCTCAGCACTTAACTTAATTGGATAGAGTTTCTATAACTCATACCACAATAATATTCAGTTATATTCAAATAAATATTCAACTTTTATTAATATATTCATTAATAATATTTTGAAATTCTCGGGTATTACACAGACGACTATAAACAAGCGCTTCCTGGGAGGCAACCCAAGTGCTAGTTTAATTCTAGTATCCTTATAGTTCATTTTTTTTCTTCCATATTGCTCTATTAGTAATTAACTTTATTTTGTCATCCTTCCATGTGTAGTTTAGTTCATTTTTATCTTAATTTTCCTTTTTAAAGATTAGTAAGTTAATTTTGTTCTAATGGTGCGTTGAGAATTTTGAAATGAAATAAAATAAAATAAAATAAAATTTCATAAAAGGAAGATTCCTAAATTGCTTACATAATGAATTCCATTAGTTGACACGTTCGACGTCATTGTTGTATTTCTCTACGCAAGAAATTTGTATCCATTAGCTTTCTTTGAGTATTGGTATGCTTTTAAGTAATTGAAGTTCTTAGTATCCAAGTGCCTTAGTTCGGTGTTTTTAGTTTATACTAAAGTTGGTGCTTTGAATATCTAAGGTTGATGTTTTTTTGTTGATGCTATGAAGCTTACTTTGGTGTTTTTGATATTAGTTTCCTATTAGTTGAGTGTTGTGTATATTTTTTATCATGTGAATACTAGTTTCTAGTTATTCAAGATTATGGTATTTAGTTATTTTGATCCAGCATTTGCTAAGTTTGGTGTTTGCTATGTAATAAAGGCTAAAAAAATTTAATATGATGCAGAGTCGACGCTGCAATGCCTGTGCATGCCTTATAAGAGGCACCGCAACGCCTCAGCACCTCTCTCAAGTCCAAGCTTTACTTACTCATGCAACAACGCCTCTCAAAGCTTAACATCTGGTGCCACAGTGCCTGACCAGCCTTCACATTCTGCTAATTCATGCTGTAGCGATTCCTAACAAAAAGTTTATGGCGTTGCAGTGCCAGTAGCGCAAATTTGTTCCTTAAGTCAGGCAAAACTCTATAGTTATTCCCATTTCAAGCCTAATACACGCACTCACTCGGTAGTTACAGAACACCTTTAACCCAAGCATCCTTATAACAACCCTAACACTCCAATGTTAACTTATGTCATACTTCATCTTAAATGTTTTGATGATGACCATATTATTCCTCTAATCATGCTCTATGAAATTTCAGGAAAAGAAATGGCATTACAGAAACTTCAAGGAAGAAAATATAAATACTTGAAATCTTTGAAGGATGAAAGGCACTTTGAGTCCTAGAAAATATATGTAGGATCTTAGCATTAATTTCTTGTCAATACAAGGCTTTAGGGCATATGCATTAAAAAGAAAATTTGTTCATAATGAATGAATGAAAAACTAAAATCAACAAAGAAACTAGCACCTTGAATACAAAGATAAATTTAAAGAACAAAAATAGTAAAAAGAACCAGTGCTCTTCTTCAATCCCTTTGCAATCTTCGTACTCCAACTCCTTGCTTCAATCCTCCAAAATAATGATCTAAATTTAAGGTTTGTTAATGGTAATAATTCATGATGAATCCCCATTTTCTACTGCTGAATAAGCCTTTTATCCTCTCCTAATCATGTCCTGAATCCACCAGCTTCACATCTCTAGAGTTAGAATTTCATTAGAACACTTCACAAATCTGTCATGCTCCCCCGGCCCGGCTGGTATTTTATGTTTGGTATACCCCTCCCCGGTGGGCATCTTATTTATTTGATGACGTGTACCCCCGCCCTGGCAGGTGATTTTACTTAGGGAATGCCCGCCCCGGCTGGTATCTACTCTGGAATTATCCAACTTTTGCCCCTCTTTTGACGCTTACTTCCTACTTTAGCCATTCAACCTAACCTTACAATACAAACACAACACAACACATAAAATAATACTAAAACACAAGGATTAACAACTGTTTAGGTCCGAAAAACATCCAATTCGTTGGTATAAAACCAACTCATCAAATACCCCCAAACTTAATACAATGCAAACTACCTATATGCCTACGAATCCAGCTGTCAGATAATATAAAGTTTAACTAGATTACCTCAGAGAAATCATAGTAGAAAAGAGCAGTAAATCTCACTAAGACACATTAACAACCTCATAACAATCTCGAAATGAACCCCTGTTATCACTGACGTAATGTGTGTGTGTGTGTGCTCAACAACCATGAAAATATATCGACTAAAAATTAACTATGTCACATAATACGCTTCTCTAAAGAGAAAACACACTTTGATGTAAAGAAAACTATAAACAAGTAAAGATCCGGCTAAAACTCAGCAAATACCAAAGTAGAAGTCAATATGGGATATTTTTGCTATCTTTATTCACTTATGGGGGCATTTTGCTCTTTTTCCTGTATTTCTACTTTACTCATGATTGTGCAATGTCTAGTTCTCTTAGGCTTTTCAGTACTACCCATTAGTGAGCTTTCAACCAATGACTCCCAAACTAGATGGCTTTATGGCACTGGGTATAGAGACATCCCCTAGGGCGTACTTACTCAAGTAACAAAGGCCACATAACTAAACTAGTCACGATGTTTATTCATTCTTTTCATTTTTTTCGTTTCTTTTTTTATTTCATTTTTATTCACGTAGATAGATCCCATATCTTCCCCCAAACTTGGGTCTCTGTCTAATCCTTACGTTCACCACTAGTTCACTAAAATTCATTCATTAAACTCTCAATTTCCCTTAAGAAGTCTAACTTCAACTACTTAACAAGTTGGAATCATACAGAATGCACTAACTATATGCAACAATTAACCCTAACTAATATTTTTGTGATTTTTTAAGTTTTTAAAGTTTTCTTTTCTAATAAATAACTAAAAACTAAGATTATTTAATAAAAAGAAAAACTACATGAAAACTACACTAAATATGAGCAACTAACATGCAATGCAGACTAAATGCAAAATATTAAACTAACTATAAAGTAAACATGCAAAACTAAAGATGCAAATGCATATAACACCCACAAACTTTAAATTAAACAATGGCCTCATTGTGAAAAATAAATGAAATTGAAGTACAGAGAACTTTCCTTCAATGGCTAAGAATCAGGTTGAACCTCCTTAACATCAGAGTTGGAAGGTGGATAAGCAGGCAATGGCTATGGAATATGGAACTAAAATGGCTCAGTAGTAGGATTTAGTCGGGCAAACACTTCTGCTAAGGAAGCATGAAAGGTGTTCTGTATGGCAAAGGTATAATCATGCCTCGTACGAATGCCACAAATGGGGTTTTATCCTCAGCATTAGCATAGAACTCTTTAACCACAACTTCCGGTTCAGGTTGATTGGTGAAGGTATCCCAGCCTTGTTCAAGAATTTGCCTCCTTATATGCCCATCAAAAGACTCGGGCTTCAAGCCTCATTCTGGTGTATAAGCCTTCATAGCTAGATAATTAAATTTGTCCGCCGCTGCAACACTTACAAACTTTCTTATGTCAAAATTCCTCGCGGGTAGCAAAGAGCCCTCACCCCTTTGTCTCTTTATTGGTGTTTTTGGAGCCATAGTGGTTGCAAATCAAGCAATTCCCCCAAACTTATTCACTTAGGCATTTTATCGAGCACGTGGTATGGGTATGACCAATGAGTACCAAAATCTACTCATAACCTCAATATCAAATACTAAATACACAATTGGACCCAATTATGAATGCTTACCCAAGGTATGATTCTTTGGTGTTTCTAGGTAATGATGCTTTCTAATCTGTGTAAAAACCCTTACTCCAGTTGCTTGTTGCTTAAGACTTTGACAAAGATGAAGAAAACCCTAGTTTGTGAAGATGTGTTCAAAGTGGAGATGATTTGATGAAATTGGAAGTGGGTTATGTATAAGATTGGTGATTGAGGGACGAAATTGGTGTATAATGGGAGTTGAGGAGAGATTTCGTGGGTTAGGGGTCGATTATGTGTGAAAGGTATGGGAAAAGCTAGACTGGATGGAGGTTTTAAAAAACTATTTTTCGTGATGCTTGTCGGGGTGGGCTCTTGCAGAAGACCCCCCCCCCCCCGCCAGGGCGGGCTATATTTTTCTACCAATTTTTTTTTCTTCTGACTTTGTCTGCACGCGCATTAGTCTCATTCTCACTACCTAAAATGTTACATAGACCAAAATCAGAGCGAGTTTTATGGAGAATAAGCAAGAAAGCTTGTGTTAACATAAATTGACTAATTAACTAACAATCCTATAAATTGCAAAAAATTGACAAAGAAGTATTGACACTGATAACTAATCTACTAAATTACAAAATTTGTAAACTAAATACTGAAATAACGTTAAAATTGGGTTGCCTCCTAGTTTGCGCTTGATTTTAAGTCTTTAAGTCTGACTACTCCTTGTTTCATAGTGAATTGGCAATATTAATTGAGGTTGCTTGGTGATCGAGGTCACCACCCCAATAATGCTTTAAGCGTTGTTCGTTTACTTTGATGGTTTCTGTTAGATTTTGGCTATATAATTCAACGGCGCAATAAGGAAAGACTGTTTTTATTGTGAATGGTCCCGACCATCTGGATTTTAGTTTCCCGGGAATAGTCTTAGTCGAGAGTTGTATAATAGCACTGTTTGCCACAGTTCGAACTTCCTATTCATAATTTTTTGGTCGTGCCTGTGATGCCCCCTAATCTAGGTTACCTAACCCCGGGTTTGGTGCTCACGATCCATCATATAAATAACATCTAACTACCCATTCATTTATGAATATCATCATACATACCATTAATTAATATCTTAATAACATTATCCCAGGTTATCTAACCTTAACATAATTATATACATTCAGTTATACAAAAAGGTTTACGCATAATAACATAATAAGTAAAGTTTATAATAACTACTCCTGTACTTTGCCCTTGCCGTTATCTTTCTCTGACCCTCCTGCAACTTCATTCTTGAAATATTATATATAAGCAAGGATGAGCAACGAGTTTACTCCGCAAGTTAAAACATACAAAAAGAGATATGAATCAAGAATTTAAGACTCTAGATTCGATTAAACTTCAATAAAGTACAAAGAACTTCGAAGTAGCTGAATAAATCATTTATCGATAACAAGAATTTATCGAATTACAGGCTAAACAATAATTCAATGGTGAAAGAGTAAAACTCTTTAGAAGTTTCAATAATGTTCAATTGATTATCAAGAGATAATACTACATCAATAATAAAGTGGAATACTTCAAGATTTCATGCCGAGTGATCACAATGGATCTTGAACTAATCGAGGAATTATCAGATATTCAATACAAAATTACCTCAAGCGTATTCAATAACCATAAAGATTAAATCATACACCTCTATGAGTACATAAAGTGATCAGCTTCATTGTACCCTATATTATGCATAATAGTAAAAATAGCGCAATAGTCTAATGTCCGACCACAAAGTCCGCTTTTTATAAGGGTTGTTCATCTCAGTCTTACATCATGAGTCCGCACCATAATAATATGGCTTGGATTGAATTACAGAAATGCTAAAAATTTCAACGTATAATATCCATATTGATCTAGCCGAAATAATTGGAATTGATCTTTCAATAACAACTTAGTTCGATTATTAAAACGTATCATGTTTTAACAAATATTAGTCTTGTCAAAACAATTAGCAGAGATATAGCTAATAAACTATTCAATAATAGACAAAAAGCATTTGTACAATGTGCAAATAATAATAATCACTATAGATATGAATAACCAACAATAGATATCCATCAAACATGTTTTTTAAATTTAAAAACTCAATTTGAGTTAATGAACTTGCAATAATTGCGAATGCTCAATAATAATCTCAGATGTTGAATAATCAACAATAATTACCCACTACTATGCTTGAAAAATAATAAGTCGAGTTTGAGTTAAGGAAACTTGTCTTAGTCGTTGACTACTGCTACACAATATAATTTAGCTTCATTTGAAAGACATGTATTCAATAATATAGGTCTCTCAATTAGCGTAATACATCACGCCACATAGTACTGTTATTTAAAATCATTATATCACGTAGATATATTATTATATATTCAGAACGGTATTTATAACCTATACAAACACTTATCAGGTCAAACTATTTCAGTCTGGTTTGATTTCGGTATCAATACAATGCCTCTATTACCTTATCAGATAATTAACAAGTTTATTTTTAATAAAACTCTATTCCAAAACTTCAATATTATTTTAGATAATTTAATTATCCTTTATAATATTTTTCGGAAGCTTATAATAATTTTTAAATAATTATTCTATTTTATAATGATATTTCAAACGCTGATATCATTTTTAAATGATTTAAATACTGAATAATCTCATTACCATTAATATTTAAATAATTTTCAAACACTAATATTACCCTTAAATAACTCAAAATATTTTTAAAACACTAATATTACCCATAAATAATTTTTAAAATATTTAAAATCATTTTTAGATAATTACCATTAATATTCAAATATTAATGTATTTCTCATCAAAATATTAAAATCTATTTATTATAACTTAAAATATTTTTAAATCCTTTTTATCATTATTAAATGATTTTCAAATCATAAAAATCATTTTAAAACCATTTATTTAATACAATTATTAAATAAATTTATTATCATTAATATTAAGTTATTAATGAAATTTATCTCAAAATATTAAAAGTCATCTATTATAACTAAAAATATTTTTTTACACTTTATTATCATTTAAAATGATTTTTAAAATATTAAAATTATTTTTAACTAATTTATTTAATATAATTATTAAATAAATTTAATATCATTAATATTTAAATAAATTAAAATATTAATAAAAATTATGTCAAATTATCAAAAGTTAATTTTTATAACTTCAAATAATTTTTAAAAATCATTTTTGAATTTTTATGAATTATTTTCTATTTTTATTGATTTATTGAAATTAATTTAATTAATTTTAATAAAATTGTCGCTATAGGCTTTAGCGATGAAAACTGTCGCAGTTGGTGTTCTTCATCCATGAAGAACAATCATGGTCAATGCCCTGAGGGCTAGTTTGATCATGGTTAATTCCTCACTGGTCATGATTTAAGGCATGAAAGTGTATCCATGGTGTTGTACTAGTGTAATACTACAAGTACAAACAAATTTCATGGTTTAACTACTTCATAGCATGAAGAGATAACTATTCAAAGTGGCTGTCAGGCTTGTTCTGGGCTTTCTGGGTTACCCAGAAACCCAGTCAATGCTAAGTAGCTACTTTGGAGCTTTAACAACTTGATTTCTGTGTAATGTTTGGGTGTTAAACTGTCACAATCTTATAGATATCATGTCAAAGAACAAATGTACTACACTTAGGTGACTTAACTACATCACAATCTAAAGATCTGGTTTGGTCAAACCTTGTCAGAAAAATTGTTCTTCAGTTTTCTGGAATTTCCAGAAAACTGTTTTTGTGTTTGGTCAACCTATTTTGACTGTTAATAACTTTGATTGTGTTGATTTTTTATGTGTATTGATGTCATGGTTCTATAGTCCATATATCAGGGTATAACAATGATACACTTACACAAGCTAAACACATAACAGCTGTAAGATCTAGGCACATCAAAACCTTATCAGACCATTCTGGAGAATTTCTGGGTTTCCTAGAAACTCATAAGCATGACTGGTCAACCATGTTTAACCATTAATAACTTGGAATCTGAACATGATATGAACATGATTCCACTTCCAGTTTACTCTCCTCATAGCATACTACAACAATGATACACCTATCAAGTCTAACAATTAACAGATTTGGATTTATGGCCTCTGACATTTGACTGTCAGGCCATATTTTAGGGTTCTTGACAGTTTTTAAAAACTTCATTTTCAAGCACTTAGATGTTATGGATCCATGATATATCATCATAGATCACTATATAACATCCTATAACACATAAATACACATAAAAACACAAAAAATTTCTAAGCATACAAGATCTAGCTTGGTTAGGGTTTATACATTTCTCTGAACAACTTTTGATCCTTGCTTCCTAATCTGATCTTGGGGTGTTATTGACTTATCTAGGGACTGATTTACTAGTTAATTTTTGTGGCTTAAGAGAGAGAGATAGAGACTTGGCTAGGTTCATGAACACAAATGAGCTTTGTTTGGTTTTTCCCTTTCTTTAGTCTTTTAATCTTTGATCTTGTGGTTGGGAATTTTGTTAGCTGGCACTAAATGGCTAATTCAACTTGATTTCAAGCACATGGTAATATCTTAAGTGGTGAGTCACAAGATTTGGCAAATCTTTTAACTTACAAGTTAAGTAAAAGGGTATTTTAGTAATTTTGCCTCCAAAAGGGTATTTTGGTAATTTCTCTCTAAATATTAAGGTTAGTTTAGTCATTTGACATGATTCCCTTTAATCTTAACCCTTAGGGTTTAATAATCACCATTAGGGTTTGCTAATTAGGGTTTAGGGTTCTCGAATTAGAAATTAGGGTTTCTGAAAATACAATTTGGGTTCCTAAACGATTGTTAGGGTTTCCTAACTATAGATTAGGATTTCTAATCTAATATTAGGGTTTACTAAGGTTATACCTTATCTGATCAACACTTGATCATTAATCCCGTACTGTACAAATATATAATCATAGATACAATTATAAAAATTGTATTAACTATCAAATCCCTATACGTAATTAGGGTTAGGGTTTTCATCAGCTGTGTAACATAACTTCATACATATTTCTTAGTCAATAAATAGTTTGACTGTCTTGCTTTGCTCATAACACAAATACTATCAACATAATAACGATAATCAATACCGATATTAAATAATAAAAAAATTATTCGTAAAAATAGAGTTATTTAAAATTAGGGTCATGACATTCTCCCCTCCTTATAAGGATTCCGTCCCCGGAATCACTATTTCCTTATATTCAAGTTATGTTTATTACTTCATCTATTCTTATTGATCCCAATTTAGAGCGAAAAATACAAAACCTTTATGGTTTACCATAGACCTTATGATCATATTTACGTTCTAATATCTTTTAAAGTTGTATCATCAATTCCTCTATATAAACACAATACTAATTTGTGATTCATATATTAACCTATAACTTCGGTCCCTAAATGGAAACTGTCGATGTCAGGATTTTTATTTGTTCCTTTCTGTTCTTGTCTTTTGGTGTTCTCATGTTAGGTGAGATTTGTTTGAAAAAACAAGTTTGAAAAGGTCCGACTTGTATATGTCGATGATTTGACTGTAAGAGCCACCAATTGGTTATTTTTAAATGGTTGAACCAACTCAACTGAGAAAAGGTTTGCACAAAGACCTAGTGATGTGATAATGTTTAACTTGTCTGTAAAATCGAAATTCATTAGGGTCCGGGGTCTTGATTAAGTGGAGGGAAGATGTTAAGAACCCCCTGACTTCCCTGATAACACGGTTACTGCCACATTTAAATTTAAACTTTTATTTGAATGTGTGTGTGTAGGTCTATGTGCAATTGTTTGGAAGTAGTGATATGCCTCGTTTGCACCTATATACAAAGGGTTTGACTTTTGTATAAAAGTTCAATTTTAACGAGATTTGGCAATGATGTTTTGTAAAATAGGTTTTCAAACCCTTGTGCTAATAGTAATTGATGTTAGGTTTGTAATATTCATGAACGCAATCAAATTGCACAAAATAAGCGGAAGCATGGAAAGTTAGAGTTTTAAAATTTTATAAACTATATACCCGGATCATACTTTATGCATAATTATTAATTAAATAAAAAATATGAAGAACAAGAATCATACCATTGAAGATTCGAGCTTCCTCAGGTAAAAGTTCACCTCCAATCTTTTTCGCGTTCAACTTGAATCCACCGGGTTTGGTTCATTCCTTTGATCAATGTTAGCCACCCAAGTGTTTGACTTCTAGAGGTGATCCACAAAGGAAGAAGAAAGATTCAAGAAGATTGGTGCTTGGCTAAACCCTAATTTTTCTATCTCTATAAAAAGAGCGTACTCTCCAATAATTGGAATCACGCATATTGATATCTGATATAAGACTCCTCTTATAAAGATATCAGTTAACCCTTCTAATCTAATTAGAAAATAGGATATTATTTAATTAATTAAATTCATTTAATTAATTAAGCTCACTAATCTTATTAGAGATAATTAATTAAACTCTTTTAATTAATTTAACCTCCCAATCTTATTAGGAATATATGAGAGTACTTTTATTAATTAATTCTCAAACTCCTTTAGGAATTAAATAATAATAATAGTAATAATAATAATAAGACTCCTCTTATTAATTTATATTTAATATTTCTAAAATATTAAATATTAAATATTAAACTATTTAATTTATTCTATCACCATAGATTAAATTAAATATACTTAACTTATTATTACGATTATGCCATTAATTTCTTAAATAATTATTCTTCCTTTTATGGTATGACCCTTTAGGTTCTCCATATTAAACCGGTTGTGAATAAATCAATTAGAACAATTATAATCTTATTTAAATAAATAAATTAAACTATTAATTTATTTAATTAAATAATATTTATTCTACAATATGGATAAATCTCCCTAGCGATTAACGACTTTCCAGATAATATAGATTTCAACATTAATCATAAAAGAACCTTTGAGTAAATAGTTACCGTACAATTCAATCCTTCCACCATGCAATGTCCCAATTAAATATAAGACATGGAATTACTTTAAAGTCTTATTTTATTTAATTATATGTATTTCGACTCTTAAATGAACAACTCTAAATAATACAAATTAGAAACTCCTTTCTAATTTCATTCTGCCTTGGCTAAAGACTACTTGGTTGCCATTTATCGAATCACATAGGATATTTCTCTTCTTTTACTAGAAGTAGTAGATTCTTTATTGATCATACATTATCTCCATGTACAACTTATTATACCCAAGCATACCCTTTGATATACCCTAAGGGTCTAAAGGAATAAGTCAAAGTATAACTCATCATACACAAGATACTATGATGATCTCAAGTCCGAGGATCACCCGTACTACTATCACTATAGGAATTCCTATTGATAAGCAAGTAAAACTCCATTAGGTATTCCTTACTGAGTCACGTTCAGTGAACTTATTCTCTAATAAGCACCTACATACTTGTTTTAGTGTCTCCACATAAATGATCATAAGAAAGATCATCCTCATCCAATGAGCGGATTCACTAATCCCCAATTTAGTAATCCAACGATTGGGAACTATTTTAGTTTTAAGCTTTCTAAGAATTTAGATCTCATTAGAATGATCATCATCAATATTCTAAAAATATTGCTTAAAACTATGGGTTTATCACATATTATAAAGCAGCATCATGTAGATAATTAAAAGCCTTTAGTAAATTAATACTTTTTATTAATAAATGAATAAGATTGTTACAAAGTATATGATTTATCATCAAACATGATTGGCTTGTGTGCATACTACTTTCAATCTCCCATTTGCACTAAAGCCAATCGTCATGGTATCTCACACCCTTCTTCTCTAAGTGACGATTATCCTGCTGTTGGATAAATTTTAGTTAATGGATATGCAATATTGTTTTTGAGAGTCCACTATCTCTATAGTGATTTTCCATCTTTCAATGATTCCTATAATCAAATGAAAGTGTCACAACACATGTTTAGATCCAAGATGAGACTTAGGAACTATTCATCCTTCTGTAATGAACTTTTCATCCAAATAATCAACTTGCAGCTTCATTTATAGCTATATACTTTGTCTTCATCACTAAACCAGTAATTCTTTGTTGTTTGAAACTTTTTAGTTCACTGCACCATCGTTTAAGGTAACACCTTACCCTAAAGTGGATTTGTCGTCGTCTTGATCAGTTTGAAAAACTTGAGTCTGTTAAGCCCACTAGTTTTAATTTAGACCAATCATGAATATGATTACATCCTTAGTGCCGATTAAGTACTTTAAGATGTTTTTCACTATCCTACAGCGATCTTCTCTAGAATATGATTGATCAACATCAGGTCTCATATATTTCATTGCCTACAATATAGTTACTCACGCAATCTCTCTTTTAGGAGTCTATGCGGACAATTAAGATAGATACACTCCGGGGCTCATCATCATGAGACATCTCTTGGAGTTTTTCATGCTAAATGACTTTAGCATCAAATAAATAAATGTTTCTTGGGTTAAGTCGAGTATCCTCTTGAATCTATCTATATAGATTTGTATCCTCAATTAAGATATTCTTCCCAAATCATTCATGGAGGAATATTTAGACAACTTTATCTTTATTGATTGTAGCATTATTATGTCATTCCTTATCCATAGTATATCAACATTTAATATCAGGAATGTCACGGCGCTCCTACTGACCCTTTTTGTACTCACTAGGTTCATTCTTATTTTTGATAAAAATCAAACTCTTTTGATTGTCTCATCAAAATGAATGTTCTATTTTTGAGAAGCTTGTTTCAATCCATTTCTCTGAGTATCTACAACTCTTACCTTATCGTATATAACTGGATCATCATATTCTATGATACGTACCTCATCATCATCATCCATGATGAATCCATACCTTCCAGGTATCTTTGGTACTTTTCCAGATTTATGATTCGGTTGTGGTACAATAGGTCTACCTACAAGTTCTTCTTATATGACTTATAGTATTTTGTGGCTCTTGCACTCTTTAAGATTCTATTATCCTCCCACTAGCCCCTTTAATGATAAACGTCTTTATCTTAGAAGGTAGCGTGTTTCGCAACAAACACCTTTTCTTAAGTAGGATTATAGAACATATATCCTAAACTTACTTTAGGATGTCCCACAAATCTGTACTTGTCAAATCTTGTCCCAAGCTTATCCTTTGAAACCTTTTCACATAAGTTGGACAACCCCTTATCTTAACATACTTAAGATTAGGAATCCTCCCTGTCCATAACTTTTATGGAGTCTTGGGTCGGATTTTGAGGTTACCTTTTTTGTATATATGCGGCCATTTCTAGGACATTATCTTAGAAGGATACTAGAATGTCGGTAAAATCATAATGGATCGCACCATGTCCAATAAGGTATGATTTTTTCTGTCAGATACATCAATCAATTATTGCATATAAGGAGGCGTCCATTGTGAGAAAACCATTTGAGATGATCTAGAAACTCATTGCACAAGTATTCCTTCCTTGATCCGATCAAAGAATCCTAATACTTTGCCAATTTGTTTCACTTCTGAATTCTTTGAACCTTTCAAAAAATTCACACATGTATTTCAACAAATACACACATGTATTTCAATAAATACACGCATTCAACTCTTTGAATGATCATCTCATTTTCTTATACTAATTTGTTCAATTTGTCAAATTATTTTCACGTAAGTCAAGTATACAAAATCTATTAAGTAATATTCTAGTTCTATACAAAACATTATTATTATAAATAGAACAACAATTGTTCTTAAATATAATACCAAAGATTTCATTGTCCAACAACAAAATAGAAATAATATTTCTAACAAGTACTGGAATACAATAACACCTTATTGACTTAATAGATTTGCCCGTAGACATTGCATAAACTATAAGTTCCTATGGCTAATGCAGCAACCTTTGCTTCATTTACCAGACATAGGATTACTTATCCTTTGTTTAGCTTTCAACTTCTGCTTGGTGCATTCATAAATCTATATTTATGATAACCAAAGCCGATATCCAGTGCCCAAGTAGAACCTTGACTTAAAGAAAAAATTATTTCAATCATGAATAAAAACTATATTTGTAACCGAAGCTTCACTAAGCTTCTTCTGGTTTGCCTCTATAAGATGTTTCTTATAGTTTCCTTTCCAGTGTCCAGGCTTATTGTAGTGGAAGCAAACTTCTTTGCTATCTGTATCAGTTTTGTTCTTATTATCCTTTGTTTTTGCCTTTCTATTTACCTTCTTTGAACCGTTCTTCTTTTCAGAAGATCCTTTGGCTCCTACCAGTAAGACATGGTCTTTCTTGGTTTGAAAGTGACTCTCAACATTTTTTAACATGTTAAGCAAATCAGCGAGGTTGATATCTAGTTTGTTCATATGAAAAATTCACAACAATTATGAAAAGAGTTCGGGAGTAAGTGCAAAATCAAATCTTGGCTCAACTCTCCATCCATGACAAAACCTGTTGTTCCAATTGATCAATCAAATTAATAATGTTAAGGACTTTTATCTGTACTGTTGTGTCATCGGTCATTCTAGATCGGAAGAGCTCTTTAGATATCTGATATCTATCAGTCCTACTTTCTTCACCATCAACTACTTGATGTGTAGGAATATATTAGGAGTATCTATAGTTTCATGATGACGCTGAAGCACATTACTCATGGATGTGAGAATGATGCATTGAGCCAACTGTACATCATCATGTCACTTTCTAAAAGTATCAATCTCTTCCTCAGAGGCATTGTTTGCAACTATTGCAGGGATAGGTGTATTAAGGACATAAGATAGCTTTTCAGCCATGAGAACTATTCTCAAATTCCTAAACCAATCCATTTAATTCGGTTCGGTTAAATAGCATCTAATATGCTTCACAGTGATAGTAATTTTGACATTTTAAAATTCTGTAAATGAATTTATAATTAACAACATTTTAGCATACATTCTTTTATTAATTATCAAAATAATTTAGGTCTTGTTTTAAATGGGTATCTCCCACTATTTTCATCAAACAATATTACCCTCACTTATATAGTTCGACAAAAACTAATTAAAGATTTGCTAGTGAGAATAAGGATCCCATTTCAAATGTATATAGACTCCTCTTATTAAGATATCAGTTAACCCTTCTAATTTAATTAAAAAATAGGATATTATTCAATTAATTAAATTCTTTTAATTAATTAAGCTCACTAATCTTTTTATGGATAATTAATTAAACTCTTTTAATTAATTTAACCTCCTAATCTTATTAGGAATATATGAGAGTACTTTTATTAATTAATTCTCAAATTCCTTTAGGAATTAAATAATAATAATAGTAATAATAATAATAAGACTCCTCTTATTAATTTATTTTTAGAATTTTCAAAATATTAAATAATAAATATTAAGCTATTTAATTTATTATATCACCATAGATTAAATTAAATATACTTAACTTATTATTACGATTATGCCAATAACTTCTTAAATAATTATTCTTCCTTTTATGGTGTGACCCTTTAGGTTCTCCATATTAAACTGGCTGTGAATAAATTAATTAGAACAATTCTAATCTTATTTAAATAAATAAATTAAACTATTAATTTATTTAATTAAATAATATTTATTCTACAATAGGGATAAACCTCCCTAGCGATTAACGACTTTCCAGATAATATAGATTTCAACAATAATAATAAAAGAACCTTTGAGTAAATAGTTACCGTACAATTCAATCCTTCCACCATGGAAAGTTAGAGTTTTAAAATTTTACAAACCATATACCCGAATCATCCTTTATCCACAATTATTAATTAATTGAAAAATATGAAGAACAAGAATTATACCCTTGAAGATTCAAGCTTCCTCAAGTACAAGTTCACCTCCAATCTTTTTCGCGTTCAACTTGAATTCACCGGGTTTGGTTCCTTCCTTTGATCAATGTTAGCTGTAAACACTCGAAATTTTCTATATACCTGTCACTAACATTGCAGGAGAGCAGATTTGTCTTTTAAGAGAGAACCCTGAAAGACGATCCATATCTATGCCGGATACTACCGGAAGTTCAGCATCAACCCCGGATCGCAATCTGGGAGTAACAATTCTAATCTCGGAGATAACCCCGAGGCATGCAGATACAATACCGGAACACACAACGGAGAAGACCGATTAATCTCGGAGATAACCCCGAGGTATCCAGTCTTAGTCCCAACCATAGGAATAGCCACTAACCTTGGTGATAACCCCAAGGAATGCAATTTCGGCGATAACTCCGGAAATGCTTGTTAAAAGTGTGACCAACTTCAATCTCGGCGCTCACAACGAGATCCACTGTACCAGCCAGGCGATAACATCGAGAAGACAGACACGCCTCAAGGATGACAATGAGGACCTTCAACAAATTGCAGCAGTCCAATCTCAGCGAAGCTGAGCAACGTCTACTTTATCAGCCCAATCCGGCGATAACACCGGTGAGGGGCAACATCATCATCTGACTAACACGATGTCACGCCACGTCGCCTCAACATATCTACGCAACAATGCCCCACAAGACTAATCAATCCCGAGGGACTATTGTGCGGGGTAACGGATGAAAGTTGAAGTTTAAAGACCTAAGGGCACCGTCCCATCTTCAATGACTTCGCACAAACTCCAATCCCATGCCATCGTACAACTCTCGACAACGGCGGTCCGAAATAGGTCTTGTATACCTCAAAAGGATGTCCAGATTGCACTTCTAAAAGTTCGAGTGGACATTACAGTGCTTGAGTACACGTACTTCGAGACGACCCGAGCCGAAAAACTCGGGCCCACCAGGGTTGCCTCTGGTACACCTGCGGCTCCACCCTCTATAAATAGAGGGCTTGGGGTGGCAATTTTGTAAGAGAAAACGGCGAGGAAGCCCTCTCCAATTTGCTCTGTACTCACCCCAGACTGAGTGCTTTCTCATTTTAAACACTTGTGAGCTCATATATAGCTTATTTTGTACCTACAAAAGCCAATGATTATCCACTTTAAAGATATTAAAGTCTTCTTTGGCATCCCACTGTAAGCCTTCTTTCACACTTTAAAGTTTTTCTCTTCATCTTTGCACACACCCTTCTACACGTTGAGAGTCGTGTTGCACACTTTTGCCCGAACTTCGGTCCGTAGTTTATTTTTAGTTTGTATATACATATATATTTATATATATATATATATATATATATATATATATATATATATATATATATATATATTTATATATATGGACTAACATTATCAAGTTATGCCTCGATTAAGCCTAGACTTCGGTCTGGAGCGTTTAATTACTTTTGTATATATATATATATATATATATATATATATATATATATATATATATACACACATATATACACATTTATATATATGAACTGTGTATCGAACTCTGTTCGATGAGCCTAGACTTATGTCTGGTGCGTTTAATGGCTTTATTATATATATAATTATATATATGAACTGCTATCGAACTTTGTTCGGTGAGCCTGGATTTCACATCCGGTGCGTTTACTGCTTTAATATATATATATATATATATATATATATATTAACTGTTGTTGGAATTTGTCCGATGAGCCTGGATTTTATATCCGGTGTGTTTACATGCTTTTATATATATATATATATATATATATATATATATATATATATATATACATTTTGTCCCACCTGGAGTTTACTTCGTGGTGGTTGACCGTTTTTACAGCTTTCTGTACATTTTGTCCCGCCTGGAGTTTCCTCCGTAGCGGTTGATAGCTTTTACAGCTTTATTTACATTTCTGATCCCCCATGGAGGTGCTTCGTGGTTGGTGATCATGTATGTATATATATATTTACAGCCTTTATATATATACCTGCTTACTGCTTTCATATAAATTTCAGTATTCTGTGTGCCTAGGAATCATGTGATCACAGATTCATCCCACTGGATCTAGATTCGGTTCCCATGATGGACATTTTCAGCTGTAAGCAGCTTGTAAATTATTCTGTGATGTTTGAATTTCCTCATATGGTTTTCATACCCACGAGGAATTCAGCACCTTTTTGTACATTATTTTCGTACGGATGCCTCGCATCTGTCAAATAAAATCAATCCAGCCGAATACGGAATAAAATGGGAGTGTAAAAGGTCTCAATTACTATTGAGCATCAGGGTTTAAAAAATCTCTTTTATAAAACATCACTGCCATATCTTGCTAAAATTAAATTTTTACATAAATTCAAACCCTATGTATATAGGTGCGAACGAGGCCTCGCACTACTTCCAAATAACAGCACATCGACCCACACACATACATTCAGATAATAGTTTCTTGAAAAGAGGCGGTCACCGTGGTAACACGGATGTCGGGGGGTGCCTAACACCTTCCCTCCGCATAATCAAGTCCCCAGACCCTAATGAATCACGGTTTCACCCACCCGTTTAGTAGTGTCACATCACTGGGTCAATGTGCAAACCTTTTCTCGGTTGTGTTGGTACAACCATTTAAAAAACCAACTGGCAACTCTTAACAGTCCATCGTCGACATTATACATGTCGGACCTTTTTCACTTGTTTTTTCAAACAAATCTCACCTAAAATGAGAACACCAAAGAACAAGTAACGGAAAGGGACAATTAAAAAATCCCGACGTCGACAGGTGGCGACTCTGCTGGGGACTCCAGTTAGAGGACTTAAGCCGCTATTACAATTTTTTTCAAAATTGTTATCTGCTTGTGTGTGGTTGTTGCATTTACATTTTATGATGAATGTGTACGAATGCATTTCCTTACTTAGTGCTTTGCACTATAAACTGCTTGTGATATTAGTGCTTCGCACTATAAACTTCTTGTGATATTAGTGCTTCGCACCATAACTGCTTGTGATATTAGTGCTTCGCACATGTCATCATGTCATACGGTGAGACGCGATGTATGTGAATGTATGTTGTGTGGTCCCTCCACCAGGAGGCTATCCCGTCGGTGTTTGATTACTGGACTCGTGAGAAGACTAATTCTCCGAGGCTCAGGAAAGGCACCACCCAAATTCGCTCCAGTTGAAAGACCGGATTAACTTCCCGTCAAGTAGATTGCGATGATTTGGGAACCTTCATGCCAAAAAGCCGCGAGAGTAACCTAAGATAGGTCAGCCTCCGATAAACCTAAAACGGAGGAAAGTCTCTTCATGCTCTCATTTCAAATTACTTGTAAAGCACAATTACTTGTAATTATCTTCCATATCTATCTCCATGTAATGAGAAATATGAAGAAATGTGTACACATGCATGCTATAAACAACTGACATCCGTTTTACAGGATAAAATTCCTAAACTGGACGCATCGTGTAGCATGTTATTATCCACCTTCCCTAAATACTAAACTATGCAAGTCTTTTGCAGGGAATCAATCGGACCTACCACCCGTTCAAAGTCCAAAAAGGCAACAGGCTTACAGTCAATCATGTCGTCATCCGACCAGACTGAACTTAATCCAATTTCTCACAAAAGAATTCGATGGATTAAGCAAATAGATTACAGATTTGGTTGTTCTACTAAAAGAATTGCACCAGTCTACACAGGGTCATGAAATACCCGTACATGCTGAATCCTCCACACAAGGAGGAACCCAGGGCATTATAATACCTAAACTGCAGTTGGATCCGACCAACAAAACTCATGATGCTGCCCATCCCACTAGAGATCCAGACACTGGTGACATCAAAAAGAAAGTCCTCCAAATGGAAGAGACTCTTCGTACTATCAAAGGAATTGGAACACACGGGAGTGTTTCATATGCTGATTTGTGTATTTTCCCTGGTATTCATTATCCAGAAAAGTTTAGGACTCCTGACTTTGAAAAATATGACGGGTTAGGAGATCCTTACACACATCTAAAGGTGTTTATTGGAGAACTGGGATCTTATGCAGAGGATGAAAAACTCAAAATGCAACTGTTCCAAAAAAGTCTAACTGGAGAAGCCCGTTCGTGGTACACAAGATTAGACAATTCAAAGATCCATAGTTGGGAAGAGCTAGCACACGCTTTCCTCACCCAATACAACTTTCAATCTCAAATGGCTCCTGATCGGTATCAAATTACCAAGATCAAGAAACAGTCTAATGAGTCTTTCAGAGAGTATGCTCAGAGGTGGAGACGCCTGGCTGCCCAAGTTAGTCCTTCCATGATAGAATCAGAGATGGTCATGACTTTCATAGACATACAAGAAGCACCTTTCTATGAAAGAGTTTTAGCCGGCATCGGCAAACCATTTTCTGAAATGGTCAAACATGGGGAGATGACTGAAATGGGATTAAAATCCAGAAAGATTCAAGACCTAGCTGCACTCAAAGCGGTTGCTGATCACATCCAATCTGGAAATTATGGGAACAACCCGCGGAGGGTCCATATAAAGAATGAAGAGGATGTTTCCCTGATACTACAAGGTCAAAAAGGCAGTCAAAACATGCTTTTTCAACAGAGAAATTACACTCCCTTTCAATCACAGTCTGTGAATCCTCTAATACCAAAAGGTGGAGAAGTTAAACGACCTCGAGTATTCACACCCTTAGGGGACACCCTCGAGAACATTCTCAATCTTCTAACAACACAGAAGAAAATCACGCATCTGCTTCCACCAGCCAGCCCTAATGGACGGGGTTTTAATACTGCTCAGAAATGTGCTTATCATGCCAGGGCACCTGGACATGATACTCAGGATTGTTGGGCCTTGAAACACAAAATCCAAGACCTGATAGACAACAGTGAAATCGTGGTCACCAAACCCGATCAGCCTCATGTTCAAGACAACCCTCTTCCTCAACACAAAGAAGAAGAGGTCAACATGATCAATTGGAGCAGTGGACAGAGTTCCAATTTCAGCTGTGAATCCTCCCAGACCCCCAAAGATGGTGATGACAGATGGGATTATGCCAAGTTCCAATTCATAATGGAACGAAAGATGAAAGCTCTCTGTAAACAAATTGAGCAATTGGCGGAACTGGTGACTTATCGGCATCAAGTGACTCGTCACCTAATCAGCCAGGAGCATGCCAGTCTCCTACCTATTGTCATGAATATTCCCTCTTCACTTTTAGAAAATGAAATGCTGGAAGACAAAGTGACGAAGAGAGCGAATGCTAAGGCCCGTCGAGATTTTGCCAACAAAATGGAATTCACATATTTGGGCCAACCTATGGAGGAAATCCTTCATATGTTAATCAATGAAGGAAGGATTAGTTTCCTTCTACCTGCAATCAACCCCCGTTCAGGACGATACAACTCTGAGGGAGTATGTCAATATCATTCTCAATCTCGCGGTCACAGTACAGAAGAATGCTAGGCACTCCGCCACCTTATTCAAAATTTAATTGACAGTGGCGTACTGCGTCTGGCAGATAACGACAATGTGTTACGGGCAAGTGAGGATTCGTGTCCTACCAAGTGGAAGAGTGTAGTAGCAATCATATCCGCTGAAAATGATGGGGTTAACAAATCACTTGTCATGCCAGTAATTCAACTCAAGGGAATCAACAATCCTTTGAAAGTGGTTGCTCCTGAGCCAATCAACTTGCCGTGCAGAGCACAATATCCTATTGTTAGCTTATGCGTAGTTCCGTGGAATTATGGAGAAGGTGAAGGATCCACCTTGCATACAACTGTTGCAGTGTTGAAGGAGAATCCACTTTATCTTCCCCAACGGGTAATAAAGCCCGTCATCAAGTCTAAGGGGAAAGTACCCATTGAGAAGATTGAAAATTTCCTCCGCACTATGGGTCATAGCGAAGCTAAGGTGGTTTTAAGCTTGAAAGAAGCTCCACAACAGATATCAATCTTGGACTTGGTCCTGACTTCCGAGAATCACTGAAAGGTCATGTTAAAGGTTTTAGAAGAAGCCTATCTACCGACATCAGTTGATACGAAAACGTTTCAACATCTGGTTGATCACATTTTCAAAAATAATGTGATATCCTTCACTGATGATGACATACCGCCCGAAGGGACCGGTCATTGTAAACCGTTGCACATTGCACTCTTGTCCTCCGGATATATGTGGCTGGAGTTTTAATAGATGGAGGTTCCTCTCTGAATATCTGCCCATACGCTACCTTGGTGAAGATGAATATCAATCCCAATCGAATTCGGAGTAGCCATACCATCATCAAAGCTTTTGATGGAGCCCGCCGTAACTCGGTTGGAGTAGTTGAGCTGCCAATTGAGATTGGTCCTCATACATTCTGCGTATCCTTCCATGTGCTCAAGATAGATTCGGGATACAACCTGCTCTTGGGACGACCATGGATTCACATGGCAGGGGCAGTCCCCTCCACTCTTCACCAATAGTTGAAATACATCATCAACAATATCCTGGTCACAGTCAACGCTAAACCGGAGATTCCTCAGCATGGGGACATGCCGCTCATCAATGCCAATAAGGATGTTGAGCCAATTAGTTTTCATGCTTTGAAAATAAGCAATACCAATATCATGCTATTGGAACGCCACTGCCCGAACCCCATATTTCTACCGAGGTAATGTCGACCACATAAGAAATGATGTCGTTGGGTCATAAACCGGGACAAGGGTTGGGTAAAGATTTCCAGGGTATCAAATACCCTATTCACTTAACCAAGCAAATTAGGACAGCTGGACTAGGCTATTCTGCCAGCTCTAGTCACAGGAATCCTCATAAGCATCAGCGGATTCCTGCAGCTTCAACCATGCGGCGTTTAGCTTCGCCTTCAAGCTCCGAGTCCGCACAACCTCCCGTAAAGGTGCCAACCAATATAATGGCGATGTTATTTCCCAACCGGTACCGGTGAAGGAGAAAGAAATCTTTGTTCCAGAACCCGCAGTGGAGGAAGAGGAACGAAGAATCAAGCAAGACGTCATCAGGATGATGTCCGACATATGCATCATCGTTCATAATGAGCATACCAACAGATACACCCCAGACGATGATTGCCCAGACGTAATGGCTATCATTCGGGACAGGGAGGATGATGATAATCCCTCTATCACTGCGGTTCACCCGGAATTTGCTCTTGTCAATTGGAACAGCATTCCTTGCATTGGTCGTCAAGGGTAAAGCGGGCAGAAACTCTTTATGCCCTGTAGATATAATAATTGCTTACTTTTATGTACAGTATTAGCGGTTTATTTTGCCAGTATATGCTAACACTGTGTATGATCAACACATTTCATATATACTAAGTGAAAGCATATTTTGTTTCAGGACTCTGAATTTAGATGTGCATGTACTTGCTGATATGGTGCCTCTTCTCCACAAGGATTGTACCTTTGATGTAGAGATGAATTCAGCCTTGGTAGATATACCGGATGACATTGAGGTGCCTCCACAAATTTAAGAATGGGTCAAACACAAACCCAAACCCAACCTTGATCAAACCACTCATTTCAATCTTGGAACCTTAGAAAACCCTAAGTTAATCCAGATTGGCTCAGACCTTACCCCAAACCAACAGAATGACATGGTTACGCTACTAACCCAGTTCCAGGATGTGTTTGCATGGTCTCATAAAGATATGGTGGGTTTGTCCACTGACATTGTCCTTCATCGCATTCCCATCAAAGAGGGATTCAAGCCTGTCAAGCAAAAGTTCAAACGATTGAAACCTTAATGGAGTTTAAAGGTGAAAGAAGAAATTGTGAAACAATTTCAAGCTGGCATCATAATGGTGTCTACATATCCTGAGTGGATATCCAACATCATGCCCGTACCTAAACCTGGAGGAAAGGTGCGAGTTTGCGTGGATTACCGGGACTTGAACAAAGCTTGCTTAAAAGATAGTTTTCCCGTGCCATTTATCCACATTCTCATTGACAATACTGCGCAATACTACATGTACTCCTTTGCAGATTGCTTTGCGGGGTATCATCAGATCATGGTTGCCGAGGAAGATCGTGAAAAAACTGCTTTCATCACTCCTTGGGGAACTTTTTGCTATAGACGGTTGTCATTCGGCCTCATCAATGCTGGAGCTACCTATCAACGAGCTATGATGGCTCTTTTCCACGACTTAATGCATAAAGAGATCGAGATCTACGTGGATGATATTATTGTTAAATCTCGGAAGGAGGATGACCATATAAACCATCTCAGGAAATTGTTTAACAGGTTGCGTAAGTACAACTTGAAGTTGAATCCAGCTAAGTGCGCCTTTGGCGTTAAATCAGGCAAGTTGCTAGGATTTCTAGTCAGCCACAAAGGGATAGAGCTGGATCCTGCCAAAATCCAAGCCATCACTGAAATGTCCATTCCTCAGACAGAAAAGGAAATACGGGGATTTTTAGGAAGAATTAACTTCATTAGAAGATTTATTTCTCAACTCACAGAAATCTGTGAGCCAATCTTCAAGCTATTAAGGAAGAACTCCTCCATGAAATGGAATGAGGAGTGCCAGACTGCTTTCCTTACAACCAAGAAACAGCTAATCAAAGCTCACATCTTGGTACCACCCAGGGATGATGTTCCCCTGTTTATGTATCTGTCCGTAAGTGACAATGCCATGGGCTGCCTGCTGGGACAGAAGGACGATAGAGGCCTAGAACGAGCTATCTATTACCTCAGCAAAAGACTCAGCATCAGTGAACACAAGTACACTCTGATCGAAAAGACGTGTTGTGCTTTAGCATGGGCTTCCATGAGGTTACAACATTACCTCCATGGTTACACAACCCATATCATATCCCACGTGGATCCTCTCAAGTACGTGTTCAGTAAACCCATACTGAATTGTTGGCTATCCAGATGGCAGTTGATCCTACAACAATTTGACATCGTATATGTGACTCAAAAGTCCATCAAAGGTCAAGGAATTGCGGATCAACTGGCCACCGCACCATCAGGGATTTCAAACCCTTGGAGACATACTTCCCTGATGAAGGAGTAATGACAATTCAGCAACACCATCAGTACGATACACGCCAAACGTGGAAGATGTATTTCGATGGAGCTATTAATACGGAAGGTTCTGGAGCTGGAGCAGTTCTAGTATCTGATATGGGGGAGCAGTATCCCCTCGCCGTCAAATTACAGTTTGTCAGCACCAACAATACGGCTGAGTATGAAGGCTGTCTTATGGGGCTAAAACTTGCCCGTTCAATGGGCATCAGGCGGTTAACAGTCCTTGGAGATTCGAAGTTGGTAATCAGACAATCCACCGGAATCTATCAAACCAAGGAACTACATTTGTTGCCTTACCATCGGCAGGTTTTAAAGATGGCTTTGGGATTCGAAGAAATATCATTTCTACACATTCCTCGTAATAGGAATGATTTCGCAGACGCGTTAGCAACTTTGGCCTCCTTGATTCGCATATCAGACAAGGAACACTTGCCAAGCATCACAATTTCCCTATAAAAGGCCCCAGCCTACGGGAATTACGTTGGAGAAGTATCGGATGAGCTACCTCCCATCCAACATCCTTGGTATCAGCATATCAAGGAATATCTGCGAGATGGATCTACACCCGCTAAGGCGAGCCCGACTGAGAAAAGGCAGATCCATCGATTTGCTATGAAATTCTACCTGAGTGGAGATGCGCTCTACAAAAGAGATGCAGGATTATGTCTCCTCAGATGTTTAGACAAAGATCAAGCCCAAAGGCTTATGGATGAAATCCATGGTGGAGTCTGTGGCCCCCACATGAGTGGCCCCCTCCTTGTTAAGAAAGTCCTCAGGATGGGACATTATTGGCTATCTCTCAAAGCTGATTGCAATGACCATGTCAGGAGATGCTATCAGTGCCAGATTTATGGGAATGCTATACACTCCCCTCCACGGGAACTTCACAATATGAGTTCACCTTGGCCCTTCTCAATGTGGGGAATGGACGTTATCGGGCCCATTGAGCCTAAAGCCAGTAATGGTAATCGATTTATCTTTACCATGATCGACTACTTCACCAAGTAGGTAGAAGCAGCCTCCTTCCCCAGGGTTACTACAGAAGTCATCATTGCTTTCATCAGAAACAATGTTATCTGTAGATATGGACAACTAGAGGTGATTGTGTCCGACAATGCCAAGAACCTCAACAACAAAATGATTGGGGAAGTATGCAGTAAATTCCACATCAAACATCTTAACTCAGTCATCTATCATCCGAAGATGAATGGTGCTGTTGAAGTGGCTAACACGAACATCAAGAAGATTATGCAAAAGATGTCCACCAATCACAAAAATTGGCCTGACCAATTGCCTCTGACTCTGTTAGCCTACAGAATCTCAATGTGCACTTCCACTGGGGCAACCCCCTACGCATTAACCTATGGGATGGAAGCAGTGCTCCCTATAGAAGTTGAGATGGAATCCCTCAGAGTATTGATAGACGCTTAGTTGGATGAAGACCAATGGGTACAAGATAGGTATCACCAATTATCTCTAATAGACGAAAGGTGAACCGCGGCTATCTTCCATGGTCGGTTATATCAGCAAAGGATCGCCCGATCCTATAACAAAAAAGTCCGGCTACGGCAATTCAGACAACATGACTTGGTTTTGAAGAAAATACTGGACAACCAAGATCAGTGTAAGGGAAAATTCGCTCCTAACTGGGAAGGCCCGTTTATTGTCAATGAGGTATTGACAGGAGGCGCTCTCAGATTGCAAGAAATGGACGGTGATGAATTTTTGTAACTAATCAACTCAGACGCCGTGAAGCGGTACTATGTCTGAAGAAATTCACAAGCATCCTGGTTGTAGACCATCAGGTCACCAGTCATTCGGGTTCTTTAAACTTTTACCACAAACAACTTTTCTACACTTTGCCCCTCAGGGAAACATACCTTTCAAGTCAGCAGCCTAGCTTTCTCCTTTGCGTTACTACAACTGAGGTCATCCCATCGTGGATTGAACCTCTTGCGTATACAGTTTGGCTATCCATACCTGGGATCAAACTTTTCACCTGCAGTTTATCCTCAACCTAGGATTAAACTTTCTCCTCCCCGCACTCTGACCTGCACATGGGATTACGCTTTTCATCTCTCCCTGAGGGGCGAACTACGTCGACCTAATCTCCTCTTCAATAGAAGTACGTAGGCAACCATTTCATATGGCCCGGTCGCAATAAAACAAAAACAACAAAAACATTCCTACACCATTCCTGCCATATACAGCGTTGAACCTCTTACACCAGGTTCGAACTACGCAGACCTGATCTCCTCTTCAATAGGAGTACGTAGGCAGCCATTCATGGTGCAGTCTCACCCCCTACCAAAACACAAACCCTTGTCAGTTGGTACTGGGATCATCCTTCAATCCACTACGTTTCATTCGGCTTCAGACCAGAGGGATGGAATTACCTGAACTCCTTCCAAATAGGAGATTCGGCGACCATCTAATCGGCGGTTGTACCTCGAAGAGCAACACCAATCCATAAGAGATAGAATTACCTAGGCTTCTCCTGAATAGAAGTGTTGGCGACCATCTGTGGTGCGGTCAATCTCAGAGAGGAAAGCCACACTCCTCTCCTCATTTCCATACAGAAACCAGTCCCAAGACACCGAGAGATGGTAGGGATACATACAGATCGATGATCCATTCTGAACTATCCAGAGATAACTCAATGTCCATCCACCGAGAAGGAATTCAGAATACATCACAATCACAAGCCCTGAAGCAGCAGGCAAAATATCAAGCAAGTAGCAAGGCATATCTAAAAGGGAAGTGATCAAAAATATATTTCCCTGTCATATATATAATGTTGTTTGATATACACAATGTAAACTGTACATGACAAAATGGCTAAGCTAGTCTGTGCAGGAAAATACAAGATCACCTACAAGTCAGGGTATATGCGAGCTAACAAGCCCAACATGGCGTCCCTCTCAGAAGACGGAGGTAAAGATGTGGTCTCCTGTATGAGAATATCCATACGACCCAACAGATCTGTAGCCATCTACATGGTGACCATATGATCATCATTATATGCGCTCATCTCTGTGATCATGCCAGTGGTAAGGGACCTCACTGCAGTACTATCTGAGACGGCTACATCCCGGGCAGATATGGCTATATCCCGCTCAACTATCACTGCATCTCTGGCTGATATAGCCTCATCTCGCTCAACGACGGCGGCATCTCTACGAGCCAAGGCCTCGTCTCTCTCGAATAGAGCGGCCTCCCTCCCATCAAGAGCAGTCGACATCATAGATTGAATCTGATCTCTCTCAAAGCTCATCAGATGAAGACTCTGCTCTAAGTACTGTGCCGAGTGCTGAATCACAATAGTACTGGTACTAGGAGAATCTGGAAGAAATGCTGGCAACCCAGCAGTGGGCTCCTCCTCGATGTAGGTATCAATGTCCTCCATGGGCTCTACATCATCAACCTCGCGCTTCGGTACTGCAAATACTGCTGCAGCCGATAAAATCTATGTCTCCATCCACGCGGAATACTCGGCGAAATAACCAGGATGACTGACAGAAAAAACTGCTATCTCACGCCGATCCCAACAGGCGTATACCCGAGGTCGGTCCTCTGCTGAGAGGTACCGAGAAGCTGAACGCTGACCTGTCGCCCCCTCAAAAGGATAAAAATCCTGGAACTGGTCGAACTGCGACTTCACGGCCAATGGGTGATAAGTGGTCACTCCCCTCAAACGAGCCAGAGGGAGATAGTCCATGCCCGGAGCATGAGTAATGAAGCTTTATGGTGAGCTAAGCCCCGAACACAGCAATATGCTGAATGGATCTCTGATATCTGCCAAGAATGTGGACCAGGACAGAGCATCTATACACTCTGATGGCTGAAAAGAGTATGACATAGCTACATCATGGGTGAAGTAGTACCCATGCCGTCTAAAAGTGTCAATCGGTCTCAAGTGTGACATGAACCATACATATAGCATGACTGAGCTAGTTGTGAACACTCATGTAGGATACATGCTACAATATGATGCCGACCGCAGGGTCTCTGCTACAATCATAGGTACAATGGTACGACCCTCCCTGAGAGCTTTCACGGCCATGATAACGCCTATATCTATCTCATCCATATACCGCGGCATATACACATATGACAATATACATAGCATCAGTACGCCAACTCTGGCCAAGCGCCAATGAGTCTCCGGTGTGGTGAAATCCCCAGAATGTCGTGAATAGCTATCCTCCGAGCCAAATCTGTCGTACAGAAAATGTTGGGATATCACGTGGCCAGATGTCAACTCATCCTGTACCACTCTGTGCCTCAATCCTGTGAGAGTCATGAATCGTCTACTCATGTCTCCCAAAGCTAGATGCACGCAAGGTCTGTCTAGAGGCAGCATCGTCAAACGTGCATACTCCTCTAAAGTAGGAGTCAGCTCATGGGTGCCGAATCGGAATACCTGCCTATCCGGTATCTAATGCTCTATCATCTCGTCCACAAATCCTACGGGAACCTGAAAAGTCAAAAAGGTCATGGTATGCTGAAATAAATGATCTACAGTCACTCTGTCTGGTGGTGACATGCTATCATACCACGATCTCATACCCGATGCCACCACTGACGGTGGGGTATGATCTATGCGGCTAACTGTCGAAGAAGACATCTGTGCGGGCCGTGTCATAAGACCATCCAGGGGTCAATGCTGAATATCTCTTGACATACATACATATGCATAACATGATACATGCATAACAGATAATAGATGGCAATATGATATAAGGAATGAAAAAATAGTGCATACATTCCTAAGTATATCATCATCTAATACATCATCTCTATATAGCTACAAATATAGAGAAATGGGGCACAGACGCCCTACTACTGACAGAGGCCTATCAAAAGATATAGCGAGAATGGGGCACAGCCACCCAATATCTAACAGAGGCCTATCAAAAGATATAACGAGAATATACATCAGAAGAAGACAATGGTGTCGATGTCTACATCATCAATCTTATCCACCTGATGTAACTCCTCTGAGTCACTCGATCTCTATCAACAGCGATGTCAAGCCTATATAGAGGAGGATCTGCGCCGGCAAAATCGAATGGGTCACCTAAGGGGCCAGCGCCTGAGCTGGAAGGATCAAATGAAGCCGCATCTGCCAGATCTCTACCCAAATGCCGAATAAATATATATGCTTGGTCCAACTGCCGGGTCAAACTATCAATCTGGGTCATATAAGTCAGATCTCAGACACAAGCTATCCAATCCGTCATCATCAAGGATCCTGGAACCATATTCCCCGTAAACTGTGTGGCGTGGGACTGAGCTCCAATAGTGCGAGGGGACCACCACCGATGGAACGTCTCCTGAGTACATGGACCCACTGACAACGCAAAACCGTCAACCCCCAATAATGGGATATCAGTGACGGGTGACTGCGATACAGGCCAATAACGCCTGGCAGGAGGCAAGATCGGTATATGAATCTCTCCTGTGGTGCTCCTAATAGCACGCTCTCCTAAATAGAGCTCCCAGCCTCCATCTGTGAAGAGAGGAACTCTCCTGGTGGAAATCACATACTCGACTCCAGTCGGGTATCCATCCTCAAAACCCACGGTCAGGTGTTCCCCGAAATAAGGAAGCCATGTGATGGTATCGGCCGTCAGCAACTCCAGCTGCATACGACAATGAGTGAATCCCTCAGCTACAGGGACCTCTGGCAGAATCAAATGATGCCATCGTCGTCCTCGTGGATAGGTGTCTAAACCTAACACACTCACGGGACGCAAGCATGGAAGCCTCTTGTAGGCCCAAAACTGCCAACACAAAGACAAACATCTGCTATCAGTTAACACTCATAACCTATACATGGTAAATGATAAGAGAAATACTCACCAGCAGAAATGGGTAAAATCCTAGCCAAGCCTCGTTCAAACCCTGTGAGCGCATACGCATGCCCCGGAGGAAATAGGCAAAGGTGTAGGAGCCCCAATCATACTCTCCAATACGGTCCACATCACGTGTAGAGCTGATCAAAGCGAAAGATACCGTGGAAGAGTTATCTGCTATGAAGCAGCCTCTAATGATCATCAGGAACAATCGCCGCAGAACGCGATCCCTGATTCTGACATCATCAGGCATAGGCTCACTCAATAGCCCGCTCATAGCATCTACGCTCAAAGGACCTGAACGGACAGTCCTGCCTTTGAGCGCCGCCGCCGAAACTCCTAATAAGGATCTAACGGCAGTAGGGGTAATATTTGCCATGCAAGGCACTGGCTCCCCTCCGAACTCCATACCTGTGATAAATCGCCAATCTATAGGCGTCATCATCACCTCGCAATCTAGCAGATGGAGTGACTGAGTCTGATGAAACCATCGCTCAGACAATGCCCTGAGGTAACCCCAGGGACAACGACGGGGAAGGATGGAGAAAAATGCCCCAAATCCCCACTCATGCACTACCGCTCTATAGTCAGGATGAAGCGCCTGATATATGGAGTAAATGCTGAACCAGTTCCCTCGAGGCTGTGTAAAACCAGGAACCTGCATGAAATGCAGATCAACATCAAAACCCTTTAATCCTCATCAATAGGAAAGAAGAAAGATCAAAGTCTAACGCCATACCTTGTTAGCATGCAAATACATCGATGGATGTTTGCCCAAGTCACCCAGCAACTCTGGGTTCACCACCTGAATGCTCGAAAGCTCCCTACGAGGGACATGTGCAGCAGGAGCGGGATCCTCTATCGGAATATCCGCCTCCTCGTCCTCAACGTCTGGAACATCTACCTGGACAGGACGTATCATGGCCTCCACCAACCGTCGAGGCTGTATGATAGAACGGAGATGAGGTACTTCAGAAGCCCTCCGCCGTACACCAGAAGTGGTCCTATAGGAACTGCTCGGCTGATCTGAATCCATAGTATCTGGACAACAAGTCTCCAAATCACCTCCAAAAGGGTGTGGTATTTCCTTACCTGGAGCTTTCTAGAATGCATTTTATGACTATATGCATGCATGCATTTACTTTAACATATATAGTAGAGTTAAAATGCATGACTACCCAATGCCTACATTTGGAAAAATTTTGCCATAGTCCTCTCTGAAAATCGGACTATCCACATGCATACAGGCATGTCTAGGTGGCCAATCAGTAGCACACCTACCCCAAAGTCGTATACATAATATATGCATTAAAAATTAAAATCATCATGCATCAGGCCAACCTCAATACTAGGAGTATTTTGCCTTTCTACCTTATCCTCATTGGACCTCAAATAGGACAAAAAATAGCAGAAAAAGGTGCCAATTTGACTGTCTCAAAAGTCAAATTTTTTCACATCATTATGTTCAGCATGGTTTAATACTAACATTTACTATGTTGAATATTTTTTATCTAGTAATTTGTGCATACATAATCACTACTATATGTTTAGATGCATTTCATGCGATAACTCAAAATCCAACGGACAGAAATGAGAGAAAATACAGGCATATGTTACCAGGATAGTGTAGAACACTCGTACGGTGATAGAATTTACAGAAAGCAGCCCAAACTCAGCAGATCTGAAGATGGCTCGCGGTTTTCTCTATGCGAAGCAAGTTGAAAGTGACTTGTGAGACCAACCTGCTGGATTATATCATCCACGGTTGGCCGCAGGCCCATCTACGGCTGCAACAGGTGCACCTACGGCACTCCCATATGGGTCCCATCCCTCTGGCTCGGTCCAGTTCGAGTTGTAAAGGAGTTCTTATAGATTAGAAAGCTCAAATCGAGAATAAAAACGCCACGCAATTGAGCAAAATAGCATACAATCTTGGTTTTCTCAAATGAGGCTTTGAACCTGCACATCACTCATTGGTAGTCACCTTAACATGAGGTATACTCTGCCGATGATCTCAGTTGTCATGAATCACATACGGCAATACCTTATGCAGGTCCGATGCCGCTAACTACGGGACGTGAGATCCCCGACGGGGGTTACAACGTGAGATCCCGGGCGGGGGTTACAACGCATACTCATCTGTTGACACACAAATCAACGAAGGTCAAGTAGCCTTGACATTATTATAGTCGGTAGCGATTTAAACCTATCAGAGCTCTAAAGCTATTCGAGGTTTTCACACCCGACCGCTCAGATCCCCGGCAGAGGTCACAACGTAATGTTCCGTTGATTCACACGTCAGCGAAGGTCAAGCAGCCTTGACAGTATATCCTACAGGATTTTTAAACCGTTGATTCACATGTTAGTGAAGTACACGTCAACGAAGGTCAGGCATCCCTGACAGCATTTGCTGTTGGCAGTAAACCCAATAGAATCTTGGCATATTCTGGCAATACTAACCAGGAGAGGTCAATGTCATCAAAGAGGATAGATGATGTAATATGTTATACACATCCTCAAACATATCAAGCTTTATCCCCAAAGATCTCTTACACATAAGAGGTACATCTGCAGGATCAAGTCATTATCCAGGAAGGTGGTGAAAACTCCAACATCAACATCCTAATAGATTCGGATTACACATCGAATCTGGTCATCATTGCCAATCCCCAGTTGAAGCAATAGGGAGCCAGCAATCATCCCCAGCATGTTGGGCCACAACCCCGTACGCATGCATCATACATTTGCATCATGGTGCTATCCATAGTATCATGTTTATCTTGTTGTATTTCAAGTGTCTAGGATTCTTTATCCTACCAATGCATCGCCATGCATGAGTATGATAAAGAGGGGCATTTGTAGACACTCGAAATTTTTTCTACACCTGTCACTAATATTGCAGGAGAACAGATTCGTCTTTTAAGAGGGAACCCTGAAAGACGATCCATATCCATGCCGGATACTACCGGAAGTTCAGCATCAACCCCGGATCGCAATCTGGGAGTAACAATTCCAATCTCGGAGATAACCCCAAGGCATGCAGATACAATACCGGAACACACACCGGAGAAGGCCGATTAATCTCGGAGATAACCCCAAGGTATCCAGTCTCAGTCCCAATCATAGGAATAGCCACTAACCTTGGTGATAACCCCAAGGAATGTAATTTCGGCGATAACCCCGAAAATGCTTGTTACAAGTGCGACCAGCATTAATCTCGTCGCTCACAACGAGATCCACTGTACCAGCTCGGTGATAACATCAGGAAGACAGACACACCTCAAGGATGACAATGAGGACCTTCAACAAATTGTAGCAGTCCAATCTCAGCGAAGCTGAGCAACGTCTGCTTTATCAGCCCAATCCGGCGATAACACCGGTGAGGGGCAACATTGTCATCTAACCAACACGATGTCATGCCACGTCACCTCAACATATCTATGCAACAATGTCCCAAAAGACTAATCAATCTTGAGTAACTATTGTGCGGGATAACGGATGAAAGTTGAAGCTTGAAGACCAGAGGGCACCGTCCCTCTACAATGACTTCGCACAAACTCTAATCCCATGCCATCGTACAACTCTAGACAACGGCGGTCCGAAATAGGTCTTGTATACCTCAAAAGGATGCCCAGATTGCACTTCTAAAAGTTCGAGTGGACATTACAGTGCTTGAGTGCACGTACTTCGAGACGACCCGAGCCGAAAAACCCAGGCCCACCAGGGTTGCCTCTGGTACACCTGCGGCTCCACCCTCTATAAATAGAGGGCTTGGGGTGGCCATTTTGTAAGAGAAAACGGCGAGGAAGCCCTGCCCAATTTGCTCTGTACTCACCCCAGACTGAGTGCTTTCTCATTTTAAACACTTGTGAGCTCACATATAGCTTATTTTATACCTACAAAAGCTAGTGTTTATCCACTTTAAAGATATTGAAGTCTTCCTTGGCAGCCCACTGTAAGCCTTCTTTCACACTTTAAAGTTTTTCTCTTCATCTTTGCACACACCCTTCTACACGTTGAGAGTCGTGTTGCACACTTTTGCCCGGACTTCGGTCTGTGGTTTATTATTAGTTTGTATATACATATATATTTATATATATATATATATATATATATATTTATATATATGGACTAACATTACCGAGTTATGCCTCGACTGAGCCTAGACTTCGGTCTGGAGCGTTTAATTGCTTATATATATATATATATATATATATGAACTGCGTGTCGAACTCTGTTCGATGAGCCTAGACTTATGTCCGGTGCGTTTAATGGCTTTCTAATATATATAATTGTATATATGAACTGCTATCGAATTTGTTCGGTGAGCCTGGATTTCATATCCGGTCCGTTTACTGCTTTAATATATATATACTTATATATATTTCCGATGAGCCTGGATTTTATATCCGGTGCATTTACATGCTTTTATATATATATATATATATATATATATATATATATATATATATATATATATATATATACATTTCGTCCCACCTGGAGTTTACTTCGTGGTGGTTGACCGTTTTTATAGCTTTCTGTACATTTCGTCCCGCCTTGAGTTTTCTCCGTGGCGGTTGATAGCTTTTACAGTTTAATTTACATTTCTGATCCCCCATGGAGGTGCTTCGTGGTTGGTGATCATGTTTGCATATATATATTTACAGCTTTTATATATATACCTGCTTACTGCTTTCATATAAATTGCAGTATTTTGTGCGCCTAGAAATCATGTGATCACAGATTCATCCCATTGGATCTAGATTCGGTTCCCATGATGGACATTTTCAGTTGTAAGCAGCTTGTAAATTATTCTGTGATGTTTGAATTTTCTCAGATGGTTTTCATACCCACGAGGAATTCAGCACCTTTTTGTACATTATTTTCGTACGGATGCTTCACATCTGTCAAATAAAATCAATCCAGCCGAATACGGAATAAAATGGAGTGTAAAAGGTCTCAATTACTATTGAGTATCAGGGTTTGAAAAAACCTCTTTTATAAAACATCACTGCCATATCTTGCTAAAATTGAATTTTTACATAAATTCAAATCCTGTGTATATAGGTGCGAACGAGGCCTCGCACTACTTCCAAATAACAGCACATTGAACCCACACACACACACACACACATTCAGATAATAATTTCTTGAAAAGAGGCGGTCACCGTGGTAACACGGATGTCGGGGGGTGCCTAACACCTTCCCTCCGTATAATCAAGTCTCCGGACCCTAATGAATCTTGGTTTCACCGACCCGTTTAGCAGTGTCACATCACTGGGTCAATGTGCAAACCTTTTTTCGGTTGTGTTGGTACAACCATTTAAAAAACTAACTGGCGACTCATAACAGTCCATCGTCGACATTATACATGTCGGACATTTTTTACTTATTTTTTCAAACAAATCTCGCCTAAAATGAGAACACCAAAGAACAAGTAACGGAAAGGGATAATTAAAAAATCCCGACGTCGACATTAGCCACCCAAGTGTTTGGCCTCTAGAGGTGATCCACAAAGGAAGAAGAAAGATTCAAGAAGATGGGTGGTTGGTTAAACCCTAGTTTTTCTCTCTATATAAAAAAAGAGCGTACTCTCCAACAATTGAAATCGCGTATATTGATTGTAGACACTCGAAATTTTCTGCATATCTAACATCATAGGAGCGCAGATTCGTCTATCAAGAGGAAACCCTGAAAGATGGTTCATAACCCCGGATACCACTGGGAGTAATAACTCAACCCCAGAACACACACCGGGAGTAACAATTCCAACCTCAGAGATAACCCCGAGGCATACCGATCCATTACCGAAACATAAATCGGAGAAGATCGATTCATTCTGGAGATAACCCCGAGATGTTTCGTCTCAGTCCCAACACTGGGAATAGCAGATTTCAACCTTGGAGATAACCCCAAGGAAGGCAGTGGCAGTTCCGGAGATAACCCCGGAAATGCTTGTTTCAAATGCAATCAGCTTCAACCTCGGTGCTCACACCGAGTCACTCAGTACAAGATATGCACACCTCAGAGATGACACGGAGAACCTTCAACCATTGTAGCAGTCCAATCTCAGCAATAACTCTGAGCAACGTCTGCTTTATCAGCCCAAATCGGAGATTACCCCGATGAGGGGCAAAGTCGTCATATTGCCAACTGGACGCCACATCACGCCGTCTCAACATTTCAGACATACATTTCTACACAACAATGTCTCACAAGAGCCAAGGAAAACCAATCCTGAGTGACTATTATGCATGATAACGTATAGAATTTGAAGGTGAAGACCAGAGGGCATCGTCCCATCTTCATAACTTCGTACAACCTCTAATCTCATGTCATTGCATAACTCTCGACAACGGCGGTCCAAAATAGGTGCTATATACCTCAATCGGATGCCCGAATTGCAATTCTAAAAGTTCGAGCGGACATCACGTTGCCTACATGCACGTACTTTGAGACAACGAGACCCACAAAGCCCGAGGCACCTTGGATGGCCTCTGGTACACCTGCGGCCCAGCCGCATCCACCCTCTATAAATAGAGGGCTTGAGGTGGCCATTTTAAAAGAGAAAACGGCGAGAAAGCCCTGCCCAATTTGCTCTGTACTTACCCTATACTGAGTGCTTTCTCATTTTTAAACACTTGTGAGCTCATATATAGCTAGTTTTGTACCGGCAGAAGCCAGTGTTCATCTACTTTAAAGATATAGAATTCTTCTTTGGCACTGTAAGCCTTTTTACACGTTTTAAAGCCTTTTCTCTTCATCTTTGCACACACTGTTCTTCACGTTGAGAGTCGTGTTACGTGTGTTTGCCCGGACTTCGGTCCGTGATTTTATTTCAGTTTGTATATACATATATATTTATATTTATATATATATATATATATATATATATATATTATATATGGACTAACATCATCGAGTTATGCCTCGATTGAGCCTAGACTTCGGTCTGGAGCGTTTAATGGCTTTCTTATATATATATATACTTATATATATAAACTGTGTATCGAACTCTGTTCGATGAGCCTAGACTTATGTTTGGTGCGTTTAAATGCTTGTGTGTGTGTGTGTGTGTGTGTATATATATATATATATATATATATATGAACTATGTTCGATGAGCCTGGATTTTACATCCGGTGCGTTTATTGCTTTAGTATATATATACTTATATATATTAACTGTTGTTGGACTTTGTCCGATGAGCCTGAATTTTATATCCGGTGTGTTTACATGCTATATATATATATATATATATATATATATATATATATATATATATATATATATATATACACACACACACACACATTTCGTCCCACCTGGAGTTTACTTCGTGGTGGTTGACCGTTTTTATTGCTTTCTGTATATTTCGTCCCGCCTGGAGTTTCCTCCGTGGCGGTTGATAGCTTTTATAACTTTATTTATATTTCTGATCCCCCATGGAGGTGCTTCATGGATGGTGATAATGTCTGTATATATATATATATTTATAGCTTTTATATATATACCTGTTTACTGCATTTATATCAATTGCGACATCATGTGAGCCTAGGAATCATATGATCACAGATTCAGTCCACTAAATCTAGATTCGATTCCCGTGATGGACCTTTTCAGCTGTAAGCAGCTTGTAAATTTATCTGTGATGTTTGGATTTTCTCATATGGTTTTCATACCCACGAGGAATTCAACACCTTTTTGTACATTATTTTCATACAGATGCATCGCATCTGTAAAATAAAATCAGCCAAGCTGAATATTGAATAAAATGGGAGTGTAAAAGGTCTCAATTACTATTGAGCATTGGGTTTGAAAAACCTCTTGTAAAACATCACTGCCATATCTTGTTTAAAACTGAATTTTTATATAAATTCAAACCCTATGTATGTAGGTGCGAACGTGGCCTCGCACTACTTCCAAATAACAGCACATTGACCCACACACACACACATTCATATAACAGTTTCTTGAAAAGTGGCGATCACCGTGGCAACATGGATGTCGGGGGTGCCTAATAGCTTCCCTCCTCATAAGCAAGTCCCCAAGCCCTAATTGAATCTCGATTTCATCGACCCGTTTAGCAGTGTCACATCACTGGGTCAATGTGCAAACTTTTTCTCAGTTGTGTTGGTACAACCAGTTAAAAAACCAACTGGCGACTCTTAAAGTCCAATCGTCAACATTACACACGTCGGACCTTTTTCACTTGTTTTTTCAAACAAATCTCACATGAAATGAGAACACAAAAGAACAAGTAACGAAAAGGGACAAATAAAAATCCCGACGTCGACAGGTGGCGACTCTGCTAGGAATTTCAGTAAGAGGACTTAAGACGCTATTACAAGCTTTTCAAAACTGTTATATGTTTGTGTGTGGATGTTGCATTTACATTTATGATGAATGTGTACGAATTCATATCTTTACTGTGATTAATGTTTTACACTATATCTGCTTGTGATATTAGTGCTTTGCACATGTCATCATTTTCATAAACGGTGAGACACATTGTATGTGAATGTATGTTGTGTGGTCCCTCCATTAGGAGGCTATCCTGTCGGTGTTTGATTACTGGACTCGTGGAAAGACTAATTCCCAGAGGCTTAAGAAAGGCACCACCCATGTAACAACCCGATATTTTCTACATAAATAAATAAGAAATTTTGCGTATAAATTTTTTTATATATATATATTAAAGATGAGGATTTGTACAAGATATATATATATATATATGTATGTATATTTTGTGGTAAATAAAAATATATTTATTACATAAATATTTACAAGTAAATTTATTTTAGAATTATTGATTATTAAAAAGTATATTCTTATAATAATTAAATTATGATAGAAATATTTTATTAATTATTTTCCATGAAAATATAAGCATATATTATTTAAATAATATATGAAGTGATTTTTTTTGAATAATTATAATAATTATTTTATTATATGAATTTTAGTACAAATTATTAAGTTAATTATCTAACCTTAATTATTAAGGTTAAATAGGAAGAATAAATCAGATATGGAATCCAAACCCTAATTTTGGATTATTGTCAAGGTGCGATAATAATAATATAATATTAATTATATTTTGATTTTTCAGTGCTATGAATATGTACTGTATTTCCGTATTGATAATGGTAGGTCAATTACCTTGTATTATGACCAAACCCTAGTAATAATGTTAAACCCTAATTTGAGATCCAAATTAGAGTGCAAGATTGTTTTATAAGTGTGTTATATAATTTATAATGCGTATTATATAATGATTTGATTAATTAGGTAAACTCTAATTATAATCTAGAAACCCTAAATAATTTTTGAGAATGTGGAACCCTAATTTGAAATTTAAATTAGAGTTCGAGATTGGTTGTAATTGTGTTAATGTGATTAATTAGCAAGTTTTATAATTTCAATTGCTAATTTTGGAAACCCTAAATTTTTAAACCCTAATTTGATAATTAGAAAAAAAAAACTAATTATAATCGTTACCCCTAATTATCAAAATTTTAAACCTTAATTGCTATTTTAACAAGGTTAATGATAATTATATGATCTAAACCATAACGTTACTATATAAAGTAATTAGATAATTAATCATAATTAGGAAACCCTAATTTCAAAATTTTAGAAACTAAAAGTTATTTAATTTTTATTTTATAGCAAACCCTATAATGGAAATCCTATTATTATTTTATGCTAGGTCAAACCCTAAGGGTTTGCCAAGTTCCATTTTGCCCTTAAAAATCCAAACTAAATGACCATTATACCCCTAAAGGCATTATTTTGGCTATCTTGTATGTTTTGACAATAGGTTGAGTGGGTGAACCACTTCAACCACTCCATGTGCTCAAAATAACAGCAACAAGCCTCTAACTTAGCCAATTCATGCACCTTGTTGTCTATTTAAGGATTGAAGGAGAGAGAAAATGCATTTGTTCACTAAATTTTGTCCAACACTTAACCAATTCTCTCTCTCACTAAAACCAATGATTTTAGCAAGCAAATCAGTCCTAAAACACAGCCCCACGTTCATCATAAACAAATCAGTAGCCAAAATCAAGAATCGTTCATAGAAGGTATAAACCTTAGTCATGATTTCTGTCCAACGATCTGTTGTTAGATGTTAGATTTGTTGTGTTAAACATGTTAAATCTAGTGTCTAAGGATGATTTGCGTTGCTAGATGTTAGATCCATAACATCTAGAAGCTCAGATTTGAAGATCTTAGAAATCTGGAAAAACTTGGTTCTGTGGTCTGAGAACGAATGTCAGAGGCCACAGAACCTTGCTCGATTATGTTTTATGTTATTTTTAAGTTGTTAGTAGTAGCCTGCAATATTGTCTTTAATCTGCAAAAAGAATCAAAGTCATATCGGTTGTAGATTAAAAGTTATTTAAGGTCAAAGTTGGTTGACCGGCATTGACCGGCTGTTTTTGAAACCCAGAATTTGCCCAGAAAGTCTGACAAGAAATGTCAGGCCTTTTATCTCTGTGATCTTTAATGCATTTTGTGTTTTGAAACTTTGTAGCTGTAGTCAGATATATGAACTTTTATCTGAGCTTGAAATCAGTCTTAGATCATATGTAGAGTACAAGTTATGGAAGGTCAAACTAAGTTGACCGACCATGACTTGCAAACTTTCTGGGTAGCCGAAAAACCGAGAACTAGAATCTGACAAGTATTTGTTGGTCATAGATCGGTCCGATTGTAAATGTTTTGAGTTTTTTTGTTGAAACCATATTGTAGTATGTTATGTTAACTGTTGATTAAAACTTTTATATAGTCTAAACATCATTTGTGTTGGATTTCATGAACGGTCAAACCGAGCAGGAAGAACATGAAATACATTTTCTGGGTAACCCAGAAAACGTATGATCATGTATTTATGACAAGGTTTGACCGATCTGTATAGGTCGATTGTGTTGATGTTTTGTTGATATTGTGTAATAGATTTGTAGCATTACATGTTTGCTAAGCACTGGACCTCTTAAATCACTAAAACATCAACAGGATTGCAAGTTGTGGAAGCCCAAAATGGACAGGTCTAACTGTTCATCATTTCTGGGTAACCCAGAAAATGAAGAACATGTCTGACAGTCCCTTTCAAGGCTTACCACAAAAAAACATGTCATTGGCAACGGCATCTTTAGCGACGGCAGTAACCCCATCGCCAATAACCTCAATCTCGACGGCGTAGCCGTCACCAATGAGGCCCGTCGATAATGACCCTCCCGGGTCTAATTTTGGTGGGAATTTTTTGGCGGGCGTGGGAAAAGGCCATAGGCGACGGCATTGGCCGTCGGTATTGAGTGTCGTCGCTAATGGGTTAATATTAACTTACAGTAGCATAATTTTTTTTCACTTCTCTTCTTCTTTTTTATCCCACTTCTTCCTCGTACCGTCGCCGACTTCCCTTTTCCGTCGCCCACTGCCCTTTTCTTGCCATCGCCATCGCCGTCTCTCTTCCATCGTCGACCCTCGCTCTCTCCCTCTCGACTGCAAGGTAATCCCAATTTCAGTTTCCCCCAAATATAACCTAGCTAATAATATTTGCAAGTTTTTCTCAATTCATATGGCTTTGTATGACAATGCTAACTGATATTAATGCGATGATATGAATTGGGTACTCACTAGCCCACTCTAATTCTTCTTCTCAGTTCTTGCATAGCTAATTTTTAATTTTATTTGCTTCCCTTTGAATACCCTGTATTTAGACATTTGCGATTTGTTGTGTTTTTTTTTTGTGGTAATATATGCAACTGAAATGACTATAAATTAAAAGGGGAATGGAGGGTTGAAATGATTGGAGTTTGTTGTTTGTATGGATTTGACAATAGGTTTGAAGATTGGGAGAAGAGAGAAACCAGTTTTTTCAGTGGTTGAATCCTTATCAACTGTAAAATAACCTACAGTAGTTTAACATTGTAAATAGAATTAACTATTAACGTTATGCATAATAATCCATTCGATCAAATATAAGAATATTGAATTGGCATAGATGAAAAGGAAGCTTGATAAAGGGGAACCACATATGTCAAAAGATAATTATATATATTACACTAACATGAAGACAAGACCTCAACTTTTTCGAGTTATTCAAGTGCATACAAGTTGAATTTGGATAACTGCAGTAATAACAGGATTTAGAGTCTACAAAGAACACATTAATCTCGTACCTTTAACCAAACAAGCTATGCTAAAATTTTGAATCCTTCTACCTTCTACCTGATAATCCTTTAATAATAGTTTGTGACCTGATAAAAAGCTAGTATTTTAATTGTTATACAAAAATAATCCTTACTTTGACATGTGCATATTTTCATATAGTTTAGGAAGCTTAGAAACCCGTTTGAGATTCACTTAGTAGGAGTGAATCTCAAATAGTCCCCGTTTTGGGACTGTTCTTGTATGTTTCGATCTCACTTAGGTCGGTGTTAACGACTTGAGCACGTCTTTATATTTTTTAAATTTTCGGTCAGTATATATCTGTTGACGTTCTTCGGGTGCATATTTAGACTACGATGTGTTAGTCTATTTCGTATACTTGAAGACCATAGGGAGGTGCTGTCGAAATTTCTGAAAAATTTAAAGTTGTGTTCAAGTTGTTGGCATCAGTGAGGCGACACATCCGGGAATGGGATAGAAGCCTGACCCGTTAGAGTGGGAGATGAAGTTAGGAAACTCATAAGCTTGCATATATATTAACTTGTGAAATTGATTATGTTTGTCTAATTTTCCATATATATAGCAGACAGTTGTCCAAGATGTCTATTGATCGAAGTTGGATGGAACGTAGGGTAGCCACTGATAAGAGTGGGCTTAGCTCTAAGTATCGTAGTGGGGTTGAACAGTTTCTCAACTTCGCATTTGAGCAAGTTAGCGACGATGAGATCAGATGTCCTTGTAAGAGGTGTGTGAATGAAGTGTGGAAGGAAAGGAGTGATGTCATGTGCGACTTATTTGCGTATGGGTTCAAACCTGGTTGGATGAACATGAATCAGAATCAGAATCCAGAGGTGACGAAACCTTTGACTGTACTAACATGATAGTCGAAGCTGCTGGTTCATACTTCCAGTGGAACACAGACAGGGATGGCAGTAGTGTTGAGCAAGAGCCGAATGACGGGGCTAAGGGTTTCTATGAGTTATTGTATGAAGTAGCGACGCAACTGTATGACAGGCACGAAAAGCACACCGTCTTATCTGCCGTGACTAAGTTTTTACACTTCAAGAACGAGCATGACTGTAGCGAGAGAGGTTTTAATGAACTGTTTAGCATTATGAAGGAATGCTTACCTGCAGGCAATAAGTTACCGGAATCGTACTATGATGTGAAGAAAATGGTCAAAAGGCTTAATCTAGGGTATGAGAAGATTGATGCTTGTGAGAATAATTGTATGTTGTATTACGGTGATGTCAATAAAGATAAGAGGTCATGTGATATTTGTGGTACAACTAGATACTGTGAACAACGCAAGAAAAAGGAAAAAGACGTGCCGAGAAAGATCTTACGTTACTTTCCCATTGCCCCGAGGCTTCAGCGGTTGTTCATGTCAACACATACCGCCGAGGATATGAGGTGACACTCTACACGGGACATAGTCGAAGGTCAATTGACGCACCCGGCAGATGGGCTTGAGTGGAAAATTTTTGATAGCAAGCACCCCTCGTTTGCTGAAGAGGTTCGCAATGTTAGGCTTGGACTTGCTACGGATGGGTTTAATCCGTTTAACGGGCCTTACACAAAACCCTACTCAACTTGGCTGGTGATTATTGTTGTGTATAACCTCCCGCCTTCGATGTGCATGAAAGATCCCTACATGTTCGTGCCTTTACTAATTCCGGGTGATAAGAGTCCGAGTAAAGACATCAAAGTATACCTCAGGCCGTTAGTTGATGAGTTGAAGATGTTGTGGGAAAAAGGGGTTCAAACTTATGATGTATCTCTTAAGCAGAACTTTGACATGAGGGCAGCTTTACTGTGGACAATAAATGACTTCCCGACGTTAGGAATGATCAGTGGATGGTCGACTCACGAGGGCTCGTCATGTCCCGTGTGCATGGGGTTAGTTAAAGCTATGCGGATTAAACATGGGGGTAAAATGAGTTTCTTTGCAACATCCAGACAGTTTTTGCCTATTGAACATCGTTATCGACGGATGAGTAGACAATTCAATCGAAAAACAGAGAAACGTCAAGTACCTGGCTGTCTTTCTGGGTCAGTAGTGTTGAGTTGGATTACTCATTTAAAGTTTCCACTTCTAGGGAAGAATCACAGATTGGAGCGAGCTTATGGTTACGGCAAGGTTCACAACTGGACACACAAATCCATGTTCTTTGACCTGCCTTATTGGGCTACACCCTGCATCCGTCATTGTTTAGATCCGATGCATACTGAGAAGAACGTATTTGATAACATTTTTTATACAGTCCTAGATGTCAGTGGTAGAACAAAGGATAACAACAAGTCGAGCCTTGATTTGGTAGAAATGAACATTAGGGAAGATCTGTGGCTGTATCAAGAGGGTAGTAAGACGGTAACGCCTAAAGCTGAATATACTTTGACCAGAGAACAGTTGATATTGATATGTAATTGGATCAGTGGACTAAAGCTTCCAGATGGATATTCTTCGAATATAGCAAGGTGTTGTAAAGTCGAAGAGCTGAAGTTTCGGGGTCTCAAAAGTCATGATTGTCACGTATTCATGCAGAAGTTGATCCCTGTGGCATTTATCGACTTGTTACCGAAACGTGTGGTTGAAGCATTGACAGAGCTTTCTAATTTCTTCAGAGATCTATGCTTGACGGAGCTTCAGGTCAAAGACAGATAAAATGGAGATGCAGATAGTGGAAATAATGTGCAAGTTAGAAATGATATTCCCTCTATCGTTTTTTGATTCAATGGAGCATTTGCCTATTCACTTGCCATGCGAAGCTAAGTTTGGTGGTTTCGTACAATATAGATGGATGTATCCATTCGAGAGGTAATGACATTAATATTTTTAATACGGTAAAATGTTCATTCTTTTTTGCTAATCTATATATCACATAGGTATATGCGACGTCTAAAGCAAAAGATGAAGAATAGAGCCCGTGTAGAGGGGTCAATTGCTGAAAGTTATGTTATGGAGGAACTTGTTAATTTTTGCTCGTTGTACTTTGAGCCGAATGTTCAGACGAAGCATAATCGCTTACGTCGGAATGAGGCTGTTGCGCACGAGGAAAATGGAGAATTAACGGCCTTTAGTCATCCTGTACGCCCATTCGGCGGTAAAAAAAGGCGATTCTTGACCGATAGTGAGTATGCAGCTGCCACATTGTATGCACTTGTCAACATGAATGAAGTAGCACCATACATTAAGTACGTAGTCATAACTTTTCAAATGTTATCTTGTGTTACTGCGCCTATAAGTTCCTTCCATACACATTATGTATATATAACTGTATTGCAGTCAATATGATGCTGAGATACGTGAAGCGGATCCGATTATATCGGACGGGGATTTACAAAATTTGAGAAATAGAGAATTTGTGCAATGGTTTAAAAATCATGTAAGTTTAACTGATTTGCAGTTCAATGAATCTACCATCACAAACATAATCTTATGGCGTAATTAACTTTATAATATGTTATGTTCATATACATTAGGTCCTCACAGATGAGTTAGCTGACATTCGGCTAAAGCTTATATCCGACGGCCCTGAAAGATCTGTAGATACTTATACATGCTGCATTGTCAACGGTTATAGATTTAGGTGTTGCGATATTGTGGAAGTCGCTTCTTCTGATTCTGGTGTTGTGGTTAAAGGTAGCTGCTACGATAATGTTTGGGATGACTGGTATGGACGATTGCTAGAAGTTGTCGTTCTCAAATATTGGGGTCATAAAGAGTTAGTTTGCTTCAATTGTCATTGGTTTGATGTTGAGAATGGAGTTAGAGTAGATAAAAATTCAGGACTGGTGACTGTTAATGTTAAGTCAAAACTAAACTCAAACGAGCCTTTTATTTTAGCAAATCAAGCAACACAGGTGTACTACGCGCGAAGTGTTAAAACTCCTGCAAGCCCATGGTATGCTGTAATAACCACCAAAGCCCGTGGTTTTCAAGGCACAGCTCCTCGTCCAGACGATAAACCTTTACAAGTCGAGTCTACTAGTGTCACACCTGCTGATGTGACAATTATTAGTGAGTCTAGTGGAGAAGAGGATGATGTCGTCGCTGTCAAAAGTGAAGATGATGTTCTTGAGGAGGTAGATGTAATTGAAGAAATCGTTGAGGATGATGAAGATGGTGATGACAATGATATTGAAGATTTACTACTCGAAGATGACGATTCTGATATTGATGGCTTTGACGATATAAATGATTAGGAGTATGTACTCTTTGTGTCCTTTTAGTTGTTTTAGGTTACTATTTATGTTGTATCCTTTTAAAATGCCTATTTATGTTATGTCCTTTTAGTTGTATTCAAATGTAATTATTTGTTTTAGGTTACTATTTTTGTTGTATCATTTTAAAATGACTATTTATGTTGTATTCTTTTTGTTGTATCTGTATGTTATCCTCTTTGTTACTGTTCAAAAATATTGTGCATACGAATGTCTAATAATGTTTTGTTGATGATTTGACAGTATATATACATATGGCGCGTACACCACATGGCGATTGTGGTGGGCGTGCAGGTCGTGGGGGCCGCGGAGGTAGTGGGGGTGATGAGCAGGCCGGGTCGTCAGGTATAATTACATGTTTTGTTGGGATACATCTTATTATTTTTTATTTTATATAGTATTGTCATTATATTCTTTTATATAAATAATGATGTATTTCACTACATAGGTGATCGTCGTAGGCCTCCGCGGGGACTAGCACGTGGCTTGCTAGGGAATCCCCCTCAGGCACCGATTATTTGTTGCGTTGGGACTAATAAGTAATTTCATAGTTCTATATAGTATTGACATAGTATTTCGTTCTTATATATTCTTTCTAATTTGTAGTATCCTTGACGCGACGCCGAGGAACACGTTGCTTGGGATCGTCCGTAATCGATTCTCAAGCCCGTGGATGAGGTGGGCGGATGTAGATGATCGCACACGCCAGCTGATTTTTGCTGAGTTCAGGGTAAGATGTCATTCATTCATTCATATATAGGTTTGTTTTATATGCATTCATATTTAGTTTGATTTATGTTGTCTACTAAGTTTCTTGATGTGTAATGTGCAGAGATATTACCGCTTTGAGGACGGGCAGGAAGCCCATGGCATGATTGTTCTACATAAATACTTGGAGATGAATTGGCACAAGTGGGTCCATGACTGGAAGAAGAAGGCCCAGACGAAGATGGCTGATGGACAGACACTTAAGGATGTCCGGCCAGATTTCATCTCTGCTGCGGTATGGGACCAGATGTGCAGCATTTGGGACGGCGAGGCCTTCAAGAAGAAGTCGGCACAGCGTACAGCTGCCCGACAGCAGAGTCGTCTCCCGCACTGCACGGGGTCTCAGTCGTACGATCTCTACCGGGAGAGACTCGAGGTGAGTCTAAAGCATGCACCCTCCCGCTTGGAGTTTTGGTGGCACACCCACCAGAAGAAAGGTGAAGGTGGTTATATATCTCCTGAGGCAGAACGCATTGCTGTAAGTTATTTAATTCTTTTATTTAGTATGTAATTAAAATTCTATTATTCTTTTGAATTTTCTTGTTTTATATTTTGCGTATCATCTATTAATGTGTTTTTTTCAGCGACGATTCGAGGACCTTTCTGTGGCCTGGAGCAGCCAAAGAGGTGACACTGCAGTCGATGGTTCTACGCGTGTGGATGAGGAGATGGAGGACTGGTTGCAGGCTACAGGGGGACCGAAGAAGGGTAGAGTTTTGGGCATTCCCCATGTCCCAGCCTACACCCTAGTCCCTGCTGCGAGATCTCGACGGCGCCCACCCAATGGAGGTAGTGGTGCGAGTGGATCGGGCGCCAGCCCTTCATTATCCGACGATTTCTTCCGGCGGATTATAGAGGGTTGCATGGCGAGTAGTGTTGTGCAGTCAGGAGCACCATCATGCGAGCAGATCTACCAGCTGGCTCAGGACGTTGTCCACGGCTCCATAGATCATATAGCTGCCGCTGACGACCTTACGGGTGTAGTACGGGAGGAAGCCATCCGTGTATATGCGGTTGTCTTGGCCAATATCTTCCCACCACATATTCGACAGGTAAAAACAATTATTGATGTATTTGTTTGTTTAATTTACGAAATTTTTAATTATATTACCCGAAAAAGAGACCAAAACCCGCGTCGGTAGTCCGAACACTTAGGCAACACTTAGGTAAATAGCCAAAAAAGAGACCAAAACCCGCGTCGGTAGTCTGAAAGCCACGCAAACACACACATAGCACTGCGTAGGTATTAGGCACGCGCAGTAACTGACGGGACTCGATTCCGACATACGGAACCCGAGTTATCGCCCAGTTTGCAAAACTCGCCAACACTTAGGCAAAAAGCCAAAAAAGAGACTAAAACCCGCGTCGGTAGTCCGAATGCCACGCAAACACATACATAGTACTGCGTAGGTATTAGACACGCGCAGCAACTGACGGGACTCGATTTCGACATACGTAAGCCGAGTTATCGCCCATTTTGTAAAACTCGCCAACACTTAGGCAAAAAGCCGAAAAAGAGACCAAAACCCGCGTCGGTAGTCCGAACGCCACGCAAACACACACATAACACCGCGTAGGTATTAGACATGTGCAGCAACTGACGGGACTCGATTCTGACATACGGAAGCCGAGTTATCGCCCAGTTTGTAAAACTCGCCAACACTTAGCCAAAAAGCCGAAAAAGAGACCAAAACCCGCGTCGTTAGTCCGAACGTCGCGCAAACACACACATAGTACCGCGTACGTACTAGCCACACGCAGCAACTGACGGGACTCGATTCCGACATACGAAAGCCGAGTTATCGCCCAGTTTGCAAAACTCGCCAACACTTAGGCAAAAAGCCGAAAAAGAGACCAAAACCCGCGTCGGTAGTCCAAACGCCATGCAAACACACACATAGCACCGTGTAGATACTAGACACGTGTTGCAACTGACGGGACTCAATTCCGACATACGGAAGCCGAGTTATCGCCTAGTTTGTAAAACTCGCCAACACTTAGGCAAAAAGGCAAAAAAGAGACCAAAACCCGCGTCGGTAGTCCGAACGCCACGAAAATACACACATAGCACCGCGTAGGTATTAGACACGCACAGCAACTGATGGGACTCGATTCTGACATACGAAAACCGAGTTATCGCCTAGTTTGCAAAACTCGTCAACACTTAGGTAAAAAGCCGAAAAAGAGACCAAAACCCGCGTCGGTAGTCTGAACGCTACGGAAACACACACATAGAACCGCGTAGGTATTAGACACGCATAACAACTGACGGGACTCGATTCCAACATACGGAAGCCGAGTTATCGCCCAGTTTGCAAAACTCGCCAACATTTAGGTAAAAAGTCGAAAAAGAGACCAAAACCCGCGTCGGTAGTCCGAACACCACGCAAACACACACATAGCACCGCGTAGGTATTAGACACGTGCTGCAACTGACGGGACTCGATTCCGACATACGGAAGCCGAGTTATCGCCCAGTTTGCAAAACTGGCCAACACTTAGGCAAAAAGCCGAAAAAGAGACCAAAACCCACGTCGGTAGTCCAAACGCCACGCAAACATACACATAGCACTGCGTAGGTATTAGACACATGTTGCAACTGACAGGACTCGATTCTGACATACGGAAACCGAGTTATCGCCCAGTTTGCAAAACGCGCCAACACTTAGGCAAAAAGTCGAAAAAGAGACCAAAATCCGCGTCGGTAGTCCGAACGCCACGCAAACACACACATAGCACCGCATAGGTATTAGACACGCGTTGCAATAGACGAGACTCGATTCCGACATACGGAAGCCGAGTTATCGCCCAGTTTGCAAAACTCGTCAACACTTAGGCAAAAAGCCGAAAAAGAGACCAAAACCCGCGTCGGTAGTCCGAACGCCACGCAAACACACACATAGCACCGCGTAGGTATTAGACACGTGTTGCAACTGACGGGACTCGATTTCGATATACGGAAGCCGAGTTATCTGCCCGTTTGTAATAATTGTAGAACATAAACTATAATAATTTAAATATGCTCTATTTTCGACTTCGTAATTAATATTTTTACTTTTATAGGGTATTATTGATGAGACTCATGGGTGTGGAGGCTGCGGCACAGGCGATGCCCGTGGCAGAGATGGTGATGATGGTAGAGATGGTGCTGATGAGACTACGGAGGGTGGGACCGCAGGTGGGACAGGCGATCGTACGATAGATGGCGGTGATGATGACACTGAAATTCCTGATCTTGGGTTGTAGTTAGTTTATGTTTATATTTTGACTTTCATGTATGTATTTATATAACTTTTGAGTTGTACAGACCAGAGTTTTGTATCTAACTAAATTGATTGTTGATATGCGTGCATTGTCATTACTAGTCTTTCTTTAATTTATAACAGGTACAATTATGTATATGTAAATGAACAGGGAAATTTTGCAATTTTTAAATTTTTTTTTAAGCAGGTCATTGGTGACGGGTCATTGGCGACGGGGGTGCCGTCGGCAATGACTTACAGGTTATTGGCGACGGCACTTTACACTCATTTGCGACGACATGCCGTCGGTAATGACAGTAATTTCAATTTTATAAAATGTTTATTAACGACAGCATGTCCGTCGCTAGTGCCGTCTGTAATAATACATTAGTGACGGTAGGACCGTCGGCAATGATATTCTTCCCGACGGCGAGCGATGGGAGTCACGGGCGACGACCTCTGGCGCGACGGTAGGGGCGACGGTCTGTGCCGTCGCAAATGACCTCACTGCCGACGACAATAGAGTCATTAGCGACGGGAATGTCCGTCGGCAATGACCTTTTTTTTTTGTAGTGTTAGATCTCGTTGGTTATGTGTGTTATGAACTTGGTTGTTGATTGGATATTGTAGTCTTGCATTAGCTTTACACAATCTGACCAATAGCATATCTTGAAACACATGACACAGTTCACAATTTTTGGTCAAACAAGGCATCTCGAGGCTGTGTATGATTTTTTGGATTTGGCAAAAAACATGAAGAACACCTATAGCGACGGTTCTGAACCGTCGCTATAGGTGGTCTTTAGCGACAGATAATATATTATTTTCCGAAAATTAATTTTAAATAGAAAAAATTAGTTTTAAATTATTAAAAATACAAAATTAATTATAAAAAATTATTTTAAATTCTGAAAATTAGTTTTTAATTATTTTAAATATATTTCATAAATATTTAATATTTTTGAAATATTAAAAGTATTTAATTTATTTAATTATAATATTAAATAAATTATTTAAAAATGATTTTAATATTAGAAAAATCATTAAAAATTATATTATGATATAAGAAAATATTTTAAGTTATTTTTAATGACTTTTAATATTTTGTGATAAATTTTATTAATAAATTGATATTAATGGCAATTACTTTATTTACTAAATGAATTAAATAAATTAATTAAAAATGATTTTATTATATTAAAAATCATTTTAAATAATAATAAGGTATTTAAAAATATTTTAAGTTATAAAATATAACTTTTAATGTTTAAAGGTAAATTTCATTAATTAATTATTATTAATGATATTAAAGTTATTTAATAATTATATTAAATAATTTAGTTTAAAAATGATTTTAATATTATAAAAATCATTTTAAATGAAAATAAAGTGTTTAAAAATATTTTAAGTTATAAAATATAACTTTTAATATTTAAAGGATAATTTCATTAATAAATTAATATTAATGATTATTAACTTATTATTAAAAAATAGTAAATTTATTTAATAATTATATTAAATAAATAGTTTAAAAATGGTTTTATTAATCATTTAAAAGGATATAAATGAATTAAAAATATTTTAAGTTATGAATAATGACTTAATATTTTGATAAATAGAACATTAATACCTTAATAATTAATGGTAATTATTTAAAAATAATTTTAAATGTTTTAAAAATCATATAAGGGTAATATTAATACTTTAAAAATTTTTTGAGTTATTATAAATAACTTTAATATTTTGGAAATGATTTCATTAATAGTTTAATATTAATTAGATATTAATGATAATAGAATTATTTAGTATTTAAATCATTTAAAAATGATTCTGATGTTTGAAAATTCATAATAAATGTTTTAAAATTATTATAAGTCATTTAAAAATAATATGACTGATACGTACGGATATTGAGTTACAGTGCAGAGTCTTAGACTCGATAATTATCCGATAAAGTTATCGGTACACCGACATGTTTCAGAAATTGATCTGGACTTAGATAATGTGATTAGATAAGTGGTTATTTGTGATTCAATGGTTATTAAACATATGTGCCAATGTGATTAGGGAATGTGTTAACTGCAATAAGCAGTATTATATGATATGATATGTTATTCTAATCAAACAAATGATCTATTTAATGATAGGGCTTGATAGAAAAGATAAATCTAAGTTGTGTAAGCAGCAGACAAGGCAAGTATCTAACTCTTTGCATTTACTTTATGCAACGGACATGCGTAAGATAATATCTGAATTGTTCATTTCAATTGTTCAAATATTTCAACCTTTGTATATACTTATGCAATTATTCTATATAAGTAAGTTATTCAACTATAATTGTTGTACAAGTTCCTTTATTCTGTTATTATTGATCAAATTATATATTCTGATCGTTCATTTCTAAAACATGGTTATACAAGTGTCCCCACTTGGATAATCATTATATTTTATCACATGTTGATACATACTTATCGGTGTTCATTATGTATAAGTTGAATTAAAAGTCATCTAAGCTATTTGATCCAGCTAGACATATACTTAAAGTTGTTGTTGAACAAGATAAAACTTTATACAACTAAATTGTTTTGGTTTGGATTCAAGACTGGTATGAACATCCCAAATATGGGAAACTTTTATGCGCCTAAGGCGGGAATGCTAAACGAAAATATCCTTTAATGTAGTATTGATAAATACAGGGCATAACGGGCTGATCACCCCCCGTGCCCGTAAGTAATGACGGTTTACAGATGAAGTTCTGTTTAACCTTTTCGAAAATAGAAAATAATGTTCATAGTTTGTCAACTGATCCTCATTTATAGTCAGTACGTAGTTTCAAAAATTTGAAATCGAAATGATATGTTGTTTATTATCAGTTCAGCTTACTTTACAACTGTTGATTCGTTGTAGAAGTATCGTTCAAAGAAAATATTTAATTCGTTCAGCTAACTATTATTGTTGCTATTACTTGCTGGGCACTCAAATGCTCATCCTTGCTTAAATTTAAATGTTTTCAGCTACAGGTGAACAACCTGGAGGCTCTTCTACGAACAAAGGGAAAGGGAAGGTCGCTGAATGAATGATAAGGCTATCTTTTATAATAACTAGACTTTATTAGGGTAATGATGATATATATTAATTATCATGTAATGAAACGAATGTTTGAAGGTTTCGTACTTGGGATTGAAAACTCTGATAATATGTAAATTAAATTTGATAATCTATATTATTGTTATTATTATTAGTATTATTCCACTCATAGAAATGGTATCGTGAAGCACTGAGTTCGGGTTTCAAGTACCTAAATTTTGGGGCGTCACAACCCAAATTCGATCTAGTTGAAAGACCGGATTAACTTTTCGTTGAGTAAATTACGATGATTTGGGAACCTTCATGCCGAAAAGCCGCTAGAATAACCTAAGATAGGTCGGCCTCTGATAAACCAAACGCGAAGGAAAGTCTCTTCATGCTTCCTCATTTTTAATTACTTGTAAAAATATTTACTTGTAATTTACATTCCATATTCATCTCCGTGTAATGAGAAATATGAAGAAATATGTGCATTAACATGCTATCCTGTACTTCGAACAACTAACATCTATTTTGCAAGACAAAATTCCTAAAATGGACACATCATATAGCATGTTAACATTTACACCCTCCCTAAAACTAAACTATGCCAGTTTTGTTACAGGGAAGCATTCGGACCTGTTACCCGGTCAAAGTCCAAAAAGGTCGCAGGCCTACAACCAATCATGTCTTCATCTGACCAGTCTAATCCAGTTTCTCGCGAAGAATTCGATGGATTAACTAAACAAATTACAGACTTGGCTGTTCTGCTTAAAGAACTACATCAATCTACGCAGGGTCCAAAAATACCCGAACATGCTAAATCCTCTACACAAGGAGGAACTTTAGGTCCTAATAAAGCCATTACAATACCTGAACTGCAGTTGGATACAACCAACAAAAGTCATGATGTAGCCCATCTACAAAAGATCCAGACACCGGTGACATCAAAAAGAAAGTTCTTCAAATAGAAGAGACCCTTCGCTCTATCAAAGGAATTGGAGCACACGGGAGTGTGTCATATGCCAACCTTTGTATATTACCTGGTGTTCATTATCCAGAGAAGTTCAAAACTCCTGACTTCGAAAAATATGATGGGTTAGGAGATTCTTACACCCACTTGAAGGTTTTCATTGGAGAACTTGGATCTTATGCAGAGGACGAGAAGCTCAAAATGCAGCTATTCCAAAAAAGTCTGACTAGAGAAGCCCGTCATGGTATACCAGATTAGACAACTCAAAGATCCATAGTTGGGAAGAGCTAGCTCACGCCTTCCTTACACAATACAATTTTCAGTCTCAGATGGCTCCTAACCGGTACCAGATTACCAAGGTCAAGAAACAGTCCAATGAGTCTTTCAGAGAGTATACTCAAAGGTGGAGGCACCTTGCTGCTCAAGTTATTCCTTCTATGACAGAGTCAGAGATGGTTATGACCTTTATCGATATACAAGAAGCTCCTTTCTATGAGAGAGTCTTAGCTGGCATCGGTAAATCATTTTCTGAAATGATCAAACATGGGGAAATGGCTGAGATGGGATTGAAGTTAGGAAAGATTCAATACATAGCTACCCTTAAAGCTGTTGCTGAACACATCCAATCCAAAAATTATGGAAACAACCCCCGCAGGATCCATTAAAAGAAAGAAGAGTATGTTTCCCTGATACTACAGGGTCAAAAAGGCAATCAGAATATGCCTATTCAGAGGAAAAATTACTCTCCCTTTCAAGCAGCCTTCAAGCCCTCCAATACCAAAAGGTGGATAAGTTAAACGCTCTCGAGTGTTCACACCCTTAGGGGACTCTCTCGAGAATATTCTCACTCTTCTAACCACGTAGAAGAAAATCACGCATCTTCTTCCACCAGCCAGCCCTAATGGTAGGGGTTTTAATGTTGCTCGGAAATGTGCTTATCATGCCAAGATCCAAGACCTTGAAGCATAAGATCCAAGACCTAATAGATAACGGTGAGATCGTGGTCACCATACCCGATCAACCTCACGTTCAAGATAATCCTCTTCCTCCACACAAAGAGGAAGAAGTCAACATGACTAGTTGGAGCACTGGACAAAGTTCCAATTCTAACGGTGAAGCATCCCAGATCATGAAAGACGGTGCCGACAAATGGGATTATGCCAAGTTCTAGTTCTCAGTGGAACAAAAAATGAAAGCTTTGTCCAAGTAAATCGAGCAATTGGCAGAACTGGTGACATACCAACATCAAGTCACACGCCAATTAATCATCCAGGAGCATGCTAGTCTCCTTCCTCTTGTCATGAATATTTCCTCTTCACCTCCAGAAAGCAAAACAATGGAGGACAAAGTGGCAAGGAGAGAGAACGCCAAAGCTCGTCGGGATTTTGCCAACAAAAGGGAATTTACATATATGGGCCAACCTATGGAGGAAATCCTTCAAATGCTAATCAATGAAGGAAGGACTAATTCCCTTCTACCTCCAATCAATCCCCGTTCAGAACGGTACAATTCTGATGGAGTAAGTCAATATCACTCCCATTCTCGCGGTCACAGCACAGAAGAATGCTGGGCACTCCGCCACCTTATCCAAAATCTCATGATAGCGGTGTCCTGCAACTAGTAGACGATGATACTATGCTACGGGGAAGTGAGAATACATGTCCTACTAAATGGAAAGGATTGGTAGCAGTTATCTCCACTGAGGCTGATGGCATTGTCAAGCCACGCCCTATAACTATCATTCAACTCAGAGGAAGCAATAATCCTTTGAAAGTGGCTACTCTAGAGCCAATCAACTTACCCTTCTGACCACAATATCCTGTTGTCAGCTTATAAAAAGTTCCTTGGAATAATGGAGAAGTTGAAGGATCCACTTCGCATACAACTGCTGCAGTGATGAAGGAGAATCCACTGTATCTTCCCCAACGGGTGATGAAGTCTACCATCAAAGCAAAGGGAAAAATTCCCATAGAGAAGATTGAAAAATTCCTCCGTGCCATGGGTCATAATGAAGCCAAGGTGGTTTTAAGCTTAAGAGAAGCTCCACATCAAATTTCAATACTAGACTTGGTTTTAACTTCCGAGGATCATAGGAAGATTCTACTAAAGGTTTTTGAAGAAGCCTACTTGCCAAAATCAATGGATGTGGAAACATTTCAACATCTGGCTGATCACATTTTCAACAACAATGTGATCTCTTTCAATGATGATGACATACCGCCCGAAGGGACCGATAATTGCAAGCCGTTACACATTACGGTCTTGCCCTCCGGATATATGCTAGCTGGAGTCTTAGTAGACGGAGGTTCATCTTTGAATATCTGTCCATACGCTACATTGTTGAAGATGAACGCCAATCCCAATCGAATTCGAAGTTGCCATACGATCATCAAAGCTTTTGATGGATCCCACTAGAATTCAGTCGGAGAGATTGAGCTGCCAATTGAGATTGGGCCCTATACATTCTGCGTGTCTTTCCACGTACTCAAGATAGATTCGGGATACAACCTGCTCTTGGGAAGACCATGGATTCATATGGCTGGGGCAGTCCCCTCCACCCTTTATCAGCAACTGAAATACATTATCAACAATAACCTAGTTACAGTCAACGCTGAACCGGAATGCCCTCAACAAGGTGACATACCGTTCATCAGTTTTAATTCTGATGTTGAGCTGGTCAGTTTCCACACTTTGGAAGTAAGCAACCCTCAATTTCATGCCCTGGAAATGCCATTGTCCGTACCCAAGATCTATGTCGAAGTAATGTCGGCTACTCAGGAAATGATGTCTTTGGGTCATCAGCCAGGACAAGGGCTGGGTAAAGATCACCAAGGTATCAAATATCCCATCCAAGTAGCTAGTCATGCTGGGACAGCTGGACTAGGCTATTCTGCCAGTTCTAGTCAAAGGAATCCTCATAAACATCAGCAGATTCCTTCAACTTCAACCACGCGGCATTTATCTTCGCCTTCTAACGCTGAGTCCGCACAACCTCCTGTAAAGGTGCCAACCAACATGATTGCTATGCTATTTCCCAAGCCAGTGCCATTCAAAGCAAAAGAAGTATTTGTTCCAGATCCCAGAGTGGAGGAAGAGAAACAAAGAATTAAACAAAACGTCATCCGGATAATGTCGGGCATGCACATCATTGTTCATGATGAACATACAAACAGATATACCCCAGACAATGATTGCCCAGACGTCATAGTCATAATTCGGGAAAAAGGGGACGATGACAGCCCATCCATCAATGTAGTCCACCCGAACTTTATCCTTGCCAATTGGAGCAGCACTCCTTGCATTGGTCGACAAGGGTAAAATGGGCAGAACTTTTTTCTGCCTTGTAGATATAATAAGTGCTTACTTTTTTGTACAGTATTAGCAATTGTTTTGTCTGTATATGCTAACATTATGTATGATTAAACAGTTTCATATATATTAAGTGAAAGCATATTTTGTTTCAGGATTCTGAACTTAGAGGTGCATGTACTTGCTGATAAGTTGCCTCTTCTCCACAAGGATTGTAACTTTGATGAAAAGTTGGACTCAAACTTGCTGAAAATATAAGAGGACATTGAGGTGCCTTCGGAGATCAAAGAATGGGTCGAAGACAAGCCGAAACCCAACCTTGATCAAACACCTCCTTCAATCTTGGAACCTTAGAAAACCCAAAGTTAATCCAGATTGGTTCAGACCTTACCCCAAACCCAATTCTAGGATGTGTTTGCATGGTCTCATGAAGACATGGTGGGTTTGTCCACCGACATTGTTTTTCATCGCCTTCCCATTAAAGAGGGATTCAAGTCAGTCAAGCAGAAGCTCAGGTGATTAAAACCTGAGTGGAGTTTAAAGGTGAAAGAAGAAATTGTGAAATAATTTCAAGCTGACATTATCATGGTGTCCACATATCCTAAATGGATATCTAATATCGTTCCCGTGCCTAAGCCTGGAGGAAAGATGCTAGTCTGCGTGGATTAACGGGATCTGAATAAAGCTTGCCTCAAAGATAGCTTTCCCGTGCCCTTTATCCACATTCTCATTGATAATACTGCGCAATACGGCATGTACTCCTTTGTTGATTGCTTTGCGGGGTACCATCAGATCATGGTTACTGAGGAAGATCGTGAAAAAACTGCCTTCATCACTCCTTGGGGAACCTTTTGCTATAGACGGTTGTCATTCGATCTCATCAATGCCGGAGCTACCTATCAGAGAGCTATGATGGCTCTCTTCCACGACTTAATGCACAAAGAGATCAAGATCTACGTGGATGACATAATTGTCAAGTCCCGAAAGGAGGAGGACCACTTAGACCATCTCATAAAGCTATTCAACAGGTTGTGCAAGTACAACTTGAAGTTGAATCCAGTCAAGTGCGCCTTTGGCATTAAATCAGGCAAGTTGTTAGGATTCCTAGTCAGCCACAAAGGAATTGAGCTGGATCCCACCAAAATCTAGGCCATTACATAAATGCCCATTCCTCAGACAGAGAAGGAAATACGGAGATTTTTGGGAAGAATCAACTTCATTAGCTGATTCATTTCTAAACTCACAACAACTTGTGAGCCTATCTTCAAGCTGTTAAGGAAGAACTCCTCCATGAAATGGAATGATGAGTTTCAGAATGCCTTCCTTACCATCAAGGAGCATCTAGTCAAAGCTCCTATTTTGGTACCACCCAGGGATGATGTTCCCCTATTCATGTACCTGTCCATCAGTGACAATGCCATGGGCTGCATGTTGGGATAGAAAGACGATAGAGGCCGAGAACGAGCTATCTATTACCTCAGCAAAAGATTCAGTAGCAGTGAACACAAGTACACTCTGATTGAGAGGACTTGTTGTGCTTTAGCATGGGCTGCCATGAGGTTACAACATTACCTCCATGGGCACACAACCCATCTCATATCCCGTATGGATCCTCTCAAGTATGTGTTCAGTAAACCCATACTGAATTATTGGTTGTCCAGATGGCAGTTGATCCTACAACAATTTGACATTGTCTACGTGACTCAAAAGTCCATAAAAGGTAAAGGAATTGCTAATCAACTGGCCGTCGCACCTTCAGGGGATTTCAAACCCTTGGAAACATACTTTCCCGATGAAGGGGTAATGACAATTCAGCCACAACATTAGTACGTTACACGCCAAACATGGAAGATATATTTTGATGGAGCTGTTAATACGGAAGGTTCTGGAGCTGGAGCAGTTCTAGTATCCAATATGGGGGAGCAATATCCCATCGCCGTCAAATTACAGTTTATCAGCACCAACAACACTGCTGAGTATGAAGGCTGTATCATGGGGTTAAAACTTGCTCGTTCAATGGGTATTAGATGGTTAACTGTCTTTGGGGATTCAGAATTGGTAATCAAACAATCCACAGGAATCTATCAAACCAAAGAGCTGCGATTGCTGCCTTACCATCGGCAAGCTTTACAGATGGCTTCGGAGTTCGAAGAAATCTCCTTTATACACATTCCTTGTAATAGGAATGACTTTACGGACGCATTAGCAACTTTGGCCTCCTTGATTCACATACCTTACAAGGAACACATGCCAAGCGTCACATTAGCCTTGCAAAAGGCACCAGCCTATTAAAACTATGTTGGAGAAGTATCGGATGAGCTACCTCCCATCCAACAACCTTGGTATCAGCATATCAAGGAGTACTAAGTAATCATACAGATCCGTTTAATATTAAGTCCAGGATTAGCTTTTCCAAAACGAAATCTATTTACAAGATTAACGTGATCCGTGAATTCTTCTTTTTTTTAAATCAATTTTATATAACAAATTATGCCCAATTAAATTATTTTAAACACATATCAATATACATGTTGAATCTAAATAATTAATAATTCACATAAAGGTTTGGCTCTGATATCACTGTTAGGTTTGTAATATTCATAAACACAATCAAATTGCACAAATTAAGCAGAAGCATGGAAAGTTAGAGTTTTAAAATTTTACAAACTATATACCCGGATCATCCTTTATGCACAATTATTAATTAAATGAAAAATATGAAGAACAAGAATCATACCCTTGAAGATTCGAGCTTCCTCAGGTATAAGTTCACCTCCAATCTTTTTCGCGTTCAACTTGAATCCACCGGGTTTGGTTCCTTCCTTTGATCAATGTTAGCCACCCAAGTGTTTAGCCTCTAGAGGTGATCCACAAAGGAAGAAGAAAGATTCAAGAAGATGGATGGCTGGCTAAACCCTAGTTTTTCTCTATCCATAAAAAAAAGAGTGTACTCTCCAACAATTGAAATCGCATATATTGATTGTAGACACTCAAAATTTTTTGCATATCTGACATCACAGGAGAACAGATTCGTCTTTCAAGAGGAAACCCTAGAAGATGGTTCATAACCATGGATACCACTGGGAGTAACAACTCAACCCCAGAACACACACCGGGAGTAACAATTCTAACCTCAGAGATAACCCTGAGGCGTGCCGATCCATTACCGGAACACAAATTGGAGAAGACCGATTCATCCTGGAGATAACCCTGAGATGTTTCGTCTCAGTCCCAACACTGGGAATAGCAGATTCCAACCTTAGAGATAACCCCAAGGAAGGCAGTGGAAGTTCCGGAGATAACCCCGGAAATGCTTGTTTCAAATGCAATCAGCTTCAACCTCGGCGCACATACTGAGGCACTCAGTATAAGACATGCACACCTCAGAGATGACACTGAGGACCTTTAACCATTGTAGCAGTCCAATCTCAGCGATAACTCTGAGCAACATCTGCTTTATCAGCCCAAATCGGAATTAACCCCAGTGAGGGACAAAGTCGTCATCTTGCCAACTTGACTCCACATCACACCGTCTAAACATTTTAGACATATATTTCTACACAACAATGTCCCACAAGAGCCAAGGAAAACCAATCCCGAGTGACTATTATGCAGGATAACGGATAGAATTTGAAGCTGAAGACTGGAGGGCATCGTCCCATCTTCATGACTTCGTACAACCTCTAATCCCATGTCATTGCGTAACTCTCGTCAACGGTGGTCCAAAATAGGTCATATATACCTCAATCGGATGCCCGAATTGCAATTCTAAATGTTTGAGCGGACATCACGTTGCCTATGTGCACGTACTTCGAGACGGCATGACCCGTAAAGCCCGAGGCACCCCGGGCAGCCTCTGGTACACCTACGGCCCAGCCGCAGATACACCTGCGGCTCCACCCTCTATAAATAGAGGGCTTGGAGTGGCCATTTTGTAAGAGAAAACGACGAGGAAGCCCTGCCCAATTTCTATGTACTTACCCTATACTGAGTGCTTTCTCATTTTTAAACACTTGTGAGCTCATATATAGCTACTTTTGTACCGGCAGAAGACAGTGTTCATCTACTTTAAAGATATATAAGTCTTCTTTGGCAGCCCAGTATAAGCCTTCTTACACGCTTTAAAGCGTTTCTCTTCATCTTTGCACACACTGTTCTTCACGTTCAGAGTCGTGTTGCGTGTGTTTGCCCGGAATTCGGTCCGTAGTTTTATTTCAGTTTGTATATACATATACATATACATGTATATATATATATATTTAATATATGGACTAACATCATTGAGTTATACCTCGATTGACCCTAGACTTCGACCTGGAGTGTTTAATGGCTTTCTTATATATATATACTTATATATATAAACTGTGTATCGAACTCTGTTCGATGAGCCTAGACTTATGTCTGGTGAATTTAAATGCTTTCGTGTGTGTGTATATATATATATATATGAACTGTGTGTCGAACTAGGTTCAATGAGCCTGGATTTTACATCCAGTGCGTTTACTGCTTTAATATATATATACTTATATATATTAACTGTTGTTGGACTTTGTCCGATGAGCCTGAATTTTATATCCGATGCGTTTACATGCTTTTATATATATATATATATATATATATATATATATATATATATATATATATATATATATATATATATTTCATCCCACCTGGGGTTTACTTCGTGGTGGTTGACCGTTTTTATTGCTTTCTATACATTTCGTCCCACCTAGAGTTTCCTCCGTAGCGGTTGATAGCTTTTACAGCTTTATTTACATTTCTGATCCACCATAGAGGTGCTTCGTGGTTGGTGATCATGTCTGTATATGTATATTTACAGCCTTTATATATATACCTGCTTACTGCGTTTATATCAATTGCGGCATCATGTGAGTCTAGGAATCATGTGATCACAGATTCAGTCCACTGAATCTAGATTCGGTTCCCGTGATGGACCTTTTCAGCTGTAAACAGCTTGTAAATTTATCTGTGATGTTTGGATTTCCTCAGATGGTTTTTATACCCACGAGGAATTCAGCACCTTTTTGTACATTATTTTCAGACAAATGCATCGCATCTGTAAAATAAAATCAACCAAGCTGAATATTGAATAAATGGGAGTGTAAAAGGTCTCAATTACTATTGAGCATTAGGTTTGAAAAATCTCTTGGAAAACATTACTGTCATATCTTTTTTAAAACTGAATTTTTATAAAAATTCAAACCCTATGTATATAGGTGCGAACGAGGCCTCGCACTACTTCCAAATAACAGCACATTGCCCCACACACACATTCATATAACAATTTTCTTGAAAAGTGGCGGTCATCGTGCCAACACAGATGTCGGGGGGTGCCTAACACTTTCCCTCCACATAAGCAAGTCCCCGGGCCCTAATTGAATCTCGATTTCACCTACTCGTTTAGCAGTGTCACATCAGTGGGTCAATGTGCAAACCTTTTCTCGGTTGTATTGGTACAACTAGTTAAAAAATCAACTGGCGACTCTTATAGTCCAATCGTCGACATTACACATGTCGGACCTTTTTCAGTTATTTTTTCAAACAAATCTCACATGAAGTGAGAACACAAAAGAACAAGTAACGAAAAAGGACAAATAAAAATCCTGACGTCGACAATGATATCTGATATAAGACTCCTCTTATTAAGATATCAGTTAACCCTTCTAATCTAATTAAAAAATAGAAAATTATTTAATTAATTAAATTCTTTTAATTAATTAAGCTCATTAATCTTATTAGGGATAATTAATTAAACTCTTTTAATTAATTTAACCTCCTAATCTTATTAGGAATATATGAGAGTACTTTTATTAATTAATTCTCAAACTCCTTTAGAAATTAAATAATAATAATAGTAATAATAATAATAATAAGACTCCTCTTATTAATTTATTTTTAATATTTTCAAAATATTAAATAATAAATATTAAGTTATTTAATTTATTCTATCACCATAGATTAAATTAAATATATTTAACTTATTATTACGATTATGCCAATAACTTCTTAAATAATTATTCTTCCTTTTATGGTGTGACCCTTTAGGTTCTCTATATTAAACTCGCTGTGAATAAAATAATTAGAACAATTCTAATCTCATTTAAATAAATAAATTAAACTATTAATTTATTTAATTAAATAATATTTATTCTACAATAGGGATAAACCTCCCTAGCGATTAACGACTTTCTATATAATATAAATTTCAACAATAATCATAAAAAAACCTTTGGATAAATGGTTACCGTACAATTCAATCCTTCCACCATGCAATGTCCCAATTAAATATAAGACATGAAATTACTGTCAAGTTTTATTTTATTTAATTATATGTATTTCAACTTTTAAATGCACAACTCTAAATAATGCAAATTAGAAACTCCTTTCTAATTTCATTCTGCCTTGGCCAAAGACTACTAAGTTGTCATTTATCGAATCACATAGGATATTTCTCTTATTTTACTAGAAGTGGTAGATTCTTTATTGATCATACATTATCTACATATACAACTTATTATACCCAAGCATATCATTTGATATAACCTAAGGGTCTAAAGGAATAAGTCAAAGTATAACTCATTATACACAAGATACTATGATGATCTCAAGTCCAAGGATCACTCGTACTACTATCACTACAAGAATTCCTATTGACAGGCAAGTAAAACTCCATTAGGTATTCCTTAGCGAGCCACGTTCAGTGAATTTATTCTCTAATAAGCACCTACATACTTGCTTTAGTGTCTCCACACAAATGATCATGAGATCAATCATCCTCATCCAATTAGCAAGCAACGTATGTACCAATCTAGCAAGATTCACTAATCCCCAATTTAGTAATCCAACGATTAGGAACTATTTTAGTTTTAAGCTTTCTAAGAATTTAGATCTCATTAGAATGATCATCATTATTCTAAAAATATTGCATAAAACTATGGGTTTATCACATATTATAAAGCAGCATCATATAGATAATTAAAAGCCTTTAGTAAATTAATATTTTTTTATTAATAAATGAATAAGATTGTTACAAAGTATATGATTTATCATCTAACATGATTGGCTTGTGTGCATACTACTTTCAATTGAGGCCTTTGATACTTCCATTTTATTATGTATTCGGCTGGATTACTTTTATTATTTTCTAGATGCGAAGCATCTTTGAGAAAATAAGATAGATAGCAGTGCCGAACTCTTTGCGGACATGAGAGTCATCTAATGAAATTCAGACACTGTGAATAATTTACAAGCTGGCTGCAGCTTAAAATGTCCATCACGGGAACTGAATCTAGATTCAGAAACTGAATCTGTGATCACATGATTCCTAGGCTCACATGACAAGGTAATATGTAAAAAAGCTAAAACAAGAACTAGATTTGAATAAATTTAAACTATTTCAGCTTTAACGGTTCCAGTTTAGTCACCATGAACCGGATAAAGTGAGAAATAGCTAGATTAAGACAAATCTAGCCTGCAACAAAAGCTAGAAAACGAATTAGATTTGAGTAAATCTAAGCATTCCAGCTTCAATGGTTCCAGTTTAGTCACCATAAACCGGTTAAGTGAGAAATAGCCAGATTTAGGTAAATCTAACACGCAAGCTGATAAATCAATTCATATATATATATATATATATATATATATATATATATATATATATATATATATATATATATATATATATATATATATATTATCTTGTCATCAAACTCTGTTTGATTGAGTTTGGATATATATTCGGAGTGTTTACTACTTTTGTATATCCACGGATTGACGATCTAGGCATACCCACACAACACGACTCTCAACGTGAGTAGATATGTATGTATAGAAGTGAGAAAAATTTTAAAAATCTGAAATGTCTTAGAGTGGGCTGCCAAGAAGACTTCATATAGCTTTTGATGCCTGAAAACTCGGTTTCCATCGGTTAAATTTTAGTATGTTGTAAAACACGAGCTCACAAGTATTTAGAAAAAGGAAGCACTCAATTTGGAGCACTTTAGAAGTGTGTACAGAGTGAAATGGATAGGGTTTTCTCGCTCTTTCTCTTTTTAAAATGGCTACCCCAAGACCACTATTTATAGACCAACTGGTCGTGGGTCTACTTACGGCTGCCCGGGTTGCCCCGGGCCATGTGGGTCCCGTCGTCTCGAAGAACTTGCACTCGTATAATGTGTTGTCTGCTTGAACCTTCATAACTTTCAATCCGGGCATCCGATTGAGGCGTGCTATACCTTTCCAGAATGCTATTATCGAGAGCTACACAATGACATTGGATAAGAGGTTGTACGAAACCAGGAAGATAGGTCCATGAACAGATCTTCAAGTCCATAAATTTTATACGGTGTACTGTCTTACGTAGTAATCACTCGAGATTTGAGACAACATAAATGTAGTATCGAGGTAGCAAAATGATGATTTTTCCCCTCACCAGGGTTATCTCTAGCTCTGGGTAGATGTAGCAGTCGTTGCTCAGGGTTATCTCTTAGATTGGACTGCTATAAGTGCTGACTATCCTTAGGGTTATCTTTGAGGTGTGGTTGACCTCATTGGGTTATCTCCGAGGTTGGAACTGAGCGCCTCGGGTTGTCTCTGAGGTTGAAATTAACTTCTCTAGGGTTATCTCCAGAACTGGATCTGCATCTCTCGGGGTTTTCTCCAAGATTTGGAACTGAGTATCTTGGGGTTATCTCCAGGACTGAAACTGAATATCTCGGGGTTGTCTTCGAGGCTGAAAACTGAGTATCCCAGGGTAGTCACCGGGATTGAGTTGATTTAACTTCCAGGGTTATCTTTGGAAGACAATTTTGCCCTCCTGCAAGGTTAATAACAGGAATGCAAAATTTTGAGTGTCTACAGATGCCCCTCTTTATCATATTCATGCAATGCAATGGCATGGATAGGATAAAGATCGTTAGACACTTGAAATGTGACAAGATAACCATGATGCAATGTAATGCAGTATGATAAAAATGTATGTCGAATGTATGAAAGGGAGGCTGCTCCATGGATGAGACCAAATGATGTTGACATTAGGGTTATCACCAAGGTCCTTAACCCTCAGTGTAGACTTTCCACCGCAGATGTTCTTCTCATGTGCAAGAAACTCTGGTGGAATTGTGTTTTGTCTCATGAAGACTTATATAACAGATTCCATCATTGGTCCTCCTCAATGAGGATAGTTTTCCCTGGTTTGTATCGCCAAGTTTTTCCAGTGCTTTGTTGGAGTAGCCAATAGTTTGTGTTGCCAGGGCTGCCTGCCCTTCATTGAAATATCCTTCAATGGCTACCATCATCAGACCTCTTCTGATGCTTCGTTGGGTTTAATTACCAACGGCTAATGATGTCAGGACTGCCTGGCCTTCATTGAAATATACTTCAACGGTGAACATCATCGGACCACCTCCGATGCTTCGCTAGGTTTACTTACCAACGACTGAATAACATCAAGGTTGCTTGACCTTCGTTGAAATGTGCTTCAACTGTGAACTTCATCGGACCATTTCTGATGCTTAGCTGGGTTTAATTGCCAATAGCTGAATAATGTCATGGTTGCTTGACCTTCGTTGAAATGTGCTTCAACGGTGAACATCATCGGACCATCTCCAATGCTTCGCTGGGTTAATTGCTAATGGCTGATGACGTTAGGGCTGCCTGACCATCGTTGAAATGTCCTTCAACGACTGAGATCATTGGACCACTTTCGATATTTCGTTGGATTTACTTGCCAATGGCTGAATAACATCAAGGTTGCTTGACCTTTGCTGAAATGTGCTTTAATGACTAAAGTTTGTATGAAGTCTCCGCTGGGGAGAGGTTTGAAAGGAATGGTTGCAATTGGAATCACAACCCCAAGTTAATGGAATCGGACCTTTGTGAGGTATTGCCAAATGTAGTTTGCAACAGTTGTGATCATCGACTTTGTGAACCCTATGTTTAGGAGAATACCAATGAGTGATATGTATACCTGCAGTTTGGTCTCTAAAAATCAGGATTTTAAGCTTTTTCGCTTAATCGCGTAGTGTCTTTTTTCCTGATTGAACTTTTCAGCTTATGGGACCTCCTTTACAACTCAAATTGGATCGAGTCGGAGGGGGTGAGACCCATCTGGGACAGCCGCAGGTGCACCTGCGGCAGCCGCAGGTAGTCCCGCGGCCATCCGTGGGTCTATTTGAGGCTTCTTTCCCTTTCACAAGTCATTTTCAGTTTGAAGTGGCACAGAGAATCCGAGAGTTCTTCTTCAGATCAACTGAGTTCGGGCTATTTTTTGCAAAATCTGTCACCGTACAAGTTTTCTACATTATCCTGGTAACGTATGCATGTCTTATTTTCCAGTTTTGTCGGTTGGAAAATGAGTTATCACATGAAATGCTTCTAAACACATAGTAGTGAATATGCATGCTCATATGATTTGATAAAAAATATTCAACATAGTAAATGTTAGTATTTAACCATGCTGAACATTTTGATGTGAAAAAAAATTTGACTTTTAAAACAGTCAAATTGGCACTTTTTTCTGCTATTTCTTATCTTATTTGAGGACAAATGAGCAAAGGTTGTAAAGCAAAGTAATCCTGGTAATTAGACTACCCTTATGGATTATGAATTTGATATTTTTATGTATATAAGATGTTTATGACTCTGGATTGGTGTGCTACTGAATGGCCACCTAGTCATGCCTACGTGCGTGTTGATATTCCATTTTACAAAGGAGACTCTGGCGAAATTTTTCCATGAGTCTAGGCATTGAATAAATATGCATTTTTAAATCTACTGTAGGCGTATGTTAAAGTAATGCATGCATGCATATGGATATAAAATGCATTTAATAAGGTCCAGGTTAGAATTTACCATACCTTTTCTGAGGTGATTTGGAGACTTTTTTCCAGATATATGGATCCAGACCAACCAAGTAGCTCCCGTAGGACCTCTTCAGGTGTGAGGAGGAGAGCTTCTGATGTGCCTCGGCCTCGCCTAGCCCGACAGCCTCATCGGTTGACGGAGTCAATTATTCGTCATGTTTAGGTTGAGGTACCGGATGTTGACGACGAGGAGAAGGATGTACCGGTTGCGGCTCCCGCTCATGCTGCTTCTATTCCCTGGAGGGAGTTACCAGCCATAAATGTGATGAATCCAGAGATTCTGGATGATTTGAGTCGCCACCCCTCGATCTATTTGCATGTGAACGAGGTAAAAGCTGTGTTTGATCTTCCTTTTTCCTATTGATGAGGAGCAAGGGCTCTAATGTTGATTGCATTGTGATGCAGGTTCTTAACTTTATGTAGCCTCGAGGGAACTAGTGTAAGACCCCGAATTTTATGAAATAAAAGTATTCAATTTTTTTTATAATTACAATTCAGTAAATGGTTAAATTGATAAAAAGTTAAAGTTATGGGTGAAATGTGAAAATTTTTCAAAATAAACAAGTGGTTATAAAATATTCATTGTTGTCGGGGAATATTCGTTTGATCGTGGAATATTCTTACTGTCGGGGAATATTCATACGACGGCGCAGTCTTTTGTGGGCCCCATAACGGAAAGCGATTGGATGAAGAAAACGACAAGAGTAAGTTGTTTATAAATAACGGGGTAGTTGTTATCGTTAACACTGTTGGAATACCCGGTGGTTAAAACACAGTAATACGCGTTGTTGCACAGTAGCACACGGTATTGCACTAATTATTGATTTTTACGTATGAAGGCATTACTCAATAATTGTTACAGTAATTACTGTTCAGTATTTTATTTTATTGATTCAATAATTGCTGCGTTGATATTTTATATTTCTGTTGTTTTAATAATTGTCACTACACAGTATTTTCTATTATCGGAGCAATAATTCATATTATCTGAATAATATTATTAGATAACATTATTGGCAATGTCTAGAAAGTTCTGTCTAAGGAGAGGTTTGGTCATCTAATTGCGCGCCAGTAAGGAAGAGATCCTTATTGGAAAGCCCCCTCTTTCCTGGGAACGGCCTGGTTGCCAGTACTGTGATTCTGTAATATTATTTGTGTATAATTAATTATTGATTTATATGATGAGGAAAATATTGATTTTATGTGGATATAGATGGAGAAAAATTTTAATGTGACAATTGTTGAAAATTAATATTTTATTTTTTTTCTGATAAAATAATTCATTTAAATATATTATTTTAATAATATATTGATGGTGATATTTTTACAATGAATGTGGGATATATGAGTATACGAGGAGGAATAGTATTTTTGTGGCATTAAATGATTAACACATGTTTTGTGTGTTGGTGGACACAATTCTTGACCGAAAATGTATTATTGACTGTAAAATCGCCCGTTTGTGGATTTCGATCAATTTCTATTTGGAATTTAAAAAAACTTTCTTCTGTAAAGTTGTAGAGAATTGAATTTCTTATAAAAACTCGCGAGATTCGAATTTTTTGATAAAAAGACTATTTATTATGAATTATTGAAGTTCCGGATTATTGGGTCTGAATTGATTTTGTAACAAAAAAAATTGTTTAAAACATGTTTTTCATTTTTGGTGCATTTGTGTGGAAAATGTGTTTTTGATGTGGTGGGCTAAGGAAAATTTGGTTATAAATATATTATTATATTCAATTTTCTGCTTTGGTGTTCTAAGCAATTTCCTATAAATAGGGTGCTTAGGTTAGAATTGAAAATCACACCAGAAACTGAAGTTTTCTCTCTATTTCTCTCTCTATATTATCGAGTGTATTCTTGTGAGTTTTTTTGATATCTTGAGTGTTGATATACGGTGCAATTCGTTCAGCGTTATTCCAGTCAGAAGTACTGCTCTTTTGAGGTAAGGGATAGTAAGGGATGTTATTTCTTCTTAAATGATATTATTTTCTTCAATATCATTATGCCGAAGTATTGATCTGAACTTTTTATCAAATTTGAAACTTTTCATGTCGGGGTTACTATTCATGAGTTACTATTCACGAGTTACTATTCATGAGTTACTATTCACGAGTTACTATTCATGAGTTACTATTCACGAGTTATTATTCATGAGTTACTATTCACGAGTTACTATTCATGAGTTACTATTCACGAGTTACTATTCATGAGTTACTATTCACGAGTTACTATTCATGACAAAATTGGTTTCTTTTTCTAACCAAATTATAGTTGATTTATGAATATTACTCTTGAGATTAAAACTATATATTGATCATATTATTTTTTTATTATATATAACATTTTTATAACCCTAATGATGATATTTCTCTTTGACTTGAGTGTAAAGATGGGTAGATTATTGGTATGATCATGACTAGGGTTCTCTTTGTCCAGTAGTGAAAAGTTGAATTGTGACTGGTATGATCATGACCATTGAATTTATAATTGAATATCTTTAGCTTAAGTGCAAAGGTGAAATGATCAACATGGTTATAATTATTGGTTATATAAATTCTGAAATGATTATATATTTCTTTGAGATAATAATATATTTGGCATGTAGTGCAAATATGAACTATTGAGGAATATCTTTGGCCTGTAGTGCAAAGATGAGTTGTTGATGAATATCTTTGGCCCGTAGTGCAAAGATGACTTGTTGTTGAATATCTTTGGCATGTAGTGTAAAGATGAACTGTTGATGAATATCTTTGGCCCGTGATGCAAAGATGAATTTATTAGTATGATTATGAACAGGAACTGTGATTTGGTATAACCATGATCTTTGATGTTTCAGGTAAAGACAGGTGATGAAAATTATCTTCGTCTTGGATGCGAAATTTAGAATCACAATTATGATTATGAATTATTCATATGATTGTGGAAAGGAACTATTGATTGATGTTACAGGGATAAAACATTGTTGGTGGACTTTTAACGTGGAGAAGATAATAGACTTTATAGTCTATTTGACTCTTCTAATGGATTGCTCGTTCCGCTGCAACTATAGTTGAAAAGTTTTATCATCTACCATGTGTTCTAAATCTCTGATTTATTACTGTTGAAGACTATTGATAATTTATCTTTAGTCATAATATTCTTTACTGAGCTAGTTATGCTCACCCTTTTGCTTCACAATTCCTTTCAGGTAATAAAAGTGTAGCTGGGTCGAGCGAGGGATAACAAGGGAATAGAACGGTGGTTTATAGATATTGAGGGTGAGGTGAATTTAACTTGGAAGGGTGTTTTGCCACTATCTTACAGGATGTATAATGACATACAACCTCGTGTTATCATAAGACAAGGTTGTGCTCATCCACTTGCTGAGTATATCTACGAGCACTACCTATATAATCTTGGTGTTTCTTTGAAGTATAATTCTCAATTAGAGACAGTTGAGATAATGATAAGTCGAGAGAAGACTCACCATTGGGAAGAATATGATAGTAATTTTCTTATTTTTCTTTGGGGTTTATTGGGTCAACCAAGGATAATTCTTTGTCCATATGATATCTATCATAACCTAGAAGCATGGCCTCCCATGTACGAGGATTTTCTTAAGCACTTCCCAAAGATTCTAATTTCTAAAACAGTTTTTGACTATACCTTTATGTAAGGTGTCATTGTGACGTGCTATCCAAGGTTGGAACATGAGTCACAGTTGGTATATATTTGTATCCAAACTCATAGCATATGTGTTATTGTATTTTGCACGACAATTGTTGTAATAAAGTTGTAGTTGTTATCTGTACCATGTATTTGGCGACTCAAAACGGGTTGGATGGAATGGACCATGTATTTTGCACGACAATTGTTATCTGAGTTGTATTGTCAATGAGTATATGGATGAATGGCGTAGGAAAGCTATCTTTGAGATAATCTTTGTTTAGATCCCTGTAGTCCACGCAAACTCGCACCTTTCCTCCAGGTTTAGGCACGTGGACTATGTTGGATAGCCACTCAGGGTATGTTAACACCATGATGATTCCGACTTGAAATTGTTTCATAATTTCTTCTTTAACTTTTAAACTCCACTCAGGTTTTAATCGCCTGAGTTTCTGCCTGACTGGCTTGAATCCCTCTTTGATGGGAAGGCGATGAATGATGATGTTAGTGGACAAACCGACCATGTCTTCATGAGACCATGCAAACACATCCTGAAATTGGGTCAATAGAGTAACCATGTCATTCCTTTGGTTTGGAGTAAGGCTCGTACCAATCTGAATTTGTTTGGGGTTTTCTGAGGTTCCAAGGTTAAAAGAGGTGGTTTGATCAAGATTTGGTTTGGGTTTATCTTCGACCCATTCTTTGATCTCCTGAGGTATCTCATAGTCCTCTTGTTCAATCTCCAGCAAGTCTGAGTCCAACTTTACATCAAAGTTACAGTCCTTGTGAAGAATAAGCACCTCATCAACATGTTTAGGCACATATAACTTTAGAGTCCTGAAACAAAATATTTTCACTTAATATATGAAACAATTCAATCATACAAAGTGTTAGCATGAAATGACAAAAACAACTACTAATACTGTACAACAAAAGTAAGTCGTTATTGTTATCTACAAGGCAGAGGGAATTTCTGCCCTTTTTACCCTTGTCGACAAATGCAAGGAGTGCTGCTCCAATAACCAAGGGTCAAGTCCCGATGGACAGCTGTGATGAAGGGGCTGTTGTCATCCTCCTTCTCTTGAATGATGACCATGATGTCTAGACAATCATATCTGGGATATCTCTGTTCATACCCTCCGTATGGATCAGGATGCTCATGTTTGACAGATGTCTATTTATCTCTTATTTATGCCTTTAATTCCTTTCCTCCGCCTCCGGGTCTAGAATCAGGACTTCTTTTCCTTTAACCGATATCGGCTTAGGAAACAACATGGCTACCACAGGGGCAGGAACCTTTAATAAAGGCCGTGCAGGATTATCACTTGTAGGTTTAGGCAACATCCTTGTGGATGAAGGAATCGGTTTATGCTTTTGAGGGTTCCTGTGACTGGACCCAAAAGCGTAGCCTAATCCGAATGTCCCTTGTCAACGTCGGAATTTTTATTTGTCCCTTTTCTGTTCTTGTTCTTTAGTGTTCTCATGTTAGGTGAGATTTTTTTGAAAAAACAAGTTGTGAAAAGATCCGACGTTTATATGTCGACGATTTGACTATAAGAGTCACCAGCTGGTTTTTGAAATGTTTTTACCAGCACAATCGAGAAAAGGTTTGCACATTGACCTAGTGATGTGACATTGTTAAACAGGTCTATAAAACCGAGATTCATTAGGGTCCGGGACTTGCTTATGCAGAGGGAATGTGTTAGGCACCCCCCGACATCCATGTTGCCACGGTGACCGCCACTTTTCAAAAAACTGTTATATGAATATGTGTGTGTGTGTGTGTGGGTTAATGTGTTGTTATTCGGAAGTAGTGCGAGGACTCGTTCGTACCTATATACACAGGGTTTGAATTTATGTAAAAAATTCAGTTTTAAACAAGATATAGCAGTGATGTTTTGTAAAAGAGGTTTTTTCAAATCCTTATGCTCAATAGGAATTGAGACCGTTTGATACTTCCATTTTATTAAATGTTCGGCTGGATTGCTTTTATTTTCGAGATGCGAAGCATCTTAGAAAAAATAATATACAAAGTAGTGTCGAACTCCTCGTGGGCATGAAAACCATATGAGGAAATCCAAACACCATGAATAAATTTACAAGCTACTTACAGCTGAAAATGTCCATCACGGGAACCGAATCTAGATTCAGCAAACTAAATCTGTGATCACATGATTCCTAGGCTGACATGATACCACAATTTATATGAAAGCAGTAAGAAGTTATATATACATAAAAGCTGTAAATATATATATACAGACATGATCAACCACCACGAAGCACCTCTATGGGGGATCAGAAATATAAATAAAGCTGTAAAAGCAATCAACTGCCAAGAAGTAAATTCCAGGCGGGACGAATAGTAAAGAATCAGTAAAAACGATCAACCGCCACGAAGTAAACTCTAGGCGGGACGGAATGTGTGTGTGTGTGTGTGTATTATGTATATATATATATATATATATATATAAAGCAAATAAACGCTCTGGATATAAAATCCAGGCTCATCGAACAGAGTTCAACAACAATTCATATATATAAGTATATATATGTATATATATAAAGCAAGCAAAACGCTCCGGATATAAAATTCAGGCTCAATCGAGGCATAACTAGATAATGCTAGTCCATATATATATATATATATATATATATATATATATATATATATATATATATATATATATATATATATATACAAATAGAAATAAAACCACAGACCGAAGTCTGGGCCGACACACGCACACGACTCTCAACGTGAAGAATAATGTATGCAAAGATGAAGAGAAAGGCTTTAAAATGTGTAAAAGGGCTTACAATGGACTGCCAAAGAAGACTTTAATAACTTGAAAGGGATGAACACTCGGCTCCCGCCGGTAGAAAAGTAGCTATATATTAGCTTACAAGTGTTTAAAATGAGAAAACACTCAGTTCAGGGTGTGTACAAAGAGAATTTTATAGGGCTTCCTCGCATTTTTTCTTCTTAAAATGGTCACCCCAAGCCCTCTATTTATAGAGGGGTGAGCCGCAGGTGTATCTGAGGCTACTTGGGTTGCCTCGGGCTCAGCGGATCCCGCCGTCTCGAAGTACGTGCACGCGTGCAATGTAATGTCCGCTCGAACTTTCAGAACTTTAATTCGGGCATCCGATCGAGGTGTATAAAGACCTTTTTTGGCATACTGTTGTCGAGAGCTACACAATGACATGGGATTAGAGGTTGTACGAAGTCAGGAAGATGGGACCATGCCCTTGGTCTTCAAGCTTCAAATTCTATCCGGTGTGCTTTCTTGTGCAGTAATCACTCGGAATTGGCGCTCCTTGGTTCTTGTAGGACATTGTTGTGTAGAATGTATGTATGTTGTTGTTGAGATGGCGCGATGTGAGATTGGTATAGCAAAATAACAGTTCTGCCCTTCATCGAGATTATCTCCGGGTTGAACTGTTTTAGCGGTTTGTTACTCAGCGTTATCTCTGAGATTGGACTGTTGCAGTTGTTGACCGTCCTCAGGGTTGTATATGAGATGTGCATGACTTCCCGAGGTTATCTCTGAGCTTGTGGAATGATTGCCTATGGGCTTTTTTCGAGTGTTCTGAAGCTGTTTGCATGGATTTGAAACAAGCATTTCTGGGGTTATCTCTGAAACTGCAACTACACTTCTTGGGGTTATCTCCAAGATTAGCATTTACTATTCCCGGTGTTATTTTCGGGACTGGAACTGAGCATCTAGGGGTTATCTCAGAGACAGAACTTGTGACAACCCGAGAATTTTGAATATTTTTTAAATTTTTATAAATTAATTTTAGGGTTCAAAATTAGAACCTAGACAGAAAATTAGTGTATGCGTTTGATATTTTTAAGATGGAATTTTGAGGATTTCAAAAATTTTGTGAATAATTTAGGTGAATTATTCAGGATTAAGTAATACGTGAATATGTTTTGGGTATATGTGTACAGTATGTGGTTAAGGGTCAAGGGTTGACCAGATAAATGATATCTGTAACAAACCCTAAGTATATAGTAAGAACGTCAACGTTCGGTTAGAAAACCCTAGCGTTTAATCAAAAACCCTAGAAACCGATTCTGGAAACCCTAATTTCAGTTCTGGGAATCCAAAACCCTAATTCGGTGCATGAAACCCTAAATCGGGAACTTAATGGCGTAAGTGTAAATAATTATAGGATTAATTAGGGTTAATCTTAACAAATTGGTTACAAACCCCTAATTCCAAATTTGAAACCCTAATCTGGGAATTTAAATGATTATTATATTGCATAAGTGTTATTTATTATAATATTAATTAGGGAGAAGCTTAATTATTAGCAAATCCTAAATTCACATTTTAAAAACCCTAATTTCTGGGTTAGAAACCCTAATTTTATAATTAGGGAAACTTAAGTGTTAATTTAGTAATTTTATGTTAATTAGGAAACCTTAATCCTAATTTTCAAGTTTTAAGTAATTAGAAAACCCTAATCTAATTACAAAATCTAATTTTTAAATTAGAAAATTATTTTTCTATTAGAAATCCTAATTAGTGGTTTATAAACCCTAATGACTATTTTGACCCTAATTGCTTAATTAGCGATTGTAATTAAGAAATGCTAATCCTAATTAGAAAGATTTAAGTAATGATTAAGAAATTTTAATATAATTAGTAAATTCTAATTATAATTTAGAAATATTAATTTTCTATTTTTGAAAATCTAAATTGGAAATTTTAGATATTTAATCTACAAACCCTAAGGGTTTGGCCAATGTCCAAAATGCCATTAAAAATTAAATGGAAATGACTGAAATACCCTTTATCACATTCTTTAATGGGTGGAGTGCAAATCTTGCCAAAGATAAATGGTTGGTGAACTACCCTAACCCTAGCCCTAGCCATGTGTCCAAAATCAGCCATCTATTGCAATCAATTACATTGAATCATGTCATTTAAATAGATTAAGAAAGAGAAAAATCTCACTTTATTTTTTCATTTTGTCCAAGCCACTCTCTCTATATTTCGGGTTTTTGAGTGAGAGGGGAGTGATAAACAAAGTTAGAATCATTTCATAGCAACCAAGAATAGATACTCAAATATCAGAAATCGGGATCAAAGCTCAAAAGGTATATGAACCCTAAATTTCGAAATCTCATGATTTGTTGTTAGATGTTGCAATTGATTGGTTAGATATGTGTAATATGGTGTCTATAAGTGATCTGGGTTGATAGATCATCACAGATCTATAACACTTAGATGCACGAATCAAGCATTTTAGAAAATCTGGAAAAGAGTTTAAAAAGTGACCTGACAGTCGAATGTCAGGCCCTATAGATCGTTCTGTGTTAATGTTTTGTGGTGTTTGATGTTATATATTTGTTCCTTGTTGTATGGTCTTTAATCTGACTCTTGAATAAAGCTCAGATCACACGTAGATTGCAAGAAATAGTCAGTCAAAGTACGTTGACCATGCACGCAAACTGGGTTCTGGGCAGCCCAGAAACCCAGAACCGGTCTGACAAGATATTTAGGGTCATTGATCTTGCTTCTGTTACGTGTTTTAGCCGTGTTGTCGTTTGTTTGTTATAGCCTGACATTAAGACTACATACTGAAGCTTTTAGTTCACTCAAATCCATAACAAAATCGTTTATAATCAAGGTCAAAGTGCGTTGACCGATTCACCTTAAGAAGGTTTCTAGGAAACCCAGAACCTTCAAGAGCCGAGATTTTTAGTATGGTTTGACCAGCCCAAATCTATTGATTTCTTTGTTTTTATGATGATCGGTTGCTATAAGATTGTACCCTGACATGTTGTCTACAGTATTGAGCCAATATTTTACCCAAACAAGTTACAAGATCCAAGATATGAGGATCGAAAACTAGTACCCTCGACAGTTCTTCATTTTCTGAAAAACCCAGAAATGAATAACAATGTTGTCAGAAGGTTTAGAAGCTTAGATCTCTCAGATCTGATATTGTAATGACCATGAAATTAGTTGTAGGTTGTAGTCTTACATTTGTACTACTATCCTAACACTATAAGCGACCCAGAAATCAGCAAGAACCCTGTTTAAAAGATGGTCAAACCTACCACCCTACACGCTGCCTATGAGTTTCTGGGCAAGGCTCAAGAACACTTACGAACACCTATAGCGACGGGTATGTCGCTATAGGGCCCTTTTAGTGACAGTTTAATTAAGAAATTAATTAATTATTTCTAAAAATGATTTATTTTATTTAATAAATAGAAATAAATATATTTTAATTATTAAAAATACATAATAAATTCTGAAAAATTAGTTTAAAGTCTGAAAAATAGTTTTAAACTATTTTGAGTATATTTCATAAATATTTAATATTTTTGAAATATAAATGATATTTAATTTATTTAATTATAATATTAAATAAATTGTTTAAAAATAGTTTTAATTCACGAAAAATCATGAAAAATTATATTATGATATTAGAAAATATTTTAAGTTATTTTTGATGACTTTTAATATTTTGTGATGAAATTCATTAATTAATCAATATTAATGATAATTAGTTTATTTAATAAATATATTAAATAAATTAAGGAAAAATAGAATTTATGATTTAAAAATCATATGAAAATGATTTAAGGGTTATAAAAATATTTAAGTTATAAAATATAACTTTTGATATTTTGTCATGAAAATATTAATATTTTAATATTAAAAGTAATTATTGGATAATGGATTTAAGTGTTTAAAAATCATATTTAAATGATTTTAAGGTATTAAAAATACTTTGTGATATTATAAATATATTATAATATTATGACATGTATTTCATTAATATTTGATATTAAATAAATATTAATGATAAAAGAGTTATGTGGTATTTAATTTATTTAAATACGTTAGTAATGATTTAAAAATCAAGATAAATGATAATAATTATGTAAAAATTATTATGAGACTTAGAAAAATATTTTGACTGATATTGAAATTATCTGAGATAATTATTAAGTGTTAGACAAAGTTTAATTAAACTTAGACTCGATAAAAGTCCGACTAGACCGTCGGGATGTCAGTTTTGTGTCAGGTTCAACTCAGACTGTAAAAGTTTGACTTGATATCGAGTCCTATGTGTGTTATACAATGATAGGGTTATGTGTTATGTGTTTAGGTTATTCTGTGTGTATATATATATATATTATAGTATTATACTGTGATGATATTATTCTAATATTAGAGATCTATTTTACTAATATTAGGTCTTCGGATAAAGCGATATAAATTGCGTAGCGGTAATTAACGGTTTAGGCAAGTTTGTTTTTACTTAACTCTACTAAGAGTTGTTTTATTCGGATAAGCTTATGGTTAATCATTGCTGGTTGCCATGAATTGTACTCTGTACATATTGAATGTATAAGTCAAGTATGAAAGGCTGATCACCTTCATTACCAGTTGGTTCAGATATATTTGTTCATATATAATACTTGTTCAGTCATAAATTTGTTCCTGCTAGTTCACAATTATATTGTTGAATTATAGCCAGCTTATTATTCAGATTCTTTCAATCATGATATATCGTTATATTATTAAATTTAAACTTGCTGGGCAATCCTTATGCTCACCCTTGCTAGCTATATCATGATAAAACATTGCAGATTAAGACGAACGCGTCGGATACAAGAAAAGGTTAAAGACAGTTCCAGCGTTAGGATATGTGTGCAGCTAAATTGTATAAGTGTTGTATTTTAAGGTTATGTGTTAAGTAAGTTATGTAATGTGTATTAAGTTAAGGTTACTCGACCTTGGGGATTAGTGTGTAAGTTTAATGTATAAACAATTTATGTTTATATCTTCCGCAAATATAGTAATAGTTGTATAGAATGATCGAATCGGATCCGAGGTGATTTAGGACCTGGATTTGGGGACGTCACAGTTGGTATCAGAGCTGTAGGTTATGAACCTTAGGTAGGAATACCTAAGACTAATAACCGCAATGATTAGGATAAGTACTAACTCAAATAGAGTTAGTTGGTCGGTAAGATTCAAAGATGAATCTCGGCGAGTTATATGATACAGAGTTCCCTAACTCTGATAATAAAGTTGAACAGTAGTGAGAAATAGATAGAGTCTAAAAGACTAAAAGTGCAGTGATAGGAGATCTTAAAACAAAACGATCTAGATATAGAAATGAATCGTAATGTATACGATGAGATCACTCCGTGATCAGATAAGGTTATAGTATGGAGAAAGATCAAGTGAATGATTGAAAAGTTACAGCAAGTTTACTGGGTGGTAGTTGTACTATGAATTGGTACAGATTCAGGAAAGGATTATGAATACGAGTTGAATAAAATTCGTATTGAGAAGGGTGTTAGTATTAGGTGGGGATTCAATTGAGGACTCATGTCAGCAGCTGAGTTGTATAATTCCTTGTGTGAGCAGTGAATTGTACTTGGTGTAAAAATTACTTAGTTTTGGCAATGATAATCATTGAAATGTTTCTATCGCGCTATTTGCTATATGCATGTTAAGAGGGTGATTCATTTCTCATGTGTATAACAGATAGATAGGTCATAGGTAGAGGATATAAGGCTAAGTACGAGTTCTTAAAACTCATACTTATGTGACATTCTTGACTTATATGAAATGTTTATGAACCCCTCAGCGAATGGACGCCAAAGGTCTTACTAGGACAAGTTCTTAAACTCATATGATTGTGACAAGTAAATGAACTCATAAGTGTGGTTTGACGAACTGGGTGTAATTGTGTGTAAATGAAGAATTGAGGATAGTAGGAACAGATAAATTGTTAAGCAAATGATTATTAGTGGAGACATAAATTTTTCAAAACTCCTAGCTATGCTAGACTTCAAAATTTTGACATCAAGCTAAATACGCACTATGTGCCTTTAAAAAAAATATGTAGACTCGTAATCATTTTTGAAACGGTTTAAAGTATAGTCTATGCTACTTATTTCAGCTAGACGCAAATGATTTGAAATATCAAAATTTATTTTAATTATCACTCAGGTACAATGTAACCTGGTGCAGAGATGATAAAAATTTGATGAAGTTGTAAATACAGGAATACTTAGTGTGAATTTGATCTAACATCGTTGTTCCACTATTGTATGATGTGTTATGACAAAGTCATATAATGACGGCATCCTCAAATGGACTGTTAATACAGTACGGCATCATGACGTCATTCTCGAAAATATTTTTCAAAAATTTTAATTTGCCAACGGGGTTTGGCTACACCTAAATAATTCGATTGAATTGAATTATTGATATGAGTCTATGCTATTCGATTCAGCTAGACTGATGTTTATAAAAAACTCTAAGTGTTCATTGAAAGAAATTTCCCGAACCAAATTGTTTTGCTGCGAAATCCTATGATAAGACTGAGGAGGACTAAGTTGTATGGATAAATAATCCAATCTAGTAGCGTAAATATTCGCTATACATGATTAATACGTTATGCATGACGTAAAGGTACGATAGGCTAATCACCTAAAGTACTAGTAATTGTAGTTTATCTTCTTCGTGATTGTAAACATATTGTTAACCTATGTAAGGGGTCGAGTACCTTTTTCTTAATTGAAATAGGTCGCAGGTAGTAATACCTATAAACCTCAATAGTTCATGGTCTATATGACCCCTCAGCACAATTTGAAAAATTTTACTCTTGTGAGTGGTGTATTGGGTAGCATGTGATAATGTGTGTGAATGGTTTTAGTATGGTGTACGGAGTATGGAGTAAGGTAAATTTCGGGGACGAAATTTTTAGAAGAAGGGGTGAATGTGACAACCTGAGAATTTTGAATATTTTTAAAAATTTTATAATTTAATTTTAGGGTTCAAAATTAGAACCTAGACATAAAATTAGTGTATGCGTTTGATATTTTTAATATGGAATTTTGAGGATTTCAAAAATTTTGTGAATAATTTAGGTGAATTATTCAGGATTAAGTAATACGTGAATATGTTTTGGGTATATGTGTACAGTATATGGTTAAGGGTCGAGGGTTGACCAGCTTAACGATATCTGTAACAAACCCTAAGTATATAGTAAGAACGTCAACGGTCGGTTAGAAAACCCTAGCGTTTAACCAGAAACCCTAAAAACTAGTTATGGAAACCCTATTTCAGTTCTGAAAATCTAAAACCCTAATTCGGTGCATGAAACCCTAAATCAGGTGTAGCGCCCCCAAATCCGGGTATCTTCCAACCCGACAGATGGTGCAATACTGTACAACATTCATATATTCATTCAATTGAAAAGTCTCAAAGAACGAATATAATTTCTATATATTAAAGTAATATTTACAATTTCCCAGGTTCTATACCCATTACAAAGGTTCTTTGTCGCAATATCAGTTACATTACAACAATAGACATATACTATTACAAGACAGCTTAACAATCTACCTTAGCTTTTCCTTTATCTCTTTTTGATCATTCGGGACGTTCAGTCTTAGCTACATTCATATGGTTCAAGCAAGAGTGAGCATGGCTAGCTCAGCAAGTATAACAATTCAATAACAACATCTTGACACATACAAATCGTATATCTTCAATAACTGAACAATAGTTATGAAGTACTATTGATAATTCAAAATAGCACTTCATCTTTTGTTTCAAAATATTTTACAATAACAACAATATTTAGTTAAAACATTCACTCCGGTCAAAGACCTTGAGTATTCATTCTTTATTGAAAAGGACAAACCGGAACGAATTCTGTAAGCCCGATATTACTTACGAGCACTTCTAGGTGATCAGCCTATTGTACTCTATGTTGATCAACACTACATCCATTAAACGTATGTACGTTTAATCATTTGGCAACCTCACGTGCATGTCGTTTTACCGACAAAATATTTGTTTAACATTTCAGTCTTCTTTTGAAAACCATATCAAGTAGTTGACAAAAGATAGCAACATTTGATAATACAAGAGTAGATTATCAAGTCTAGCCAAAGGGGATTGGCTTTAACCTCAACATACCTCAATTCATGCGAAAGAATACAAGAATCTTAAACTTGTTCAGATTGAACTTAAACAAGAGTTAGAATACTTGCCTTTAGCGTCTGCTACGATAAATTATCTTTATGTTTAAGTCTTTCAAGTCCCAACAGTACATGATCACATAATGTCTTACATTAGGTCACATATAATCAAGTATGTATATGACTATATCTTACCTTTCTTCTCAATCTAATTGTGTATTAGATTCAGTTACTATTCATTTCGGTTTATCATTACCATTGCATTTATCCTTGACTAGGATATCTTAACCTTTACATTACATTCCTTAAGGTTTAACAAAGTTTAAACAATGTTACATTATCTTCCTTTAGTTTGTGTTTATTCCCGTTTCCTTTCTTTGTACTTAAAACATTCTTGATCATCCTTGTTCTGAGACTGGCGCTGCGGCGCGAGCCTTATCCTAGTATGTACCGGACTTAGCGCTGGGGCGCGAGTCCTTATGTAATGGGTCGGGCTGCGGCGCCACTCTCCAGAGGTTTTTCGTACTGTGCATGGCGCTGGGGCGCGGGCCTTTTGCCTTGGGTTGGCGCCGCGGCGCCAACTCTGTGCACAAGATAAAAATTTTAGTTTTGAAATTTTGTGAACTTCCCGGACGCCTAACTTCTTCGTTATAAGTCCGAATTGGCTCGTTCAAAAGCCTACGGTTCACAAATTACGTAATCTACATGATCATCCAAGAATTTTATCTATTTGACTTTGTTTGCTAAAAATTCACCTATTGGTTAATTTTTAACGAAAACGATAAACGTTCGTGAACGTTCAACGCTCGTTTCTTCGTTCTAAGTCGGAATCCGGTCATTTTCGAGTCCGCAACTCTTAAATGCCAAATATGACTTAACTCCATTGTAAAGTAATAATTCCGTGATCAAACACAAAATTTGACTTCCATTCCGAGAATTTTACGAATTCGACGATTGTCGTCCAATCGGGCAATTTTCGACAAATCTTTATTCTTACGATTTGTTCAACATTACAAATGAACTTCATTCATCATGTGAACATCTCAAAATACATAATACAACAACTTATTTTCATCGTTGGACTTTGACTCCTCATGAGCTTATAACTTATCAAATTATAAACTATCTAAGATTTGATTATTCATGACTTATGACAATTAGAGTTTCTTAATCATCATACTTTACATGTGCTTCACATATAACTTTACTTAGGTATACATGATACATATGATCATATAAATTCTTTTACCTTCATATCAATTCTCTTCATAACTCCTTATAAGTTCATATTATCTTCACATAAGTTTATAACTTATGTTAGCTTAAATGACATATTACCAACTTATGTGGCTTAAGTCCATGACTTACATATTCTTTTTGCTTCTTATCATTCATGTTTCTTAATCCATCTTTTCTTATCAACCTATCATGGTAGAGATAGAAGATAATTGGAGAAGAAGTCTTACCCTTTTGAAGTCTTGGTAAGGTAGCTTTCTCCTTCTTCTTACTTATGGAATGACTTATGTGTAGCTTATTCTCTCTAACACTTAAGCACTTTAGTAGTCTAGATTATTTGAACAACCAACAAATGGCTTGTAAGCTTCCTCTATTTATAGAATTTACCAAGCTAGGGTAGTTTAGTTATTAAACCATCCCACCTCCTTAAGCCACCTCCTTACTATTCATTACTTGACTAACACAACACTTATCCTATACTTGGTCATTACTCATTTAACTTGGTCATTACTCTTAATACTTGGTCCCTACATTAACTTGGTAACCACATATTAACCATATTGATATGGTTTGCCCCATGGATCAACCCATTCATTGGACTCTAGTTTGGGCTTGGATTAAATTAACCTTTGGCTATAAATTAATAAACACTAATTGGTTTTAATTAATAATTGGGCCTCTCCCTTTTATTCACTTGGACTTGTATATAATTGTTAACCAATCTTCCAAGTCCATTAACATTTCTTAATACATATACTCATAGTTTATGTATTATTTTCGTATTCTAATTCCTATAGAATTTATATATGAAATTTCATCCTTCATACAACTTGTATAATACTTCATATTATACTCATTTCCATTTCTATGTACAATACATAAGTATCATACCATTATTACATATTCATTACTATTTCGCCTTCCTTAACGTTTATAAATTAAGTCCACAAGCAAATTATCGTTTTTTCCATAACTAGATTTTTATTACATAATCCATCTCACCTTATTATTCCATCATTACGTATTTCTCGAAAATCCAAAATTATATCCCTAGCAAATACCGATGAATAGTATTTTTCGAAAAATTTCTCGAAAAACTTTTATTTTCGTCTTGAAAATTCAAACACTTTAATTCATCCACGTAGCTCAAATACTACGACATTCCAACATCACTAGGTTATATAACGACAACCATCTTGATAACACATAGAATAAGATTTTATTATTATTTAAATTAATAAAATCATTTTACAATAAGATCCGAATTTCTCGGTCGTTACATTCTTCCCCCCTTATAAAGATTATGTCCTCAGAATCTCGTCTTACTTTAATCAAATAGATGAGAAAAAATTTTCTTCATCTCTTCTTCTAGTTCCCACGTTGCTTCTTCAGCATCGTGGTTCCTCCATAATACCTTCACTGATGGTATTATCTTGTTCCTCAGAACTTGTTCCTTTCTATCAATGATTTGCATCGGTAACTCTTCATACGTTAAGTCCTTCTCGATATGAATTGGCTCATACTCGATTACATGCCTATAGTCCGGCTTATATGGACGTAATACAGATATGTGAAACACGTTATGTATTCGTTATAGGTCTGGAGGTAATGCTATCATATAAGCTACCTCTCCCACCCATTTTAACACTTCAAAAGGTCCTATAAACCTTGGACTTAACTTTCCTTTCTTTCCAAAACGTATCTTTCCTTTCCAGGGAGATACTTTTAGAAACACATACGAACCCACTTCAAACTCTCGACTTAGTCTATGTGAGTCTGCATACTTTTTCTGTCTGTCCTGAGCTGTGACGAGACGCATCCGAATTAACTTTACCACTTCCGTTGTCTGCTGCACCAATTCTGGTCCTAGCATACGGCGTTCTCCCACCTCATCCCAACACAACGGTGTTCTGCACTTTCTTCCATACAAAGCTTCGTACGGCGGCATGCCTATGCTTGCATGATAACTATTGTTATACGCAAACTCTACTAGTGGTAGGTGATCATCCCAACTACCCTTGAAATCCATGACGCAAGACCTCAACATGTCTTCTAATGTCTAATTGTTCTCTCGCTCTGCCCATCAGTCTGAGGATGATAAGCCGTGCTTAGCTTTAGCTGTGTTCCCAACTGCTCTTGCAAACTCCTCCAAAAGTTTGATGTGAATCGTAGATCACGATCTGACACAATCGATACCGGTACTCCATGTCTAGAAATAATTTCCTTAACATAAAGTTTAGCTAATTGGTCCAAGTTATACTTGACCCTAATTGGCAAAAAGTGAGCCGACTTAGTCAACCGGTCCACTATTACCCAAATTGCATCATATCCTTTATTCGTTGTCGGAAGCCCCACCACGAAATCTATTGTAATATGTTCCCACTTCCATTCTGGAATCTCCAATGACTGTAATAAGCCACTGGGTCGTTGATGTTCGGCCTTAACTTTTTGACAAGTCAAGCACCTACTCACATACTCTGCTATTTCTCTCTTCATGTTTGGCCACCAAAAACTCTGTCGAAGGTCTTGATACATCTTAGTGCTACCAGGATGTATCGAGTACCTCGAATTATGAGCTTCTTGTAACACTTGCTCCTTTAATTCCGTCTCATTCGGAACCCAAATTCTTCCCTCAAATCTTAATAATCATTCATTATCAAAACTATACTTAACATCTTCCTTCTCGGATAACCGCTTCTTCATTTGATTACACTCGTCTGTCGTGAGTTGTACTTCCTTGACTCTTTCTACGATGGTAGACTGCATCTTCGTCGCAAACCGTCTCTGCTCCGCCTCAATTGGCAACTTTACCTCTAATTTCATCCTAGCCATCTCTGTTATTAACTCATTTTGAGCCGTTAACATAGACAACTTTTCCCGACCCTTCCGACTTAAGGCGTCGGCAACTACATTGGCTTTTCCAGGGTGATACAGGATTTCACAATCATAATCCTTTATCAACTCTAACCATCTTCTGTGTCTCATATTTAAATCCTTCTGAGTGAAGATATACTTTAGACTCTTATGGTCCGTATATATCTCACATTTTTCCCCATAAAGATAATTTCTCCATATCTTTAGGGCAAACTCTACTGCGGCCAGTTCCAGATCATGAGTAAGATAAACTTTCTCATAATCCTTCAACTGTCGTGACGCATACGCAATGACTTTGTCATGCTACATAAGCACACAACCAAGTCCTCTATGCGATGCATCACTGTACACTACAAAATTTCCTGTGTCATCTGGCAAGGACAAAGCAGGCGCTTCACTTAATCTTTTCTTCAGTTCTTGAAAACTGTCTTCACATTTATCTGTCCATACGTATTTTATCGTCTTCCTTGTCAAATTAGTTAACGGGGTAGCTATCTTCGAAAAATTTTGGATAAATCTTCGATAGTACCCTGCTAACCCTAGGAAACTCCGCACCTCAGTCGGCGTTTTCGGTTGTTCCCAATTCATCACTGCTTCCACCTTCGCTGGATCTACTGAAATCCCTTCTTGGTCACAGACATGACCTAAAAACTGCTCCTTTTCCAGCCAAAATTCACATTTGGTGAATTTCGCATATAGCTTCTCCTTCCTTAGTGTTTCCAACACTAATCTTAAGTGTTCAGCAAGATCTTCTGGCGTTTTAGAATAGACTAGAATATCATCGATAAACACAACGATGAACTGGTCCAAATATGGTTTGAACACTCTGTTCATCATATCCATAAATGCAGCAGGTGCATTCGTCAACCCAAATGACATTACCAGAAACTCGTAATGACCATAACGAGTCCTGAATGTCGTCTTTGGTACATCTTCCTTCCTAACTTTCAACTGATGATACCCCGTCCGCAAATCTATTTTAGAAAAATACTTTGCCCCTTTTAATTGATCAAAGAGATCATCGATCCTGGGCAATGGGTATTTATTCTTTATCGTTAACTTGTTCAACTCTCGATAGTCGATACAAAGCCTTAACGATCCGTCTTTCTTCTTGACAAACAACACTTGTGCCCCCCACGGAGAAACACTTGGTTGAATGTACTTTCTGTCCAATAGTTCCTGTAACTGAACCATTAGTTCTTTCATTTCCACAGGCGCCATACGATACGGTGCCCTTGAGACTGGTGCCGCTCCTGGCACAACGTCTATCACAAATTCGATCTCCCTATCCGGCGGTAACCCCAGTAACTCACTTGGAAATACATCCATGAACTCATTTACTATAGGTATTTGTTCCATGGTTGCTCCCACTCTTTGGGTATCCACAACATGGCAAAGGTAACCCACACAACCTTTCCTTAATAATTTTCTAGTTTGTGTCATCGTAAGGCAACACGGACGTCCCGGCAACTTAGTACCATAAAATACTACAGGAGGATGCTTCAACGACTTGATTCTCACACATTTCTTTTGGCAATCTATAATTGCTCCATGATTAATTAACCAATCCATTCCGAGAATTACGTTGAATTCTCCTAACTTTATCGGCATTAAATCTACCGATAACTTACAACCCCGTACTTCTACGTAACAACTCCTATGAATATCTTCAACAGGAATTATCTCTTCGTTTGCTACCTTAATGTTCAAAGGTATAGGTAATTTTTCGGGAAATTATTCTAGTCGTCTAGCAAAATCACATGCTATAAACGAACAAGTAGCACCCGAATCAAAAAGCACGTATGCATTTATGTTATTGATCGGAATAATACCTGCAACTACCTCCCCTGATGCCACAGCATCTTGGACCGTCATATTAAAAGTGCGAGCTATTGATTTACCTGGATGAGATGGACCACTAATAGCTAACTTACCACTATTTAGTTCCCTTACTTCCTTCTGTCCCCTTCTTCGGGCAATTCTTTGCTATGTGATCAGTTGATCCACATACAAAACATCTGTGATTTTTCTTCGGATTTGGACAGTTAGACGAAATGTGCCCTTCCTGTCCACAATTATAACATATTGCCTTTCCTTTGATACAGACTCCTAAGTGAGTCTTCCCGCAGGTTTTACAGGCCTCCATCATTCTCTTAGAATCCCCTTGTTTTACTCCGGTATTTCCAGAGTTAAATCCCTTCCTCTTTTGACCGTTTTCACTTCCATTGGCTCCCTCGGTCTTGGTTCCTCCATCAACCTTGCCCTTGTTTTTCTTATCCTTATGGTACTGGCTGAGAGTCTCATTCCCACCTTCGGCAATTATTGCCTTTTCTAATATGGTTCCAAAGGAAGTACTTTGGAACACTGAGATTCGGCTATAGAGCCAGGGTTTCAAGCCCTGCTCAAATCTCCTAGCCTTTCTCACTTCAGTGTCCACTTGATGTGGAGCGAATCGTGCCAGTTCATTAAACTTAGCATCATACTGGGGAACTGTCATCTCCCCTTGTTTCAATTCAAGAAACCTCATTTCCATCCTCCCTTGCATACTCGTGGGAAAATAGTTCTCGAAGAAAATCTCCTTAAACCTCTCCCACGTTAGATTTCCTATATCGGCCCTAGCCTGGTTTGCCTCCCACCAGAAGTTGGCCTCTCCTTTCATTAAATAGGTTGCAAAGGCAACCTTTTGACCCTCCTCAACATTTGCTATTACAAATGCCTTCTCGATTTCTTTTACCCAAGTCTGGACTTCTATAGAGTCCGTAGTTCCTTTGAACTCCGGCAAACCTACACTTTTAAAGTCCTTAAAAGTAGTAGCTCGTACTACTCCAGGAATCACGGGTACATTAGCCCCCGCTCTATTAAATGCAGCCGTTAAAAGGTTAACGAACTCCTGTATTGGATTAACCGGACCACCCTCCGGTTGGTTAACATTAGCGTCTTGATTTCGTTGTCTCCTTCTTGGCGGCATTTTGCTGTTAAGAAAACAACACATCATTATTACTTTATTCTTGTTGGTTGGTTATTATTTATAATAAAATAATAACTCATACTCATTACTCAATATTTTCCAAGAAAAGACTTATATTGATTCATAACTTGTAGTATAACACTACATTATTTACATTGCTCAGCCTTAGCTGATTACATTACCATCCCGCAATTACTTTCCAAAAATTGGGATTTTACACAAGACTACCCTTTGTTTATACAAAATAGGGTTTTACGTCACTACTAGATATACAATATTTACATATCTAAGCTACTCTAGCTATTACTAGATTACATCTGCCGTAAGGCATTCTCAAAATCTGCTCTGGCCAAACCGGCAACAACATCTCTACTGATGGTATGACGGGTCTGTCCTGCTTCTATCTGATATCCAGCTAACTGCTGCTGGAAATCTACATGAGAACTCCTATGTATATAGGACATCCTCTCCAACTTCTGTTGTTTAGTCTTTAGCTCCTGCTTGAGCTCAAAGACTTCTTCTTTTAAATCTCGGACCTTATCTATAGCTAGGACTCTATCATCGTGCTCCTCTTCCCACATTCCTTCCATACTAGCCTTGTCCTCCCGGACAGCTTGGAGTTCCTCTTTCAACTCCTTAACCTCTTGGCAGTAATGGATATTTCTATCCAATACTGACATAAACAATGCCTTCATTGATTCTCCCGTAGACAATTTCTCTGTAGGTGGAACCTGATCAAAGGACATCACGTCCACCTCCTCCTCTATCATTCCATCAAATATAGACATATAGTCTAAATCGTCTGAGTCTCCAGACTCAGTTGTCACCACTTCTGGTTCTACGGCTATAGAATTTGGTAGTATCTCTACCCGATTAACCGAATTCTCGCTCACTACATGTATATCTCTATACATACCATTTTCTCCTAACATCTACAATAAAATAATATAGTTTGATTAATACACGTCAGTGAAATAATAGAAACACATAACATAATATAATGCATTTTTATAGAGTTACTTTCCATCTTTTACTTCTTTATTCTTTCTTAAGGTTATGACTTAAGGTTCTATTTTCCCCCTTAAGTTTTATAACCTAGGCTCTGATACCAACTTGTAGCACCCCCAAATCCGGGTATCTTCCAACCCGACAGATTGTGCAATACTGTACAACATTCATATATTCATTCAATTGAAAAGTCTCAAAGAACGAATATAACTTATATATATTAAAGTAATATTTACAATTTCCCAGGTTCTATACCCATTACAAAGGTTCTTTGTCATAATATCAGTTACATTACAATAATAGACCTATACTATTATAAGACAGCTTAACAATCTGCCTTAGCTTTTCCTTTATCTCTTTTTGATCCTTCGGGACGTTCAGTCTTAGCTGCATTCATATGGTTCAAGCAAGAGTGAGCATGGCTAGCTCAGCAAGTATAACAATTCAATAACAACATGCTTGACACATACGAATCGTATATCTTCAATAACTGAACAATAGTTATGAAGTACTATTGATAATTCAAAATAGCACTTCATCTTTTCTTTCAAAATGTTTTACAATAACAACAATATTTAGTTAAAACATCCACTCCGGTCAAAGACCTTGAGTATTCATTCTTTATTGAAAAGGACAACCCAGAACGAATTATGTAAGCCCGATATTACTTACGAGCACTTTTAGGTGATCAGCCTATTGTACTCTATGTTGATCAACACTACATCCATTAAACGTATGTACGTTTAATCATTTGGCAACCTCACGTGCATGTCGTTTTACCGACAAAACATTTGTTTAACATTTCAGTCTTCTTTTGAAAACCATATCAAGTAGTTGACAAAAGATAGCAACATTTGATAATACAATAGTAGATTATCAAGTCTAGCCAAAGGGGATTGGCTTTAACCTCAACATACCTCAATTCATGCGAAAGAATACATGAATCTTAAACTTTTTCAGATTGAACTTAAACAAGAGTTAGAATACTTGCCTTTAGCGTCTGCTACGATAAATTATCTTTATGTTTAAGTCTTTCAAGTCCCTACAGTACATGATCACATAATGCCTTACATTAGGTCACATATAATCAAGTATGTATATGACTATATCTTACCTTTCTTCTCAATCTAATTGTGTATTAGATTCAGTTACTATTCATTTCGGTTTATCATTACCATTGCATTTATCCTTGACTAGGATATCTTAACCTTTACATTACATTCCTTAAGGTTTAACAAAGTTTAAACAATGTTAAATTATCTTCCTTTAGTTTGCTTTTATTCCCGTTTCCTTTCTTTGTACTTAAAACATTCTTGATCATCCTTGTTCTGAGACTGGCGCTGCAGCGCCGGTCTTATATTCACATCTCGCGCTGCGGCGCGAGCCTTATCCTTGTATGTACCGGACTTGGCGCTGGGGCGCGAGTCCTTATGTAATGGGTCGCGCTGCGGCGCCACTCTCCAGAGGTTTTTCGTACTGTGCATGGCGCTGGGGCGCGGGCCTTTTGTCTTGGGTTGGCGCCGCGGCGCCAACTCTGTGCACCAGATAAAAATTTCAGTTTTAAAATTTTGTGAACTTCCCGGACGCCTAACTTCTTCGTTATAAGTCCGAATTGGCTCGTTCAAAACCCTACGGTTCACAAATTACGTAATCTACATGATCATCCAAGAATTTTATCTATTTGACTTTGTTTGTTAAAATTCACCTATTGGTTCATTTTTAATGAAAACGATAAATGTTCATGAACGTTCAACGCTCGTTTTTTTGTTCTAAGTCGGAATCCGGTCATTTTCGAGTTCGCAATAAATGCCAAATATGACTTAACTCCATTGTAAAGCAATAATTCCGTGATCAAACATAAAATTTGACTTCCATTCCGAGAATTTTACGAATTCGACGATTGTCGTCCAATCGTGCAATTTTCGGCAAATTTTCATTCTTACGATTTGTTCAACATTACAAATGAACTTCATTCATCATGTGAACATCTCAACATACATAATACAATAACTTATTTTCATTGTTGGACGTTAACTCCTAATGAGCTTATAACTTATCAAATTATAAACTATCTAAGATTTGATTATTCATGACTTATGACAATTAGAGTTTCTTAATCATCATACTTTACATGTGCTTTACATATAACTTTACTTAGGTATACATGATACATATGATCATATAAATTCTTTTACCTTCATATCAATTCTCTTCATAACTCCTTATAAGTTCATATTATCTAACATAAGTTTATAACTTATGTTAGCTTAAATAACTTATTACCAACTTATGTGGCTTAAGTCCATGACTTACATATTCTTCTTGCTTCTTATCATTCATGTTTCTTAATCCATCTTTTCTTATCAACCTATCATGGTAGAGATAGAAGATAGTTGGAGAAGAAGTCTTACCCTTTTGAAGTCTTGGTAAGGTAGCTTTCTCCTTCTTCTTACTTATGGAATGACTTATGTGTAGCTTATTCTCTCTAACACTTAAGCACTTTAGTAGTCTAGATTATTTGAACAACCAACAAATGGCTTGTAAGCTTCCTCTATTTATAGAAATTACCAAGCTAGGGTAGTTTAGTTATTAAACCATCTCACCTCCTTAAGCCACCTCCTTACTATTCATTACTTGACTAACACAACACTTATCCTATACTTGATCATTACTCATTTAACTTGGTCATTACTCTTAATACTTGGTCCCTACATTAACTTGGTAACCACATATTAACCATATTGATATGGTTTGCCCCATGGGTCAACCCATTCATTGGACTCTAGCTTGGGCTTGGATTAAATTAACCTTTGGCTATAAATTAATAAACACTAATTGGTTCATTAATTAATAATTGGGCATCTCCCTTTAATTCACTTGGACTTGTATATAATTGTTAACCAATCTTCCAAGTCCATTAACATTTCTTAATACATATACTCATAGTTTATGTATTATTTTCGTATTCTAATTCCTATAGAATTTATATACGAAATTTCATCCTGCATACAACTTGTATAATACTTCATATTATACTCATTTCCATTTCTTGGTACAATACATAAGTATCATACCATTATTACATATTCATTACTATTTCGCCTTCCTTAACGTTCATAAATTAAGTCCACAAGCGAAATATCGTTTTTTCTATAACTAGATTTTTATTACATAATCCATCTCACCTTATTATTCCATCATTACGTATTTCTCGGAAATCCAAAATTATTTCCCGAGCAAATACCGATGAATAGTATTTTTCGAAAAATTTCTCGAAAAACTTTTATTTTCGTCTTGAAAATTCAAACACTTTAATTCATCCACGTAGCTCAAATACTACGACATTCCAACGTGACTAGGTTATATAACGACAACCATCTTGATAACACATAGAATAAGATTTTATTATTATTTAAATTTATAAAATCATTTTACAATAAGATCCGAATTTCTCGGTCGTTACATCGGGAACTTAATGGCGTAAGTGTAAATAATTATATGATTAATTATGGTTAGTCTTAATAAATTGGTTACAAAACCCTAATTCCAAATTTGAAACCCTAATCTGGGAATTTAAATGATTATTATATTGCATAAGTGTTATTTATTATAATATTAATTAGGGAAAAGCTTAATTATTAGCAAACCCTAAATTCACATTTTAAAAACCCTAATTTCTGGGTTAGAAACCCTAATTTTATAATTAGGGAAACTTAAGTGTTAATTTAGTAATTTTATGTTAATTAGGAAACCTTAATCCTAATTTTCAAGTTTTAAGTAATTAGAAAACCCTAATCTAATTACAAAATCTAATTTTTAAATTAGAAAATTATTTTTCTATTAGAAACCTTAATTAGTGGTTTATAAACCCTAATGACCATTTTGACCCTAATTGCTTAATTAGCAATTGTAATTAGGAAATGCTAATCCTAATTAGAAAGATTTAAGTAATGATTAAGAAATTTTAATATAATAAGTAAATTCTAATTATAATTTAGAAATATTAATTTTCTATTTTTGAAAACCTAAATTGGAAATTTTAGATATTTAACTTGCAAACCCTAAGGGTTTGGCCAATGTCCAAAATACCATTAAAAATTAAATGAAAATGACTAAAATACCCTTTGTCACATTCTTTAATGGGTGGAGTGTTGATCTTGCCAAAGATAAATGGTTGGTGAACTATCCTAACCCTAGCTCTAGCCCTAGTCATGTGTCCAAAATCAGCCATCTATTGCAATTAAGAAATATATAGGGCCCTTTTAGCGACAGTTTAATTAAGAAATTAATTAATTATTTCTAAAAATGATTTATTTTATTTAATAAATAGAAATAAATATATTTTAATTATTAAAAATACATAATAAATTCTGAAAAATTAGTTTAAAGTCTGAAAAATAGTTTTTAACTATTTTGAGTATATTTCATAAATATTTAATATTTTTGAAATATAAATGGTATTTAATTTATTTAATTATAATATTAAATAAATTGTTTAAAAATAGTTTTAATTCATGAAAAATCATGAAAAATTATACTATGATATTAGAAAATATTTTAAGTTATTTTTGATGACTTTTAATATTTTGTGATGAAATTCATTAATTAATCAATATTAATGATAATTAGTTTATTTAATAAATATATTAAATAAATTAAGAAAAAATAGAATTTATGATTTAAAAATCATATGAAAATGATTTAAGGGTTATAAAAATATTTTAAGTTATAAAATATAACTTTTGATATTTTGTCATAAAAATATTAATATTTTAATATTAAAAGTAATTATTGAATAATAGATTTAAATGTTTAAAAATCATATTTAAATGATTTTAAGGTATTAAAAATACTTTGTGATATTATAAATATATTATAATATTATGACATGTATTTCATTAATATTTGATATTAAATAAATATTAATGATAAAAAAATTATGTGGTATTTAATTTATTTAAATACGTTAGTAATGATTTAAAAATCAAGATAAATGATAATAATTATGTAAAAATTATTATGGGACTTAGAAAAATAGTTTGACTGATATTGAAATTATCTGAGATAATTGTTAAGTGTTAGGCAGAGTTTAATTGAACTTAGACTCGATAAAAGTCCGACTAGACCATCGGGATGTCAGTTTTGTGTCAGGTTCAACTCAGACTGCAAAAGTTTGACTTGATACCGAGTCCTATGTGTGTTATAGAATGATAGGGTTATGTGTTATGTGTTATGTGTTTAGGTTATTCTATGTATATATATATATATATATATATATATATATATATATATATATATATATATATATATATATATTATAGTATTATACTATGATGATATTATTCTAATATTGGAGATCTATATTACTAATATTAGGTCTTCGGATAAAGCGATATAAATTGCGTAGCGATAATCAACGGTTCAGGCAAGTTTGTTTTTACTTAACTCTACTAAGAGTTGTTTTATTCGGATAAGCTTATGGTTAATCATTGCTGGTTGCCATGAATTGTATTCTGTACATATTGCATGTATAAGTCAGGTATGAAAGGCTGATCACCTTCATTACCAGTTGGTTCAGATATATTTGTTCATATATAATACTTGTTCAGTCATAAATTTGTTCCTGCTAGTTCACAATTATATTATTGAATTATAGCCAGCTTATTATTCAGATTCTTTCAATCATGATATATCGTTATATTATTAAATTTAAACTTGCTGGGCAATCCTTATGCTCACCCTTGCTAGCTATATCATGATAAAACATTGCAGATTAAGACGAACGCGTCGGATACAAGAAAAGGTTAAAGACAGTTCCAGCGTTAGGATATGTGTGCAGCTAAATTGTATAAGTGTTGTATTTTAAGGTTATGTGTTAAGTAAGTTATGTAATGTGTATTAAGTTAAGGTTACTCGACCTTGGGGATTAGTGTGTAAGTTTAATGTATAAACAATTTATGTTTATATCTTCCGCAAATATAGTAATAGTTGTATAGAATGATCGAATCGGATCCGAGGTGATTTAGGACCTGGATTTGGAGACGTCACAGAACTGTCCTCTCCCGTGGAATTTTTGGTATTTGAACTGCATTATCGAATCTGCCCTCCTGCAACGTTAGTGACAGGTGTACAGAAAATTTTGAGTGTCTACAGATGCCCCTATTTACCATATTCATGCAATGCAATGCAATGGTATGGATAGGATAAAGAATCATAGACACTTAAAATGCAACAGGATAAACATGATGACATGTTTGTTAACATGATGTGAATGCATGATGCATATGTTTTGTTGGATTGTTCTCCAATATGGTAGGAAGATTACCGGATCCATGTTGCTTTGACCGAGGATAGCAATAGATAAGCAGCCTGATGAACTTTCATGGACGTGCGATCCATAGCTACCAAGAATCTTTAGGATTGTTGACATTGGGGTCATCACCAAAGTCTTGAATCCTTGATACAGACTTTATACTAAAGATGTATCTTTCATGTACAAAAGATTCTGTAGGGATGTAGCCTTTGTTTGTTTGAGGATGTGTATAATATATTCCATCATCAGGCCTCCCCGATGAGGATGATCCTTCCTGGTTTGTATCGCCAGGTCATATCAATGTTCTGTCAGAGTTACTGCCAACAGTTTGTGTTGTCAAGATTACCTGACCTTCGCTGACATGTATATCAACAAATAATATCCATGTTGGGAAAACTATCAAGGTTGCTTAACCTTCGTTGACGTATGCATCAACGGATGAAATCATTGGATGGCTTCTGATGCTTCGATAGGTTTACTTGCCATCGACTGAAATAACATCAAGGTTGCTTGACCTTCGTTGACTTATGCATCAATAGAAAATGTGTGACACCCCCGCCGGAGAATCTGAAAGGATTAGGGTGACGACCTGAATTGGCAGCATTGGACCTACGTAAGGTATTGCCGAGTGTGACTTGTAGCAGCTGAGATCATTAACATAGTGTACCTTGTGTTTGGGCGAACACCAATGAGTGATGTGTGGACCCATGGTTCGGTCTGAGACAACCAGAATTTTAAGATATTCTGCTCAATCGCGTAGCATTTTTATTCCTGATTTGGCTTTTTCAGCTTGTAGGATCTCCTTTACAACTCAAACTGGACCGAGCCGGAGGGGTGGGACCCACGTAGGGGTGCCGTAGGTACACCTGCAGCAGCCGCAGGTGGACCTGCGGCCAATCGTGAATGCCCATAAATGGGATGGTTGCTTTCACAAGTCATTTTCAAGTCGCGCCACGAAGGAAATCTCATAGCTCTTCTTCAGATCTGCTGAGTTCAGACGTCTTTCTGCAAATTTTGTCACTGTACAAGTGTTCTACACTGCCCTGGTAATGTATGCATGTCTTCTTTTCCAATTTTTATCCGTTGGAAAATAACTTTTTATATGAAATGCATCTAAACACATAGTAGTGAATATGCATGCTCATATGACTTGATAAAAAATATTTAACATAGTAAATGTTAGTATTAAACCATGCTGAACATAATGATGTGAAAGAAATTGACTTTTAAAACAGTCAATTTGGCACCATTTTTTTGCTATTTCTTATCCTATTTGAGGACAAATGAGCAAAGGCGGTAATGCAAAGTAATTCTGGTAATTAGGCTACCCTTATGGATTAATGACTTTAACATTTAGATGCATATAGTATGTATATGACTTTGGACAAGTGTGCTACTGAATGGCCACCTAGTCATGCCTATGTGCATGTGGATAGTCCTATTTATAAAAGAACTATGGCAAAAAAAATTTAAAAACGTAAGCATTGAGTAGTCATGAATTTTTAACTCTACTGTAGACGTACGTTAAAGTAATCCATGCATGCATGTAGTCATAAAATGCATTTTGAAAAGCTCCAAGTTTAGAAGATACCACACCCTTTCTGAGGTGATTTGGAGACTTGTTGTCCAGATATTATGGATATGGATCAGCCGAGTAGTTCCCGCAGGACCACTTCTGGTGTACGGAGGAGGGCTTCTGAAGTGCCTCGACTCCGTTCTATTAGATAGCATCGTCGTTTGGTGGAGGCGATGATACGTCCAGTCCGTGTTGATGTGTTGGACGTCGAGGACGAGGAGAAGGATGTTCCAGTTGAGGACCCCACTCCTACTGCACATGTTCCCCGTAGGGATTTGCCAGGCATTCAAGTGGCGAACCCAGAGCTTCTGGGTGATTTAAGTCAACATCCTTCAGTTTACCTGCACGCAAATGAGGTATAAATTTAGATCTTAATCTTCCTTTTTTCCTATTGATGAGGAGTAAAGGATTTTGATGTCGATCTGCATTTCTTGTAGGTTCCCGGCTTTACATAGCCTTAAGGGAACTAGTTCAGCATACACTCCCTATATCAGGCTCTACATCCAGATTACCGAGGTATAGTGCATGATTGGGGCTTTGGGGCGTTCTTTTCCATCCTTCCCCATCGTTATCCTTGGGGTAACCTCAGGGCATTGTCTGAGTGCTGGTTTCACCAGACTCAGTCTCTCCATTTGTTGGACTGTGAGGTGATGATGACGCCGATGGATTGGCGATTTATCATTGGTATGGAGTTTGGTGGGGCGTCAGTGCCATGTACATCAGATATTATCCCGACTACCGTCAGATCCTTGTTAGGAGTTTTGGCTGAGGCGCTCAAGGGCAGGACCGTCCGTACGGGTCCTTTGAGCATAGATGCTATGAGTGGGCTATTGAGTGAGCCCATACCTGCTGATATGAGAGTTAGGGATCACATTCTTCGGCGATTGTTCCTGTTAATCATTAGTGGTTGGTTCATAGCAGACAACTCTTCTACGGTGTATTTCGCTTTGATAAGGTCCACGCGTGAGGTGGACCATATCGGAGAGTATGATTGGGGTTCCTACACCTTTTTCTATTTTCTCAGGGCATTCGCATGCGTTTGTAGGGCTTGGCCGAGGCTTGGCTAAGATTTTATCCATTTCTGCTGGTGAGTATTTCTCTTTTGATTTCCCATGTACAAGTTAAGAGTGTTAACTGAGAGTAGATGTTTGCCTTTGTATTAACAGTTCTGGCCCTATGAGAGGCTCATATGCTTGCGTCTTGTGAGTGTGTTAGGATTGGATACCTATCCGCGAGGACGGCGATGACATCATTCCATACTGGCGATGGTCCTTGTAGCTGAGGGTTTTACTCATTACCGCATACAGCTGGAGTTATTGACAGCTGATGTCATCACATGGATTCCCTATTTTGGGGAGCACCTGGCCATTGGATTTAAGGATGGGTACCCGACTGGTGTCTAGTATATAATTTCCACCCGTAGGGTTTCTCTCTTTACATATGGAGGATGGGAGCTCTATTTAGGAGAGCGTTCTATTAGGAGCACCACATGAGAGATTCGTGTACCGATCCTGCCTCCTGCCAGACGTTATTAGCATGTGTTGCAGTCACCCGTCAATGATATCCCATTGTTGGGTGTTGACAGTTTTGCACTGTCAAAAGGTCTTTGCACTCAGGATATATTCAAGCATTGGTGGTCCCCTCGTACCATTGGAGCCCAGACCCGCGCCACGCAGTTCATAGGGGATATGGTTCCAGGATCCGTGATGATGACGAATTGGCTAGCATGTGTCTGAGATCCAACTCATTTGACACAGATTGACAGTTTGACCCAGCAACTGGATCGGGCACATTTCTTTATCCGACATTTGGGCAGAGATCCGGCAGAGGCAGATACTTTTGATCCTTCCAGCTCAAGCGCTGGCCCCTCAGATGACCCATTTGGCTTTGCCAGTGCTGATCCTCCATTGTATAGGCCTGACATCCCTATTGACAGAGATCCAGTGACTTAGGAGGAGTTACATCAGGTGGACAGGATTGATGATGTTGATATTGACACCATTATCTTCTTCTGATGTGTATTCTCATTATCTCTTTTGATAGGCCTCTGTTAGATATTGGGTGGTTGTGCCCCATTCTCGCTATATCTTTTGATAGGCCTCTGTTAGTAGTAAGGCGTATGTACCCTATTTTCCTGTATTTTTAGCTATACATAGATGATTTATGTAGATGATGATGTACTTAGGAATGTATGTACTATTTTCCATTCCCTACATCGTATTGCCATCTATTATCTATAATGTATGTGTCATGTTATGCATATGTATGTATGTCCAAAGATATTCAGCATTGACCCCTGGATGGTCTTATGATACGGCCTACACAGATGTCTTCTTCGACAGTCAACCGCATAGATCACACCCTACCAGTGTTGATAGCCTCCCGTCTGAGGTCATGGTATGATAGTATGTCACCTACAGACAGGGTGACTATGGATCAGCTATTACAGTATTCTATGACCCTCTTGATGTTTTAGGTTCCCGTAGGATTTGTGGAGGGTATGCTGGAGCATTGGATACCGGAGAGACAGGTTTTCTGTTTTAGTACCCAATAGTTGACTCCTACATTGGAGGAGTATGAGCGGTTGATGGCCTTGCCCTTAGACAGTCCTTGCGCTCACATGGCTGTCAGAGATATGTGCCGACAGCTCATGACCCTCACCGGGTTACGGCGTAGAGTAGTAGAGGAGGAGATTACATTCAGTCATGTATTATCCCAGTGTTTCCTGATAGATAGGCTTGGCTCATTGGACAGCTACGCACGACACTCTGGGAATTTCACCAGACTAGAGGATCAGTGGCATTTGGCCAGAGTGGATGTATTTGCGATGTGCATAGTGGCATATGTATACATGCCACGGTATATGGATGAGCTGGACATCAGTGTTATCATGGCAGTGAGAGCTCTCAGGGAGGGTCATACCATCATTCCAATTATTGTAGCGGAGACGCTGAGGTCGTCCACGTTTTGCAGCATTTATCCTGTCGAGGTATTCACAGGCAGTTCGGTCATGTTGTACGTGTGGTTTATGTCACACTTGAGACCGATTGGCACATTCCGCCAACACGGGTACTGCTTTACCCATGATATATCTATATCTTACTCCTTTCAATCATCAAAGTGTACAAACGCTATGTCTTGGTCAATATTCTTAGCGGTCGATATTCTCAGCGATCTGTTTGGCATCCTACCGTGCACAGGGCTCAGCTCACCCTATAGCTTTGTTACTCATGCTTCGGGCATGGATTATCTCCCTCTGGCTGGTTTAAGGGGCATGACTACCTACCACCCATTGGCCGTGATGTCACAGTTTGACCAGTTCCAGGACTTCCATCCTTTTGATGGAGCGTTAAGTCAGCGTTTAACTTCTCGCCATCTATCAGCAGAGCACGGATCCCAAGTGTATGCATGTTGGGATCAGTGTGAGATAGCTGCTTTTTCTGTTAGCCATCCGGGATGTTCGCCATAGAATTCTGCGTGGATGGAGACAGAGACTTCATCGGCTACGGCAATATCCACATCACCGAGTACTGATTCAGATGGTGGAGAGCCCATGGAGGACATTGATTCCTCCACCGAGGAGGATCCATTCACTGGGTTGCCAGGAGATCTCTTAGATTCTCCCAGTACTAGCACTGTCGTGATCCAGCATTCAGCACAGTACTTCGAGTAGAGTCTCCATCTGATGACCTTTGAGAGAGATCTAGCTAGAGCCTTGATGTTAACAGCCCTTGATAGGAGAGACGCCGCTCAATTAGAGAGAGACGAGGCATTAGCACATAGAGATGTCGCTGTTGTTGAGCAGGATGAGGCCAAATTAGCCAGAGATACAGTGATAGTCGAGAGGGATAATGCCATATACGCCCGGGATGTAGTTGTCTCAGATAGTACCACAGTGTGGTCCCTTACTACTTGCATGATTGCAGAGATGAGCACGTACATTGATGAGCACCGCGTCACCATGCAGATGGCTGTAGATATGCTAGCTCGTGTGGATACCCTTGTACATGAGACGACAGCTTTACCTCCTTCTTCAGAGAGAGATGCCATGTTGGGCTTGATAGCTCACATATACACTGATTTGTAGATGGGCTTGTATTTTCCTGCACAGACTAGCTTAGCCATTTTGTCATGCACAGTTCATATTGTATATATCAAAAAACATTATATATAGTAGGGAAATATATTTTTGTTCACTACCTTTTTAGTTATGCCTTATTGCTTGCTTGATATTTGCCTGTTTCTTCAGGGCTTGTGATCTTTATGTATTCTGAACTCTTCCTTGATGGATGGACATTGAAATGTCTCCGAATCTTTCAGAATGGATCGTTGATCCGTGTGTATTCCCTACCATCTTTGGTGTCTTGGAACTAGTTTCTGTAAGTAAATGTGGAGAGGAATGTGGCTTTCCTCTCTGAGGTTGACCGCACCACAGATGGTTGCCAGTACTCGTATTTAAGAGGAGCCCAGTTAGTTCCATCTCTTATGGATTGGTGTTTCTCTTTGAGGAACAACCGCAGCTTAGATGGTCACCGAGTCTCCCATTTACATGGGGAGGTCAGGTAATTCCATCCCTTTGGTCTGAAGCCGAATGAAATGTGGTGGATTGAAGGGTGATCCCAGTACCAGATGATAAGTCTGTGTTTTGGTAGGGGGATAGACCGAACCATGAATGGCTGCCTACATACTCTTGTTGAAGATGAGATCAGGTCTGCTTAGTTCGAACCTAGTGTAAGAGGTTCAACGCTGTATGTGGCAAAAAGGGTGTAGAGATATTTTTGTTATTTTTGTAATGAAAAGGGTGTAAAAATGTTTTTTGTTATTTTTATTTTATTGCGACCGGACCATATAAAATGGTTGCCTACGTATTTCTGGGCATTGGGGAGATCATGTCAACGTAGTTTGCCCTGTGTTTAGGACGATTTGCAGCCAACGAAAAGTTTAATCCCGTGTTCAGGACAAACCGCGGAGGAGAAAGTTTAATGCCATGTATAGGATAAACAGCAGGTGTGAAAAGTCTTATCCGTAGTTGGGTAAAATTGTAGATGTGAAAGGTTCAATCCCTGATGGGATAATCGAAATTGAGTAAGGGTTCAAAACCGAGTGAAAAGAAGGATCTAACGATCCGAAAACCAGGCTATTGGTTAGAAAAGCTTGTTTATCCCGAATGGGGCTGATGAGTGTGAAGAGAAGTTGTATGTAATGAAGGGTTAAAACCTGAAATGACTGGTGATCTGATGATCCAAAACCAGGATGTTTGCTTGATGGTAACCTCAGACATAGTACCGTTTCACGGTGTCCGAGTTGATGAGCTGTGGAAATTCATTGCCATCCATTTCCTGTAATCAAAGAGCACATCCTGTCAATACCTCCTTGACAATGAACGGGCCTTCCCAGTTCAAGGCAAATTTTCCTTTGGACTGATCTTGGTTGTCAATGATCTTCTTCAAAACCAAGTCATGCTATTTGAACTGCCGTAGCTGGACTTTTTTTTTTATAGGACCTAGCGATCCTTTGTTGATATAACTGACCATGGAACATAGATGCGGTTCACCTTTCGTCTATTAGAGATAATTGGTGATACTTATCTTGTACCGACTAGTCTTCATCCAGCTGTGCGTCTATTAACACTCTGAGGGATTCCATTTCCACTTCTGTTGGGAGAACTGCTTCCATCCCATAGGTTAATGCGTAGGGGGTTGCCCAAGTGGAAGTGCGCATTGATGTTCTGTAGGCTAATAGAGTAAGAGGCAATAACTCAGGCCATCCTTTATGGTTGGCGGACATCTTTTGCATGATCTTTTTGATATTTTAGTTAGCCACTTCAACAGCACCATTCATCTTTGGATGGTAGATAACAGAGTTGAGATGTTTGATGTGGAATTTATTGCACAACTCCTCCATCATTTTGTTATTGAGGTTCTTAGCATTGTCTGATACAATTACCTCTAGTTGTCCATATCGACAAATGACATTATTTCTAATGAAAGCAATGATGACTTCTTTGGTAACCCTGGGGAAGGAGGCTACTTCTACCCACTTGGTGAAGTAGTCGATCATGGTGAAGATAAACCGATGTCCATTACTGGCTTTGGGCTCGATGGGCCCGATCACGTCCATTCCCCACATTAAGAAAGGACAGGGTGAACTCATATTATGGAGCTCCATTGGAGGGGCGTGGATAGCATTCCATGAATTTGGCATTGATAACATCTCTTGACGTGATCCTCACAGTCAGCCTTGAGAGAGAGCCAGTAATGTCATGTTCTGATGATTTTCTTTACAAGTAAAGGGTCGTTCATGTGTGGGCCACATACTCCACCATAGACCTCATCCATGAGCCTCTGAGCTTGGTCTTTGTCTAGACATCTAAGGAGACCTAATCATGCATCTCTTTTGTAGAGTGTATCTCCGCTCAGGTAGAATTTCATAGCCAGTAGATGAATCCGCCTTATTTCAATTATGCTCGCCTCAGCGGGTGTAGATTCATCTTGTAAGTACTCATTGATATGTTGATACCAAGGGTTTTGGATGGGAGGTAGCTCATCAGATACTTCTCCAATGTAATTTCCATAGGCTGGTGCCTTTTGTAGGGCAAATGTGATGATTGGCATGTGTTCCTTGTCAGGTATGTGAATCAAGGAGGCCAAAGTTGCTAGCGCGTCTGCAAAATCATTCCTATTACGAGGAATGTGTAGAAAGGAGATCTCTTCGAACTCCGAAGCCATCTGTAAAACTTGTCGATGGTAAAGCAACAAATGTAGCTCTTTGGTTTAATAGATTCCCATGGATTGTCTGATTACCAACTCCGAATCCCCAAAGACAGTTAACCGCCTGATGCCCATTGAACGAGCAAGTTTTAGCCCCATGATATAACCTTTATACTCAGCTGTGTTGTTGGTGTTGGCAAACTGCAATTTGACGGCGACGGGATACTGCTCCCCCATATCGGATACTAGAACTGCTCCTGCTCCAGCTCCAGAACCTTCCATGTTTACAGCTCCATTGAAATAAATTTTCCATGTACGGCATGTATCGTACTAAAAGTGTTGCTGAATTGCCATTACCCCTTCATCGGGGAAGTATGTTTTCAAGGGTTTGAAATCCCCTGAAGGTGCGGCGGCCAGTTGATCCACAATTTCTTGTCCTTTAATGGACTTTTGCGTCACGTAGTCGATGTCAAATTGTTGTAGGATCAACTGCCATCTGGACAGCCGACAATTTAACATGGGTTTACTGAACACGTACTTGAGAGGATCCAATCTGGATATGAGATGGGTTGTGTGACTATACAGGTAATGTTGTAACCTCATGGAAGTCCATGCTAAAGCACAATAAGTCTTCTTAATCAGAGTGTACTTGTGTTCACTGATGCTGAATCTTTTGCTAAGGTAATAGATAGCTTGCTCTCGGCCTTTATCGTCTTTCTGACCTAGCATGCATCCCATGACATTGTCACTTATGGACAGATACATGAATAGGAACATTATCACTGTGTGGTACCAACATAGGAGCTTTGATTAGCTGCTCTTTGATTGTAAGGAAGGCCTTCTGACACTCATCATTCCATTTCATAGAGGTGTTCTTCCTTAATAATTTGAAAATAGGCTCACAGGTTGCTGTGAGTTGAGAAATGAACTTGCTAATGAAGTTGATTCTTCCCAAAACTCCCCGTATTTCCTTCTTGGTCTGAGGAATGGGCATTTCTGTAATGGCCTGGATTTTAGTGGGATCTAGCTCAATCACCTTGTGGCGGACTGGGAATCCTAGCAACTTGCCTGATTTAACGCCAAAGGCGTACTTGGCTGGATTCAACTTCAAGTTGTACTTACGCAACATGTTGAAGAGCTTTCTGAGATGGTCTAAGTGCTCTTCCGCCTTTCGGGACTTGACAATAATGTCATCCACGTAGATCTCTATCTCCTTATGCATTAAATCGTGGAAAATAGCCATCATGGCTTGCTGATAGGTAGCTCCGGCATTGATGAGGCCGAAAGACAACCGTCTGTAGCAAAAGGTTCCCCAAGGAGTGATGAATGCAGTTTTCTCACGATCCTCCTTAGCAACCATGATTTGATGGTACCCCACAAACCAATCCACAAAGGAGTACATGCCGTATTGAGCAATATTGTCAATGATAATGTGGATAAATGGCACGGGCAAACTATCTTTAAAACACGCTTTTTTTAGATCCTGGTAATCCACGCAAACTCGCACCTTTCCTCTAGGTTTAGGTACGAGAACGATGTTGGATATCCATTCCAGATATGTGGACACCATGATAATTCCAGCTTGAAATTATTTCACAATTTCTTCTTTAACCTTTAAACTCCACTCAGGTTTCAATCGCCTGAGTTTCTGCTTGACTGGCTTGAATCCCTCTTTAATGGGAAGGCGATGAAGGACAATGTCAGTGGACAAACCCACCAAGTCTTCATGAGACCATGCAAACACATCCTGGAATTGGGCTAGCAGTGTAACCATGTAATTCCTATGGTCTGGAGTGAGGTCTGAACCAATCTGGATTAACTTAGGGTTTTCTAAGGTTACGAGATTGAAGGACGTGGTTTGATCAAGGTTGGGTTTAGGTTTATCTTCGACCCATTCTTTGATCTCCTGAGGTATCTCAATGTCCTCTTGTATTTCCATCAAGTCTGAGTCCAGCTTTTCATCAAAGCTACAATCCTTGGTGAGAAAAGGCATCTTATCAGCAAGTATAGGCACATCTAAATTCAGAGTCCTGAAACAAAATATGTTTTCACTTAATATATATGAAACTGTTTAATCATACAAAGTGTTAGCATGTACTGACAAAACAACTACTAATACTGTACAGAAAAGTAAGCAATTATGATTATCTACAAAAATCATAATTGCTTACTCCATCAGAATTGAACCTTCCTGAACGTGGATTTATTGGAGGTAGAAGTGAGGTAATCCTTCCTTCATTGATCAACATCTGAAATATCTTCTCCATAGGTTGGCCCAGGTATGTAAATTTCGTTCTATTGGAAAATCCCGACGGGTTTTGGCACTTGCTCTCTTCGCAACTTTATCCTCCAGTGTTTCATTTTTTGAAGGTGATGATGGAGTATTCATAACAAAAGGGAGGAGACTAGCATACTCCTGGCTGACTAATTGGCGTGTGATTTGATGCTGATGGATCACCGGTTCTGCCAATTGCTCAATTTGCTTATATAGAGCTTTCATCTTTTGTTCCATTACAAACTGGAATTTTGCATAATCCCACTTGTTAATACCGTCTTTAATGGTCTGGGATGATTCACCATTAAAATTGGAACTCTATCCATTGCTCCAATTAATCATATTGACCTCTTCCTCTTTGTGTTGAGGCAGAGGGTTGTCTTGCACGTGAGGTTGATCTGGCTTTGTGACCACGATCTCACCGTTGTCTATTAAATCTTGGATCTTGTGTTTCAAGGTCCAACAATTTTGACTATCATGTCCAGGTGCCCCAGCATGATAAGCACACTTTCGAGTAGCATTGAAACCTTTCCCATTCGGGTTGGTGGATAGAAGAAGATGTGTGATTTTCTTCTGAGTCGTCAGAAGCTTGAGAATGTTCTCGAGTGAGTCCCCTAGGGGTGTGAACAATCGAGGGCATTTGTGTGATGCCCCCAAATTCAAACACTCATATCTCGAATTTAATTTATCACGTACTAATTCTAATATCACACTAAAATCATTAACAACAGAAATAATAGAATAATTTACATTGATATAATATAAATATTCACGTCACAAGGTACCGTAACCATTACTACAACAATCCAGTGACTAAACTTAAACGTAACTTAATCATCCTTAATACATCATAATAATCATAACAACAATAATAATACTACTCTTAAAGAACTAAGCTATTCTGTAGCCTTTCCCTTTCCCTTATCATTTCCCGATGTACCGCCTTGCTCTGCCTTAACTGTAATGGTTTTAGGGAAGCAAGAATGAGCAATAAATTTTCCCAGCAAGTAATATAGCAATAAGAATAAGCAGTTATAACGTTTGAATCTTCCAAAGTATAACAGTAAATGACAGTTCAAGGATATCAAGAAATGTCAAGAGTGTTCAACAAGTGTCACTATAGACTGAAGGATATCAACAACATTTCAAGGGTTAATAAGAACGAACACTAAGCAGTCACTAAGGACTAAGAACTCTTACTAGAATTAACAATAATATACTGTAATCCCAATATAAACGAGTACAACAGGTGATCAGTCTAAAGTACCCTACGTTATGCATAACATTTAATCATACTCATGTGCGCACGTCAGTTCCCCGACAATATAAACTTTCCCTTTTTTAAGAGGGTTGTTCATCTCAGTAGATTTACAAGAGTCCGCACCAAGTCAATTGGTTTGGATAGCTTTCTAACATATGATAATAGTCCAACCGAATCAAAGGCTTAGACAACTTTTGTAATGCATTTAAGAATAATAAGTCCAATGCTCGCAATAATGTCAAGGTATACAAATGATTTCTGAATAGTAACAGATATTTGTTCACTATAAGTATGGAAATAATTCAGATTATACAATATACAATGTAACGAATTTAGAAAACGTGCATTCAATATGATAATCAAATGAAGTTGGAGAACTCGCACAAAATCCAAAGTTGTGTGAGTTAGGAGACTTGCCTTTAGCGTTGATTACCACTTATAGCGTAAAATCACTTCAATGAACTATGTTATCCTATTTATCTATGTATAGGTATTCATTAGTCATATACCTTGACGTACATATCCACATACATTTATCACACATATTTAAACTCATGTAGTTTATGCATAGTCAAACTCATAGATGCATAATTCACATTTACTTTTGAAAATCTTTAGTACTATATGCTCATCTTTTATTTGTATTTGCAAAATATCCCTTACTTCACGTATTTTTAAGTCGTTTCACATATTAAAGAACCCTTAAGCTAGTTTTGGCTCTTTATCAAAGTTACTAATACATTTCCATTTTTCAAAGTTTAAAAGAGCTCATTATGTCAATTACTAACTATAGTATTCATTAAACCACATAATATTTCCAAACAACCTCTTTGAGTTCATGCTTTCATAGTTTATAAAGTGTCTAACTAGATGTGTGAACATATCAATTATCTCTAGAGGCATAAAGCATCCTATCATATTTGTTCAAAAGTTCACAATACAAGCCATATAGTTTTCAACTCAATTGGTCTTTAATTATTAAGATGTCATGACTAACAATCTATACATGCAAAGTACGTTAAGTCCATACTTCATGTGTATTTACAAGGCCAACTAAGTTATAAACATATGCTCACAAGGTTAGATTCAAAAAGGCGTAAGGTTTTATAAACATGGTCTTTGTCTTTTAACTTTTCTTTCAAAATGGTATAATTCAATTCTAATCATACTAGAACATCTTGCAATATGCATTGATACATGTTTAAGGATTATGTATGTTCTTGGAGTTAAGTTAAAATATGATTTCTTGCATCAAACCATCACACAAAACAAAATAATTAATGTCACTGCAGCACCCCCCCCCAGCGACGTGGGCATTTACACTACAAGACGCCCCGTCGGGGCGGGCATGTCCCCTGCTAAACATCTCCCCCCCCCCCGTTGGGGCGGGCCTTATACGTAGCATGACCCCCGCCGAGGTGGGCATGACTGCTACCTTACGAACACAGGCATCCCCTGTTCGAGCAATTATGCAATTTTCAACCCAACAACCATCCAAACAACAATGTAATGATGTATAATTGATATAAACTTGCTACAAGACATCCCTAGCATGTTTCTAACAATCCCAAACATACAAACAATTAAATTCAAAGATCAATTCAAGATTTTTGCCATTTTTCCAAAGTTTAACACATTTAGCGATTCTCTACACTGCGGATTCGTTACTTGACTAATTTACTTCGTTTATCTTTCGTTGATTTCGTATTTAACCATATTAACAATGTCCAGCATCAATTTACACATTCTAGTATGCTTCAACCATAAACTTTTCAACTCAAAACAAGTATTTTTGTAATTTTCTAAGAACTTTGCAAAAACTTGAGTTTAGGAACATATAGAGGAATATTACCTTTTGTGGAGTTGAATTGCTACCCTAGCTTCACTTTGCAGATGATATAAGATCAACCCAACTACACTCACACACAACTTGAAGTTTTTTTTTTTGACAGAGAATTGGCAAAATGGCTGTGAATGAGAAGGGCTCCATTTATAGGAAAGCTTGTGACCAATTTAGGCTTTACTCAATGAATTAAACCATTGGAATGGAGAAGAAGCTGATGGTTATGAAGGATTTGGTGGAAGAGTACTATGAATACCACTCCTCTCTTCATGATTTGCTAGCTATGTGGTTGGTAATGAGGGACTAGGCCAATGGCCTATTACATGAAGAAGAAAATAGAGTGACACTCAATTTGGGACACTACCAATACTCAGCATTTGCAAGCCATTACTTAGCATACTTAGGTTTATTTGATATATGTCCACAATTAAGCATGCATATACTCCCACTCCTAAATTTCACATAGAATTATACAATCCATGTACATTGGTTTATTTCAAATAATATCTACCCTAGACTAGGATATAATTTAATTGGGTACCAATATTACTCCTTATTCTAATTCTACATAGACTTTAAAATAATCACTTATTATTAATTATTTATTTAATCAAAGTTGTTTTCTCTCATAGGTTTAAAATTCTCATTTAATTAATCACACACACATCTTGATATCACATAAGACTTTTTCACACAACTTAATAATTTACATAAGTTAAGCTTACTTTTATCACATATAATAATTATTTACATTCCAATGTCACACCCCATTTTATACTTGAATGAAAAACCTTATTATATATGATTTCTCCTTACACGTTATTATTCATGATAATTAATGAATAACAATTAGTCAATGACATTATTTATTTATTAATAGTACTAATAAATTTAACCCATTTCATCATTAATTAAATTAGTACTTTCTCATATCAACCTTTCCACACTAGGCATAATTCACAAGCTTAAACTAAGCTTCTCATCACTTCTACTACATTGCTTAATTATCATATGCATATTTAATTAATTATCACAACTCATGCCAACACTATATATATATATATATATATATATATATATATATATATAAAATGCAAACAATCTTTATTCTCCATATTATAATTTATTAAAATTTGCGGGTATTAAAGTTTGGCTTCTCCACCCTTAGGCAATGAAGGATTTGAAGACTGTGCTTGAAAAAGAGAGTAATTTCTCCTTTGGATAGGCATATTCTGACTGCCCTTCTGACCTTGTAAGATCAAGAAAACATTCTCCTCTTTCTTTTTAGGGACCATTCGGGGGTTGTTTCCATAATTTCTGGACTGGATGTGCTCAGCAACAGCTTTAAGGGCATCTAGGTCTTGAATCTTTCCTAACTTCAATCTCATCTCAGCTATCTCCCCATGTTTAATCATTTCAAAAAACCAAAAATGGTTTGCCAATACCAGCTAAGACTCTCTCACAGAAAGGAGCTTCTTGTATATCGATGAAGGTCATCACCATTTCTGACTCATTCATAGAGGGAACAACTTGAGAAGCAAGGCGCCTCCACCTTTGAGCATACTCTCTAAAAGACTTTGGACTATTTCTTAACCTTGGTAATCTAGTACAGGTCAGGAGCCATCTGAGACTAGAAGCTATATTGAGTGAGGAAGGCATGAGCTAGCTCTTCCCAACTACGGATCTTTGAGTTGTCTAATCTGGTATACCACGAACGGGCTTCTCCAGTCAGACTCTTTTAGAACAGCTGCATTCTGAGCTTCTCATCCTCTGCGTAAGATCTAAGTTCTCCAATGAACACCTTCAAATATGTGTAAGGATCTCCCAACCCGTCATACTTTTCGAAATCAAGAGTTTTGAACTTCTCTTGATAATGAACACCGGGAATATACAATGGTCAGCATATGAGACACTCCCGTGTACTCCAATTGTAACAACCCAATATTTTCTATATAATTAAATTAGAAATTTTGCGTATAATTTTTTTTTTAATTTAAGGATGAGGATTTGTACAAGATAATGTGTGTATGTAATTATGTAATAGATAAAAATATATTTATTACATGAATGTTTACAAATAATTTTTATTTCAGAATTATTGATTATTATAAAGCATATTCTTATAATAATTAATTTTATAGTAGAAATATTTTTATTAATTATTTTTCATGAAAATATAATTATATATTATTTAAATAATATATGAAATAATTTTTAGAATTATTATAATAATTATTTATTTTATTATATGAATTTATGCAAGATTAATTAAGTTAACTATTTTAACTTAATTAATAATGTTATATATGAAGAATAAATCAGATATGGAATCCAAACCCTAATTTTGAATTTTTATCAATGGATAAGAATAATAATATAATAATATTATATTTTAATTTTTTAGTGCTATAATTATGTACTGTATATTTGTACACTGATAATGATTGGTCAATTATGGGGTATTATGATAAAACCCTAATTTTATTACAAACACTAATTTCGAGGTCAAATGAGACTTTAAAATCTATTAAGGCAATATGTTATGTGATTCATGATAATTATAATTATTAATAATTAAGAGAAAACCCTAATTGTAAAGTAAGACCCTAATTTCGTAAATTAGAAACCTTAAATCAATAATTAACTTATTGATAAATGAAAACTCTAATTTAAAACTCAGGTTGAGTTTGACACTGTTATATAACTGTGTTATATGGTGCATGCATGCTATGTATTATATGACTTTTTGATTAATTAGGTATACCCTAATTAATATTTAGAAATATTAATTTCTAGAAACCCTAATATTTATTTTATAAACCCTAATTTATTTAAATTGTAAACCCTAATTGTTGATTTGGAAAGCTTAATACTAATTAGTGTATCTTAAACCTAATTAGTAAGGTGTTAAGTAATTAAAAACCTAATTAATTAAGAAACCTTAATTTTGTATTTTAGAAACTAAAATTTATTATTTTATTTTATTTTTACAAATCCTAAATTGGAAATTTTAGGAAATTATTGTTAAACCCTAAAATGGTTCAAATCCTAAACCCTAACCCTAACCCTAAACCCTAAGGGTTAGATTAGATTGTCAATAATGCCCTTAAAATTAGAAATTAAATTGACCATATTACCCTTTTTGTATTATTTGAGAGATAACTTACAAATCTAGCTAGAATATGTAGTTGGTAAACCACCAAGATTGCCCATGTGACAAATATAACATAAGTCAGCCATATATTGACAGCTAATTTAGCCAAAATCATTGCACCAAGAGATTATATAAGAGTTAGAGAGAGAGAAAGTACTCATTTTTGTTCATTTCTTTCTAAAGCTCTCACCAACTCTCTCTCTCACTAAAAACCCACGAAATTATGTAGTATATCAGCTCACAAAACAAGCCCCATGATTTTCCTTAACAGATCATGAGGCTAGAATCAATAATTGAGGCATAAAGGTATAAAATCCTAAGTCAAAATTTTGATCTTGTATGCTATGATAGATTTATTGTTTTTATGTTTAAACATGTCATATGTAGTGTTATTAAGTTATATGGGTTGATAGATGTTGGATCCATAACATCTATAAGCTCAGATCTAGTGTTTTTGCAAATCTGGAAAAATTTTAAAACCTTAGTCTGACAACGAATGTCAGGCCTTATATCTATGTGATCTTTAGTTATTTTTGTGATTTGAAAGTTTGAAGTTATAGTCTGTAATGTTATGAGTAATCTGCAAGTTGGTTCATGATCATTGAATGCGTAAATCAGAAGTTATTCACGGTCAAAGTTCGTTGACCAAACACGAATTTAGTTTTCTGGGTAACCCAGAAAACTGAAGAACGTGTTCGGGCACTGACTTTTACCGGCTTTGCTTTTGTTTCTGTAAAGTTGTTTGGATCAATATTTGTATCTATATTATAGTATGTCATGAGTTCTACAAGTTCATAGTACTTTCGAACCTTAACAATTAATAGATCAATTGTGGTAATCGGTCAAAAGTCATTGACCGTTAAGTCTTACTGCCTGGGTAACCCAGAAATGTTGAGGCAGTGGTCTGACAGTACTTTAGAGACTTAGATCTTGTAATGTAATGATATCTGGACACTATAAATGACCAATGAAGATACCCTAGTAGTTAGTCTACAAGACCCGACGTCTAGAACACCTGTGACATAAACCGATTAACCGGAATAAGGCCACCAAGGTCGTTGACCGGTATTAACCAAATTTTTCTGGGCAGCCCAGAACTTGATGAACAGCCCTGACAATCATTTTAAAGGCTCAAATCTTGCATCTGAGTTGATGTATGACCAAAATAATTCCGAATACTTGTAGTTCTACATTTATACTACACGATCAATGCTTTAGATCGACCATAACATGCAGGAACAAAGAAATTATAAGTGGTCAAAGTTGATCCCTCGAGCACTGACCTGTCAGTGTTCTTGGGCTCAAGAACACCTAAGGTGACACTTTTCTGTCGCCAAATGCTTTAACGACGGACTTAGTAAATTTTAATTAATTAATTTCCGAAAAATGAATAAAAATAGAAAATAAATTCTAAAAATTACAAAAATAGTTTTAAAAATTATTTTAAATTCCGAAAATTAGTTTTTAATTATTTTGAATATATTTCATAAATATTTAATATTTTTGGAATAATAAAAGCATATAATTTATTTAAGTATAATATTAAATAAATTATTTAAAAATGTTTTTAATACATGAAAAATCATTTAAAATTATATTATGGTATAAGAAAATAATTTAAGTTATTTTTGATAACTTTTAATATTTTGTGATGAATTTTATTAATTAATTAATATTAATGATAATTAAGTTACTTATTTAATGTATTAACTAAATTATGGAATATAGAATTAATGATATAAAAATTATAGAAAAATGATTTAAAGGTTATTTAAGTTATAAAAAAATGACTTTTGATATTTTGTCATGAAAAATATTAATATTTTTTTAATATTAAATGATATTAAATTTATTTAATACTTATATTAAATAAATTAGTTTAAAAATAATTTTAATATTAGAAAAATCATTTTAAATGAAAATAAATAGTTTAAAAATATTTTAAGTTATAAATTATAACTTTCAATATTTAAAGTTAAATTTCATTAATTAATTATTATTAATGATATTAAAGTTATTTAATAATTATATTAAATAAATTAGTTTAAAAATAATTTTAATATTAAAAAAATCATTTTAAATGAAAATAAAGTGTTTAAAGATATTTTAAGTTATAAAATATAACTTTTAATATTTAAAGGATAATTTCATTAATAAATGATATTAATTTAATATTAGATGATATTAGATTTATTTAATAATTATATTAAATAAATAGTTTAAAAATGGTTTTACTTATTTAAAAATCATTTAAAAAGGAAATAAATGAATTAAAACTATATTAAGGACTTTTAATATTTTGATAAGTAATACATTAATATTTTAATATTAATGATAATTATTTAAAAATAATTTTAATTCTGTTAAAAAATCATTTAAGTGTAATATTAATATTTTAAAAGTATTTTGAGTTATTATAAATAACTTTAACCTTTTGGCAATGGTTTCATTAATAGTTTAATATTAATTAAATATTAATGATAATAGAATTGTTTAATATTTAAATCATTTAATAATGATTCCGGTGTTTGAAAATGCGTTATAGAAGATAGTAAATGTTTAAAAATTATTATGAGTCATTTAAAAATAATATGACTAATATTTACGGTTGTGGAATTACAGGATGGAGTCTTAGACTCGGTAATTACCCGATAAAACTGTCGGTACACCGACATGTTTCAGAAATTGATCTGGACTTAGATAATTTATTGAGATATGTGGTTATTTGTGATTCAATGGTTATTAAACATATGTACCAATGTGATTAGGGTATGTGCTGACTGCAATAAGTAGTGTTATGTGTTATAGTATGTTATTCTAATCGAACGAACGATCTTATTAATGATAGGTCGTGAGATAAGCGATAAATCTAAATTATAAACTGTAAGCAGCGCTTCAGGCAAGTATCTTACCTTTGCATTTTCTTTATGCAATGGACATGAGTAAGAATGTTTCTAAATTATATTATTACTGTACAGATTATGAACCTTATATTATATAAGCTCATTGATTATCAACATGTTAGTATATGATAATTCAGATATATATATTCTGTTCGTTAATTTTTAGAAATGGTTAAATAAGTGTCCCCACTTGGATAATCATTGTATTTCATCACATATTGATATACCTTTGTAAATTACTCGTATACATATATGTTGAATTATAGATTATTGTTGAACAATATAAAACCTTTGATTTGAAACCCAGACAAGTATGAACATCCCTACACGGGAAAACAATTTATGCACCCAAGGTGGATAGAGTAAACGATCATATCATTCTTGTAATGTAGTATTGATCAATACAGGGCCCATGGGAAGTACAACCTAACGCCCGTAAGTTATGACGGTTTACAAATGAATTTCTGTTTAACCTTTTCGAAAATGAAAACAATGTTCATGGCATGTCACCTAAACCCTATTTATAGTCAATATGTAGTTTCAAAAATTTGAAAGAGAGTTGTTATATTATTATTATCGGTTCAGAATACTTCACCACTATTGACTTGTTGTAGAAGAATAGTACAAAGAAAATATTTAAATTCTTTCAGATTATATATATATAATTGCTATTACTTGCTGGGCACTCAAATGCTCATCCTTGCTTAATTTAAATATTTTCAACTAAGTGTGAACGATCAGAGAGCTCTGCTAAGAACAAGGAAAAGGAAAAGGTTGCTGAATGAATGAATGAACGTTATCTTATGTAATAGTTTAATACTATTTAGACAAGTATGATATATATTATCTATCATGGTTTGTAATGAATGTTTAAAGGTTACGTACTTGGGATTAGACTCTGATAAATGTAAGTTAAGTTTGATATTTATATTATTATTATTAGTATTATTCCGCTCATAGAAATGATATCGTGATGAACCGAGTTCGGGTTTCAAGTACCTGAGTTTGGGGTCTTCACACCAATCCTTTGATAGAACAAAGAGTTTCTTCCATTTAAAGGACTTTTTTCCTGATGTCACCGGTATCTAGATCTCCTTTGAGATGGGTGTTTCTAGGGTTTTTTGTCTGTTGTAATCAACTAAAATTCTGAATTTGTTTTATTCGAACCCAAGGTCCCTCCTTGTGCAGAGGATTCTGTATGTGTGGGCATTTTTGGGCCCTGAGTAAATTGATGTAGTTCTTTAAGTAGAACAGCCAAATCTATAATTTGTTTACTTAACCCGTCAAATTCTTCACGAGAGACTAGATTAAGATTAGTCTGGTCAAATGAAGACATAATTGGTTGTAGGATCGTGGCCTTTTTGGACTTTGAACGGGTAATAGGTCTGATTGTTTCCCTGTGAAAGACTTGCATAGTTTAGTCTTAGGGAATGTGTAAATGTTTACATGCTATGTGATGTATCCGTTTTAGGAATATTATCCTGCAAAATGGATATTAGTTGTTTGTAATATAGGATATCATGTTAATTTAAATATGCATGTACACATATTTCTTCATATTTCCCATTACAATGAGATGAATATGGCATGAAATTACAAGTAATTGACTTTAAGAGTAATTTTGAAATAAGAAAGGATGAAGAGACTTTCCTTCGCATTTGGTTTATCAGAGGCTAACCTATCTTAGGCTACTCTCGCGGCTTTTTGGCATGAAGGTTCCCAAATCATCGCAATTTACTCAACGGTAAGTTAATCCGGTCTTTCAACTGGAGCGAATTTGGGCGGTGCCTTTTCCTGAGCCTCGTTGGAATTAGTCTTCCTACGAGTCCAATAATCAAACATCGACATGATAGTCTCCTGATGGAGGAATCACACAACATACATTCACATACAACGTGTCTCACCGTTTATGAAAATGATGACATGTGCGAAGCACTAATATCATAAGCAGATATAGTGTAAAGTATTAAGCACAGTAAGTAAATGCATTCGTACACATCCATCAAATGTAAATGCAACATCTATACACAAACATATAACAGTTTTGAAAAGCTTGTAATAGCAGCTTAAGTCCTCTTACTGGTGAGGTCCCCAGTAGAGTCGCCATCTGTCGACGTTGGAATTTTTATTTGTCCGTTTTCTGTTCTTGTTCTTTGGCGTTCTCATGTTAGGTGAGATTTCTTTGAAAAAACAAGTTGTGAAAAGGTCTGACATTTATATGTCAACGATTTGACTATAAGAGTCACAGTTGATTTTTTAAATGGTTGTACCAACACAACCGAGAAAAGGTTTGCACATTGACCCAGTGATGTGACACTGCTAAACGGGTCTATGAAACCGAGATTCATTAGGGTCCGGGGACTTGCTTATGCGGAGGGAAGGTGTTAGGCACCCCCCGACATCCGTGTTGCCACGGTGACAACCACTTTTCAATAAACTGTTATATGAATGTGTGTGTGTGTGGGTCAATGTGCTGTTATTTGAAAGTAGTGTGAGGCCTCGTTCGCACCAATATACACAGGGTTTGAATTTATGTAAAAAATTCAGTTTTAAACAAGATATAGCAGTGATGTTTTGTAAAAGAGATTTTTTTAAACCCTTATGCTCAATAGGAATTGAGGCCTTTTGATACTTCCGTTTTATTAAATGTTCAGCTCGATTGCTTTTATTTTCGAGATGCGAAGCATCTTCGAGAAAATAATATACAAAGCAGTGCCGAACTCCTCGTGGGCATGAAAACCATATGAGAAAATCTAAACACCGTGAATAAATTTACATGCTGCTTACAGCTTAAAATGTCCATCACGGGAACCGAATCTAGATTCAGTAAACTGAATCTATGATCACATGATTCTTAGGATGACATGATGCCGCAATTCATATGAAAGCAGTAAGCAGTTATATATACATATATATATAAGTTGTAAATATATATACACAGACATGATAAACTACCACGAAGCACCTCCATGGGGGATCAGAAATGTAAATAAAGCTGTAAAACCAATCAACCACCAAGAAGTAAACACAAGGCGGGATGAATCGTAGAGAAAGCGGTAAAAACGATCAACCGCCACGAAGTAAACTCCAAGCAGGACGGAATATATATATATATATATATATATATATATATATATATAAATAAACCACAGACCGAAGTCCGGACCTACACACGCAACACGACTCTCAACGTGAAGAATAGTGTGTGCAAAGATGAAGAGAAAGACTTTAAAATGTGTAAGAAGGCATATAGTGGATTACCAAAGAAGACTTCAATAACTTGAAAGGGATGAACACTCGGCTCCCGCCGGTAAAAAAGTAGCTATATATGAGCTTACAAGTGTTTAAAATGAGAAAGCACTCAGTTTAGGGTGTGTACAGAGCAAATTTGACAGGGCTTTCTCGCCTTTTTTTTCTTAAAATGGCCACCCCAAGCCCTCTATTTATAGAGGGGGGAGCCACAAGTGTACCTGCGGCTAGCCACAGATGTACCTGCAGCTACCCGGGGTGCCCCGGGCTCTGTGGGTTTCGCCGTCTCGAAGTACGTACACGCGTGCAACGTAATATCTGCTCAAACTTTTAGAACTTCAATATGCGCATCCAGTTGAGGTGTATAAGAAATTTTTTGGCATGCTGTTGCCGAAAGCTAGACAATAACATGGGATTAGAGGTTGTACGATGTCAAGAAGATGGGACCATGCCCTTGGTCTTCAAGCTTCAAATTCTATCCGGTGTGCTGTCTTGTGTAGTAGTCACTCGAGATTGGCGCTCCTTGTTCTTGTACGATATTATTGTGTAGAATTTATGTATGTTGTTGTTGAGATGACGCGATGTGAAATTGGTATGGCAAAATAACGGTTCTGACCTTCACCGGGGTTATCTCCGGGTTGAGCTATTTTGGTGGTCGTTGCTCAGAGTTATCACTGAGATTGGATTGCTGCAGTTGTTGACTGTCCTCAGGGTTGTATTTGAGATGAGCCTAACTTCCCAGGGTTATCTCTGGGCTTATGGAATGAGTGCCTCGGGGCTTTTGCCGAGTGTTCTGAAGCTGTTTGCATGGATTTGAAACAAGCATTTTCGGGATTATCTCCGAAACTGCAACTGCACTTCTTGGGGTTATATCTAAGATTAGCATTTACTATTTCCAGTCTTATTTTTGGGACAGGAACTGAGCATCTCGAGGTTATCTCTGAGACAGAACTGTCTTCTCCGATGGAATTTTCGGTATTTGAACTTCATTATCGAATTTTCCCTCCTGTAACGTTAGTGACAAGTGTACAGAAAATTTTGAGTGTCTACATCCCTGTCTGGCTGTGAACTTGAATTGGACTTTTGATTCCCTGATGATCCTTTCCTAACCCTTGTCCATGTTGAAAACCCAAGGATATCATCTTTTGACTTACCGACATTACCTTAGAAGAAACTCTGGGTTTCAGAGGTGGCGCCCCAATGGGTTGATAGTGAGTGTTGCTCACCTCAAGGACCTGGAAAGCTGACATGCTTAACTTCTGCATTGAAACTGATAAGGGGTATATCACTTTGAACAGGACATTCTGGCTCAGCACTGACAGTGACCAGACTACTATTAATGATATATTTAAGTTGTTGATGAAGAGTGGATGGGAAGTCTCCTACTATATGAATCCACGGTCTTCCTAAAAGTAGGTTGTATCCTGTAGTGATCTTAAGCACTTGAAAGGATACGTAGAATGTATGTGGAGCGATCTCCACAGGCAATTCAATCTCTCCGACAGCATTTTGCCAAGATCCATCAAAGGCTTTGATGATTGTATGGCTGTTTCAAATCCTGTTGAGATCAGTTCATTTTTTCCAATGTGGCATAGGGGTAGATGTTTATGGATGATCCTCCATCTATTAGCATTCCTCCAACCACATATCCAGAAGACATAACCGCTATGTGCAACGGTTTGTAATGACTCATCCCTTCGGGAGGTATGTCATCATCGGTGAAGGATATCACATTACTATTGAAAATGTGATCAACCAGATGATAAAATTTTTCAACATCCACTATTTTTGGCAAGTGGGCTTCTTCTAATATTTTTAGTAAGACCTTCCGGTGATCTTCTGAAGAGAAAACCAAGTCTAGAATAGAGATTTATTGTGGATCTTCTTTCAAGCTTTGAACCACCTCAGCTTCATTGTGTGCCAACTTGCGGAGGAATTCTTCAATCTTCTCCCTGGGCACTTTCCCCTTAGATCTGATGATAGGCTTCATCACTCGTTGACAAAGATATAGTTGATTTTCTTTAGACACTGCAGTAGTTGTATTGGATGTAGATCCTTCAGCCTCTCCATAGTTCTATGGCACTTTCTAGAGGCTGATGACAGGATATTGTGGCCTGAACGGCAATATGATTGACTTTGGTGCAACCACTTTCAAAGGGTTTTCAACGCCTTTGAGCTGAATTGGTTGAATTGAAAGTGGTGTGGCAGCCAAATCTCCCTCAAAGGATATAACTGCTATAACTTCCTTCCATCCTGGAGGAAATGTGTCCCCACTCTCAAATGATACAGTGTCGTTATTTGCCATTTGCAAGTCACCGCTGTTAATCATGTTTTGAATAAGATGGCAGAGTGCCCAACATTCCTCAATGCTATGACCACGAGAGTGAGTTGACATACTCCATTAGCATCAAATCGTTTTGAGTGTGGGTTAACTGGAGGTAGTAGTGCTGTGATTTTTCCCTCATTAATCAGCATATGTAATATCTCTTCCATCGGTTATCCAAAATAGGTGAATTCCCTCTTGTTGGTGAAGTCCCGACGGGCTTTAGCTTTACCTTTTCTAGCAATATTTTCCTCCAAGGTTTCACTTTCTGGAATAAGTGGTGGAGTGTTTGTAATAAGAGAAAAGAGGCTAGCATGCTCCTGACTGAACAACTGACGTGTGACTTGGTGTTGATGAACAACAATTCTGCCAATTGATTGACTTATTCGCCAAGAGACTTTAACTCTCGTTCCATCATGAACTGGAATTATGAATAATCTCATCTGTCAGAATTATCCTTGCTGATTTAGGATGACCCACTCACATATTTGAGGTACTTGGAGGTATCTCTATTGCCTCTGTTGATCATGTTAACCTCATCTTCCTTGTGTTGAAGGAGAGGGCTATCTTGAACATGTGGTTGGTCGGGCATGGTCACCACAATCTCACCATTGTCAATTAAATCCTGGATCTTATGCTTACGGGCCTAACAATCTTGCGTGTCATGGCCTGGAGCTCCAGCATGGTAAGCACACTTCTTTCTTGTATTGAATCCCTTTCCACTCGGGTTGGATGGTGGAAGCAGATGAGTGATATTCTTCTGAGCTGTCAGAAGTTTAAGAATGTTTTCAAGTGAGTCCCCTAAGGGTGTAAACACTCTGTAGACACTCGACATTTTCTGCATACCTGTTACGAACATTGCAGGAGGGCAGAATCGTCTTGCAGAGATAACCCTAGAAGACAACTCAGTTCAATCCCGAAGATAACCTTGGGATGTTCAGTATCACCAGCTTGGAGATAACCCCGAGACATCCATCTCAGACCCGGATACCACCGGAAGTTTCAACCTCAACCCCGGCGAAAACACCAGGAGTTTCGGTTTCAACCTCGGAGATAATCACTTTTATACCACTTTGATACTTTGATCTTGAATCTGATCATCATGATCTGATCTTGACTTGTTATGGATCATAATAAGGACTGAATCAATTAAGAATTTCATGGATCTAGAGAGAGGATGGCTTGGTTGAGTTAATGAGTACAAATGAGGCTTAATGGTGAACTTTCTCTCTCTTTAATCTATTATTTTTGATTCAATGTATCTTTATGTGGCAATTGGTGGCTGTGATTTAAGGCACATGTGTGATATCTAGAGTTGGTGAACAACTCAATATCATGGAAAGATTTACAAGTTAGCTAATAAAGAATGCAAAAAGGTCATTTTGGATATTTGGCTTTCAAATTTAATGGCATTTAAGTAATCTTGGCTAACCCTTAACCCTTAGGGTTTGACCCTCAGGATTTAACCCTAAGGTTTTGCAAAATGATTTTCTAAGATTTTCTAATTAGGTTTTAAAACAGGAAATTAAGCTTTAAAAGTTATAATTAGGGTTTCCTAATTATATTAAGATTTCCTAATCACATTCAAGCTTGCTAATTAGGATTAAGGTTTCCTAATTAATATTTAAAATTTATAAATTAACAATTAGGTTTTACCTAATTGTACATTAGGGTTTTTTACTTGTCAATTAGGGTTTTCTAACTAATTTGTTAGGTTTTCCCTAATTAGATATAATCAATAACACATAAACCTTTATAATTATCCTTTGAACTCCCAAAATTAGGGTTTTAGTATTCCTGATTAGGGTTTCGGATTCTCAAAACTAAAATTAGGGTTTCCAGAGCCGGTTTTAAGGTTTCTTATCAATCGTTAGGGTTTTCTAACTGAACGTCTATATTCTTAATATAACATTAGGGTTTGCTAAATGTTACTACTTATCTAATCAATCATTGACCCTTAACCACAAATGGTACACATAAAACCACATACACAGATATATATACCCTCGTACACTTAACCTTAATAATTGTCCACAAAAATTTTTAAATCCTTAAAAATCCTTCACAAAAAGGTTAAATTCATACACTTATTTTCTGTCTAGGTCTATTATTTAACCTTAACTTCATATTTTAAGATTTTATAAAACTGTGACGCCCCTAAAATTAGGTATACATCACTCATCTTGGGTCGTCAGATACAAAGTACAGAATACAAATACAACTTACTAATACAACTGTCGTGTACAATACGACAAAACATAAACTGCGAGTTTGAATACAAATATTATCTTCTAGAGAGTATTCATACTCAAAAGGAGTCCTCATTACATTTATTAACACACTATTACATAGAATAGTGAGGACTACTAACTAATACTATCATTCGAACCATCACTCCGTTCCCCGACTTGCCCCAGCTACGTTCTCATTTTCTGAAGAGAACAGTGAAAGAAAGGGTGAGCTCAACTAACCTAGTAAGAAATATTATGACTAAGATAATGCAGAATAAATTATCATTAGCCTTCAACAATGTTAAACTGATAAAATATAATAGACATCAAGTTTAACTGCAGCGGAACAAGCAATCCATTAAAAGAGTCAAGTAGAAAATAAACTCTACTATCTTTTATGATTTAAAAGGTTTTTCAACACTGTTATCGCTGGGACTCAGCTTAATAAAATAATCCACATCATCGAATCACCCCTGCACTACGGCCGAGGATATTCGTGTATTCATTAATGGTCATGATCATGCCAACAACTGTCCATCAATGCACTACGGGCCAATGAGGACTTTTACCACATCATTTGTAACATTACGGTCATGATTATACCGAATAATCCCTGGTCATAATCATACCAAGTCCATCTATGCACTACAGGCCACAGATGACTTTCAACATTTTATAAACATGAGGATGATGACAATGATATAAGAATTCAATAAAATAAGTTCAAGAATTAATTTATCCAAGAATTAACAACGTCTAAATTGTCAACATGATACTACTTTGTGGAGTAAAATTCAAGAATGCTTAGAAGAATATTTTCATGAAAAGATACTGGATGAAACGCAATTGTCAAGGATATTCCACAAATTTTATGGAGTATAGAAATCAAAACTTAACCAACTGAGTACAATAAAGAATTGAATAACAAAAGAAATCACCATGCATGCGATAGACCGCACAGACAGGTTATTCCAACATAATAATAAATAATGGAACCAGGTCCGGCGTAAACGCACAGACAGGATATTCCGACAGAATAATAAATAATAGAACCAGGTCTGGTGTAAAACACACAGACAGGATGTTCCAACAGAACAATAACAAGACGGAACCAGGTCCGGTGTAAAACACACAGACAGGATGTTTCAACAGAATAATAATAAAAACGGAACCAGGTCCGGTGTAAAACACACAGACAGGATGTTCCAACAGAATAATAGAAGAATGTCACCAAGTATAGGGTAGACCGCGTATACAGGTTATTCCAACAGAATAATAAGAAATGGAATAACAACAGTTCTCTTCATGAATAAGAAAGAATAACACCCCTTACCGTTTTAAAGAAGAGCTGAAATAAGGAAGTAATTAAGTAGTAGAATACTCTTCTTCTTTCTCTCTATAGTTTCTCAGTGAATTCGTAAGAAATAATGAAGGAATGAGCTGCTATTTATAGAAAAATAGAATGCATAATAACTAATCCATGAACGGTCCAGATTGATTACTTTAATCTGACGGTCCATATTTAAAGAAAATTTTTTTAAATAAAATATAATATATTCTATTTATAGAATAACTTTAATAAAGTATTCTGTTTTATATAAAAAGATGTTTCTGTTTTATTACGTTAATAATACGAATAAAACAAAACGTCATTATCGCTAAATAATTCATATTATTAACTGACAATAATTGAATCAAACTGAGTGACTTCTCACATAAACATTAATAATCAATATCGTGTGCTACTATGCAACCACACGTATTACTGTACTTTTACTACCGAGTAGTTCAACAGTAACAATGATAAAACTTCCGCCGTTATTTTTAATAAAATATTTTTGTCGTTTTCTCAATCCGACAATAATTCCGTTGTGGGGTCCACCAATGATTGTGTCGTTGTACGAATATTCCCTGTTAAAACGAATATTCCTCGACCAATCGAATATTATATAACAACTTGCGTACTTTGTAAAATTTATAAATATTACCCACAACTATAACATTATATCAAATTAACTCCATAATATTTAAAAATGATATTTATAGAAAATTCATCTTTATTTATAAAAGTTGGGGTCTTACAAAAATTATCTAAATTCTCGGGTTGTCACATTGGATGTGCTCAGCTTCGGCTTTTAAAACTACAAGGTCTTGAATCTTCCCTGATTTCAATCTCATTTCAGCCATTTCTCCATGCTTAATCATGTCGGAGAATGGCTTGCCTATTCTGGCTAGGACTCTCATAAAATGGAGCTTCTTGAATGTCTATAAAGGTCATCACCATTTCAGACTCGGTCATAGACGGGATAACTTAAGCATCCAAACGCCTCCATCTTTGGCCATACTCCCTAAATGACTCATTGACTTGTTTCTTGACCTTGGTATTGTGATACCGGTTTGGAGCCATCTGAGTTTGAAAGATGTATTGACTGAGAAAAGCATGGGCTAACTCCTCCTAGCTGTGAATTTTGGAGTTATCCAATCTGGTGTGCCATGCTCTGTCTTCTCCAGTCAGACTTTTCTGAAATAGCTGCATTCTGAGCTTTTCATTCTCGGTGTATGATCTGAGTTCTCCAATGAACACTTTTAAGTGGGTATAAAGATCTTCCAATCCGTCATATTTCTCAAAATCGGGGTCTTGAATTTTTTCGGATAATGAACCCCAGGGAAGATGCAAAGGTCTGAATATGAAATACTCCCGTGTGCTCCAATCCCTTTGATGGACCGAATGGTCTCTTCCATTTGTAGAACCTTCTTCTGAATATCACCGATGTCCTGATCTTCTTTAAGATGGGTGATTTCAGGGGTTTTGTTGGTCTTATCAGACTGAGACTCAGGTGCTAGAACTTCCTTGTCCGGACCCTTGGTTCCTCCATGTGTAGAGGATTCTGTGTGGAGGGGTATATGTGGACCCTGAGTTGATTTATGTAATTCTTTGAGCAAAACATCCAACTCTTTAATTTGATTAGTTAATCCTTCGAACTCCTCGCGAGACACAGGAGTAAGGTTAGATTGGCCAGATGTAGCCATGTTTGGCTGTAGGCTTAATGCCTTCTTGGACTTTGAACGGGAAACGGGACCAATTAATTCCCTTCAAAAAAGACTTATGTAGTTTAGTCTTAGGGAAACGTGAAAATGTTACATACTATATAATGTGTCCGTTTTTAGGAGTATTATCCTATAAAATGGATGTCAGTTGTTTTAATGACAGGATAGCATGACAGGTTTTGATATGAAAAGGGAATACATATTCACATATTCCTTTATATTTTCCATTACATTGAGATTAACATGGAAATGAAATTACAAGTAATTAAAATGGGAAGAAATGAAGAGACTTCCCTCCGTGTTTGGTTTATCAGAGGCTTACCTATCTTAGGCTACTCTCGCGGCTTTTTGGCGTGAAAGTTTCCATATCATCGTAATTTACTTGATGGGAAGTTAATTCGATCTTTTAACTGGAGTGAATTTGGGTGGTGCCTTTCCTGAGCCTCGTGTAATTAGTCTCCCGACGAGTCCAGTAATCAAACATCGACGAGATAGCCTCCTGGTGGACGGACCACACAATATACATTCACATACATCACATCTCACCGTATGGATATGATGATAGGTGCGAAGCACTAATATTACAGGCAGATATGGTGTGAAGCACTAAGTGCAGTAAGTAAAGCATTTTTATACATTCATTCAAATGTAAATGCAACATCCACACACAAGCAGATAAAAGTTTTGAAAAGCTTTTGAATAGCGACTTAAGCCCTCTTACTGGACATCCCCAGCAGAGTCGCCACCTTTCGACGTCGGGATGTTTATTTGTCCCTTTCTGTTCTTGTCTTTTGGTGCTCTCATGTTAGGTGAGATTTGTTTGAAAAAATAAGTTTGAAAAGGTCCGACATGTATATGTCGACGATTTGACTTTAAGAGTCGCCAGTTGGTTATTTTTAAATGGTTGCACCAACTCAACCGAAAAAAAGTTTGCACAAAGACCAGGTGATGTGCCGTTGTTTAACTGGTCTGTAAAATCGAAATTCGTTAGGGTCCGGGGGCTTGATTAAGTGGAGGGAAGGTGTTAGGCACCCCCCGACTTCTGTGATAACACGGTTACCACCACTTTTCAATTTAAACTTTTATCTGAATGTGTGTGTGTGTGTAGGTCTATGTGTAATTGTTTAGAAGTAATGTTATATCTCATTTGCACTTATATACAAAGGGATTGACTTTTGTATAAAAGTTCAATTTTAACGAGATTTGGCAATGATGTTTTGTAAAATAGGTTTTCAAACCCTTGTGCTCAATAGTAATTGATGTCTTTGATACTTCCATTTTATTATGTATTCGGCTAGATTGCTTTTATTATTTTCGAGATCTGAAACATCTTCGAAAAAATAAGATACCTAGCAGCGCCGAACTCCTTGTGGGCATAAGAGCTATCTAAGGAAATTCAGACACCGTAAATAATTTACAAGCTGGCTGCAGCTAAAAATGTCTATCACGGGAACTGAATCTAGATTTAGGAACTGAATCTGTGATCACATGATTCCTAGGCTCACATGACAAGGAAATATGTGTAAAAGCTAAAACAAGAACTGGATTTGAATACATCTAAACTATTTTAGCTTTATCGGTTCCAGTTTAGTCACCATGAACTGGATAAAATGAGAAAAAGCTAGATTAAGGCAAATCTAGCCCGCAGTAAAAGTTAGAAAACGAATTAGATTTGAGTAAATCTAAGCATTCCAGCTTCAATGGTTCCAGTTTAGTCACCATGAACCGGTTAAAATGAGAAATAGCCAGATTTAGGCAAATCTAACCTGTAGGATGATATATATATATATATATATATATATATATATATGTATATATATATATATATAAAAGCGACTCAAAATCCATATAGCTGATCGCAAATGACAATGATATGGTAATTAAATTTATTTATTTTTAATAAAACGGTAAATAAAAATTGAACACCCACCTTTTGTACCAGCCAATAGTTGTCGTAGCATAATAAAGATGGAAGCTGGTAAATTTTCAACGTACCCTATACCAAAAAAGAAATGGATGGATTCAAGGGATGCATCTCAAGTATAGGTTACACATTTACAGCAAAGAGATGCAACAAACTGAAGAGCCACATACATTTATCACAAGTAAAAAAGTTGGAATTTAGTTTTTTTGCACAAGTAAACTTCTAGTAATAAATTGAATAACAACAAAACACACTACTTTCAAAAGAACGGTGAAAACTTAACACTCCTATATGTGCATACACCAAGGACAATGTCAGGCCAATGTAAAACAATACCAACGAACCTAACCCAGGAAATAGATATCCTTAACGCCTCTGCAACACACGAAATTGATGGTAAAGCTAAAATTCCAATCAGAAGGGTCCTGTACTTCTCAGAAGACCTTTCAATATAACCATAGACTATTCAACTACATAGTAAGGGTCCTGTACTACATAGTAAGCTGAACAAATCAACTATTCAACTATATAATTGAAGTAATAAACGGACAAACTCGGTCAGTCCTTCAAACTTGGTTAATCAATCCCTCATAATTTAAAACTCTTGTCATTGTCAGGATTAACAAACTCTCAAATCAATCTCAATTAGAACTATGACTGCTATGATTTACATTTAAAAATTGTCCTCTTCCCTTATAAGGTGGCATCCTAACTGGATCAACATACTAAATGGACATATCTTCAGCAGTGTTCTATTTTGATAACAATTGATTTCTTTAAAATTTTAATTAAAAGAGATGAACTATAATCCCATTACTTACCTAAAGAAAAATCAATAATTATATTCTTAGTCTTGATAAAATATATCTAAACTACATTCAATTATTAATAGAGATAAAAACAGTTAAAACTCATCATTTTGATCAACCGAGGAGTAAAACGAGATTCAAAATTGTATAGCAACCATTAAAACAATGACCAGCAATGTTCATAAATAATAACTTTTTCCCCTCTTTTAGTCAATTGCAAGGAGAGACAGCAGAACTCATTTAAATATGTCCTCAATTCGTAAAGAAAAACTATGTCCTCGCAATTACTGATACCATAATACATTTCCTTTCAAAACTTGCATCAATCATCTTAAGATATTCTTCCCATTAATCATCGCCATCTAATTGGTCCATTTAACATGTCAATCAATAAATTATAATTCAGCGTTCATTCAATAGGCATCAAAATATAAAATGGAATGCAAGTAATAGCATTGATTTCATAAAACATAAATATCTGTTGCTACATCAGACTTTGAGAAACCTGTAAACAACTCGATCCTAAATACATCTTTAACACTCTAATAATCAAATGAACAACTAAACTACATAACAACTAAACCGCAAACTTTTTTGAAGCTACTCAACCTATCAAACTAAAAACCAACGAATAATAAACTTACCCCTCAGATCCATATACATATATAATACAGTAAATTAAACTAAACCTTAAATTAAACTAAACCTAACTGAAACTACTATAAAAGTCGGTTGACAATTTGCTTTACCAACTCCTCCTTCCCAGTTAAAATTAGGAAAGGAAGATACTGGAGCAACAAAAGACGATCAACCCACTAACATCATCAAAAGTCACTAGATATCAAGTCGAAGCATACGTCGTATTTCACTTGTGGGGTCAACTCTTTTGACAAAAAAGCTCGGAACCGGTAAAGAACTCGGCGCCGGCGAATCAATAACCCCAGATCCAGCATAGAAATCAACAAGGCAGACCTTTTTCATCAAAATCTCAGGTTCTGGACCCAACCTGTCAATAGAAGAGAGCACAAAATCGTCCAGTTCTTCAACCTTCAAATTCTGCACAACAGGAGGTGTTTTATAATTTGCCTCTGTGTTATTGTTGATTCCAGTCAACGCTTCGCCGCGTTTCAAAATCTTCACTTGACCCATCACGAGGTTGGGCTTCGACGGTGGACTGGTGACCGTGGGGCTCTTTCTTCTCCGATTGGAAGTAAGTTTCACCCCATCAGAGCTCGATTTTCGATGAGATTTCATGGCGGAATAATTCAAATTTTGGCGAGGATATCTATTTTTGAGAAGATCTTGTGGCTGAAGAACTGCGATTTCACCCATGAGAATTTATAGGGGATCAAATTAGGGCAAAGTTCTCAGATCTATACAGCCCCAAAAAAACAGATAGATTTAGAGAGAGAAAGAGGAGCAGAAAACACTTTGTGTGAATTTTTCTAGAGAGAGAAATAATGTAATTAGAGAAGGGAGGACTTGGGATTATTTATAGAGGACCAATGGCGGTTGATAAACGAGTGGAGAAGGAAGAGGACGTAGGGATTTGGGAGTTTTTGTCTCGTTTGAAAATTTCAAATGAGTAGTAATGGTTTAATTTTTAATACGGAGAAGGTTCGAAAATATCTCTGGTTTTTATTCTGATATCTATTGAGCATTTTATTTTTATTTTTTTATTTAAAAATATCTTTAGTATTATATTTTTTAGGTCGCTCGTGCTCCTGTCGTTAACAGAAATACCAAATAGACAAACGATGATGACGTGGCAGGGGCATGGAAGCTTAAATATAAAATATGTTCTAATTAAAATAATATATATCATTTAATTAAAACAAAAAATACTAAAATTCAAAATAAAAAAAGCATAACATATTTATATCATTTAATCAAAATACTAAAATTTAAATTATTTTGTTAACTAATCAAAACATCTAATTAAATAAAATAAGTTGTATAACATATTTACATCATTTAATCAAAATACTAAAATTCAAAACATAACATATTTACATCAAATACTAATTTTGAAAAAATACTAAAATTATAATTAAAAAAAACTAAAATATTAGAAAAAAAAATCAAATTAAAAAAAATATTAAAATTCAAATTATGTTGTTAATTAATCAAAACAACAAAAATTCAAATTACATCATTAAAATACTAAAATTATAACATTAATTATTTTGTAATATTTTGAATATTAAAATTATAACATTAATATTTTGTACGGCATTTCTGTTAACGTTAATTAAAATAGTATTTCAAAAAAGTATTTTAGTAATAACATTAAAATCATAAAATACTATTTTAATATTAATAGAAATATTACAAAAATACTATTATGTTAGGATTAATATCATAAAATTATGTTTTAATTAACGTAACTAATATCATAAAATACTATTTTAATTAACGTAACTAAAAATATATAAAACGTTAACATTGATATATTTTGAATATTAAAAAAATATTACTAAAACAATAACGTTATTTTAGTAATAACGTTATTTTAGTAATATTTTGAATATTTTATATAATCTAAAATAATGTTATTTTAGTAATAAAGTTTGTGACGCCCCCAAAATAGGTCCAATCCATCCAACCCATTCTGAGTCGCCAAATACATGGTACAGAAAACAACTACAACTTTATTAATACATTTGTCGTGCAAAATACGACAACACATATACTATGAGTTTAAATACAAATATTGTCATCTAGACAGTATTCATACTCGATTAAGAACTCATTATATTTATTGATACACTATTTTACAAAATAGTGAGGACTACTAAAACAACTGTCTTGAACCATCATTCCACACCCCGACTAGTACTCGCTACATTCTCGCCTCCTGAGAAGAAAGATGGAACAACAAGGAAAAGAGTGAGCTCAACTAGCCCAGTAAAGAATATTATGACTAAGATAATATACAACAAATTATCATTAGTCTTCAACAGGGAAAAATCTGATAGAATACAATAGACAACAAGTTTTAAATCAATAACTGCAGCGGAAACAGCAAACCATTAGAAGAGTCAAGTAGAGAATGAGTTCTACTATCTTCTAAGATTTAAAAGTCCATCATCAATATTTTATCCCTGTAATAACAATCAATAATCATCTTTAATCAAATATTCATCTTTGCACTACAGGCCAAAGATATTCATTTGTATCACCAGTCGATCATGTTCATCTCAACACCTGTTCATCTTTGCACTACGGCCCAAAGATATTCATCAAAAATCATCAATCTTTGCACTACAGGCCAAAGATATTCAATAACATCATCATTTAGGACTGAGGATGATGAAAAATATTTTAAAGAAAACGAATCCAATGAAACAAAAGAATAAATATTAAGGATTCGTATTTCAGCTATTCCATGTCCAAAAATACCTCATAAATAATCATAGTGGAGTAAAATTCAAGAATGATCAAAACATGGATACAATCAAAGCTAGTATCCAGAATAGATATTTTGGACGAAAAGAAGAAAATTTTATTTTTCGGTGAATAGTAACTCGTGAATAGTAACTCGTGAATAGTAACTCATGAATAGTAACCCTGACATGAAAAGTTCCAAATTTGATAAAAAGTTCAGATCAATACTTCGGCATAATGATATTGAAGAAAATAATATCATTTAAGAAGAAATAACATCCCTTACCTCGGAAATACGGTACTTCTGACTGGAATACTAGATATAGTGCTGAAGGAAACTTGCACCGTATAGCAACACTCAAAGTATCAAATACTCACAAGAATACCCTCGATATAGAGAGAGAAAGAGAGAGAAACTTGTGTTTCTGGTGTGATTTTCAATTCTAACCTAAGCACCCTATTTATAGGAAAATGCTTAGAACACCAAAGCAGAAAATTGAATATAATAATATTATATTTACAAAATTGTCAAGCCCACCTAAGAAATCTGATTTCAGATCATGTATAACACATGTGAGCCACTCAATTGCAACAAAAAACGTTTTTCTTAAAAAAAATATTTTAAACTCCAAAAATCAATTATTTCGGAACTTCGGAACTTCAATAATTCATAATAAATAGCCCTTTTATCAGAAAATTCGAATCTCGCGAGTTTTTATAGGAAATTCAATTCTCTACAACTTTACAGAAGAAAGTTTTTCCAAATTCCAAACAGAAATTGACCGAAATCCATAAACGGATGATTTTACAATCAATAATAAATTTTCGGTCAAGAATTGTGTCCACCAACACACAAAACATGTGTTAATCATTTAATACCACAAAAATACTCTTCCTCCTCATATACTCATATATCCCACATTCATTGTAAAAATATCACCATCAATATATTATTAAAATAATATATTTAAATGAATTATTTTATCAGAAAAAAATAAAATATTAATTTTCAACAATTGTCACATTAAAAATTTTCTCCATCTATATCCACATAAAATTAATATTTTCCTCATCATATAAATCAATAATTAATTATACACAAATAATATTACAGAATCACAGTACTGGCAGCCAGGCCGTTCCCAGGAAAGAGGGGGTTTTCCACTAAGGATATCTCCTTACTGGCGCGCAATTAGATGACCAAACCTCTCCTTAGACAGAACTTTCTAGACATTACCAATAATGTTATCTAATAATATTATTCAGATAATATGAATTATTGTTCCGATAATAGAAAATACTGTGTAGTGACAATTATTAAAACAACAGTAATATAAAATATCAACGCAACAATTATTGAATCAATAAAATACAATATTGAACAGTAATTACTGTAACAATTATTGAGTAGTGCCTTCTTGCGCAAGAATCAATAATTGGTGCAATACCGTGTGCTACTGTGCAACAACGCGTATTACTGCGTTTTAACCACCGGGTATTCCAACAGTATTAACGGTAACAACTATGCCGTTATTTATAAACCACTTATTTTTGTCGTTTTCTTCATCCAATCGCTTTCCGTTATGGGACCCACACAAGGCTGCGCCGTCGTACGAATATTCTCCGACAGTAAGAATATTCCACGACCAAGCGAATATTTCCCGACAACAATGAATATTTTATAACCACTTGCTTATTTAAAATATTTGCGCATTTCACCCATAACTAACCACATTAATCAAATCAACCCTTACTATTTCAAAATAATAAATAGAGGAAATTAAATTTCATTTATTAATAATTTGGGGTCTTACAACCTCCCCTCCTTATGAAATTTCGTTCTCGAAATTGGCATACGTACCTGGTGTTTCGAAAAGATGAGGATACCTCGCTTTCATTTCCGTTTCCAACTCCCAGGTCATTTCCTCAATAGCATGGTTTCTGCACAAAACTTTAACTTGTGGTATGACCTTCGTGCGTAGGACATGCTCCTTCCTATCCAAGATCTTGACAGGTACCTCTTCGTACGTTAAATCTTCAGCTATCTCGTCTGGTTCTAACTCAATAATGTGGTTCGGGTCGTCCACATATTTACGTAACATCGATACGTAAATAACGTTATGAACACGTGACATACTTAGCGTTAAGGCGAGTCTATAAGCCACAGTTCCTACTCGATCGAGGATTTCAAATAAATTGAAGGCTTGAGCTTTCTTCTCTTCATCGACTCTTACTTCTAGAATAACACATTCTTGTACCTTCTTCTTTATATTCATCAGCTCCAGGTCTGTAGCTTGAGTGGCTTTAACGTTATCGATTAAAGTCGATTTTACTCGTATATCATCACGTGGATCCCTAGAGTCATTAACTCTATCTCTATCATTTATAAATTATACAAAATAGGTTTTTGTGTTCAACAATATCGCACTCGTACTCGCATACGATCAATGCGTCAGCTACCACGTTTACTTTTCTAGGATAGTATTGGATGGTGTGATAGAAATCTTTCAACAGCTCGAGCCAACGTCGGTGTCGCATGTTGAATTCTTGGAAGCTCTTCTCGCATTCTTCGGTCCATTCGAAGTTTGTATCTTTTTGAGTCAGCTGAGTTAACGGAGTAGCGATTCGAGAAATCCTTCCACGAATCTCCGATAGTAACCAGCTAAGCCTAGAAAGCTACGTATTTCGATTACTGACTTAGGTTTGCTCTCAACTGTGACTCATATCCCAATCTTGGATAGCACGTCACAATGACACCTATCAGTTTACTACTGCACGAATATGGCGTCCCCTACAGAGAGTCTGGCTTCGGTGCATTCCACAAAGGAAGTCACCAGATAGAGGCTCGGGTGCAAACTTCTACAGTTAGGTTTTTAACTCCTGAAGTTTCATAGGAGCCATTCGATATGAGATTTTAGAAATGGGTTTTGTACCGGGTTCAAAGTCGATACAAAATTCAATATCACGCTTTGAGAGCAAGCCAAGAAATTCTTCAGGAAATACGTCAGGAAACAAACAACAGAAATATCACTCAAATCTGACGTATTTTTGTTCAAGTCCATGACATGGGCTAAGAAAGCTTGACATCCGTTTTTCAATAAACGAATGACTTTACGGCTTGATATGAAAGAGTTTGACTTCAATGGTTTGGTTGCTTGAATTTGAATAACAGGTTGCTTAGGAATATGAAAACTAACAACCTTACGAAAGCAATCAATTTTGGCATGATGAGTAGTTAACCAATCAATTCCTAAAATCACATCAAAAGCAAGTATCTTTAAAGAGATAAGATCAACAGGTAATGTGATGGTGCCAACTTGGATCAAACAAGATTTATAAACAGTGGATGTAACGAAAGTTTCTCCTAACGGAGTTTCAACAGATAAATCAAAGTCTAATTTCTCCGGAGTCAAGTTTAAACGTTGAGTATAAGCAGGAGAGATAAATGAATGGGTAGAACCGGTATCTAATAAGGTATAGACTTCACAAAAATTTATAATTAACTAACCCGTGCTAACTTCGTTCGGGTTCCTCGCATTCTGACTAGTCACGAAAAACGCTCTTCCAGGAACCGTTGACTTTGACTTTTCTGGGACAACTTTTTGAGTCACCACCCCCGTTGGACTTGGTTTCGCTACAGTGCAATCTCGAGCGATATGTCCTTCCTTTCCACAGTTATAACATACCTTAAACTGTTGTGGGCAGTTTGGGCTGATATGTCCTTCTTTTCCGCACTTATAGCATATGACCGGTGGTCGTTCTCCTCCCTTGGAACCAGTTGCTGCTGGTGCTGACGTCTTCGTATTATCATTGTTGAATCTCCTCTTTTTAAAATCTCCTCCGACTCGCTTCTTCTATATTCATGGCCACGATTACCACCAGAGTGGTTGCCGTTCTTGTCCGTATTCTTCTTTCTCCACTGGTTATCATTGTTCTGATGACTGATGTCACCGGTATGATCCTGGTTGTGGTCCCTCGATTGACCGTACTCGTTATCTCGCTCTAATAATTGAGCCCTGTTGACAACATCTGAATAGAGAAAAAATTTATGAGAAATGAGATATTGACGTATGCCGGGTTTCAAACCTCTCAGAAACATCCGCGTCATACGTTCCTCATTCTCCACCAAATGAGGTGCAAACCTGGACAACTCTGCAAATTTTGCCTCGTACTGGGACACCGTCATGTTATTCTGCTCCAGTCTAATAAACTCTACCTCCTTCATATGACGAATACTTTCAGGAAAGTACTTGTCATTGAATAGTTTCTGAAATGTCTCTCAAGACATGCTGAGTGCGGCTAGATGGGTACGCTTCACAGATTCCCACCAGTAGTCTGCCTCGCCACGGAACATAAAGGTGGCGAATGGAACCTTCTGTTCCTCCGTGCATCCCAAGACATCAAATATCTTGGTAATTTGCTTGACCCATGTCTCCGCCTTAATCGGATCCGGCTTTCCCCAGAATTCTGGTGGTCCCAACTCTTTGAACTGCTTGGCTGTGACCAGCTGTGCGTTGCCATTGTTTCTTCCTATATTTTGAATAGGAATCTCCTTCGTCTGGTTTTGCATGAATCGCAAAAAGCTTCTAAACATCTCATCGTTCACCGTCTTCTCAGTGGTGTTGTTCACAGGAGGAACATTGACAGCCTGTTGCACGTTCTCCTCGTTGGTGAGTACAGGTGTCTCCACGGTTTCATTTACTCCATTGTTAACATTCTCAGTCGACATTCTCAAATACTGCCATAAAACAAGAGTTAATTTAACAAATTAACAAATCACATAATATCCCTATATTATGACCGACCAATAAATAAGCTTAGGTAGGACACACTAGCGAAGGATTTACTCGTCTCTCCCCTCCTAGTTCTATTCTCCGATCTCCGCCAGAGATCATATCCCTAAGCTCTGATACCAACTGTGACTCTCGTGGTGCTTCAACCATAGCACCTCACAATGTTACCTATCAGTTTGCCACCGCAGAACGGCGTCCCCTACGGAGAGTCTGGCTTCGGTGCATCCCCCATCAACAGGAAGTCACCAGCGAGAGGCTCGGGGCTCTTTACTTATGGCTCTGATACCAACTGTGACGCCCCCAAAATAGGTCCAATCCATCCAACCCATTCTGAGTCGCCAAATACATGGTACAGAAAACAACTACAACTTTATTAATACATTTGTCGTGCAAAATACGACAACACATATACTATGAGTTTAAATACAAATATTGTCATCTAGACAGTATTCATACTCGATTAAGAACTCATTATATTTATTGATACACTATTTTACAAAATAGTGAGGACTACTAAAACAACTGTCTTGAACCATCATTCCACACCCCGACTAGTACTCGCTACATTCTCGCCTCCTGAGAAGAAAGATGGAACAACAAGGAAAAGGGTGAGCTCAACTAGCCCAGTAAAGAATATTATGACTAAGATAATATACAACAAATTATCCTTAGTCTTCAATAGGGAAAAATATGATAGAATACAATAGACAACAAGTTTTAAATCAATAACTGCAGCGGAAACAGCAAACCATTAGAAGAGTCAAGTAGAGAATGAGTTCTACTATCTTCTAAGATTTAAAAGTCCATCATCAATATTTTATCCCTGTAACAACAATCAATAACCATCTTTAATCAAATATTCATCTTTGCACTACAGGCCAAAGATATTCATTTGTATCACCAGTCGATCATGTTCATGTCAACACCTGTTCATCTTTGCACTACGGGCCAAAGATATTCATCAGAAATCATCAATCTTTGCACTACAGGCCAAAGATATTCAATAACATCATCATTTAGGACTGAGGATGATGAAAAATATTTTAAAGGAAACGAATCCAATGAAACAAAAGAATAAATATTAAGGATTCGTATTTCAGCTATTCCATGTCCAAAAATACCTCATAAATAATCATAGTGGAGTAAAATTCAAGAATGATTAAAACATGGATACAATCAAAGCTAGTATCCAGAATAGATATTTTGGACGAAAAGAAGAAAATTTTATTTTTCGGTGAATAGTAACTCGTGAATAGTAACTCGTGAATAGTAACCCCGACATGAAAAGTTCTAAATTTGATAAAAAGTTCAGATCAATACTTCAGCATAATGATATTGAAGAAAATAATATCATTTAAGAAGAAATAACATCCCTTACCTCGGAAATACGGTACTTCTGACTGGAATACTAGATATAGTGCTGAAGGAAACTTGCACCGTATAGCAACACTCAAAGTATCAAATACTCACAAGAATACGCTCGATATAGAGAGAGAAAGAGAGAGAAATTTGTATTTCTGGTGTGATTTTCAATTCTAACCTAAGCACCCTATTTATAGGAAAATGCTTAGAACACCAAAGCAGAAAATTGAATATAATAATATTATATTTACAAAATTATCAAGCCCACCTAAGAAATCTGATTTCAGATCATGTATAACACATGTGAGCCACTCAATTGCAACAAAAAACGTTTTTCTTAAAAAAAAACATTTTAAACTCCAAAAATTAATTATTTTGGAACTTCGGAACTTCAATAATTCATAATAAATAGCCCTTTTATCAGAAAATTCGAATCTCGCGAGGTTTTATAGGAAATTCAATTCTCTACAACTTTACAGAAGAAAGTTTTTCCAAATTCCAAACAGAAATTGACCGAAATCCATAAACGGACGATTTTACAGTCAATAATAAATTTTCGGTCAAGAATTGTGTCCACCAACACACAAAACATGTGTTAATCATTTAATACCATAAAAATACTCTTCCTCCTCATATACTCATATATCCCACATTCATTGTAAAAATATCACCATCAATATATTATTAAAATAATATATTTAAATGAATTATTTTATCAGAAAAAAATAAAATATTAATTTTCAACAATTGTCACATTAAAAATTTTCTCCATCTATATCCACATAAAATCAATATTTTTCTCATCATATAAATCAATAATTAATTATACACAAATAATATTACAGAATCACAGTACTGGCAGCCAGGCCGTTCCCAGGAAAGAGGGGGCTTTCCACTAAGGATATCTCCTTACTGGCGCGCAATTAGATGACCAAACCTCTCCTTAGACAGAACTTTCTAGACATTACCAATAATGTTATCTAATAATATTATTCAGATAATATGAATTATTGTTCCGATAATAGAAAATACTGTGTAGTGACAATTATTAAAACAACAGTAATATAAAATATCAACGCAGCAATTATTGAATCAATAAAATACAATATTGAACAGTAATTACTGTAACAATTATTGAGTAGTGCCTTCTTGCGCAAGAATCAATAATTGGTGCAATACCGTGTGCTACTGTGCAACAACGCGTATTACTGCGTTTTAACCACCGGGTATTCCAACAGTATTAACGGTAACAACTATGTCGTTATTTATAAACCACTTATTTTTGTCGTTTTCTTCATCCAATCGCTTTCCGTTATGGGGTCCACACAAGGCTGCGCCGTCGTACGAATATTCTCCGATAGTAAGAATATTCCACGACCAAGCGAATATTCTCCGACAACAATGAATATTTTATAACCACTTGCTTATTTAAAATATTTGCGCATTTCACCCATAACTAACCACATTAATCAAATCAACCCTTACTATTTCAAAATAACAAATAGAGAAAATTAAATTTTATTTATTAATAATTTGGGGTCTTACAAAGTTAATATTACAAAATATTACATTAATATTACAAAATATTAATATTACATTGTCTTTTTAGTAATATTCAAAATATTCAACGTTATTACTAAAATATTATTTTAATATTCAAAATATATTAATGTTACTATTCAAAATATTTTAGTAATATACAAAATATTCAAAATATTAACGTTATTTTGAATATACAAAATATTCAAAATATTACTAAAAATGAATATTTTGAATATTAAAAAAATTGATAACGTTATTTAGTAATATTCAAAATATTACAAAATATTAATGTTATGATTTTAGTATTTTAATGATGTAATTTAAATTTTTGTTGTTTTGATTAATTAACAACATAATTTGAATTTTAGTATTTTAGTATTTTTTAATTTGATTTTTTTCTAATATTTTAGTATTTTTTTAATTGGTATTTTATTATTATTTTTAATTAGTATTTGATGTAAATATGTAATGTTTTGAATTTTAGTATTTTGATTAAATGATGTAAATATGTTATACAACTTATTTTATTTAATTAGTTGTTTTGATTAGTTAACAAAATAATTTGAATTTTAGTATTTTGATTAAATGATGTAAATATGTTATGTTTTTTTTATTTTGTATTTTAATATTTTTTTTTGATTAAATGATATATATATTTTTATTTAGAATATTTTTATGTTTAAGCCTCCATGCCCCTGCCACGTCATCGCCGTTTGTCTATTTGGCATTTCTGTTAACGGCAGGGGCACGGGCGACCCAAAAAATATAACGTTAAGGGTATTTTTGGACAAAAAAAAAGTATAGAGTTCTCGGTAGACATCGGGGTAAGAGTCAGGGACATTTTCGAACCTTCTCCCATTTTTAATATTATCCTAAATATTAAATATAATATTGTCTTAAATATTAAATATAATATTTAATTTTTTAATTATTTTTTATCTAATAAATAATATTTTTTTTCTAATACAAAGATAATATATTATATTTTATAATTATTTACTTAATATTTGCTCACAACTCTAAAATAACTTATATTAAGAAACTGATAGAGATGTAATATAAAATAAATCATTTCTAAATAAACAAAATTTTAGAATGTATTTAAACTTCCAAACACACTAAAAATCCTTTTGCTAAACAAATACAACGACACACCATCTTGTGATTTCATTATTCTAAGAATAACTAAAAATAATAATACAATATTAAGTGTTGTAGACACTCGAAATTTTGTATTTTTGTTACTAATCATGTAGGAGGGCAGAATCATCTTTTATCTCTCAGAGACAACCTTGAGAGTCAAAATCATCAAATTCAATCCCGACCACAACCCCGGGAGATCAAGTAAAACATCGGTGACAATCCCAGGAGATCAAATCCAACCCTGGAGACAACTTCGAGACATCAAGCCAAAACCCGTCAACAACCCCGGAAAATATCAAACCAACCTTAGAGACAACCCTGAGAACTGTCAAAAGTTAATAGCAGTCCAATCTCTAAGACAACTGTAAGACCCCAACTTTCATAAATAAAGATTAATTTTTCACGAAATATATTTTTGAATATTATGGTGTGGTTTTGATATAATGTTATAGTTGTGGGTAATATTTATAAATTTTGCAAAGTATGCAAGTTGTTATAAAATATTCGATTGGTCGGAAAATATTCGTTTTAAATAGAAAATATTCGTACGACGGCACAATCATTGGTGGACCCCACAATGAAATTATTGTCGGAGTTAGAAAACGACAGAAATATCTTTTTATAAAAATAACGGCGAAAGTTTTACCGTTAACTGTTGAATTACCCGGTGGTAAAAGTACAGTAATACGCGTGGTTGCATAGTAGCACACGATATTAATTATTGATGCTTACGTGAGAAGTCACTCAGTTATACTCAATTATTACTACAGTAATTGCTGTATAATATCTCTCATATTTTTATTCAATTATTGTCACACTATCATCTGCATAATATTTTATATTATTAAATCAATAATTGAGACAATAAAGTTATTCATATGATTATTTGCAATATTGACGATGTCTAGAAAGTTCTGTCAAGGAGAGGTTTGGTCACCTAATTGCTCGCCAATAGGGAGAAATCCTTATCGGAAAGCCCCCTCTTTTCCTGGGAATGATCTAGTTGTTAAATATTGTGAGTTATAATATTAATGATGAATAATTGTTGAAGTATTAAGAATGCGTTTATTGAAGATAAGTGAATTACAAAAGTTAGAGGGGAATAATGCAAACTTGAAAAACTTTATGGGTACTATAGTGTAATATGTTAAATCAATCTGGACCATTGGTGGTGGCTTTAATAGTAAATTAATCTGGACCATTGGTGGTGGTTTTAATAGTAAATCAATCTGGACCGTCGATGGTGGTTTTAATAGTAAATCAATCTGGACCGTCGGTGGTGGTTTTAATAGTAAATCAATCTAAACCGTCGGCAGTGGTTTTAAAAGTAAATCAATCTGGACCGTCGGTGGTGGTTTTAAAAGTAAATTAATTAATCTGGACCGTCAATTGTGATTTTAATAGTAATCAATCTGGACCGTCCGTTCTAATAGTAAATCAATCTAGACCGTTCGTGAATTAATTAATATTTAGTCATTTCTCCTATAAATAGAAGCTTAATTCTTCTTTTATTCTCACCAATTCACTGAGACTCACAAGAGAAACTATAGAGAGAGAAACTATAGAGAGCAAGAAGAAGAGTATTCTGCTACTTCACTATTGCAGTATCCAGTCTTCTACTAAGGTAAGTGGTATTATTTCTTTCGTATTCATAAGAAATACTATTTTTTTGTATTCATCCTTTAATATGTCGGAATAACCTGTCTATGCAAATTACGTATCGTATGACAGGTGAAAATCTATTTGCAGTTTCGTATGTTATTTCTTTTCATATTCTTAAATCTAAACTTACTATGGTAAGTATTGCTTCTATAATCCTTGAAATTAGTGGAATATCCTTGAGTTTTACGCTTCATCCAGTATCGTTTCGTTGGAATATTGATCTGAACTTTCTTATTAAATATCAATATTTTCACCGAGGTACTATTCACGAGTTACTATTCACCTGATTACTATTCACTAAAATATTATTCAGTCGGGTATTCGGAACACTTTTCATGCTGGGGTACTATTCACGAGTTACTATTCATGAGTTACTATTCACCCAGTTACTATTCACCCAAATATTATTCATTCGGGTATTCGGAACACTTTTCATGTTGGGGTACTATTCACGGGATACTATTCCCGAAGTACTATTCATAGGGTGCTATTTATCGAAAAATTTATTTCTTTTCTGTCTAAATTATTTTTGATACATGGATATTATTCTTGAATTTCACTCCACAAAGCAGTATCATGTTGGTAATTTGGACATTATTGAATTTTGGATAAATTAAATTATAAATCTTTAAAATTTATCATTTGCTTTCATTTAATTGAATTCTTATATCATTGTCATCATCCTCATGCATATATTGTGATGAAAGTCATCTTTGGCTTACGTGCATAGATGGACTGTTGATTAGTATGATTATGACCAGGGATCATTCGGTATAATCATGACCCGTAATGTTACAAATGATGTGGTAAAAGTCCTCATTGGCCTGTAGTGCATTGAGGGACAGTGGTTGGTATGATTATGACTAGGGATTATTCGGTATAATCATGACCATTGATGATTACATGAATATCCTTGGCCCGTAGTGCAGGGATGATTCGATGATGTGATTTATTTATTAAGCTGAGTCTCAGCGATAAAGTTGATGAAAACCTTTTTAAATCATAGAAGATAGTAGATATCATGCTCTACTTGACTCTTCTAATAGATTGCTTGTTCCGCTGCAGTTAAACTTGTTGTCTATTATATTCTATCAGTTTAATTGAAGACTAACGATAACTTATTCTGAATTATCTTAGTCATAATATGTCTTATTGGGCTAGTTGAGCTCACCCTTTTGCTTTCATTATTCTCTTCAGGAAATGAGAACATAGCTGAGACTAGTCGGAGAACGGAGTGATGGTCCGAGATGGCTGTTTTAGTAATCCTCACTATTTAGTGTGATAATAAATGTAATGAGGATTGAATTTGAGTTTGGATATTGTTAATGAGACAATATTCGTGTAAAAACTCTCAGCTCTTGTTGTATAATTAAGTTTGTATTTGTATTATGTACCATGTATTTGGCGACCCAAGATGGGTGATGTATACCTATTTTGGGGGCATCACAGTTGGTATCAAAGCTTAGGGATATGATCCATGGCTGAGATGTGAGACAAGAACTAGGAGGGCAGAGACGGGGAATTCCTTCGATAGTATAACCTACCTAAGTTTATTTGGTATTTAATTGGTCGGTCAGAGTATAGGGATAATATGTGACATGTCAATTAACTTTTGTTTTGTGGTAATGTTTGAAAATGGCATTTGAAAATGTTGAGATCAACAATGAAGCACATAAAACCGTTGAGTTACCAACGATCAATACCCAGGATAATGTGCAACAGGAAGACAATAATCCTCAGATAAACAACAACACCGATCAAATGATGAACGATGGGATGTTCAGAGTCTTTATGCAATTCATGCAACATCAGGCGAGAGTGGCTCGTGTTCAAAATGTAGGTGGAAACACTGACAACTCATAGATGGTCACTGCTAAGCAATTCAAAGAGCTGGGACCATCGGAGTTTTGTGGAAAGCTAGAACCACTTAAGGCGTAGACGTGGATAAAGCAGATCACCAAGATATTCGAAGTCTTGGGATGCTCTGAGGAGCAAAAGGTTCCCTTTGCCACCTTCATATTGAGAGGAGAGGCAGATTAATAGTGAGAATCAGTAAAGCGTACTCAGCCTGCCGCACTCAAAATGTATTGGGAGAAGTTTCAAGAGCTGTTCAACGACAAGTACTTTCCCGAAAGTATTCGTCACATGAAGGAGGTGGAGTTTATCAAGTTGGAGCAAAATAATATGACCGTGTCGCAGCACGAAGCTAAGTTTGTTGAGTTGTCCCGGTTTGTGCCCCACTTGGTTGATAATGAGGAGAGAATGGGACGGATGTTTCTAAGAGGTTTGAAACCCGATATACGTCAATACCTAATTTCTCACAAACTGTGTTTGTATTCAGATGTTGTAAATAGGGCTCATTTATTGGAGCGCGATAATGAGTCGACCCAACCAAGATAGAGCAGCCGACAAGTCAATAATACCAGTGGTAGCAGTCATAGAAGTAGTGACAACAAACGTGGAGGGAATCAACATGCCAGAAATGGTAACCACTCAGGTGGTAATCATGGCCAAGATAATAGAAGTGGAAATTTCAAGAATAGGAGATTTAATAATGATGGAAAGACGTCAGCACCAGCACCTATTGTTAAGGAAGGAGAACGACCGCCGGTCGTATGTTACAACTGCGGATGGGAGGGACACATCAGTCCAAACTGTACGCAGTAGTCCAAAGCATGTTACAATTGTGGAAGAGAAGGTTACCTAGGCCGATTTTGTCGTGCACCAAAGTCAAGTCCAGCTGGGATGGAGGCATCAAAGGTTGTCCCAAACAAGACAAAACCGGTAGTTCAAGGGAGAACATTTGTCGTAACCTCCCAAAAAGTGAGGAATCCGAACGAGGTGATCATGGGTAAGCTAATCATAAACTCTAGCGAAGTCTATACCTTATTTGATACTAGTTCTACCCATTCTTTTATTTCTCCTACTTGTGCTCAATGTTTAAATTTGACTCTGGAGAAATTAGACTTTGACTTATCGGTTGAAACTCCGTTAGGAGAAAACTTTATTACATCCACTGTTTATAAGTCTTGTTTGATTCAAATCGGTAACCGCACGTTACTTGTCGATCTTATTTCCTTAAAAATACTTACGTTTGATGTGATTTTAGGGATTGATTGGTTAACTACTCATCATGCAAAAATTGATTATTTTCGTAAGGTTGTTAGCTTTCATATTCCTAACCAACCTATTATGAGAATTCAAGCGACCAAACCACTAAAGTCAATCATTGTCATATCAAGCCATAAAGCTATTTGTTTATTGAAAAATGGATGTCAAGCTTTCTTAGCCCATGTCACAGATTTAAACAAAAATACGTCAGATTTGAATGATATTTCCATTGTTAATAAATTTCCTGACGTATTCCCTGAAAAACTTCCTGGCCTACAGCCAGAGCATGAAATTGAATTTTTTATCGACCTTGAACCCGGTACAAAATCCATTTCCAAAGCCCCATATCGAATGACTCATGTTGAACTTTAGGAGTTAAAGACCCAACTACAGGAATTGTTAGACATCGGTTTCATTCGTCTTAGTACGTCTCCTTGGGGTGCTCCTGTTCTATTCGTAAAGAAGAAAGATAGGAGTACGCGACTTTGTATTGATTATCGGGAGTTGAATCATGTCACCATCAAAAATAGGTACCCGTTGCCTCGCATTAATGACCTATTTGACCAGTTGCAAGGCGTCAAGTTCTTTTCAAAGATCGATCTTCGTTCCGGATATCATCAGTTAAAGATTAAAACCGATGACATCCCAAAGACTACTTTCAGAACTCGGTATGGGCATTATGAATTCCTAGTCATGTCTTTTGGATTGACTAATGCTCCTGCTGCTTTCATGGATACGATGAATCGAGTATTCAAGGAATATTTGGATCATTTTGTAGTCATCTTTATTGATGACATCCTCATATATTCCAAAAGCCGTGAAGATCATGAGCAACACTTGAGGCTGATACTCTATTGGGTAAAATTTAATTACGCACAACACGTAAGTATACGTGGTCAACAAGTAATAAAGTGAAAGTAGAGTATCGTTCCCACTAGGAATTGTTTAATAAAAATCACCAAGTACTAACCCGTAACCAACTCAATCTTATTTAAACGAATGAATTTCAAATTATATAATTAAACTACTATTAAATTCCACTAGTAAAGTTAAGATTACGGAGATTTAAGATCACAACTTCACTTATTGCTTCATTTAAGTTAACACACTTCTCATCAATTATTCTCTATCCTGAATTGTTAATCAAGAACACTAAAGCAGATAAAACCACCTCTCGATGCATAATACCCATACTCACTTAAATTCACAGATGATAGAATTAAGAAAGACACCCTAATTAACTAATCTACTATATCTCTATGTGAATTACAATTAAAAAAGATTTAAAGCACATGTTCTCTATAAGATTACATATGGCGTAAAGGCATATCTCTATCCTAAACACGAATAATGAATTCCATCTATGCAGAAAGTACAAACACATGCTATCATGATCAGATCTAAACCTATACTTCATCTCTCGAGTTCATATAGATTATCACGGTAATTGATGGCCAATCAATTAAACAATTAAGTCCAAATCACAATAGACAATCCTCACGATAGAACATAATAATTAATAACGAATCATATTAAAATAAACTACACAATAAAATCCATTGTAATCTCAAACAAAGAATTAGTTCATTGAATTAAAACTAAGAATCCACAATTGAATAAATAATAAAAGACAAAGATAGAAGAAGATGAGAAGATAGAATCTATTATTTGTAGATTTGATGCTCTCTCCTTGCTCCTACTTTGAATCTTCAATGGTCTCCAAGTTGCTTCAATCTCTAACTCTAATAAGAACAAGGGTATTTCTTTTAATCTACTCTAATGGAATCCTTCAAAACTAGCCTCCCAATCTAAGCTAAAATCAAGTATTTATAGTTCTAATGGATACCCTAGCAAGTTAGGCAACTAAGAATTCTATTCTAGCTCAAATTGGACATCAAATAACCCAATTTAACTCTCCCCCACCGATCGGCGTGCCCCACGCTATTCCTAGGCCATTTTGGGCGTGCCCCGCGCTACTGTAGTAGAGATTCTAGTGGCCCGGCGCGCCTCGCGCTGTTTCTGGCGCGGCCCGCGCTACTTCTTTTTCTGCTGCAATGTCCTTTGGTAAAACATGCATAACTTTTGATCCGCTAGGAATTACGGGGCCTGCCACCTATCAAATCGAAGATATCGACGAGATCTATAACTTTCATTCTTTGAAAATTGACAGATTCTGGCTGGATCAAGATCAAAATTGGGCTTGAAGTAGATACTATGTAAATGGCAAGCATGACAACTCTTAGCTTTGATCTTTGTTGATAAAAAGACCATAACTCTCGCATCCGAACTCCAATTGGGACGATTCAAGATGTTCTGAAAAGCTAAGAAGAAGCTCTACAATGTAATCCAAGTTCCAAGCCAAGAGCATGCATCTAACTTGGTGTTAAAAGTCCTTTAATCTTCCCTTATTGCATTTACTTGCGTATTTTAGTCCAAAAGATGTCCGAATTGCTTTCCCTTGCTTTTTTATGCCAATAGTCGCCTTTATCTTGTGTTTTCATACCCAAGAATATAATCTACAAAATGAACACAAAATTCATGAAAAGTAACTAAGAAATATGAGATTAAGTAACTAATTCAAGTAACAGATACCAGATAAGTAGGTATAAAACCTACTTATCAAATACCCCCAAACTTAAACCGTTGCTTGTCCTCAAGCAAAAATACAAAACAACAATGCTATGCAATGCAACTAATGTACATGCCTACGAATCCAGTAGTAATGACAGAACAAATCAATTTAACCGACCTTAGAGAAATCAAGTAAACACGATAATACATCATATCAAAACAAATCATTAACTTCTCAATCAATCATCAAATCTTAGACTGTTATCACTAATAATGTGCGTGTGTGCTCCACAACAATTTTAACTGATATAAAATAAAATTTAATACATAACAAGTCTCTTCGAAGGCATTATATAGTGTAAACTCAAGAAATCCAAAAATAAGCTAGATCCAACTAAAATCAAATAATTACCAATATCGAGGGTCAACATGGGATACTTATGCTTCATTTTTCATCTACGGGGTTTTTTTTGCTCTTATTTCTCGTTTTATTCAATTTTTTTATATATACACATAGCTATGCAATGTCTTATTTCCTTAGGCTTTTCAATGCTACCTTAACGAGTTTTTGACCAACGACTCCTAAACCATTAAGACCTTAGGGCACTAGGTGTAAAGACAATCCCCTCGGGCTTACTTACTCAAGTAACAAAGGCCACAAAACTAGACAAGCACGCCATGGTGTTTATTCATATTTTTTTGATAGCTTATATACCCCAAATATTCCCCCAAACTTAGGTTCTTATCTAACTTTAGCCATCCCTACTTATTCTGGTCATTCTTTCATTCAAACTAGCATTATCCTTTAGAGTCCCATTATGTATCAATTTAAACTCAATCAATTAACAAGTTATTTTTACTGTGCTATCCTTATTATACCAGTTTCAAACAGATAAAGACTCAATTCATAACAAGAAATCACATCAAAGCTCTAATAGTCAGTACTATACTTATCTATCCAATTCCAATCTCATCATTGGCTAAAATAAACTGTAAATATCAAATAGCTGGACTCATGCAAGATGTAATAAATGCTATATAAACATAGTAAACTAACTACTAATTTTTAAATTTTTCAATTTTTTTTCTTTGAAGAAGCTGAATGCAAAAACTAAATGTAACTATATGAACTACAATGCAAATAACTAACTATATGCAATACGACACTATGCAAAAAACTAAATGTAACTATATGAACTACAATGTAAATAACTAACTATATGTAATATGACACTAAAATGCCCCCCAAACTTAAAACAAACATTGTCCTCAATGGCTAAGATAGAAAAAATTAAAAGAGAGGACTTCCCTGAAAATACAGCATTTTCCTCCTTGTCTGCTAAGTCTGAAGAATAGGCCAGACACATTGGAATAAATTGGGAACCACACTTGAGTTGGACTTGACTATCATTGCAATTACAACACTTTTAATGCCTGAGATTTTTGAGCGACGCGGCCCGCGCCGTATGTATGCCTGAGATGGCGCGCCCCGCGCTATGGGGTCAGTGGGTTCTGTAGTAGTAGCGTGCCCCGCGCTTTTTGTATGCTTGATATGGCGCTCCCCGTGCTATGGAATCGGCGAATTGGCACGGCCCGCGCTGGAAGGTCAGTAGCTTGGTGAGGTGCTCGCGCGCCCCGCGCCGTGTCTGTGCGTTAGGTGGCGCGACCCGCGCTTTGGGTGTAAGACCCCAACTTATTATTAATGAAATTAGATTTCCTCTATTTATTATTTTGAAATAGTAAGGGTTGATTTGATTAATGTGGTTAGTTATGGGTAAAACGCGCAAATATTTTAAATAAGCAAGTGGTTATAAAGTATTCATTTTTATCGGAGAATATTCATTTGGTCGTGGAATATTCTTACTGTAGTGGAATATTTGTACGACGGCGCAGCCTTGTGTGGGCCCCATAACGGAAAGCGATTGGATGACGAAAACGACAAGTATAAGTTGTTTATAAATAACGGCGTAGTTGTTACCGTTAATACTGTTGGAATACCCGGTGGTTAAAATACAGTAATACGCGTTGTTGCACAGTAGCACACGGTATTGCACTAATTATTGATTCTTACGTAAGAAGGCACTACTCAATAATTGTTATAGTAGTTACTATTCAATATTTTATTTTATTGATTCAATAATTGTTACGTTGATATTTTATATTATTGTTGTTTCAATAATTGTCACTGCACAGTATTTTCCATTATCGGAGAAATAATTCATATTATCTGAATAATATTATTAGATAACATTATTGGCAATGTCTAGAAAGTTCTGTCTAAGGAGAGGTTTGGTCACCTAATTGCGCGTCAGTAAGAAGAAATCCTTATTGGAAAGCCCTCTCTTTCCTGAGAACGGTCTGGTTGTCAGTATTGTGATTCTTTAATATTATTTGTGAATAATTAATTATTAATTTATATGATGAGAAAAATATTGATTTTATGTGGATATAGATGGAAAATTTTTTCAATGTGACAATTGTTAAAAATTAATATTTTATCTTTTACTGATAAAATAATTCATTTAAATATATTATTATATTTTAATAATATAATAATGGTGATATTTTTACAATGAATGTGGGATATATGAGTATATGAGGAGGAAGAGTATTTTTGTTGCATTAAATGATTAACACATATTTTGTGTGTTGGTGGACCCCATTTCTTGATTGAAATTTGATTATAGCCTGTAAAATCGTTCGTTTGTAGATTTCGGTCGTTTTCTGTTTGGAATTTAGAAAAATTTTCTTCTGCAAAGTTGTAGAGAATGGAATTTCCTATGAAAAAGACATAAGGTTTGATTTTTTCTGATAAAAGGGCTATTTATTATGAATTATTGAAGTTCTGAAGTTCCGAAATAATTATTTTTTTAAATGTTTTAAATTTGTTTTAAAAGAAAAATGTTTTTGAAATGTTTGTGGGCATCATTAACATGTTCTAGGTGGCTGAAATCAGTTGGTAAAAGTGGACGTAGGAATTTATAATATAAATAATAATATTTTATTAAATTTTCTACTTTGGTGTTCTAAGCATTTTCCTATAAATAGGGTGCTTAGGTTATAATTGAAAATCACACCAGAAATTGAAATCTTCTCTCTTTCTCTCTCGATATATTGAGCGTATTCTTATGAGTATTTTGATACTTTGAGTGTTGTTATACGGTGCAAGTTTTCTTCAGCGTTATATCTGATATTCCAGCCAGAAGTACTATTCTTTTGAGGTAAGGGATGTTATTTTTTTATAAATGATATTATTTTTTTCAATATCATTATGCCAAAATATTGGTAAGATTTTTCTTGTGAAATTCTTATCTTTTCATGTCAGGGTTATTATTCACGAGTTACTATTCATGAGTTACAATTCACGAGTTACTATTCATGAGTACTATTCACGAAGCATGATAATTTTTCTTGTGAAACTTCTACCTTTTAGTGTCGGAGTTACTATTCACGTATACGACACTATTCACGTATACGGTACTATTCACGAATACGACACTATTCACAGATGTAGACACTCAAAATTTTCTGTACACCTGTCACTAACATTGCAGGAGAGCAGATTCGTCTTTTAAGAGGGAACCCTGAAAGACGATCCATATTCATACCGGATACTATCGGAAGTTCAGCATCATCCCCAGATCGCAATCTGGGAGTAACAATTCTAATCTCGGAGATAACCCCGAGGTATGCAGATCAATACCGGAACACACACTGGAGAAGATCGATTAATCTCGGAGATAACCCCATGGTATCCAGTCTCAGTCACAACCATAGGAATAGCCACCAACCTTGGTGATAACCCCAAGGAATGCAATTTCGGCAATAACCCCGAAAATGCTTGTTACAAATGCGACCAGCTTCAATCTCGGCGCTCAAAACGAGATCCACTGTACCAGCCCGGCAATAACATCAGGAAGACAAACACACCTCAAGGATGACAATGAGGACCTTCAACAAATTGCAGCAGTCCAATCTCAGCGAAGCTGAGCAACGTCTGCTTTATCAGCCCAATCCAACGATAACACCGGTGAGGGGCAACATCGTCATCTGACCAACATGATGTCACGCCACGTCGTCTCAACATATCTATGCAACAGTGTCCCATAAGACTAATCAATCCCGAGTGACTATTATGCGAGGTAACGGATGAAAGTTGAAGCTTAAAGACCGGAGGGCACCGTCCCATCTTTAATGACTTCGCACAAACTCTAATCCCATGCCATCGTACAACTCTCGACAACGGCGGTCCGAAATAGGTCCTGTATACCTCAAACGGATGCCCGAATTGCACTTCTAAAAGTTCGAGTGGACATTACAGTGCCTGAGTGCACGTACTTCGAGACGACCCGAGCTGAAAAACCCGGGCCCACCCGGGTTGCCTCTGGTACACCTGCAGCTCAGCCGCAGGTACACCTGCGGCTCCACCCTCTATAAATAGAGGGCTTGGGGTGGCCATTTTGTAAGAGAAAACGGCGAGGAAGCCCTGCCCAATTTGCTCTGCACTCATCCTATGCAGTGTACTTTCCCCTTTTAATCATATATAGCCTCTTTTGTATCCATAAATGCCAGTGTTTACCCACTCTAAAGATATAGAAGCCTTTTTTAGCAGTCAACTGTAAGCCTTCTCACACAATTTAGAGTCTTTCTCTTCATCTTTGCACACACCCTTCTACACGTTAAGAGTCGTGTTGCTTGCTTTTGCCCGGACTTCGGTCCGTAGTTTCATTCCAGTCTGTATATATATATATATATATATATATATATATATATATATATATATATATATATATATATTGACTAACATTATCGAGTTATGCCTCGATTGAGCCTAGACTTCGGCCTGGAGCGTTCATTTGCTTTTCTATATATATATATATATATATATATATATATATATATATATATATATATATATATATGAACTGTATGTCGAACTTTGTTCGATGAGCCTACACTTCGGTCTGGAGCGTTTACTTCTTTAATATATATATATATATATATATATATATATATATATATATTAACTGTGTGTCGAACTTTGTTCGATGAGCCTAAACTTCGGGTTGGTGCGTTTACTTGCTTTCCTATATATATATACTTATATATATTAACTGTGGTCGAACTCTGTTCGATGAGCCTAGACTTATGTCTGGTGCGTTTAATGGATTTCTTATATAAATAATTATATATATGAACTGCTATCGAACTCTGTTCGGTGAGCCTGAATTTCACATCCGATGCATTTACTGCTTTAATATATATATATATATATACTTATATATATATTAACTGTTGTTGGACTTTGTCCGATGAGCCTGGATTTTATATTCGGTTATATATCGATAGATATATATATATTTCGTCCCACCTGGAGTTTACTTCGTGGTGGTAGACCGTTTTTACACGTTTCTGTACATTCGTCCCGCCTGGAGTTTCCTCCGTGGCGGTTGATAGCTTTTACAGCTTTATTTATATTTCTGATCCCCCATGGATGTGCTCCGTGGCTGGTGATCATGTATGTATATATATATTTACAGCTTTTATATATATACCTGCTTACTGCGTTTATATCAATTGCGACATCATGTGAGCCTAGGAATCATGTGATCACATATTCAATCCCCTGAATCTAGATTCGGTTCCCGTGATGGACCTTTTCAGCTGTAAGCAGCTTGTAAATATATCTGTGATGTTTGGATTCCTTAAGATGGTTTTCATACCCACGAGGAATTCAGCACCTTTTTGTAAAGTATTTTCGTACGGATGCTTTGCATCTGTCAAATAAAATCAATCCAGCCGGATACGGAATAAAATGAGAGTGTAAAAGGTCTCAATTACTATTGAGCATCAGGGTTTGAAAAACCTCTTTTATAAAACATCACTGCCATATCTTGCTAAAATTGAATTTTTACATAAATTCAAACCCTGTGTATATAGGTGCGAACGAGGCCTCGCACTACTTCCAAATAACAGCACATTGACCCCCACACACACACATTCAGATAACAGTTTCTTGAAAAAAGTGGTCACCGTGGTAACACGGATGTCGGGGGGTGCCTAACACCTTCCCTCCGCATAACCAAGTCCCCGGACCCTAATTGAATCTCGGTTTCACCGACCCGTTTAGCAGTGTCACATCACTGGGTCAATGTGCAAACATTTTCTCGGTTGTGTTGGTATAACCATTTAAAAAACCAACTGGTGACTCTTATAGTCCAATCGTCGACATTATACATGTCGGACCTTTTTCACTTATTTTTTCAAACAAATCTCACCTACAATGAGAACACCAAAGAACAAGTAACGGAAAGGGACAATTAAAAATCCCGACGTCGACAGGTGGCGACTCTGCTTGGGACTCCAGTAAGAGGACTTAAGCCGCTATTACAATTTTTTCAAAATTGTTATCTGCTTGTGTGTGGTTGTTGCATTTATATTTTATGATGAATGTGTACGAATGCATTTCCTTACTTAGTGCTTCGCACTATAAACTGCCTGCGATATTAGTGCTTCGCACTATAAACTGCTTGCGATATTAGTGCTTCGCACCATAACTGCTTGTGAAATTAGTGCTTCGCACATGTCATCATGTCATACGGTGAGACGCGATGTATGTGAATGTATGTTGTGTGGTCCCTCCACCAGGAGGCTATCCCGTCGGTGTTTGATTACTGGACTCGTGAGAAGCCTGATTCTCCGAGGCTCAGGAAAGGCACCACCCAAATTCTCTCCAGTTGAAAGACCGGATTTATTTCTCGTCAAGTAGATTGCGATGATTTGGGAACTTTCATGCCAAAAAGCCGCGAGAGTAACCTAAGATAGGTCAGCCTCTGATAAACCCAAAACGGAGGAAAGTCTCTTCATGCTCTCATTTCAATTACACAATTTCATGCCATATCTATCTCCATGTAATGGGAAATATGAAGAAATGTGTACACATACATATTTTTAGCATGCTACAAACAGCTGACATCCGTTTTGCAGGATAAAAATCCTAAAATGGACACATCACATAGCATGTTATTATTCACATTCCCTAAAGACTAAACTATGCAATTCTTTCGCAGGGAAGCAATTGGACCTACCACCCGTTCAAAGTCCAAAAAGGTAACAGGCGTACAGTCAATCATGTCGTCATCCGACCAGACTGAACTTAATCCAGTTTCTCGCAAAGAATTTGACGGATTAAGCAAACAGATTACAAATTTGGCTGTTCTACTAAAAGAATTACACTAGTCTACACAGGGTCAGAAAATACCCGTACATGCTGAATCCTCCACACAAGGAGGAACCCAGGTCGTTATAATACCTGAACTGCAGTTGGATCCGACCAACAAAACTCATGATGCTGCCCATCCCACTAGAGACCCAGACACTGGTGACACCAAAAAGAAAGTCCTCCAAATGGAAGAGACTCTTCGCACTATCAAAGGAATTGGAACACACGGGAGTGTTTCATATGCTGATTTGTGTATTTTCCTTGGTATTCATTATCCAGAAAAGTTTAAGACTCCTGAATTTGAAAAATATGACGGGTTAGGAGATCCTTACACACATCTAAAGGTGTTTATTGGAGAACTGGGATCTTATGCAGATGATGAAAAACTCATAATGCAACTGTTCCAAATAAGTCTAACTGGAGAAGCTCGTTCGTGGTACACAAGATTAGACAATTCAAAGATCCATAGTTGGGAAGAGCTAGCACACGCTTTCCTCACCCAATACAACTTTCAATCTCAAATAGCTCCTGATCGGTATCAAATTACCAAGATCAAGAAACAGTCTAATGAGTCTTTCAGAGAGTATGCTCAAAGGTGGAGACATCTAGCAGCGCAAGTCATTCCATCAATGACAGAAACTGAGATGGTAATGATATTTATTGATATCCAAGAGGCTCCTTACTATGAGAGGATCCTATTAGGCATAGGAAAGCCATTTGCGCAAATGATCAAACATGGCGAAATGGCAGAGATGGGCCTGAAGGCAGGAAAGATTAAAGACTTCACTGCCTTGGAAGCAGTTGCCAAACATATACATACTGGAAAGTATGTGAGCGATCCCAAGGGGGTACCCGATAAAGGCAATGAAGATGTATCCCTTGTTGTACAGGGGCAAGCTAGGAGACCAAACTACAGTCCCCCCATTTGGAAAATGCAAGACAATCTGCCATCTCAACAACAGGCTGCATTCAACCAATGCCCAGATAGGAAAAGAAAATTTGAAAGAACGGAAAATCGGGTGTTCACTCCACTAGGCGATTCCCTTGAACATGTATTGGCGATATTAATGGATCACAAGAAAATTATCGAATTAGCCCCACCTCTGGAACCAGGGAGCAAAAGATACAATCCAAGCTAGAGATGTGCTTACGTCTCAAGGTCTCCAGGACACGATACACAGGATTGTTGGTCCTTAAAACATAAGATTCAAAATCTGATCGAAAGTGGCAGTATTGTGGTCGAACAACCTGACCAACAAAATATCAACACCAACCTTCCGTTGCGACATGATACGGAAGAAGTAAACATGATCGGGTCAGGAAGCGCTAAAAGGTATGCAATTCGTAAGTACATACGAAGGATGGAGGAATACCCCCAAAGGCACATAAAAAATGTCCTAGAGTGGGAAAACTCGGAGGAGGGTATGCCAGTAATGCAAAAATTGGATGCGATCCAGAATCAAGTAAATCTGCTGGCTAGGTTGATAGTGCGCCAACATCAGGAAATAAAGCAATTTTTCACTTAACTATCAGAAAGCCAAGAGAAAAAGGACTCCACGATGAGCCAGCTAAATGAAGAAGATCAAAGCAGGCTGAAAATACAAGAAAAAGGGGATGATAAAATTGCTAGAAGATCTCGCCAGCGGAAGAACCGATCGAGGGAATGCGAATTCTCAAAGATGAAAGATCAAACAACCTCCAAAAGAGTTCAAAAATTCACCCCTCTGAGCAAATCCAATGAAGAAATGTTATACCTTCTGATAAGCGAAGGAAGGATTACTGAGTTGCTGCCTCCTATAAAGCCCAAGATAAAGAGTTATATCTCCACCAAGATATGTCTCTACTATTCTAACTCACTTGGACATACGACTGAAGAATGCTGGTCTTTGCGACATAAAATCCAGGATCTCATTAAAAATGGAGAGCTGGATATAGAATTTCCCATGACCAAAAAAGGCGAAAAGGAAATAAAAAGCTTAAGATGTCCATTCGAGACAGGCAGTTCAAATGAGGTGAAGGCTATGAGCGAAAATTCTGCCAGCACACAAGGTGAACTGATCCTAATGCAAGAAATGACAGAAGAGACAAAGGCATCCCCAAAGGATATTCCCCCGCCAACATCAAACGTCCTATGGTTCCAAGATATCCACCACGTTCCTTATTTTATCACGTTGGATGATGCGGAGGACATACTAATCCTTTCCAAGGAAGAAAAAGCCAAAAAGGAAAGTTCTTCGCAACAACAGTTCGAGGGAGATTTCATGGTTAAATCCTTTGAAACCCATGAAGAAGGCGAAGGAATAGATGAAGAAAAAGGTGGTAAGATTGTCGGGGAATCCAACCCATTAAAGAATCCAGAGTTCATCCCTTTTTGCGATGCGTCCATTTCAAGCGTCCCTGAGGAGTGTACTGAATTAGGAAGTGATCAAGTTATGACCACAAGCGAAGACATTCAGAATCAAGGGGTAACCTCTATCACGAGCCCTGAAGGCAACATAACCATTGACAACTGGACTATCAGGCCTCAACTAGCTAAGAAGATGTAGATCCAGGGGATAAAGTTGCGAGTTCCAGAAAATATTGGAACAGTATCACTTTCTTCGTAGTATGCCTTTTATTTCCATGCATGTAAATAAATAAACCAAATGAAAAACATCTCTACACTATTCTTACCACTCACCCCTTTGAACCTTTTCAAACCAAACGCTGAACTGCAAAAGACCTGATCTCCTCTTCTATAGGAGTACGTAGACAGCCATCAATGGTGCGGTCAAACCAAACAAAAACCCAAACAAACACTTCTCAAACAGATACACCCCAGACGATGATGGCCAAGACGTAATGGTCATCATTCGGGAGGAGGAGGTTGATGATAGCCCCTCCATCACTGCAGACCACCAAGACTTTGCCCTCGACAATTGGAGTACCACTCCTTGCATTTGTCGACGAGGGTAAAAAGGGAAGAAGCTTTCTCTACCTTGTAGATAACAATAACTGCTTACTTTTTTTGTACAGTATTAGCAGTTACTTTTGTCATTACAGGCTAACACTTTGTGTGATTGAACAATGTTATATACTAAGTGAAAGCATATTTTGTTTCAGGACTCTGAATTTAGATGTGCCTGTACTTGCTGATGAGGTGCCTATTCTCCACAAGGACTGTAACTTTGATGTAAAGTGGGACTCAGACTTGATGGAAATATAAGAGGACTATGAGATACCTCAGGAGATCAAAGAATGGGTCGAAGACAAACCGAAGCCAAATCTTGATCAAACCACCTCTATTCCAGGATGTGTTTGCATGGTCTCACGAAGACATGGTCGGTTTATACACGGACATTATCATTCATCGCCTTCCCATCAAAGGGGGATTCAAGCCACTTAGGCAGAAGCTCAGGCGATTAAAACCTGAGTGGAAGTTAAAAATTAAAGAAGAAATTGTGAAACAATTTCAAGCCGGCATTATCATGGTGTCAACATACCCTGAATGGCTATCCAACATAGTCCCCGTTCCGAAACTGGGAAGGAATGTGCGAGTTTGTGTGGATTACAGAGATTTGAATAAAGCTTGCCTCAAAGACAGCTTTTCCGTGCCATTCATCCACATACTTGTTGACAATACAACTCGATACGACATGTACTCCTTTGCTGATTGCTTTGCGAGGTACCATCAAATCATGGTTGCTGAGGAAGATCGTGAGAAAATTGTTTTCATCACTCCTTGGGGAACCTTTTGCTACGGACGATTGTCATTCGACCTCATCAATGCCGGAGTTACCTATTAGTGAGCCATAGGACTCTTTTCCACAATCTAATATAAAAAAAAGAAAAAAAAGAAAAAAAAGAAAGAGAAAAAAAAAAGGAAAAAGAAGAAAGCCCTTCAACAAGTTCTACACTTGCTGCCTTACCATCGGCAGGTTCTATAGATGGCTTCAGAGTTTGAAGAAGAATCCTTCCTCCACATTCCTTAGAATAGGAATGATTTTGCGAGTGTGCTAGCAACCTTGGCCTCCGTGATCAACATACATGACAAAGAAGACATGCCAACCCACACATTTTTCCAACAAAAAGCTCCAGCCTATGGGAATTATATTGAAAAGTATCGGATGACCTACCTCCCATCCAGCATCCTTGGTATCAACACATCAAGAAGTACTTACGAGATGGATCTACACCCGCCGAGGTGAGCCCGACTGAGAAAAGGCAGATCCATCAATTTACTATAAAATTCTACCTGAGCGAACATGCACTCCACAAAAGAGATACAATACTAGGTATCCTCAGATATTTGGACGAGGACCAAGCTCAGAGGCTATGGATGAAATCCATGGGAAAGTATGTGGCACACATGAGCGACCCTCTACTTGTAAAGAAGATCCTACAACAGAAAAGTTTGACTACGGCAGTTCAAACAACACGACTTAATTTTAAAAAAAAGATCGTTGACAACCAAGCTCAGTCAAAAGGAAAATTCTCCCCGAACTGGGAAGGCCCGTTTATTATCAAGAAGGTATTGACAGGAGGCACTTTCAGATTACAGGAAATGGACGGCGATGAATTTTTGTAACTTATCAATTCAGACACCGTGAAACGGTACTATGTCTGAGGTTACCATCAAGCGAACATCATGGTTTTGGATCATCAGATCACCAGTCATTTCAGGTTCTTTAACCCTCACTACATACCGCCTTTCCTTTTTACCCATCTGCCCCTCAGGAAAAAACACAGTTTTCAAACCAGCAGCCTGGTTTCACTTCATTTCACACTTTCAGTTTATCCCACCAGGGATTAAACCTTTCATACCTTCAATTTATCCTGTACATGTGATTAAAACTTTTTATCAGCAATCCGCCCTGTACATGGGTGAACTACGTCGACCTGATCTCCCTAATAAACGGGAGTACGTAGGCAGCCATCTTATATGGTCCGGTCTCACCACAGAAAAAATAAAAACCAATCTTATCCATAGCCACATACAGAAATCAGTCCCAAGACACCAAAGATGGTAGGGAATACACACAGATCGACGATCCATTCTGAAAATCTTGAGACATCTCACTATCCATCCATCAAGGAGGAGTTCAGAATACATCCAGATAACAAAGTCCTGGAGAAACAAGCAAACATCAAGCAAGTAGCAAGGCACAACTAAAAGGGAAGTGAATCAACATATATTTCCCTGCCATATATAATGTTGTTTGATATATACAATGTGTACTGTCCATGATAAAATGGTTAAGCTAGTCTGTGCAGGAAAATATAAACCCATCTACAATCAGTGTATATGCGGGCTATCAAGTCAAACATGGATTCCCTCTCAGAAGAAGGAGGTAACACTGTGATTTCCTGCCAAAGGGTCTCTACACGAGCCAACGAATCCACCGCCAACTACATGTTATATTTCGGGCAGATATAACGTCATCCCACTCAACAATCACTACATCTATGGATGATCTGGCCTCATCGGCTCAACAACACCGGTATCCCTATGAGTTAGAGCATCATCTCTCTCAACCAAAGCGACATTTCTACCAGAAAGAGCTATCAACATTAAAGCCCACATCCACTACCTGTTCACCATATAGTACAGAGATAAAAGCTTCTCGCGATCTCGACGTCTAATCAGCCCATCTGTCCAAGCAACTACCCTAGACAACAAGCAAGGCTGGGGCAATTTCAAAATTGGCGACAACCGGATATTGGATCCCTTACGACTAGATTGGGGGCAATCTCGGAAGCAGTGACAACTCGACACTGGGGCATTTATCAACCATCCTAAAGTGGAAAATGCACCAGTCAGTGCCATCATCATGGTTTATCATCATCTCAATGGCGATTCAGATATTATTCAATAGCAACTTGGTTAACAAAGAGAGTTTCTCATATGAATCCCCGACAAGAACATGCGAAAGAACTGGGGCATTTTGCGATTCCAAGGAATGAAAGGAGTTTAAGGCGGGATAAGCCTCTCATCAAAAGAAGGGGGATAACTCCTAAAAGAAATCATGGCGATATAAGCGTGCCCCTACGAAAGAAGGGGAAAATTCTCAAAAATCGAGACCTCTACAACGAAATTCAAATATGGGTAGCAAAATAGCGAGTTGCACCCTCTAGGGATGTCAGCAGCATTCAAGTCATCAGTTCAACCAGAGTTACCAATCAAAAGCCCAAGGAAATGGAGCACCTACCCCCAAAAGCGAAAGGAACTCCAAATCACCGAAAAAAAGGGTGAGACATCTGGTGGTTGCCATCAATCTAGCGTAACTTCAGGCGAAATCAAGTGAAGTAATCCGTGGAATATTACTTCAGTGAAGGTATCAGAAGATCCGGTATTCTAAGACCATTGGCATCAATTCACTGACATCAAAATAGTTCAGCGATGAAAGCTTCGTATACCACCATTCGAGTGGGAACCGAAAACATTTGGCGATCAGTAGGGTAGACACCGTTACAAACTACCAGCGAATACATCAGGAGGGTCTGGTGATTTCAGAACGTCATCCCCATCAGAGATATGGAAAACATCTCAACTTATCTTTATCAAACAAGCATCAGCGATTAAATGCCAAACCATTAGAGTCAACGCCATCATAGGCATCAATAATTATCGATAAAGGTAAAGCGATTTGTAAAAACATTTTAAACATCCATCATAACATTGCGATTTGTGAAATTCGATTTGCGAAATGCGATATGCGAAATACGATGTGCGATGCGAGTTGGCTAAATGCGAAATGCGAAAAGCGATGTGCGAAATGCGATGTGCGATTTACGAATTGCGATTTGCGAAAATATTTTCACATGCATCCTACATTTGCATCATATTGCTATCCATAGTATCATGTTTATCTTGTTGTATTTCAAGTGTCTATGATTCTTTATCCTACCCATGCATCGCCATGCATGAGTATGATAAAGAGGGGCATCTGTAGACACTCGAAATTTTCTGTACACCTGTCACTAACATTGCAGGAGAGCAGATTCGTCTTTTAAGGGGGAACCCTAAAAGACGATCCATATCCGTACTGGATACTACCAGAAGTTCAGCATCAACCCCAGATCGCAATCTAGGAGTAATAATTCTAATCTCGGAGATAACCCCGATGTATGCAGATCAATACCGGAACACACATTGGAGAAGACCGATTAATCTCGAAGGTATCCAGTCTCAGTCCCAACCATGGGAATAGCCACCAACCTTGGTGATAACCCCAAGGAATGCAATATCGGCAATAACCATGAAAATACTTGTTACAAATGCGACCAGCTTCAATCTCGGCGCTCACAACGAGATCCACTGTACCAGCCCGGCGATAATATCAGGAAGACAGACACACCTCAAGGATGACAATGAGGACCTTCAATAAATTACAGCAGTCCAATCTCAGCGAAGCTGAGCAACGTCTGCTTTATCAGCCCAATCTGGCGATAACACCGGTGAGAGGCAACATCGTCATCTGACCAACACGATGTTACGCCACGTCGCCTTAACATATCTACGCAACAGTGTCCCACAAGACTAATCAATCCCGAGTGACTATTGTGCGGGGTAACGGATGAAAGTTGAAGCTTGAAGGCCGGAGGGCATCGTCCCATCTTCAATGACTTCGCACAAACTCTAATCCCATGCCATCGTACAACTCTCGACAACGGCGGTCCGAAATAAGTCCTGTATACCTCAAACGGATTCCCGGATTGCACTTCTGAAAGTTTGAGTGGACATTACAGTGTCTGAGTGCACGTACTTCGAGACAACCCGAGCCGAAAAACTCGGGCCCACCCGAGTTACCTCTGGTACACATGCGGCTCCACCCTCTATAAATAGAGGGCTTGGGGTGGCCATTTTGTAAGAGAAAATGGCGAGGAAGCCCTGCCCAATTTGCTTTGCACTCATCCTATGCAGTGTACTTTCCCCTTTTAAACACCTGTAAGCTCATATATAGTCTCTTTTGAATCCACAAAAGCCAGTGTTTACCCACTCTAAAGATATAGAAGCCTTTTTTAGCAGTCAGCTGTAAGCCTTCTCACATAATTTAGAGTTTTTCTCTTCATCTTTGCACACACCCTTCTACACGTTGAGAGTCGTGTTGCTTACTTTTGCCCGGACTTTGGTCCGTGGTTTCATTCCAGTTTGTATATATATATTATATTATATATATATATATATATATATATATATATATATTTATATATATATTGACTAACATTATCGAGTTATGCCTCGATTAAGCCTATACTTCGGTCTGGAGCGTTTATTTGCTTTTCTATATATATATATATATATATATATATATATATACTTATATATATGAACTGTGGTTGAACTCTGTTCGATGAGCCTATACTTATGTCTGGTGCATTTAATGGCTTTCTTATATATAATTATATATATGAACTGCTATCGAACTCTGTTCGGTGAGCCTGGATTTCACATCCGGTGTGTTTACTACTTTAATATATATATACTTATATATATTAACTGTTGTTGGACTTTGTCCGATGAGCCTGGATTTTATATCCGGTGCGTTTACATGCTATATATATATATATATATATATATATATATATATATATATATATATATATATATATTTACATTTCGTCCCATCTAGAGTTTACTTCGTGGTGGTTGACCGTTTTTACAGGTTTCTGTACATTTCGTCCCGCCTGGAGTTTCCTCCGTGGCGGTTGATAGCTTTTACAGCTTTATTTATATTTCTGATCCCCATGGATGTGCTCCGTGGCTGGTGATCAAGTATGTATATATATATTTACAACTTTTATATATATACATGCTTACTGCGTTTATATCAATTGCGACATCATGTGAGCCTAGGAATCATGTGATCACAGATTCAGTCCCCTGAATCTAGATTCGGTTCCCTTGATGGACCTTTTCCGCTGTAGCAGTTTGTAAACATATATGTGATGTTTGGATTCCTTAAGATGGTTTTCATACCCACGAGGAATTCAACACCTTTTTGTAAAGTATTTTCGTACGGATGCTTCGCATTTGTCAAATAAAATCAATCCAGCCGAATACAGAATAAAATGGGAGTGTAAAAGGTCTCAATTACTATTGAGCATCAGGGTCTAAAAAACTTCATTTATAAAACATCACTGCCATATCTTGCTAAAATTGAATTTTTACATAAATTCAAACCCTGTGTATATAGGTGCGAACGAGGCCTCACACTACTTCCAAATAACAGCACATTGACCCACACACACACACATTCAGATAATAGTTTCTTGAAAAGAGGCGGTCACCGTGGTAACACGGATGTCGGGGGGTGCCTAACACCTTCCTTTCGCATAACCAAGTCCCCGGACCCTAATTGAATCTCAGTTTCACCGACCCGTTTAGCAGTGTCACATCACTGGGTCAATGTGCAAACCTTTTCTTGGTTATGTTGGTACAACCATTTAAAAAACTAACTGGCGACTCTTATAGTCCAATCGTCGACATTATACATGTCAGACCTTTTTCACTTATTTTTTCAAACAGATCTCACCTAAAATGAGAACACCAAAGAACAAGTAACGGAAAGGGACAATTAAAAATCCCGACGTCGACAACAGAAAAATTAAATTTTTATTTTTTTGTCTAAAATATCTATTATGGATACTAGCTTTGATTGTATCCATATTTTGATCATTCTTAAATTTTACTCCACTATGGTTATTTATGAGATATTTTTGGACATGGATAAACCGAAATACGAATCCTTAATATTTATTCTTTTGTTTCAATGGATTCGTTTTCTTTAAAATATTTTTCATCATCCTCGGTCCTAAATGATGATATAACTGAATATATTTGGCCTGTAGTGCAAAGATGAATGATTTTTTTTTGATGAATATCTTTGGCCCGTAGTGCAAAGATGAACAGGTGTTGAGATGAACATGACCAACTGATGAATATCTTTGGCCTGTAGTGCAAAGATGACTACTTGATTCAAGATGTATATTGATTGATGTCACAGGGATACAATATCGATGATGGACTTTTAAATTCATAGATGATAGTAGATTTCATTCTCTACTTAACTCTTCTAATGAATTGTTATTTTCACTGCAGTTGTTGATCTAAAACTCGTTGTGTATTGTATTCTATCAAATTTTTCCCTGTTGAGGACTAAAGATAATTTGTTCTATATTATCTTAGTCATAATATTCTTTACTGGGCTAGTTGAGCTCACCCTTTTCTTTTTTGTTCAATTTTTCTTCTCAGGAGGCGAGAATGTAGCGGGTACTAGTCGGGGTATGGAGTGATGGTTCAAGATAGTTGTTTTAGTAGTCCTCACTATTTTGTAAAATAGTGTATCAATAATTGTAATGAGGACTCCATTTGAGTTTGAATACTGTCTAGATGACAATATTTGTATTTAAACTCACAGTATATATGTTGTCGTATTTTGCACGACAATTGTAATAATAAAGTTGTAGTTATTTTCTGTACCATGTATTTGGCGACTCAGAATGGGTTGGGTGGAATGAACCTATTTTGGGGGCGTCACAATGGGGCCAGTAGCTTGGTGACTCTCTTTTTCTTGCCTTACCTGCGAGCATACCATTATGGAGTCATTATTCTTTGAAAACTAAATATTTGAGCTAGACTATAAACTTAAATATAAAGAATAAATAAGGAAGAAAAGGTTTAGAGCATGGGTTGCCTCCCAAGTAGCGCTAGTTTTAATGTCGTAAGCCCGACTTTGTCTGGTCAGCACTATCCAATTCCTCTTCGATAATTGAGGAACCCTCCATCCATCAGAAACAATGTAACTTTTGGTAGGTTCCCTTTTGTGATGGCTATAGAATTAAAGTCACCTAGCATGCTTTGTTTATATAAGTGCCCAATTGAGAATGTTGAATAACTAGGTGCTTTTCCGTCCGTTGAGTCTATGATTAGATTGGGGCGTTGAGGCTTGGCAAGCATAACGGGCTCTTCTTCTTCTATTTTCTCTTCCTCAGCCCACCATGGTGTATAAGAGGCCTCATTATCATAGAGATCTTTGCCTTGGATGTGACTACCAAGGGGACATGGGTGTGCAAAATTCACTGGATTTTTCAACTCTGGCTGAGAAGACACTTGGGGTATAATAAAGAGCAGCTCATGTTCTTCCTTTTCTATTTCCCCAATTGTCTCTTCAATGTCCAATTCTTTTAGTTCATCCAGTGGCATGTACACTTCTTGCACTCCATCAGTTTCATCATCCATGCCATAGCACCAATTGTTTGGAGGGCGATTGTTCAAGGCTTCGAACATTTAATCCATTTGGTTCTGCAGATTTTGAATTGATATCCCTTGATTTTGAATTGCCATATCTTGATTAATCCTCCTCTCCTCATTCGATGCTACGAACTTGGACAACAATTCCTCCGACCCTGAATTATCTGTCTCAATTTTGGAATCCATGTGTTAAGGACTAAGGTTTGAAGTAATGATGAGTTGTTCCATTTGGTTCTGAAAATTATGGCTCGATATTTCTTGACTCATCATCCTCTCCTCTTGGTTTGCTATAAGCTTCGACAGGATTTCCTCCAAATTTGACTTTTCTTCTTGTGGCAATGGAGGTTGACATGAGAATTCTGGTGTGTATGTTAGATTTGGAGCGTAGTATTGGTCTTCATAATTGTAGCTCCATGATAAATCCGGGTGATACCCCCAAACTTGATGATAATTGGTGGGATAAGTATAATTGTTGGGGTAATCACCGCCATATGATACTGGTTCAAAACTGACGGTGCATTGATGACTTTGATGGTTGCCTACACAATAGTCACACTTAACTGCCATCATTTGACTCCTTTGGGCTGCAATAACGTCCAACATCCTCGAAAGTTCTTCAATCTGTGCTGATATTGCAGAAAATGCATTAAGTCCATAAATCCCTGTTTCCCTTGGTTTAGTCATGTTCGTGTATGACCATTGATACGCAAAGTCATCCATGGTACCTGAAAAGAGAGAAATATTGGAAGAGAATTAAAAATAAAAATAAAAGTATTTAAATTAAGACTAATTTGATTGAAATTAATATTGTAAATAATTATTAAATTAATTCCCCAGTAACGGTGCCAAAAACTTGTTGGGTAAAATCTAATTATGCACAACACGCAAGTATACGTGGTCAACAAGTAATAAAGTGAAAGTAGAGTCTCGTTCCCACGAGGAATTGTTTAATAACCTAATTTAACTCTCCCCCCGCCGATCGGCACACCCCATGCTGTTCCTAGGCCATTTTGGGCGCGCCCCGCACTACTATAGCAGAGATTCTGGTGGCCCGACGTGCCCCACGCTGTTTCTGGCGCGACCCGCACTACTTCTTTTTCTGCTATGACGTCCTTTGGTAAAATAGGCATAACTTTTGATTTGCTAGGAATTACGGGGCCTGCCACCTATTAAATCGAAGATATTGACGAGATCTATAACTTTCATTCTTTGAGAATTGACAGATTATGGTTGGATCAAGATCGAAATTGGGCTTGAAGTAGATACTATGTAAATGGCAAGCATGACAACTCTTAACTTTGGTCTTTATTGATAAAATGGCCATAACTCTCGCATCCGAACTCCGATTGGGACGATTCAAGATGTTCTAAAAATCTAAGAAGAAGCTCTACAATGTAATCTAAGTTCCAAGCCAAGAACAGGCATCCAACTTGGTGTTAAAAGTCCTTCAATCTTCCCTTATTGCATTTGCTTGCGTATTTTGGTCCAAAAGATGTCCGAATTGCTTTCTCTTACTTTTTCATGCCAATATTCACCTTTATCTTGTGTTTTCATACCTAAGAATATAATCTACAAAATAAACATAAAATGCATGAAAAGTAACTAAGAAACATGAGATTAAGCAACTAATTCAAGTAACAGATACCAGATAAGTAGGTATAAAACCTACTTATCATACTCCAAAAGCTTCATGAAAACAAGTTTTATGCCAAGTTGAAGAAGTGCGAGTTTTGACTTGAGGAAGTAGCATTCCTTGGGCACGTAATATCAAATCATGGAATATCTGTTGACCCAGTAAAGATTGAAGCAATTCAAAGCTGGGAACAACCTAAGACAATGACTGAAGTACGTAGCTTTCTCAGCTTAGCTGGTTATTATCGGAGATTCGTGGAAGGATTTTCTCGAATCGCAACTCCATTAACTCAGCTGACTCAAAAAGATACAAAATTCAGTTGGAGCGAGGAATGTGACAAGAGTTTTCAAGAACTCAAGAGGAGACTCATTTCAGAACCTGTTCTGAAAATACCATCTAGTTTGGAGGGATTTGTCATCTATAGCGATGCTTCAGGCAGAGGGTTAGGATGTGTTCTCATGCAACATGGGAAAGTTATAGCCTATGCCTCACGACAACTCAAAGAATATGAGAGGAATTACCCTACTCATGATCTAGGGTTGGCAGCTGTCGTTTTCGCACTAAAGATCTAGAGGCATTACCTGTATGGAGAGAAAGTGGAGATATATACGGATCATAAAAGCCTTAAATATTTCTTCACCCAAAAGGAACTCAACATGTGGCAACGACGTTGGCTTGAGTTGTTGAAAGATTATGATCATATAATTCAAAACCATCCTAGAAAAGCTAGCGTGGTAGCTGATACATTAAGTAGAAGATCATATGCGGGTATGAGTGCGATATTGTCAACGCAAAGGCCCATTTTATATGACTTGCAAAGGATGGAGATAGAGATAAAGACTCCAGGAACCCACGTAATGATGGCAAATATACGAGTAGAACCGACTTTAATTGATAAAATTAAAGCTGCTCAAGCTACGGACCTGGAGCTGATACGTATGAAGAAAAAAGTGTAAGAATGTACTATTTTGGAAGCAAGAATCGATGAAGAAGGAATACTACGAGTCAACTTCAGACTTTGTGTTCCAAATGACCCAGTTTTAAAGTATAAGATCATGATGGAGGCGCACAATATACCGTTTGCAATCCATCCTGGGAGTACCAAAATGTATCGTGATCTTCGACATACATTTTAGTGGAGTAATATGAAGAGAGAGAGAGAGAGAGGTAGCGGAGTTTATCTCAAGGTGTCTAACTTGTCAACGAGTCAAGGCGGAGCATCAAGTGCCAAAAGGTCCATTGCAACCACTTGAAATTCCAGAATAAAAGTGGGAGCACATTACCATGGATTTCGTTACTAGTCTTCCCAAGGTTTCTCAAGGCATAGATACGATTTGGGTCATTGTTGATAGATTGACCAAGTCTGCTCATTTCTTACCTATACGAGAAACTTATTCACTTGAATGTCTTGCTCGTATGTATATAAATGAGATTGTAAGACTGTATAGCATGCCAGTATCCATAATTTCTGATCGAGACCTAAGATTCACTTCACAATTTTGGGTTAGTTTGTAAAAAGCTATGGGCATGGATTTACGATTTAGTTCGGCATATCATCCTCAAATGGACAGGCAGTCGGAGAGGACTATTCAAACTCTTGAGGATTTATTAAGACTCTATGTCCTTGACTTCAAAGGAAGTTGGGACAAGTTCTTGCCATTAGTGAAATTCTCCTACAACAATAGTTATCAAGCAAGTATTTGCATGACTCCATTTGAGGCGTTGTATGGACGCAAGTGTCGTTCTCCAGTATGTTGGGACAAGGTGGGTGAAGCAACGTTGTTAGGACCGGAGTTGGTACGTATGACTACAGAAAAGATTCAAATGATCCGACAACGTATAAAAACCTCACAAGATCGACAAAAGAGTTATGTTGATCTTCATCGGAAGGATGTGGAATTCAATGTTGGAGAACATGCGTTGTTACGTGTTGCTCCATGGAAAGGAGTTACAAGATTTGGAAAGAGAGGAAAGCTCAATCCTCGATTCATTGGGCCATTCGAAATCCTCGATCGAGTAGGAGCTGTGGCTTATAGACTCGCCTTACCGCCAAGTATGTCTCGTGTTCATAATATTTTTTACATATCTATGTTACGTAAATATGTGGAAGACCCGAACCATATTATTGAATTAGAACCGAAGGAGATAGCGGAAGATTTAACATATGAAGAGGTACCTGTTAAAATCTTGGATAAGAAGGAGCATATTCTACGCTCCAAGGTTATACCTCAAGTCAATGTTTTATGGAGAAACCATGATGTTGAGGAAGTGACCTAGGAGTTAGAATCTGAAATGAAACCAACGTATCCTCACCTCTTCGACATAAACTGTGACGCCCCCAAAATAGGTATACATCACCCATCTTGAGTCGCCAAATACATAGTACAAAATTCAAATACAAACTTAAATATACAACATGAGCTGTGAGTTTTAATACAAATATTATCTTCTAGACAGTATTAAAACTCAAAATAGGTCCTCAATACATTTATTATCACACTATTTCATAGAATAGTGAGGACTACTAATGCTATCATCTGGACCGTCACTCCGTTCCCCGACTAGTCCCGGCTACGTTCTCATTTCCTGAAGAGAACAATGAAAGCAAAAGGGTGAGCTTAACTAGCCCAGTAAGAAATATTATGACTAAGATAATGCAGAATAATTTATCATTAGCCTTCATTAGTGTTAAACTGATAAAATATAACAAACATCAAGTTTAACTACAGCGGAACAAGCAATTCATTAGAAGAGTCAAGTAGAGAATAAAATCTACTATCTTCTATGATTTAAAAGATTTTTCATCACTTTTATCGCTGAGACTCAGCTTAATAAATAATCCACATCATCCTTGCACTACGGCCAATGATATTCATTAGTATCACGACCACAAATTATCCATGCACTACGGGCCAAGGATATTCGTGTATTCATCAATGGTCATGATCATGCCAACAACTGTCCACCAATGCACTACGGGCTAATGAGGACTTTTACCACATCATTTGTAACATTACGGTCATGATTATACCGAATAATCCCTGGTCATAATCATATCAAGTCCATCTATGCACTACAGGCCACAAATGACTTTCAACAGAATATAAACATGAGGATGATGACAATGATATAAGAATTCAATAAAACAAGTTCAAGGATAAATTTTTAAAGATTTATAATTTAATTTATCCAAAAATCAATAACGTCCAAATTGTCAACATGATACTGCTTTGTGGAGTAAAATTAAAGAATAATATTGTACCAAAAATAATTGGGACCGAAAACGAATTAATTTTTATCATGAATAGTACCCTGGGTGAATAGTACTCGAGTGAATAGTATCCTGTAAATAGTACTTCGGGTATAGTAATCCCGTAAATAGTACTTCGGCATGAAAAAGTTAAAACTTATCAAGAATGCTCAGAATAATATTTCTATAAAAAGATACTGGATAAAGCGCAAATATCAAGGATATTCTACTAATTTCATGGAGTATAGAAGCCAAAATTTTAACAAACGAGTATAGAATTCGAAATCTGAAACGAAGTAATATTACTTACATACTATAGAGTATGGAAGAAAATATTATTTTAAGCGAATATTGAACAAAAATAACATCCCTTACTTGAAAAGAAGAGTATTCCAACTGGTATAGCGGGGATATTCTTGAAGAAAACTTTTACTGTTTTCTACGCTCAAAGCTTTCTAAAACTCTAAAAAAATACGCTCAAGATTATAGAAGAAGAATTCTTTGATTCTGGTGTGATTTTCAATTCTAACTTAAGCGTCTATTTATAAAAAAATGCTAGAACGAGCAGCCAACTTGGACAAAAATTTCAACCCACAAGTTTGAAAAATAAAAGTGGGCCCCACTCAATTTTAATAAAAAAATATTTTATTTTTCGAAACTTCAATAATTCATATAAAATAACCCTTTTATCAGAAAAATACGAATTTTATATCCATTCCATACGAAATCAAATTCTCTACAACTTTGCAGAAGAAAGTTTTTCCAAATTTCATACAGAAAATATCTGAATTCCACAAACGGATAATTTTCAATACCTCATAAAATTCATAATAAATCGTACGTTAATTTTTAACGGTTCAAAATTTGTGGACATATACTCAACTTATATATGTATAACATATCCAAAAATCACAACGATCCAACGGTCGGATCAAAATTATAACTCACGCAATAGAGTTTTAAGAATACCAATTTGATTTTTAATACCTCCAATCCGATAAAATACTGATAAAACACCTCAACATTAATTCCTTTATTTATAACCACATAAATTAAATATTTTCCTATGTATCATTTATGTCCACATAAAATAAATATTTTCTTATCATATAAATTAATAATTAATTATTCACAAATAATATTACAGAATCACAATAATGACAACCAAGCCGTTCCTAAGAAAGAAGAGGCTTTCCAATAAGGATTTCTCCTTACTAGCGCGCAATTAGGTGACCAAACCTCTCCTTGACAGAACTTTCTAGACATTGCCAATAATGCTATGTAATAATATTATTCAAATAATATGAATTATTAATCTGATAATGGGAAATACTGTGCAGTGACAATTATTAACACAACAATAACATAAAATATCAACGCAGCAATTATTGAACCAATAAAATAAAATATTGAACAGTAATTACTGTAACAATTATTGAGTAGTGCCTTCTTACGTAAGAATTAATAATTCAAAAATACTGTGCAATATCGTGTGCTACTATGCAACAACGCATATTACTGTATTTTAACCACCAGGTATTTCAACAGTGTTAACGGTAATAACTACGCCGTTATTTTATAAAAAGATATTTTTATCATTTTCTCAATTCGACAATAATTCTGTTGTGGGGTCCACCAATGATTGTGCCGTTGTACGAATATTCCCTGTTAAAATGAATATTCCCCGACCAATCGAATATTATTTAACAACTTGCGTACTTTACAAAATTTATAAATATCACCCACAACTATAACATTATATCAAATTCACTTCATAATATTCAAAAATGATATTTATAGAAAATTCATCTTTATTCATAAAAGTTGGGGTCTTACATACCAGGTATGTACCCTAATTTCGAGGACGAAATTTTATAAAAAGGGGAGGTTGTAAGACCCCAACTTTCATAAATAAAAATTAATTTTTCTCGAAATATATTTTTGAATATTATGGTGTGGTTTTGATATAATGTTATAGTTGTGGGTAATATTTATAAATTTTACAAAGTATGCAAGTTGTTATAAAATATTCGATTGATAGGAGAATATTCGTTTTAAACCGAAAATATTCGTATGACGGCACAATCATTGGTGGACCCCATAACGAAATTATTGTCGGAGTTAGAAAACGACAGAAATATCTTTTTATAAAAATAATGGCGAAAGTTTTACCGTTAACTGTTGAACTACCCGGTGGTAAAAGTACAATAATACGCGTGGTTGCATAGTAGTACACGGTATTGATTATTGATACTTACGTGAGAAGTCACTCAGTTATACTCAATTATTACTACAATAATTGCTGTATAACATCTCTCATATTTTTATTCAATTATTATTACAGTATCATCTACATAATATTTTATATTATTAAATCAATAATTGAGACAATAAAGTTATTCATATGATTATTTACAATATTGACGATGTCTAGAAAGTTCTGTCGAGGAGAGGTTTGGTCACCTAATTGCACGCCAATAGGGAAAAATCCTTATCGAAAAGCCCTCTCTTTCCTCGGAATGATCTAGTTGTTAAATATTGTGAGTTATAATATTAATGATGAATAATTGTTGAAGTATTAAGAATGTGTTTATTGAAGATATGTAAATTACAAAAGTTAGAGGGGAATAATGCAAACTTGGAAAACTTAATGGGTACTAAAGTGTAATAAGTTAAATCAATCTGAACCATTGGTGGTGGTTTTAATAGTAAATTAATCTGAACTATTGGTGGTGGTTTTAAATAGTAAATCATTCTGGACCGTCGATGGTGGTTTTAATAACAAATCAATCTGGACCGTCGGTGATGGTTTTAATAGTAAATCAATCTAGACCGTCAGCGGTGGTTTTAAAAGTAAATCAATCTAGACCATCGGTGGTGGTTTTAAAAGTAAATCAATCTGGACCGTCGATTGTGGTTTTAATAGTAATCAATCTGGACCGTCTGTTCTAATAATAAATTAATCTAGACCGTTCGTGAATTAGTTACTATTTAGTCATTTCTCCTATAAATAGAAGCTTAATTCTTCTTTCATTCTCACCAATTCACTGAGACTCACAAGAGAAATTATAGAGAGAGAAACTATAGAGAGCAAGAAGAATTATTATTTTGAATAATAAGGTGTTGATTTGCTATAATACTTTAGTTATGGGTGAAATGTGCAAATTTTCAAAGTAAGCAAGTTGTCATATAATATTCGTTTGGTCGGAGAATATTCTTTTTGTCAAGGAATATTCGTACGACGGCGCAATTATTGGTGGACCACATAGCAGAATAACTATCGGATATAGAATGCAACAAAAATAACCTTTTTATAAAAATTACAGCAAAACTTTTACCATTAACTATTGAAATACCCGATGATAAAAGTACAGTAATATGCGTGGTTGCACAGTAGCACACGGTATTGCACAATATCTCTGATTATTGATTCTTACGTAAGAAGTCACTTAGTTTCATTGAATAATTGCCACAGTAGTTGTTGCATAGTATCTCATATTATTGATTCAATTATTATCCCAGTATCATCTGCACAATATTTTATATTATTAAATCAATAATTGACGCGACACAATTATTCATATTATTAGTTAGAATTATTGACAATGTCTAGAAAATTTTGTCGGGAAAAGGGGTTAGGTTATATAATTGCTCGCCAATAAGGATAAATCCTTATCGAAAAGCTCTATCTTTCCTATGAATGATCTGGTTGTTAATATTGTGAGCTTATAATATTATTTATGAATAATTATTATGTGGTGGATATTGGTTTAATTTTGATATAAATGAAAAAATTTAGCATGAAATATTCGTTGAAAGTTTGGCAATTATCTTCTCTGATAAAATATTCATTCAAATATATTATTATAATATTAGACTTTTTTATAATTAAAATGGTAATATTATTATAATAATATATAATTTTTAGCATGTGAATAAAAGTGGAGTAAAGGTTATCATTTTTATTTTGAATACCTTCCGTGCACATTTTGAATTCATCTTCTGTACATTTTTTTTCTTTCTCAAGGTGATGGCTTGAAAGTATGCCTACATAGCCATGTTTTCTAAATGTGTGGGCCCTCAACCATTGGAAATGAGGAGTTAGGCAGAGAATGAAAGTTAGGCGAAGAGGAAATTTTGGCAAAGTTAGGCAAATGTATTTAATTTTTTCTCCCTCCGTTGCACTATAAAAGGAAGGTTACCCCTCCTTCCTAAACACACCATCACAATATTAGAAATTCTTATTCTATAGTATTGTGAGTATTTCTCTTGAGTATAAGGATACTTTGAGTGTAGCAGGATAGTTTGAGTGTAGCTTCTTATTTAAGATTTTCTCAGAATAATATCCGATATTCCAGTCAAATCTAGTTTCTACTAAGGTAAAGGATATTATTTTATTTCAATACTCGTAAGAAATATTATTTTCTTTCATACTCCATATTATGTAAGGAATATTATTTCATTTCATATTCTTAAATTTAAACTAACTATGGTAAGTATTGCTTCTATAATTCCTAAAATAATTAGAAATTCCTTAAAGTTTTGCGCTTCATCTAACATCATTTCACTGAAATATTGGTATGAACTTTCTAATTAAATTTTAATCTTTTCATGTCTGGGTACTATTCATACGGTACATTTAATGGGCACTATTCATACGGTACTATTCACGAGTACTATTCACAACAAAATTTAATTTTCTTTTCTGTTCAAATTATTTTTGATATATGAAGATCATTCTTGAATTTTACTCCACAAATAGTTATCATGTTGACAATTTGGACATTTTTGAACTCTGGATAAACTGAATTATAAATATCTAATATTTATCCTTTATCTCACTTGATTGAATCTTTATACCATTGTCATCATTCTCATGCTTATATTATGTTGAAAGTCATCTTTGGCTCGTAGCACAAAGATGGACTGTTGATTGATATGCTTATGACCAGGAATTGTGTATTGGTTTAATCATAACCTTTAATGTTATAGATAAGGTTTGTAAGACTCTAACTTTTTATGAATAAAGATTTAATTTTCTCTAAATATTATCTTGAATAAGAAGGTGCGGATTTGATATAATGCTATAGTTATGGGAGATATGTACAAATTTTGTAAGTAAGCAAGTTGTCATAAAATATTCGTTTGGTCGGAGAATATTCTTTTTATCGAGAAATATTTGTACAACGACATAATCATTAGTGGACCCCACAACAGAATGATTGTCGGATATAGAAAGCGACATAGATAATGTAAGACCCTAACTTTTTATGATTAAAGATTTAATTTTCTCTAAATATTATTTTAAATAATAAGGTGTGATTTGATATAATGCTATAGTTATGGGTGATATGTGCAAATTTTACAAAGTAAGTAAGTCGTTATAAAATATTTGATGAGTGGGTTTTATACCTACGAATTGACTTCTGATATGGACTTAGACAATGTGATCATGTCTATTTCTATGCAATTTTACTTGCTTTTGTTTTGTTTTATGTTTAGGTTGCATGACGTGGTTATGGTGGCATATTGGCGGCATTATGGCGAGACTTGGCATGCAAAAGCTAAAAATCAGCAATTCTGCAGAAACACCCCCCGCCGGGGCAGGCATTATAGTGAAGAAAAACCCCGCCGGGGCAGGGGTGCTTGAGCCAACTTCAGTAGTACCCCGCGCCGGGGCGGGCCCTTTCAAGTATAAAACCCCCGCCAGGGCTGGGGTACGGGGAGAAAGAAAGATTTCTACTTTGATTAGAACTCTGTAGTTGTGTGGATGAAAAACTTTGGCATGGATTGGGACTATGTTTGGGTGTCGTTTTATCAGTGTTTTACATGACTTATGTTGGGATATAACACAACATAATAGAGATCAATAACAATTAATCAATCAATCATACTTGGAGCCCTGATGAACATTGGAGGAACAGAGTTGAAGGTCAAGATCACAAAGATTGCAGATTGGAGCGAGGATAAGGGTGGTGTTTTACTACTCTTTGTCTTTCAATTCAAAATTTGTAATTGGGATGATGAATTTCTCTATCTTTTTAGTATTTAATTCATTTATGATGAACTAAATTACTTATTAGGCTTGCAATGGATCTTTAGTGTTGAACAATGATTGTTATGCCTTAATTTCAGTTTAATGAAACTATCAATTCAGTTTATCTATGTGATTTGTACTTTAATTTATGAATTGCTTGATCATCAATTCTATGTGAATTTGTATGGACTCGAGAGATGATGTATGAATCTAGACCTAATCACTTTACTATGTGTTCTTGAATTCTGTGTTTTAATGGAATCTTGATGAATGTTTAGGATAAAGATATACCTAACATCGCATGTAATTGCATAAAGAACTTGGAATTTAAACCTTCTTTGATTTTAATTCATGTAGAGATATAGTGAATTAGTTAATTAGGGTGTTTGGCTTAATTCTATTAAATTGTGGATTTAAGTTAATACGGTGTTAATGCATCGAGAGATGGCTAATTCTACTTGAGTGTTCTTGATTAATAAACTAAGATAGTTAATTAGACTGGAAAAGGGTGAGATAATCAGAGTGAAACTTAAAGTGAAGTTATAAGCCTAATTCTCCATTATTTACTTGAAATTTACAGTTACTTAGTGTGTGATTGGTTTGGATTTTTAGTTTCTTCGTTTTTATTAATTGCTATATATAGTTTGAGTAGTTTAATAAAATTGAAATAATATAAAACTGGTAATTGTTAGATTAAATTTCACACGAATCTCTATGGGAACGATACTTTTCTTATCATTATATTACTTATTGACCATGTACACTTGCGTGTTGAGCGTATTTAGAATTTACACCAACAAGTTTTTGGCGCCGTTGCCAGGAACTAGTTTTGATTTTAGTATTTTCAATATCAGTTTAATTAGTTAAGTTTTAGTTAAACAAATTTTCTTTTTGTTTTTCTCTTTCTTGTTTCAGGTTCTCTGACTTAGTGTATGCAAACTCAGTCTAAGAAGCCAGACTTGCTTCCTTTTGAGGACGACCTCGAGAAAAGGTTTCAAAGGCTTAGTAAGTGGATTAAGAACACTAAGGAAAATCTTGATAAGGAAGAAACAATGGTTGCAGAAGATCAGAAAGCGCTGAGGGATTATGCTACTCCTAGGGTGACTGAGCTTCAGTGGAGCATCACCAGGCCTGCGATAGCTGCGAATATTTTTGAGATCAAGCCTTGGACCATACAAATGATACAGAACTCAGTGCAGTTTGGGGGATTAGCCAACGACGATCCGAATGAGCACTTAGTCAGCTTTATGGAAATATGTGACACCTTCAGATATAACGGGGTATCGGATGATGCAGTCAGACTTCTCTTGTTTCCATTCACACTGCGGGACAAGGCGAAAAGTTGGTTACACTCATTACCACCAGGGTCGATTACTACATGGGACGACCTTGCTCAGAAATTCTTGGCAAAGTTTTTCCCATCGACAAAGACTTTGAAGATGAGGAACGAGATTATTATGTTTGAGCAGCTGCATGGGGAGTCTTTGTATGAAGCTTGGGAGCGGTACAACGAATTACTTAGGAAGTGCCCACATCATGGACTACCCAAATGGCTGTAAATGAACACGTTTTACAATGGGTTGAGTGGTAATCTCTGAACTAGTATTGATGCAACTTCGGGGGAACGTTTATGGCTAAGAGTTATGAGGAAGTATATAATCTAATAGAGACGATGGCGGCTAATAACTACTAGTGGCCTACAGTGAGAATGACACAGTCAAAGGCAGTTGGGATGTTAGAGGTAGATGGGGTAACAGCGTTAGCGGCACAGATTTCAGCTTTGTCAAAGAAGATGGATGCTCTGACAGGTGCACAAACTCAGCAAGTTGCTTATGTTTGCGAATTATGTGCGGGGGAACATCCTACAGAACAATATGCCATTAATATAGCAGCGGTATAGTTTGTGGGCAGCTATTACAGAATTCTGCAGAATATGTATCAGAATGCCTACAATCCGGGGAATAGGAATCATCCAAATTTTTTGTGGGGTAATAATCAAAATCAGTAAACTCCACGACCATCTTATCCCCCGGGGTTTCAAAATCAGCATCAACAAGTAGCTCGACAGTAAGATAAAAAGATGGATTTGGAAGAGCTGTTGTTGAAGTACATATCTGGGAATGAGGTGACAATGAAATCACAAGCATTGGCCATCAAGAACTTAGAAAATCAGATGGGAAAACTTGCTTTAGCACTTAATAATAGGCCTCAAGGGACTCTACCTAGTGACACAGAGAAGAATCCTAAGGGGAATCACGAATAGTGTTAAGCAATCACTTGGAGGAGTGGAAAGCATCTTGAGGAACAGAATACAGAAAATTTAGCTAAGAAAGATGTAAAAGAAGGTGAAGACAAAGTGGTTGAAGGGAAACAGGATGAGGACAAGCCAATGGACAAGAGCAAGACAGATGTGGAGCCAATTGTTTATCCTTCACCACCGTTTCAGCAGAGGGTCCAGAAACAGAAATTGGATAAGCAATTCTTGAAGTTTTTGGAAGTTTTTAAGAAACTTCAGATTAACATTCCTTTCGCAGAAGCCCTAGAGCAAATGTCAAGTTATGCTAAATTCATGAAGGGTATTCTGTCGAGGAAGAAGAAGTTAGAGGACTACGAGTCTGTGGCTTTAACGGAGGAATGCAGTGCAGTTCTACAGAGAAAGTTACCTTCGAAATTAAAGGATCCGGGGAGTTTTACTATTCCTTTCACAATCGGTAACATGGCATTTAACAAGTGTTTGTGTGATTTGGGGGCAAGTGTGAACCTCATGCCGTTGTCAGTATATACTCAGTTGGGTTTGCCAGCTCTGAAGCCTGCAAACATATCACTTCAGTTAGTAGATAGATCGGTGACTTATCCAAGAGGGATTGTGGAAGACATTTTAGTTAAGGTGGATAAGCTCATATTTCCGGCAGATTTTATAATTTTGAATTATGAAGAGGACAAAAATATCTCAATCATCTTAGGGAGGCCATTTCTGGCTACGGGTAGGACTCTCATCGATGTTCAAAAAAGGGAATTACCCATGAGGGTACAAGACCAAGAAGTCAAATTCAATGTGTTTAAAGCCATGAAGTTCCCTACAGATGAGGAAGAGTGTTTTCGATTGGAAGTGATCGACAGAATAGTAAATGAAGATTTTGTTAAAAGTTTGGTCAGAGATTTGTTGGAAAATACTCTACTGGGGGATGAGGACTTGGATGATCCAGAGTTCGTAGACTACTTATATATGTTAGATTCTTTGTGTTGATTGATTTCGCAATCAATGAATGCGTGCAAGTATACACGGTCAACAAGTAATAAAGTGATAAGAAAAGTATCGTTCCCACGAGGAATTATTTAATAAAAATTACCAAGTACTAACTCTTAACCAAATCAATTTTATTTAAACAACCATAAATTGTGATTTTTCTAATTAAGAAAACTAAATTAATCAATTAAATCTAGATTACTCTAAAATTAATTCAAATAAATAAAGATTAAGACTTCAATATCCCCAATTATAAACTATAAATCAATTATCCAACTATCCCAATTATTATGCCTACTGAATTGTTAATAGAAATTCTCAAATGCCAAAAGTCCTTTTCCAAGTGATCAATTGACTTCTATTTAATCCAGATTAATCTTGCTATATTCCTATGCAAAACAATTGAATTAAACTCTTTTCAATCCCAATTCCTTATGTGTTACATGCAGTAAACAGATATTTCCATTCTATTCACAAGCCTAATTATTCACCATGCAAATAACTAAGTCACATGTTATCATGCCCAGTTCTAACCCTAGAATTCCTCTTCCGATTCCTTCTAGAGTAACAAGGTAATTACTGATCAGATAATTAATCAATAAGCTCAAGATAAGATAAACAATTCACTTTGACATAAATAATTGGAATAAATCGAATAACTAATTCATAGACATAAAAGGTTCAATTGAAATCTTAATAAAAGAGTTAGTTCATAATTAATGAATTGAAACCAAGAATCCACAATTGAATAAACATTAAAAGATAAAAGTATGATAAGAGAAGATAATAGAATCTGTTGTCAGCAAATCTGATGCTCCCCTCTTGCTCTTGCTCTTGATCTTCAATGATCTCCAAGTTGTTTCAATCTCCAAAACTAAAAAGAACTAGGGTTAATGTCTAATCTAATGGAGTGTTTAATCTAGTCTACTCTATGTAATCCCCCCTTATTTTATGTCTTACATCATATATTTATAGGTTACAAGTCTAATTTTTAGGTTAGGAACAAACCCAATCCAATTTGGAGTCAAAAAGATGTCAAAATTAGCCCCAAAACGCGTCCAAGCCTTTCCACTGACTTCCCCAGCGCCCCGGCGCTGGGCACGGCGCTGGCATTCTGCCCCCCAGCGCCCCGGCGCTGGAAATGAACTACAAATGAGCGCCCCGGCGCTAGAACATTTTCTGACATTTTCTACTCCGACGTCCTTTGAGAAAATAGCCATAACTTCTTCATACGAACTCCGATTTTGATGATTCAAGATGTTCCGGAAAGAAGAGAAGTAGATCTACAACTTTTATTCTTTAAGTTTTTCGAAATAAGGTACCGAACAATACTCAAATTTGCTTTGAAGTGACTGCTATGTAAATAGCAAGCCGAAAATGCGAATCTAGCCACCCCGAACGTCGATCCACGTAACTTTTGTCCCAAATCCTACAAAACAATGTAAAACATGCATGAATGGACACAAATACTTAAAAACTATTCTAAAAGACTTGAGAACAATAATAAATTAAGCCCGAATGTATCCAATTCATGTGTATAAAACTCACTTATCAAATACCCCCAAACTTAAACATTTGCTTGTCCTCAAGCAAAAACACAAAAGAACTAAAAATAAACAAACTAACTCAATTACATGAATGCATATGCATGATCTACTTCCTAATATACATACAAACCCAGTAATAAATCAGTATGATATATAGCAACAGGCCTCAAAGTTACCATTGGTACTCAAACAATATATCCAATCAAGTCAAAATTCATAACTCTAACTAATTAGTCAATCCAAACCTGTCATCACCCATGTTGTGTGTGTGTGCTTGCTAACTATTCTAACCAACCACAATTCAAGATAATCACATAACAAACTTCTTAGAAGGAAAATTTCAGTTCCAATTCAATTACTTTTGTGAACATGACAACTCCGGTTAAAACTAAGCAATTACCAAGTCTAAGGATAAATACAAGATTTATTTATACTTTTATTCAACCACGAGGGCATTTTGCTCTTTCTCGTATTTTTTTTCATTTTTTTTTATTTTCTCATGGATGTGCAATGTCTTATTCCCTTAGGCTTTTCAGTGCTACCTTAACGAGCTTTCGACCAACGACTCCCAAGTCATTAAGACCTTAGGGCGCTAGGTGTAAAGACAATCCTCTCGGGCTTACTTACTCAAGTAACAAAGGCCACAAAACTAGACAAGCATGCCACGGTGTTTATTCATTTTTTTTCCTGGATTTTCTATTTTTTTTCTTTTCATCATTTTTTCTCTTTTTTTTCTTTTTGTAATATATATACCCCATAGATTCCCCCAAACTCAAGCTTTTACGTCATTCCAACCTTTACCGCCAGTTCGCTAATTTTCTTAAATTTTAACCAAGATTTTCCCTCAGAAACAAATTATGAAACCCTTGAACCAAGTGGATTAAAACAGTTAAACTTTAAGTGCTAACCAGTTACATAAGTTTCAGACAGGCTCAGATTGTCATCATGATTAAAATTAGAACTCATCATCAATTATCAACACTGTTCAAGTTAACAATTAATACCAATCTTATCATAGGCCGAGCTAAGACCACACCAACTAATCGCACAGATTCATGCAAAAAATAAAAATAAAAATAAAAAAAATAAAAAATAATAAAAAAATACAATTAAACTACATGAACACATACTAATGCAACACATATATGAATATGCAAATAACTACCATGTACTATATGCAACCTAAAAAAAACACAATGCTAACACAAAAAAAAAAATTAACTACTATGCAGATAACTAACTATATGCAATACGACACTAAAATGCCCCCAAACTTAAACTAGACATTGTCCTCAATGACTAAATTAGAAAAAATTAAAGCAGATGACTTCCCTGAAAATATAGCAATCTTCCTCGTTGTCCGCTAAGTTTGGAGAATAGGCTAGGGACATGGAAAAATTGGGCACCACATCAATTTGACTTGACTAACCTGTAAACCATGATAGAAACACTTTTATTAAATCCTAAATAAATGCAAATTCAAAACTACTAATATAAAACCTAATAAAAACTAAAAATTAAAATTAAACTTGGGTTGCCTCCCAAAAACCGCTTGTTTTATAGTCTCAGCATGACTTCTTTAATTCTCTATCCAATTTCCCTACGAAATTTGAGGAACCCTCCATCCATCGAAAATAATATAACTTTTGGTAGGTTCCCATTTGTAATGACCATTGAATCTAAGTCACCTAGCATTTTCTTTTTAGATCGGATCCCCATTAAATATGACAAACAACTAGGTGCTTTCCCCATTGTGTCTGTGATCAGAGTGTGGAATGGAAGCTTGTCAAAGACAATGGGCTCTTCCTCTATCTTCTCTTTTTCATCCCACCATGACTCCACAGTTGTACTAGCTCTTATGTCATAAAGAGCTTTGCCGACGACATGACTGCCAATTGGGCATGGTTTTGCAAAACTGCCCGGATTCTTGAACTTTGGTGGAGAAGGTACATGGGACACTAATGAAATCGATTCATCTTCGTTGAATCTTACAGTTAAATCTTCGTTGATCTCCTTTTGTTTGTTCCCAATTGTTTTCTCTCTTTCAATATCTATATCATTTGGCACATCCAGTTGCAGATTTGGTTCGGACTCATCATCAGTTTCGTCATCCATGTCATAGAGCCAAGTGTATTGAGGATGGTTGTTCAACGCTTGTGCTATCTGCCCCAATTGATTTTCCAAATACTTTATCGACGCACCTTGGCTTTTCATATTCAGTTCTATTTGATTCAATTTTTTGTCTTGTTCCTCGTTCTTTTTTTCAGAAGCTTTAATAAATTTTTCCAAGGCTTCCTCCAAATTTGAATGGTCTTCCTGTTGTAGCGGAGGTGGACACGAGAAATCCGGTGGGTATGTTGGACTTGGAGCATAAAATTGATCTTGATTGTTACTCCATGAAAAATCCGGGTGATACCCCCAATCCTGATGATAGTTGTTGGGATAGACATAATTATTGGGGTAATCACCACCGTACTGTACCGGCTCGAAATTGATGGAGCATTGATGCTCATATAATTTCCAGCACAATAATCACAAACCATTGCTACTTGCTGTGTGGATGGTGGACTCCATGTTTCCATTGGTCGAGTTATGTTCGTGTATGGCCATTGATACGCAAAGTCATCCATGGTACCTAAAAAGAGAGAAATATAGGAAGAGAATTAAAAATAAAAATAAAAATAGAAATGTTTAAATTAAGACTAATTTGATTGAAATTAATATTGGTAAATAATTATTAAATTAATTCCCCGGCAACGGCGCCAAAAACTTGTTGATTGATTTCGCAATCAATGAATACGTGCAAGTATACACGGTCAACAAGTAATAAAGTGATAAGAAAAGTATCGATCCCACGAGGAATTATTTAATAAAAATTATCAAGTACTAACTCTTAACCAAATCAATTTTATTTAAACAACCATAAATTGTGATTTTTCTAATTAAGAAAACTAAATTAATCAATTAAATCTAGATTACTCTAAAATTAATTCAAATAAATAAAGATTAAGACTTCAATATCCCCAATTATAAACTATAAATCAATTATCCAACTATCCCAATTATTATGCCTACTGAATTGTTAATAGAAATTCTCAAATGCCAAAAGTCCTTTTCCAAGTGATCAATTAACTTCTATTTAATCCAGATTAATCTTGCTATATTCCTATGTAAAACAATTGAATTAAACTCTTTTCAATCCCAATTCCTTATGTGTTACATGCGGTAAACAGATATTTCCATTCTATTCACAAACCTAATTATTCACCATACAAATAACTAAGTCACATGTTATCATGCCCAGTTCTAACCCTAGAATTCCTCTTCCGATTCCTTCTAGAGTAACAAGGTAATTACTGATCAGATAATTAATCAATAAGCTCAAGACAAGATAAACAATTCACTTTGACATAAATAATTGGAATAAATTGAATAACTAATTCATAGACATAAAAGGTTCAATTGAAATCTTAATAAAAGAGTTAGTTCATAATTAATGAATTGAAACCAAGAATCTACAATTGAATAAACATTAAAAGATAAAAGTATGATAAGAGAAGATAATAGAATCTGTTGTCAGCAAATCTGATGCTCCCCTCTTGCTCTTGCTCTTGATCTTCAATGATCTCCAAGTTGTTTCAATCTCCAAAACTAATAAGAACTAGGATTAATGTCTAATCTAATGGAGTGTTTAATCTAGTCTACTCTATGTAATCCCCCCTTAATTTATGTCTTACATCATATATTTATAGGTTACAAGTCTAATTTTTAGGTTAGGAACAAACCCAATCCAATTTGGAGTCAAAAAGATGTCAAAATTCGCCCCAAAACGCGTCCAAGCCTTTCCACTGACTTCCCCAGCGCCCCGGCGTTGGGCACAGCGCTGGGATTCTGCCCCCCAGCGCCCCGGCGCTGGAAATGAACTACAAATGGGCGCCCCGGCGCTAGAACATTTTCTGACATTTTCTACTCCGACGTCCTTTGGAAAAATAGCCATAACTTCTTCATATGAACTCCGATTTTGATGATTTAAGATGTTCCGGAAAGCGGAGAAGTAGATCTACAACTTTCATTCTTTAAGTTTTCCGAAATAAGTTACCGAACAATACTCAAATTGGCTTTGAAGTGACTGCTATGTAAATAGCAAGCCGAAAACGCGAATCTAGCCACCCCGAACGTCGATCCACGTAACTTTTGTCCCAAATCCTACAAAACAATGTAAAACATGCATGAATGGACACAAATACTTAAAAACTATTCTAAAAGATTTGAGAACAATAATAAATTAAGCCCGAATGTATCTAATTCATGTGTATAAAACTCACTCATCACTTTACCTAGAGTTAGCAGGTTCAGGGTACCATTTGAGCCATTACATACGGAAGAAAAAGCTTCGGCACAGATGAAACCTTCATTGGAGGAGCCACCCACTCTTGACCTTAAGCCCCTTCCTAAACACCTCAGGTATGCTTATTTGGGTAATTCTAATACTTTACCTATTATTATTGCATCTGCGCTTAACGAATTGCAGGAAAGTAAGTTACTGAGGGTGCTTAGAGAGTGCAAGTCTGCAATAGGATGGACGATCGCTGATATCAAGGGAATAAGCCCTTCTTTCTGCATGCACAAGATTCTCTTGGAAGAGGACGCAAAACCAATAGTGGAACAGCAGAGACGATTACATTTGATCATGAAAGAGGTGGTAAAGAAAGAAATATTGAACTGGTTGGATGCTGGAATAATATACCCGATTTCAGACAGTATATGGGTAAGCCCAGTTCAGTGTGTCCCGAAAAAGGGTGTAATGACAGTAGTGACGAACGACGACAATGAACTAATTTCGACAAGGATAATGATTGGGTGGAGGGTTTGTATGGACTACAGAAAGCTTAATAAGGCAACCCAGAAGGACCACTTTCCTCTACCCTTTATTGATCAGATTTAGGACCAGTTGGCTGGGCATGAATATTACTGCTTACTGGACGGATATTCGGGGTACAACCAGATAGTCATAGCTCCTGAGGATCAAGAAAAGACCACTTTCACGTGCCCATATGGCACCTTTGCATTCAGGAGGATGTCCTTTGGGTTATGTAACGCACCAGCGACGTTCCAGAGGTGTATTATGGCCATATTTTTGGACATGGTAGAAAGGAATGTAGAAGTTTTCATGGACAACTTCTCAGTCTATGGAAACACTTTTGATATCTGTCTTGAAAATCTAGTCATGGTTCTAAAACGATGTGTGGGAACTAACTTAGTGCTTAACTAGGAGAAGTGCCACTTTATAGTTGAAGAAGGAATTATTCTGGGGCACAAAGTCTCTGCAAAGGGTTTAGAGGTTGATAAGGCAAAGCTGGAGACGATCAAAAATCTTCCACCGCCGAATTCAGTTAAGGGAATCCAAAGTTTTCTTGGACATGCCAGATTCTACCGCAGGTTCATCAAAGATTTCTCTAAGATTGCAAAACCATTATGCAGTCTCTTGGAGAAAGATGCAATTTTCAGTTTTGATGAAGAATATATGACAGCGTTTGAGTAGTTGAAAAAGAAATTGACTACAACTCCCGTGATCATAGCACCGGATTGGACAATGCCTTTTGAGTTAATGTGCGATGCTAGCGACTACGCAGTAGGGGCTGTTTTGGGTAAACGCCGAGAGAAGATATTGTATGCCATATACTATTCAAGTAAAACCCTCACAGATGCCTAATTGAACTATACAACCACCGAGAAGGAATTACTTACAGTAGTATACGCCTTTGACAAATTCAGAGCTTATTTGATAGGAACAAAGGTCGTAGTATACACGGATCACTCGGCGATTTATTATCTGATTTCAAAGAAGGATGCTAAGCCTAGACTCATCAGATGGATTCTACTCATTCAGGAATTTGATTTGGAGATAAAGGATAGGAAGGGGACAAAAAATAAGTGGTGGATCATATTTCAAGATTGGAAAATCCGGATAAGGATGAGGTAGATAAATGTGTAATCAACGAGTCATTTCCGGATGAGCAGCTATTTGGAGTAAACTCAGAGTTTCCATGGTATGCAGATTTTGCCAATTACTTGGTGAACAAAATCCTTCCCCCTGATTTGACACATCAATAGAAAAAGAAGTTCCTACATGATGTCAAGTGGTACATGTGGGACGAGCCCTATTTATTAAGACAGTGTTCAGACAAAATGATACGTAGATGTGTGATGTACAGCGAAGTTAAGAATATTTTTCACGAATGCCATTCATCTGCATATGGGGGACACTATGGGAGTGAGCGGACATCAGCCAAGGTACTTCAGGAAGGATTGTATTGGCCTACTGTGTACAAGGATTCCCACCAGTTCGTGAAAAATTGTGACAAATGCTAAAGGGTGGGTAATATATCGAAAAGGAATGAGATATCGCTCAACACGATCATGGAAGTCGAATTTTTTGATGTATGGGGGATGGACTTCATGGGACCTTTTCCACCTTCATTCAACAACCTGTATATTCTACTAGCTATATATGGATTACGTGTTAAAGTGGGTTGAAGCCGTAGCACTACCTACAAATTATGCCAAGGTGGTTGTAAAGTTTCTACAGAAGAACATCTTCATAAGGTTTGGCACGCCAAGAGCAATCATAAGTGACGAGGGAAGTCACTTCTGCAATAGGTCATTTACAGCTCTCTTGGTAAAGTACGAGGTCAATCATAGGGTTACAACAGCGTATCACCCCCAAATGAGTGGTCAAGCCGAGGTTTCCAATAGAGAAGTGAAGAGAATTTTAGAGAAGGTGGTGAATCCGAGTAGAAAAAATTGGTCTCTAAAGTTAGATGACGCGTTATGGGCTTATACGACAGCATACAACACACTAATTGGGATGTCTTCGTATCAGTTAGTCTATGGGAAATCATGTCACCTCCTAGTGGAATTACAACATAAGGCGTATTGAGCCATTCAGAAACTCACTTTGATCAAACAGATGCAGGAGAGAAGAGATTACTCCAATTAAATGAACTTGACGAATTTCGACTGCAAGCATATGAGAACTCAAAACTGTACAAAGAAAAAGTCAAGAAGTGGCACGATCAAAAAATTATGCAGAGAAGGTTCGAACCGGGATAATCTGTATTACTGTTTAACTCAAAAATTAGGTTGTTCCCCAGAAAGCTCAAATCTTGATGGTCGGGGCCATTTATGATCAAGATAATTTTCCATCATGGCGCCGTTGAACTGTACAGCAGAAATCCACTCGAGACATTCAAAGTCAACGGGCAGCGGTTAAAGCATTACTGGGGTAGCGACATCTGTGATAGCCCGAAAATTTATAAAATCTTAAATGATTAGAATAAAGGTTAAAGAATAAAACCTAGATGAGAATTTGAGGATTTATTTAAAATTTTCAAGTAAAACCTATATGGTTTGCTATTCGAATGAGAATAGAGAAAATATGGGTTACAAAATTTTAAAACCCTAGAAATGAATTGATATGTATTTGAATGAATATCAAGAATAAGGTATTATGATACCTGTTAAATTTGATGTGAATTGAATAGTGTAAGAAATGTTATATTAATACAGGTGGAATTTTATTAACAAAATAAGATTTCACAGGAAGAAAAGCTATGAGGTTAAACGAAGATGAGTATATGTATAGAAATAAATATATACTTAGTAAGGTGCTATATATATTTTAGCAAGAGGAATAATGAAATAAGTTAATGATATAAGGATCAAGATAAAACTATGTTAGTAATTAACATAGCTTGAATGTGGGCCTTGATCGGCAAATAAGAAGATAAATAAGTTTAATTTATTAGCTAATATGATTAGCAATAAAAATGGCATACGATAAAGCTCAAAATTTGATTTAGAGATAGAATTTTGAAGCACGGACTGCTCGGTTGCGTCCGGAACGTCAAGTTTAGTCAGAATGGACAGTAAACACAAAATGTGTAAATGTTGACTTTTTGTCAAAGTCAACAGTTGACTTTTTATGGAGAAAAGTCAAATTAGTGTGAGTAGTGAAATATGTTATGATTATGTAAATTATGTGTGTGATTAGATAAATATACATTATATAATGTGTATACATTTATTTTGTATGTAAAAGTAAATTAAGAATTAAGTTATGTAACCTAATATATAAATTAGGTGTGATAATTAAATAACTTGAGAGGTTATAATATGGTAGAATATTAGTATATAAATTATATACTAATTTTAAGAGATTTATTTTATACATCTCAATTAATTAATTTTATAACCTATTTTAGCAAGTCTAATTGGGTTAAGAAATTAAGTGTACATGAATAAGGATTAAAATTATAATTGTGTGGAATGAAAGCCTAATTAAATAATTAGGATAGGATACAATGGAAAAACATTGGAATATGATAATTTTTTTCAATGGCCCAAAGAATTTAATTCAAAGCCCAAGAGATTATATATGGAAAGCCCAAAACATTAAATGAATGACCTAATTTTTAGTCCAAGTGGGAGAGGACTTTTTGGACATTTAGTAAATCAAAGAAAACATTAAAAACAAAAACCAATTTTGAGCAATCTAAGGCCACATGGCCGGTGGGTGTAGAGAAGGAAAAAGGAGAGGGAAACATGTGACTTATTGGATTTTTTTCAACATTTGGTTACCAACTCACTTAGGTGTCATTTCCTCCTTTAGCCACAATGTTTTACTAAGTGTACAAACAATCTTAAGAGATAAGTGAGAGTAGTAGTTGGGAGATATCTATACATATTTTACCCACAACAAAAAGCTTCACTTAATCTAGTTCATTTCATCTCTTACTTCCAAACTTAGTAACAAAAGACATTTCATTTCTCTCTCATCCTATTACTTCCTTTTTGCTAAGAAAACCAGAGACAGAGAGAGAATAGGAGGGCCAATTTCGGCAGCCCTAGAGAGAGATGAGAGGAGATTTTGATTTTCATTCAACCAAGATCCATCTCATATTTTAGAAGGAGAAGAAGGAAAAGCTAAGGTATAACAAAATTTCTACTTATGTAGTCTAATTTTCTTTTTGGTTTGATGTGATTTTTGATAATATGAAGTTATGATGTTGAGGTTTAAAACCTTAGATCTATGTGTTTATGAGTGTTTCGTGTTTAGATATACCCATATTGGGTGTTTTTTTAGTTTGAAATCAAAACTAAAAAAAAGTGATTTTCTAGTTTATAAACCATAAAATTTATATGTACTTTGGATTTCCACCGTTTTTGATCTACACCTTCTTTTTGTGATCCATCAACGAGAGGTGCTAGATATATAAGTTAAATACTAAACCCAAGTGGTAGCACTCAAAAATATTGAGTACACGGTCCGTAGTGACTGATTTAGCAAAAATAGTTTTGTGTTTTTAAGAAAAAGAAGACTGTTTTTTGACAATCAAGAGTAGGGGCAGTATAGTCATTTTTCAGGCATTCAAAAATATTGGAAAAATTTGGGAGGATAATATGATAAGTTTTCTAACATATCCATGTGGAATCACTGAAAAAGGAGTTGTGGATTTCCGTATGGATTATTTTTATCAAAGCACAAAAAAGGGTAAAATGACAAAAAACAAACTGCCAAGATTTTGCAAGGGCTGTTTCGGCCACTTAATTTATGAGAAAAATTTTGGACTTTTGGGACATGAAAATATATGGTATTAAGTACCTCCTGTCCAAAAATGAGCTCATTCAAACTTAAAACGACCAAGTTATGGTCATTTCAATTTTTGTGATTTTTCGACGAAAACGGCTATAACCGGAGTTCTATAACTCCGATGGCCACAAATTTAAACTGTAAGCTCACGTAAACACGTATAAGATTGTGTTAAGAGATGAGAATTTCTGGAGTTGAGCATGGTGGGGCTAAATTCTTAAGCTACGCACTAAGAATGATTTTTGAAAAATACCAAATGAAGTTGAAAAATTATAGAAAAATACTTTTTGTATATGAAATATATGTAAATGTGTTTCGACAAAGGATAGAAAAATAATAAGTTGATTTGGTATTTTTGTGTAAAGGATATGGAATCCAGCTTGCTGGATTGAGTAATTTGTGAATCCAGTTTGCTGGATTGGAAAATCTGATGAATCCAGCTTGCTGGATTGAAAACAGTTTTCTGAATTAAAAATTTGTTGAATTCAGCTTGCTGGATTGCAATCTAGTCTCTGGATTTGGAATCCAGTTTGCTGGATTACAGTTGGGTTGTTAATTGACAATTCAGGTTGCTGGATTTGGAATCCAGTTTTTTGGATTTGAAATCCAGGTTGCTAGATTTGAAATCCAGGTTGCTGGATTGGTATTTGACATATTAGTGTTTAAAGAAGAACTTATAATATATAAGATTAAAGTGTTAAATCATAATGTATATGATATAGTGTTTAAAGAATTATCAAAGGATGATAATAATGCTAATGTTGTAAGGTGTTATCTAATATTTAATTATGTGATTAAGTGTTAGATGATTGATTGATAAAGTAATAGTATATTGAGCTAATCGGTATGTTTTGCTGACTGAAAGATCAATCTTATACTGATAGGTCTTTTATGCGAGATTAAATTAGATTGCTTAGCGGTAATTAGCGGTACATGCAAGTTTCCTAACTCAAACTTGAGTTGTATGTTCAAAGCATGTTAGTGAATGATTATTGTTGATTATTCACGTCTTTATTGATTATTGATTCGCACGTTGTGCATATTGTAAATGTTCATCAAGTATGAAAGGCTGATCACCTTCATTACCATTTGGTTCAGTTAATTAATCTGTTCATGTTCATGCTTGACCATTCATTTTTATTGACTTGGTTGTTCAGCTAAGAAAATTTGTTCATGCTCTTTCACAATATTTATATTGTTGAAAGTTATCCAGCTTATTGTTCAATTCTTTCAATCATGATATATCCTCAAATAAATTTAAACTTGCTGGGCAAATTTGTTGCTCACCCTTGCTATATCATGATAAAAATTTTCAGATTAAAATGAAAGCTCGAGCAAAGGCAGAGGCAAAGACAAAGTGCAAGATTAAATTATGATGCAGTTAGATATATTAAATTTTCTGACGAAAATAGTATTGTAAACCTTTAGGATATTGAAGGTATGTAATAAGTTAAGGTTGTAGACCTTGGGGTTTATGTTGTAAAAGTTTAATGTATAAACAATTTATGTTTATATCTTCCGCAAATAGTAATAGTATTAGTTTACCAGATCTGTGGTGATTAATACCCGGTTTTGGGGATGCTATAATTGGTATCAAAGCTATAGGTAATAAACCTTAGGTAGGGGTACCTTAGGTTATAACCACGGAGATGATGATAAGAAATAAACTCAGATCAAGTTTAAGTGATAAGAGATGAATTTAGGAAATTTATCATTAAAGTAAAGAGAAAGATAAATAAGATTCAAAGAAGAATCTTGAAGAGATATAAGGATAAGAATATGGAGTTACCTGATTCCAGTAATAAAGATAAAAAGTCATAAAAAATAGACGATGCCTATAAGATGAAAAGTGTAAATAAAATCATAATATAATATGATTAAAGAGAAGAATAAGAAGATCGTAGTATAACACGATCGTAAGTATAAGGAGAAATGATTACGAAATAAGATCACGACGTGATCAAATTAAATCGTTGAATAACATATGATATGTTGAAATGATTGGAATGATATAGCTTGGCGCTATAAAGAGAAGGTACTAGAAAATGGTACAATGTAAACTCAGAAAAGAGTGGTAAATGTTAAGATGCGGATTTAAGAAAAATCGTATTAAAAAATGAGAAAGTAAGAATGATGAGGGATTTTAATTGAGGACTCAGGTCAGTAGCTGAGTTGTATGATTCCTTGTATGGGCAGGGAATTTGTACTTGGTTTTAGAATCACTTAGCTTCCTGATCGATATAGTGGTTAGGTTGACCAATTATTTGTATGGGCGGGGAATTGTCCGCTTAGCTTCCTATATTGATTAGTGGCCGAGTTTGGTTTGATAACCACTTAGTTCCTTACATTGATAATCATTGGAACCTGATGTCGCGCTATTTGCTATATGTATGTTGATAAGGTGATTCTTTTCTCATGTGTATAACGAATAGGTAGAGAATATAAGGTTAGTTGCGAGTTCTTAAAACTCATACTTATGGTAAATTCATTACTCATAATCATATGGTATGTTTTGAACCCCTCAGCGAATGGACGCCTATGGTCTGACTAGGATAAGTTCTTAAACCCATATGATTGTGGCAAGTTACTAAACTCATAATGTGTGGTAAGTTTGATGAACTGTGTATAGAAAAGTTGTGAATGGAGAATTGAAGATGATAAAAATAGATAGACTTATTAAGTAATAGATTAGTAGGGAAAGTTATGTTGATGGTGGAAGCATATGTATTCCAAATCTTCTAGCTATGCTAGACTTCGAAGTTTTTGACATCAAGCTAAATTCGCACTGATGTGCCTTTAAAAATAAATTTTAGTTATCCTCAACACATGGTGATAAGTGTGTAGGTGTGGACTTCGGGCCACTAACACATCATTACCTGTTGTGGCATGATGACACCAAAGATGATTTTCAAAAGTTTTTGAACGGTTTAAAGAAGAGTTTATGCTAATTGATTCGGCTAGACAAAAATGATTTGAATTATCAAAATATATTTTTATATCATTAATACATCATGCAACCTGGTGCAAAGATGATAAAAATGATGGAGTTATCAATGCAGAATTACTTAGTGTCGGATGTGATCTAAATATCGTCAGCCCACTATGGAATGATGTAGTATGACAAAGTCACAAAATAACGAAATCCTCAAACGGACTGTAAATACAGTGCGGTATCATGACGTCATAAAATGATTTTAAGAATTTTAAAGGTAAATTATTGCCAACTGAATTTGGCTAGCAATGTTTCAATTGAAATTCAAATTATTTGATATGCGTCTAAGCTATTTGATTCAGCTAGACAAATGTTTATGAAAATTCAAAGTATTTTTGAGAATTTATCCCGAACCAAATTGTTTTGGTGCGGAATCCTATGATACGATTGAGGTGAACTATGTTGATTGGATAAAATAATCCAATATAGTAGCGTAAATATTCGCTAGACATGATTGATATGTTATGCATGACATAAGAGTACGATAGGCTAATCATCTAAAGTACTAGCAACGACATTTTACCTTCTCTGTGATTGTAAACATACCTAGTAATTTACTGTTTTGCGATATAAATATCGTTAAAACTACATGTTCATGGTCTATATGACCCCTCAATATGATTTGAAAAATTTTAACTCCTTAGACTGAAGTCATAGAAGAATGTGATAGTAGCAAAGCTCCTCATAGTAGGAAGCAAGATGTACTCATTAAATTGAGCATGGAATCAAGTAAAGGTTAATTTGAAAACTTAGTTTTGATGAATAAAAGGAGTGGTGATTAGTAGACTAAAATTTCGAGGACGAAATTCTTAGAAGAAGGGGTGAATGTGACTACCCGAAAATTCATAAAATCTTGAATGATTAGAATAAAGGTTAAAGAATAAAACCTAGATGAGAATTTGAGGATTTATTTAAAATTTTCAATTAAAACCTATATGGTTGGCTATTCGAATGAGAATAGAGAAAATATGGGTTACAAAATTTTAAAATCCTATAAATGAATTGATATGTATTTGAATGAATATCAAGAATACGGTATTATGATACTTGTAAAATTTGATGTGAATTAAATAGTGTAAGAAATGTTATATTAATACAGGTGGAATTTTATTAACGAAATAAGATTTCACAGGAAGAAAAGCTATGAGGTTAAACAAAGATGAGTATATGTATAGAAATATATATATATACTTAGTAAGGTGCTATATATATTTTAGCAAGAGGAATAATGAATTAAGTTAATGATATAAGGATCAAGATAAAACTATGTTAATAATTAACATAGCTTGAATGTGGGCCTTGATTGGCAAATAAGAAGATAAATAAGTTTAAATTTATTAGCTAATATGATTAGCAAAAAAAATGGCGTAAGATAAAGCTCAAAATTTGATTTAGAGATAGAATTTTGAAGCACGGACTGCTCGGTTGCGTGCGGAACGTCAAGTTTAGTCAGAATGGACAGTAAACACAAAATGTGTAAATGTTGACTTTTTGTCAAAGTCAACAATTGACTTTTTATGGAAAAAAGTCAAATTAGTGTGAGAAGTGAAATATGTTATGATTGTGTGAATTATGTGTGTGATTAGATAAATATACATTATATAATGTGTATACATTTATTTTGTATGTAAAAGTGAATTAAGAATTAAGTTATGTAACCTAATATATAAATTAGGTGTGATAATTAAATAACTTGAGAGGTTATAATATGGTAAAATATTAGTATATAAATTATATACTAATTTTAAGAGATTTATTTTATACATCTCAATTAATTAATTTTATAACCTATTTTAGCAAGTCTAATTGGGTTAAGAAATTAAGTGTACATGAATAAGGATTAAAATTATAATTGTGTGGAATGAAATTCTAATTAAATAATTAGGATAAGATAAAATGGAAAAACATTGGAATATGATAATTTTTTTCAATGACCCAAAGAATTTAATTCAAAGCCCAAGATATTATATATGGAAACCCCAAAACATTAAATGAGTGACCTAATTTTTAGCCCAAGTGGGAGAGGACTTTTTGGACATTTAGTAAATTAAAGAAAACATTAAAAACAAAAACCAATTTTGAGCAATCTAAGGCCGCATGGCCGGTATGTGTAGAGAAGGAAAAAGGAGAGGGAAACATGTGACTTATTGGATTTTTTTCAACATTTGGTTACTAACTCCTACCAACTCACTTAGGTGTCATTTCCTCCTTTAGCCGCAATATTTTACTAAGTGTACAAACAATCCTAAAAGATAAGTGAGAGTAGTTGTTGGGAGATTTTTATAGACATACATGTAGTATATCTATACATATTTTACCCATAACAAAAAGCTTCACTTAATCTAGTTCATTTCTTATCTTACTTCCAAACTTAGCTAACAAAAGCCATTTCATTTCTCTTTCATCCTATTACTTCCTTTTTGCTAAGAAAACCAGAGAGAGAGAGAATAGGGGGGCCAATTTTGACAGCCCTAGAGAGAGAGAGAAGGGAGGAGATTTTGATTTTCATTCAACCAAGACCCGTCTCATATTTTAGAAGGAGAAGAAGGAAAAGCTATGGTATAACAAAATTTCTACTTATGTAGTCTAATTTTCTTTTTGGTTTGATGTGATTTTTAATAATATGAAGTTATGATCTTGAGGTTTAAAACCTTAGATCTATGTGTTTATGAGTGTTTCATGTTTAGATATACCCATATTGGGTGTTGTTTTAGTTAGAAATCAAAAGTAAATAAAAAGTAATTTTCTAGTTTATAAACCATAAAATTTGTATGTATTTTGGATTTCCACCGTTTTTGATCTACACCTTCTTTTTGCGATCCGTCAAAGGGAGGTGCTAGATATATAAGTTAACTACTAAACCCAAGTCATAGCACTCTAAAATGTTGAGTACACAGTCCGTAGTGACTAATTTAGGAAAAATAGTTTTGTGTTTTTAAGGAAAAGAAGACTATTTTTCGACAGTCAAGAGTAGGGGCAGTATAGTCATTTTTTTGACATTAAAAAATTCTGGAAATATTTGGAAGGATAATATGATAAGTTTTTTAATATCTCCAAGTGGAATCACTGAAAAAGGAGTTTTAGATTTTCGTATGGATTATTTTTATCAAAGCACGAAAAACTGTAAAATGACAAAAAGTAAACTGCCAAGATTTTACAAGGGCTATTTTGGCCACTTAATTTATGAGAAAACTTTCGGTCTTTTGGGACATAAAAATATATGGTATTAAGTACCTCTTGTCCAAAAATGAGTTCATTCTGACTTAAAATGATCAAGTTATGGTCATTTCAATTTTTGTGATTTTTTAACGGAAACGGCTATAACCAGAGTTCTATAACTCCGATGGCCACAAAATTTAAACTGTAAGCTCACGTTAACACGTATAAGATTGTGTCTAGAGATGGGAATCTCTGCAGTTGAGCATGATGGGGCTAAATTCTTAAGCTACACACTAAGAATGATTTTTGAAAAATACCAAAGGAAGTTGGAAAATTATGAAAAAATACTTTTTGTATATGAAATATATGTATATGTGTTTGGACAAAGGATAGAAAAATAATAAGTTGATTTTGGAATTTTTATGAAAAGGATATTGCAATCCAGCTTGCTGGATTGAGTAATTTGTGAATCCAGTTTACTGGATTGGAAAACCTGATGAATCCAGCTTGCTGGATTGAAAAACAGTTTTCTAAATTGAAAATTTGTTGAATTCAGCTTGCTGGATTGCAATCTAGTTGCTAGATTTGGAATACAGTTTGCTGGATTGCAGTTGGGTTGTGAATTGATAATCCATATTGCTGGATTTGAAATCCAGGTTGCTGGATTGGTATTTGACTTATTAGTGTGTAAAGAAGAACTTATAATATATAAGATTAAAGTGTTAAATCATAATGTATATGATATAGTGATTAAAGAATTATCAAAGGATGATAATAATGCTAATGTTGTAAGGTGTTATCTAATATTTAATTATGTGATTAAGTGTTAGATAATTGATTGATAAAGTAATAGTATATTGAGCTAACCGGTATGTTATGCTGACTGAAAGATCAATCTTATACTGATAGGTCTTTTATGAGAGATTAAATTAGATTGCTTAGCAGTAATCAGTGGTACAGATAAGTTTCCTAACTCAAACTTGAGTTGTATGTTTAAAGCATGTTAGTGAATGATTATTGTTGATTATTCACGTATTTATTGATTATTGATTCGCATGTTGTGCATATTGTAAATATTCATCAAGTATGAAAGGCTGATCACCTTCATTACCATTTGGTTCAGTTAATCTGTTCATGTTCATGCTTGACCATTCATTTTTATTGACTTGGTTGTTCAGCTAAGAAAATTTGTTCATGCTCTTTCACAATATTTATATTGTTGAAAGTTATCCAGCTTATTGTTCAATTCTTTCAATCATGATATATCCTCAAATAAATTTAAACTTGCTGGGCAAATTTGTTGCTCACCCTTGCTATGTCATGATAAAAATTTTCAGATTAAGATGAAAGCTTGAGTAAAGGCAGAGGCAAAGACAAAGTGCAAGATTAAATTATGATACAGTTAGATATATTAAATTTTCTGACAAAAATAGTATTATAAACCTTTAGGATATTGAAGGTATGTAATAAGTTAAGGTTGTAGACCTTTGGGTTTATGTTGTAAAAGTTTAATGTATAAACAATTTATGTTTATATCTTCTGCAAATAGTAATAGTATTATTATACCAGATCTGTGGTGATTAGTACCCGGTTTTGGGGATGCTACAACATCGATAACGAAGCCACTACAATCACACTTGTCGATGCGCCATGAACAGGTAGTAGTTAGGCTTAAAGACTTAAGAACAAGCGCTTATTGGAGGCAACCCAATTTTCTTTCCATTTACAGTATTTTTATGTTATGTTATTCACTTCGTAGCTTAGTTGATAATTTAGTATTATTTATTTCATTTCGGTACAATAGTTAGTTAGTTCGTTATTGATTTTCAGTAATTTTTATCTTACTTGCCCAACCTTCATGATGTTATCTCATATTTAGTGTTCTAATGGATTTCAGGTACTTAGGATGTTATTGGACATGCGTACGGGTAAAAGAAATTAAAAAATCAAAGTCTGGTAGGAAAGGGACCCTAGCCCCGGCGGGGGGTTTGACAGCCTGACATGCCCGCCCCTGTGGGGGGGGGGGTCCTCTGGATATGCCCACCCCGACGGGGGTACAGGATCCTGAAATTTTTTTAAACAGATTTGGCACTTGGCCTTCCCACTTCTCCACTTCTCATCTTTTCTAATCGAGCCTCTCACTCCATCATCTCACGAATTTACCCACGACAACACACATTACCCCCTCATTCTCCTTCAAATTCGAGCACATCTACTACTCTATTTATACTCAAACCCTAAAATCCACCATCACACAACCATCTCACATCAATTCCATCAAATTGCTACACCAAAAAGCTAGGGTTCACCAAGTTTGGGTCTACAGAACACGAAAAAGGGGGAAACCTCAAATTGGAACAACATCACTGCAATTACATCACTCAGTTGGGGAAATACAATGTGGGTAAACCATTGTTATTCATTTTCTTCAAAGTTGGGTCTCAATTGTCATTTGTAGCTACTGTGAAGTGGTGTTGCACACCATGTTTTTGTCAAATTGCTCAAAACTAGTTTGGGGGGATTTTGTGATTACAATTGATAAGAATGGCACCTAAGACACCATCGAAGCGCCAAAGGGGCAAAGGTTTAGGTTCTTCACCACCCACACATGCCTTTAACAGAAGGAAATTTGTTATTGCAAACGCCGCCGATAAGTATGACTACTTAGTGCCTAAAGCACTAACACCTGAGCGGGGTTTGGCGCTAGATTCCTTTGATGGATAGATGAGGAGACGGATATATGAGCAGGGCTGGGAGATGGTCACAAATGATCCTAACCCAGCGATAGTAAATGTGGTGAAAGAATTCTACGCCAATGCTGAGGATGGGGCGCCATACATGGCATTTGTGAAGGGAAAATAGGTTTTGTTCGGTCCAAAAGCAATCAATGAGTACTACAGTCTACGATCCCCTGCCACATGCCAATATAATACAACAACAATCCCAACTATGACCAGATTCTGACTTAGATATCTAAACCGGGCACAATTTAGGTTAAAGAAAGGAAGGGTGGCATAATTTTCCTGAGCAAGGATCTCAGTTTATATGGAAAGATATGGTATGCATTTCCATGTGCAAAGTTGATTCCATCAACGCATACCAACGAGGTGACGAGGGAAAAAGTGTTGTTATTATATGCCATCATGAAGGATTTCGACATCAATATTGGCTCCATCATTAGCTTTTCCATCCGCCGCTGTCTGTGCGGGCTGTTCTCTGGCGGACTGCCACACCCATCACTCATATGTGGATTATACAGGAAGTCTGGTGTGCGATGGTAGGGTGACAAACCTGTATAGCAGCCCCTTCAGCTACTAGACCACAGAATGATAGCTCGATACACTGTCTGGGCTGGAGGAGAGTCTCACCCACGAGGTGTTTGTTTTATATTTCTTGCGGCTTCTGAGGAAAAAGAAGAGGCTGAGGACACCTCGGAGGATGAGGAGTTTCGAGCTGATGAGGTGCCGGGAGATAAGGAGACTGCGGGGAGTAGCAGGTCGGGCAAGTTCATGTTCAGTAATCAATTTCGCAGTCTCCAGTAATATATTGATAAGCGAGATAAAAAAGCCAACCGACAGATGAAGCGACTGACGGCCAGGAAGGACCATATATTCAACGCCATGAACACGTCCTTTGCCTATTTGAATGCGGCGTTACAGACACTAAATCCAGCCGCTGCTGCTCAGTTTCAGTACCAGACGCCAGAGCCTATGCCACAATACCCTCCTTCAGATTCAGATACAGAGGAGCGTAGAGTATTTGTGCCACGACCACCATCGCCGCCATGAACTCACGCTTAGCTTATTACAGGGAAGTCCTCTTGTGCTTACGGTTATATTCTTACAAAGAGGGCATTGTAACTACTAAGTTTGGGGGAGTTTAGTATAGTTTTTTTTATTTTAAGTGTTAGATTTGTGTTTATGTCATATGTATAGAATATGTTTAGTTTGTCTTCATGTTCATTATGTTTGCATTCATATAGTGTAGTTGCATAGTAGTTTTGCATAGTAGTATAGTATTGTGAATAGTTTATTGTATTTAGTTTCTTGTTCTGTTAGTTTAAAAAATGGAAAAATTGAAAAATCTTAAAAAAATAGTTGCTAGTTCACTGTGTTGAGTTTGCATTTAATTCATCTTGCATGACTCCAGTTGTTAGATAGTTACAGTCTGTTATGGCCAATGATGAGATTGGAATTGCGTAGACAAGTATAGTATTGAATAATAAGGATTTGATGTTATTTCCTGTTATGAATTGAATCTTTTTCTGTTTGAAACTGGTATAATAAGGATATCACAATAAGAAAAGCTTTGTTGTCTGATTGAGTCTAAATTGACACATAATGGAACTCTAAAGGATAATGCTAGTTTGACTGAAAGAAAGACATGAATAGGCAGAGATGGCCAAGATTAGGCAGGAACCTAAGTTTGGGGGAAATTTGGGGTATATAAGCTATAAAAAAAGGAAAGCAAAATATATAAATAAACACCGTGGCTAGTTTAGTTTTGTGGCCTTTGTTACTTGAGTAAGTAATCCCGATGGGATGTCTTTACACCTAGCGCCCTAAGACCTTAATGGTTTGGGAGTCGTTGGTCGAAAGCTCGCTAAGGTAGAATTGAAAAGCCTAAGGGAATTAGACATTACACAACCATTAGAACTATAAAAAAAGAGAGAATAAAATGGGAAATAAAGCAAAAAGCCCCCGTTAGTGAAAAATAAAGCATAATAACCCATTTTGACCCTTGAAATTGGTAACTGTTTGATTTTAGTCGGATGTAGCCCATTTTTGGATTTCTTGAGTTTACACTGTATGATGCCTTCAAAGAGACATATTACGTGTTCAATTTAATTTTATATCAGTTAGCATGGTTGTTGAGCACACACGCACTATATCAGTGATAACAGTCTAAGATTTGATGATTGATGGGGATATTACTGATTTGTTTTGATATGATGTACTGTCGTGTTTACTTGATTTCTCTGAGGCCGGGTGAATAGACTTGTCTTTGTCTTACTGTTGGATTCGTAGGCATGTAGATAAGCTGCATTGCATTGCATAGTGTGATTGTGCCCGAGGACTAACACAGTTTCAGTTTGGGGGAGTTTGATGAGTGGGTTTTATACCTACGAATCGGCTTCTGATATGGACTTAAACAGTGTTATCCTGTCTATTTTTGTGTAGTTTTACTTGCTTTTGTTTTGTATTGTGTTTAGGTTGCATGACGTGGTTATGGTGGCATATTGGCGGCATTATGGTGAGACTTGGCATGCAAAAGCTAAAAATCAACAATTCTCCAGAAACACCCCCTACTGGGGTGGGCATTATAGTGAAGAAAACCCCCACCGTGGCAGGGGTGCTTGAGCCAACTTCAGTAGTACCCCCCGCCGGGGCGAGCTCTTTCAAGTATAAAATCCCCACCAGGGCGGGGGTACGGGGAGAAAGAAAGATTTCTACTTTGATTAGAACTCTGTAGTTGTGTGGATGGAACACTTTGGCATGGATTGGGACTATGTTTGGGCGTTATTTTATCAGTGTTTTACGTGACTTATGCTGGGATATAACACAACATAACAGAGATTAATAATAATGAATCATTCAATTATACTTGGAGCCCTAATTTTTTGAAGAACATTGGAGGAACAGAGTTGAAGGTCAAGATCACAAAGATTGCAGATTGGAGCGAGGATAAGGGTGGTGTTTTACTATTCTTTGTCTTTCAATTCAAACTTTGTAATTGGGATGATGAATTTCTCTATCTTTTTCAGTATTTAATTTGTTTATGATGAACTAAATTACTTATTAGGCTTGCAATGGATCTTTAGTGTTGAACAATGATTGTTATACCTTAATTTTAGTTTAATGAAACTATCAATTCAGTTTATCTATTGTGATTTGTACTTAATTTATAGAATTGCTTGATTATCAATTTAGTATGGATTTGTATGGACTCGAGAGATGATGCATGAATCTAGACCTAATCACTTTAACATGTGTTCTTGAATTCTGTGTTTTAATGGAATCTTGATGAATGTTTAGAATAGAGATATACCTAACATCGCATGTAATCACATAAAGAACTTGGAATTTAAACCTTCTTTGATTTTAATTCACATAGAGATATAGTGAATTAGTTAATTAGGGTGTTTGGCTTAATTCTATCAAATTATGGATTTAAGTTAATACGGTGTTAGTGCATCGAGAGATGGCTAATTCTACTTGAGTGTTTTTGATTAATAAACTGAGATAATTAATTAAACTGGAAAAAGGTGTGATAATCAGAGTGAAACTTAAAGTGAAGTTGTAAGCCTAATTCCCCATTATTTACTTAAAATTTACGGTTACTTACTGTGTTGATTGGTTTGGATTTTTAGTTTCTTAGTTTTTATTAATTGCTATCTTTAGTTTGAGTAGTTTAATAAAATTGAAATAATATAAAAATGGTAATTGTTAGATTAAATTTCACACTAGTCTCTGTGGGAACGATACTTTTCTTATCATTATATTACTTGTTGTCCACGTACACTTGCGTGTTGAGCGTATTTAGAATTTACACCAACAAGTTTTTGGAGCCGTTACCGGGAACTAGTTTTGATTTTAGTATTTTCAATATCAGTTTAATTAGTTAAGTTTTAGTTAAACAAATTTTCTTTTTGTTTTTCTCTTTCTTGTTTCAGGTTCTCTGACTTAGTGTATGCAAACTCGATCTAAGAAGCCAGACTTGCTTCCTTTCGAGGACGACATCAAGAAAAGGTTTCAAAGGCTTAGTAAGTGGATTAAGGACACTAAGGAAAATCTTAATAAGGAAGAAATAATGGCTACCGAAGATCAGAAAGCGCTGAGGGATTATGCTACACCCAGGGTGACTGAGCTTCAGTCGAGCATCACCAGACCTGCGATAGCTGCGAATAATTTTGAGATCAATCCTGGGACCATACAAATGATACAGAACTTAGTGCAGTTTAGGGGATTAGTAAACGACGATTCGAATGAGCACTTAGTCAACTTTCTGGAAATCTGTGACACCTTCAGATATAAAGGAGTGTCGGATGATACAGTTAGACTTCGCTTGTTTCCGTTCACACTACGGGACAAGGCGAATAGTTGGTTACACTCATTACCGCCAGGGTCAATTACTACATGGGACGACCTTGCTCAGAAATTCTTGGCTAAGTTTTTCCCAACGGTAAAGACTGCGAAGATGAGGAATGAGATTACTATGTTTGAGCAGCTGCATGAGGAGTCTTTGTATGAAGATTAGGAGAGCTACACGGAATTACTTAGCAAGTGCCCACATCATGGACTACCCAAATGGCTGCAAATGAACACGTTTTACAATGGGTTGAGTGGTAATCTCTGAACTAGTATTGATGCAGCTTCGGGGGGAGCGTTTATGGCTAAGAGTTATGAGGAAGCATATGATCTGATAGAGATGATGGCGGCTAATATCTACCAGTGGCGTACAGTGAGAATGAAACAGCCGAAGGCAGCTTGGATGTTAGAGGTAGATGCGGTAACAGCATTAGCGGCATAGATTTCAGCTTTGTCAAAGAAGATGGATGCTCTGACAGGTGCACAAAATTAGCAGGTTGCTTATGTTTGAAAATTGTGTGCGGGGGAACATACTACAAAATAATGTGCCATTAACCCAGCAGCGATTCAGTTTGTGGGCAGCTATTACAGATTTCCGCAGATTATGTATCAGAATGCCTATAATCCGGGGAATAGGAATCATCCAAATTTTTCTTGGGGTAATAATCAAAATCAGCAGTCTCCACGACCATCTTATCCCCCGGGGTTTCAAAATCATCATCAACAAGCAGGTCCGCAGCAAGAGAAAAAGGCAAATTTTGAAGAGCTGTTGTTAAAGTACATATCTGGGAATGAGGTGGCAATGAAATCACAAGCAGTGACCATCAAGAACTTAGAAAATCGGATGGGACAACTTGCTTTAGCACTTAATAACAGACCTCAAGGGACTCTACCTAGTGATACAGAGAAGAATTCGAAAGGAAATCATGAACATTGTCAATCAATCAGTTTGAGGAGTGGAAAGCATCTTGAGGAACAGAATGCAGAAAATTCAGCTAAGAAAGATGTAAAAGAAGGTGAAGACAAAGTGGTTGAAGAGAAAAAGGATGAGGACAAGCCAGTGGACAAGAGCAAGACAGATGTGGAGCCAGTTGTTTATCCTCCATCGCCGTTTTAGCAGAAGGTCCATAAACAGAAATTGGTTAAGAAATTCTCGAAGTTTTTGGAACCTTTTAAAAAACTTTGGATTAACATTCCTTTTGTATAAGCCTTAGAGCAAATGCCGAGTTATGCTAAATTTATGAAGGGTATTCTGTCGAGGAAGAAGAAGTTAGAGGACTACGAGACTGTGGCTTTAACGGAGGAATGTAGTGCAGTTCTACAGAGAAAGTTACCTCTGAAGTTGAAGGATCCGGGAAGTTTTACTATTCCTTGCACAATCAGTAACATGACCTTCAACAAGTGCTTATATTATGGTGAAAGTAATCTTTGGCTCGTAGTGCATAGATGGACTGTTGATTGGTATACTTATGACCAGGAATTGTGTATTGGTATAATCATGACTTGTAATGTTATAGACAAATGATGTGGTGAAAGTTCTCTTTGACCCGTAGTGCATAGATGGACTGGTGTTTGGCATGATCATGACCACTGGTAATAGTAACGAATATCCTTGACCCGTAGTGCATAGATAATTCGTTGATGTGAAATATTTATTGAGTTGTGTTACAGAGATAAATATTGAATCATAGAAGATAGTAGATATCATGCTCTACTTGACTCTTCTAATGGATTGTTTGTTCCGCTGCAGTTATTGATCTAAACTTGTTGTCTATTGTATTCTATCAGTTTTTACAATGTTGAGTACTAAAGATAATTTATTCTACATTATCTTAGTCATAATATTCTTTACTGGGCTAGTTGAGCTCAGCATTTTCTTTCATTGTTCTCTTTAAGAAATGAGAATATATTTGGGACTAGTCGGAGAATGGAGTGATGGTTCAAGATGGTGGCTATAGTAGTCCACACTATTCTATAAAATAATGTGATAATAATTGTAATGAGGACTTATTTTGAGTTTGGATATTGTCTACGAGATAATATTTGTATTAAAACTCACAATTTATGTTTATCATATTTTGCATGACAGTTCAATAGTTGTATAAATGAAGTTTGTATTTAAATTATGTACCAGGTATTTGGCGGCTCAGAATGGGTTGAGTAGACCTATTTTGGGGGTATCACAACAGTGATGCTTCAGGCAGAGGTTTAAGATGTGTTCTCATGCAACATGGGAAAGTCATAGCCTATACCTCAAGACAACTCAAAGAATATGAGAGGAATTATCCTACTCATGATCTAGAGTTGGTAGTAGTCATTTTTGCACTAAAGATCTGGAGGCACTACCTATATGGGGAGAAAGTGGAGATCTATACAGATCATAAAAGCCTCAAATATTTCTTCACCCAAAAGGAACTCAACATGAGGCAACGACGTTGGCTCGAGCTGTTAAAGGATTATTACCATACCATTCAATACCATCCTGGAAAAGCGAACGTGGTAGCTGATGTGTTGAGTAGAAGATCATATGCGGGTATGAGTTCAATCTTGTTAACACAAAGACCCATTTTGTATGACTTACAAAGGATGGAGATAGAGTTAAAGATTCCAAGTACCCACGTGATGATTTCAAATATATGAGTAGAACCGACTTTAATCAAAAAAGTTAAAGTTGCTCAATCTACAGACCCGGAGCTGATGAGTATGAAAAAGAAAGTACAAGAAGGTGCTATTCTAGAAGCAAGAATCGATGAAGAAGAAATATTTCGAGTCAACTCCAGACTTTGTGTTCCTAACGATTCTGATTTAAAGTACAAAACCATGATGTAAGCACACAACACACCGTTTGCAATCCATCCTTGAAGTACCAAAATTTATCGTGATCTTTGACATACATTTTGGTGGGGCAATATGAAGAGAGAGATCGCGGAGTTTATCTCAAGGTGTTTAACTTGTCAACGTGTCAAGGCGGAGCATCAAGTACCAAAAGGTCCATTGCAACCACTTGAAATTTTAGAATGGAAGTGGGAGCACATCAACATGGATTTTGTTACTGGTCTTCTCAAGGTTTCTCAAGGCATAGATGCAATTTGGGTCATTGTTAATAGATTAACCAAGTCTGCTCATTTCTTGCCTATACGAGAAGCTTATTCACTTGAACGTCTTGCTCGTATGTACATAAATGAGATTGTGAGATTGCGTGGTATGCCAGTATCCATAGTTTCTATTCGAGACCTAAGATTCACTTCACGACTTTGGGTCAGCTTGCAGAAAGCTATTTGCACTGATCAACGATTCAGTTCTACATATCATCCTCAAACAGACGGGCAATCAAAAAGGACTATTCAAACTCTTGAAGATCTATTGAGACTCTACATTCTAGACTTCAAAGGAAGTTGGGGCAAGTATTGACCATTGGTGGAATTCTCCTACAACAACAGTAATCAAGCAAGTATAAGCATGGCTCCATTCGAGGCGTTGTATGGATAAAAGTATCGTTCCCCAATATGCTAGGATGAGGTAGGTGAAGCAATATTGTTGGGACCAGAATTGGTACGCATGACTACGAAAAAGATTTAAATAATCCGACAATGTATACAAACCTCACAAGATTGACAAAAGAGTTATGCTGATCTTCATCGAAGGGACGTGGAATTCAATGTTGGAGATCATGTATTATTACGTGTTGCTACATGAAAAGGAGTTATGGGATTCAGAAAGAGAGGAAAGCTCAACCCTCAATTTATTGGTCCATTTGAAATCCTCAATCGAGTACGAACTGTGGCCTATAGACTCGTTTTACTGCAAAGTATGTCTCGTGTTCATAACGTTTTTCACATATCCATGCTACGTAAATATGTGGAAGACCCAAACCATATTATTGAGTTAGAATCATACGAGATAGCAGAAGATTTAACGTATGAAGAGGTACCTGTTAAAATATTGGATAAGAAGGAACATATTTTACACTAAAAGGTTATACCTCAAATCAAAGTTTTATGGAGAAACCACGATATTGAGAAAATGACCTGAGAGTTAGAATCTAAAATGCAAACAAGGTATCCTCACCTCTTCGACATACCAGTTACGTACATCAATTTCTAGGACAAAATTTCATAAGGAAGGGAGGTTGCAAGATCCCAACATTTTAGAATAAAGATTTAATTTTCTCTAATTATTATTTTGAATAATAAGGTGTTGATTTGATATAATGCTTTAGTTATGGGGAAATGTGCAAATTTTCAAAGTAAGCAAATTATCATATAATATTCGTTTGGTAGGGAATTTTTTTTTTATCAGGGAATATCCGTACGACGGTGCAATCATTGGTGGACCACATAACAGAATAACTGTCGGATATAGAAAGCGACAGAAATAATATTTTTATAAAAATAACGGCAAAACTTTTACAGTTAACTATTGAAATACCCGGTGATAAAAGTACAGTAATACATGTGGTTGCACAGTAGCACACGGTATTGCACATTATCTCTGATTATTGATTCTTACGTAAGAAGCCACTCAGTTTCATTCAATAATTGTCATTGTAGTTGTTGCATAGTATATCATATTATTGATTCAATTATTGTCACAGTATCATCTGCACAATATTTTATATTATTAAATCAAAAATTGACGCGACACAATTATTCATATTATTAGTTAGCATTATTGGCAATTTCTAGAAAATTCTATCGAGGAAAGGGGTTAGGTTATATAATTGCGTGCCAATAAGAATAAATTCTTATCGAAAAGCCCCTTCTTTCCTGGGAATGATCTGATTATTAATATTGTGAGCTTATAATATTATTTTTGAATAATTATTATGTGGTGCATATTTGTTCAATTTTGATATAAATAAAGGAATTTAGCATGAAATATCGTTGAAAGTTTAGCAATTATCTTCTCTGATAAAATATTCATTCAAATGTATTATTATAATACTACAATTTTTTTATAATTTAAATGATAATATTATTATAATAATATATAATTTTTAGCATATGAATAAAAGTGGAGTGAATGCTATAATTTTTATTTTGAATACCTTCCGTGCACATTTTGAATTCATCTCTTGCACATTTTTTTTCTTTCTCAAAGTGATGGCTTGAAAGTATGCCTGCATAGCCATGTTTTCTAAAGGTGTGGGCCCTCAAGCATTGGAAATGAAGAGTTAAGTAGAGAATGAAAGTTAGGCGGAGAGGAAATTTTGGCAAAATTAGGCAAATGTATTTAATTTTTTCTTCCTCCGCTGCACTATAAAATGAAGGTTACCCCTCCTTCCTAAACACACCAGTACAATATCAGAAATTTTTATTCTATAGTATTGTGAGTATTTCTCTTTAGTATAAGGATACTTTGAGTGTAGCTTTTTGTGTAAGATTTTCTCATAATAATATCTGATATTCCAGTAAAATCTAGTTTCTACTAAGGTAAATGATATTATTTTATTTCAATACTCGTAAGAAATATTATTTTCTTTCATACTCCATATTATGTATGGGATATTATTTCATTTCATATTCCTAAATTTAAACTTACTATGGTAAGTATTGTTTCTATAATTCCTGAAATGATTAGAAATTCCATAAAGTTTTGCGCTTCATCTAATATCATTTCATTGGAATATTATTTGAACTTTCTTATTAAATTTTAATCTTTTCATGTCTGGGTACTATTCATACAGTACTATTCACGAGTACTATTCACAACATAATTTAATTTTCTTTTCTGTTCAAATTATTTTTGATACATGAAGATCATTCTTGAATTTTACTCCACAAATAGTTATCATGTTGACAATTTGGACATTTTTAAACTCTGGATAAATTGAATTATAAATATCTAATATTTATCATTTATCTCACTTGATTGAATCTTTATATCATTGTCATCATCCTCATGCTTATATTATGTTGAAAGTCATCTTTGTCCCGTAGTACAAAGATGGACTGTTGATTGGTATGATTATGACCAGAAATTGTGTATTGGTATAATCATAACCTTTAATGTTACAGATAAAGTTTGTGGTGAAAGTCCTCTTTGGCCTATAGTGCATAGATGGACAGGTGTTTAGCACGATCATGACCACTGGCGATGCTAACGATTATCTTTGGCCCGTAGTGTATAGATAATTCGTTGATTGGAAATAATTATTGATTGATATTACAGGGATAAAATAATAATGATTGACTTTTAAATCATAGAAGATAGTAGACATCATGCTCTACTTGACTCTTCTAATGGATTGTTGTTTCTGCTGCAATTGATCTAACACTTGTTGTCTATTGTATTCTATCAAATTTTTTCCTGTTGAGGACTAAGGATAATTTATTCTACATTATCTTAGTCATAATATTCTTTATTGGGCTAGTTGAGCTCACCCTTTTCCTTTTGGTTCCATTGTTCTTCTCAAAAGGAGAGAATGTAGCTGGGTCTAGTCGGGGAGTGGAGTGATGATTCAAGATGGTTATTATAGCAGTCCTCAATATTTTGTAAAATGGTGTATGTGACGCCCCCAAAATAAGTATACATCACCGATCTCGAGTCGCCAAATACATGGTACTGAATACAAATGCAAACTTAATTATACAACATGAGCTGAGAGTTTTTACACGAATATTGTCTAATAGACAGTATTCAAACTCAAAAAGGAGTCCTCATTACATTTATTATCACACTAAATAGTGAGGACTACTAAAACAACCATCTCGGACCGTCACTCCATTCCTCGACTAGTCCCGGCTACGTTCTCATTTCCTGAAGAGAACAATGAAAGCAAAAGGGTGAGCTCAACTAGCCCAGTAGGAAATATTATGACTAAGATAATGCAAAATAAATTATCGTTAGCCTTCAACAGTGTTAAACAATAAACAACAAGTTTAACTGCAGCGGAACAAACAATCCATTAGAAGAGTCAAGTAGAGCATGATATCTATTATCTTCTATGATTTAAAAAGTTTATCATCAACTTTATAGCTGAGACTCAGCTTAACAAATAATCCACATCACTGAATTATCTATGCACTATGGGCTAAGGATATTCATTAGTATCACGTCCACGAATTATCCACGCACTATGGGCCAAGGATATTTGTCTAATCACCAATGGTCATGATCATACCAGCAACTGTCCATCAATGCACTACGGGTCAATGAGGACTTTTACCACATCATTTGTATCATTACGGTTATGATTATACCGAATAATCCCTAGTTATAATCATACCAATCAACAGTCCATCTATGCACTATGGCCAAAGATGACTTTCATCACATTATAAGCATGAGGATGACGATAATGATATAAAAATTCAATTAAATGAAAGCAAATGATAAATTTAAAGATTTATAATTTAATTTATACAGAATTCAATAATGTTCAAATTGTCACCATGATAATGCTTTGTGGAGTAAAATTCAAGAATAATATTGTATCAAAAATGATTTGGACCGAAAAGAAATGAGTTTTTGTCATGAATAGTACTCCGAGTGAATAGTACCCGAGTGAATAATACTCTGTGAATAGTACTTCGAGAATAGTACCCCGTGAATAGTACTTCGAGAATAGTACCATGTGAATAGTAATTTATGAATAGTACTCGTGAATAGTACTTCGTGAATAATATTTTATGAATAGTACTTATGAATAGTACTTTGTTAATAGTATCCCGCGAATAGTATTCCGGCATGAAAAGATCAATAATTATCAAGAATGCTTAGAATAATATTTTCATGAAAAGATACTAGATGAAGCGCAAATATCAAGGATATTCTACTAATATCACGGAGTATAGAAGCAATACTTTAACAGAATGAGTGTAGAATTAAGAATACGAAACAAAATAATATTACTCACATACTACAGAGTATGGAAGAAAATATTATTTTTTACGAATACTGAACAAAAATAATATCCCTTACCACAGAAGAAGACTGGATACTGGAATAGTGAAGTAGCAGAATACTCTTCTTCTTTCTCTCTATAACTTCTCTATCTATAGCTTCTCTCTCTATAATTGCTCTTGTGAGTCTTAGTGAATTGGTGAGAATGAAAGAAGAATGAGCTTCTATTTATAGAAAAATATAGTTTCGATAATTGTACGTTTTGGGGCTCAAATTATTACTGTATAGTACCTTCATCTTTTCCTCTATTTTTAATTTAGTCCTACAAGTATTATCAAACTTGCATCACCTCCCCTAATAGTACATGCATGTGAATTAATAGTTTCATTTATGTGAGCAAATAGTTATATGCATGTGAAGTAATAGCAATTAATTGCTCATTTATTCGATTAATTACCCGATTGGTCAATTTAACCTCCAGAAATCAATTATTATCGAAATAAATATCGATTTCCACTAACACTAATAATCCCAACACAATGGAAATATCAATTTCATCTTTAATCAACACGAACTTATTCATCATTAATATTATAACTCACAGTATTTAACAACCAGATCATTCCCAAGAAAGATGGGGGTTTTCGATAAGGATTTCTCCCTATTGACGCGCAATTAGGTGACCAAACCCCTTTTCTCGACAGAACTTTCTAGACATCGTCAATATTGCTAATAATAATATGAATAACTCTGTCGTCTCAATTATTGATTTAAAAATATAAAATATTATACAGAAGATACTGTAATAATTGAATCAATAATATTAGAGATATTATGCAGCAATTACTGAAGTAATAATTGAGTATAACTGAGTGACTTCTCACATAAGCATCAATAATCAATACCGTGTTCTACTATACAATCACGCGTATTACTATACTTTTACCACCTGGTAGTTCAACAGTTTAACGATAAAACTTTCGCCGTTATTTTTATAAAAAAGATATTTCTGTCGTTTTCTAACTACGGCAGTACTTTTGTTGTGGGGTCCACCAATAATTGTGCCGTCGTACGAATATTCTCTGTTAAAATGAATATTCCCCGACCAATCGTATAGTTTATAACAACTTGCTTACTTTATAAAATTTATAAATATTACCCACAACTATAACATTATATCAAATCCACACCATAATATTTAAAAAATATATTTTGTAAAGAATTAATCTTTATTCATAAAAGTTAGGGTCTTACAACCTCCTCTTCTTATGAAATTTCGTCCTCGAAATTGGGATATGTACCCGGTATGTCGAAGAGGTGAGGATACCTTGACTTCATCTCAAATTCTAACTCTCAGGTCATTTCCTCAACATTGTGGTTTCTCCACAAAATTTTGACTTAAGGTATAACCTTGGAGCGTAGAATATGATCCTTCTTATCCAAGATTTTAACAGGTACCTCTTCATACGTTAAATCTTTTGCTATCTCGTTCGGTTCTAATTTAATAATGTGGTTCGGGTCTTTCACATATTTACGTAACAAAAATATGTGAAAAACGTTATGAACATGAGACATACTTGGCGGTAAGGCGAGTCTATAGGCCACAGTTTCTACTCGATCGAGGATTTCGAATGGCCCAATGAATCGAGGATTGAGCTTTCCTCTCTTTTCAAATCTTGTAACTCCTTTCTATGGAGCCACACATAACAACACATTCTCTCCAACAATGAATTTCACGTCCTTTCGATGAAGATCAGCATAACTCTTTTGTCGATCTTGTGAGGTTTTTATATGTTGCTGGATCATTTGATTCTTTTCTGTAGTCATGCGTACTAAATCTGGTCTCAACAACGTTGCTTCACCCACCTCATTCCAGCATAATGGAGAACGACACTTGCGCCCATACAACGCCTCGAATGGAGCCATGCCAATTCTTGCTTGATAACTGTTGTTGTAGGAAAATTCTACCAATGGCAAGAACTTGTCCCAACTTCCTTTGAAGTCAAGGACACAGAGTCTTAATAGATCCTCAAGAGTTTGAATAGTCCTCTCCGACTGTCCGTCTGTTTGAGGATGGTATGCCGAACTAAATCGTAAATCTGTGCCCATAGCTTTTTGCAAACTAACCCAAAATCTTAAAGTGAATCTTGGGTCTCGATCCGAAATAATGGATACTGGCATACCATGCAGTCTTACAATCTCATTTATGTACATACGGGCAAGACGTTCAAGTGTATAAGTTTCTTGTACAGGTAAGAAATGAGCAGACTTAGTCAATCTATCAATAATAACCCAAATTGCATCTATGCCTTGAGAAACCTTGGGAAGACCAGTAACAAAATCCATGGTAATGTGCTCCCACTTCCATTCTAGAATTTTAAGTGGTTGCAATGAACCTTTTAGCACTTGATGCTCCGCCTTGACACGTTGACAAGTTAAACACCTTGAGATAAACTCCGCGATCTCTCTCTTCATATTGCTCCACCAAAATGTATGTCGAAGATCACGATACATTTTGGTACTCCAAAGATGGATTGCAAATGGTGTGTTGTGTGCCTCCATCATGATTTTATACTTCAAGTCAGAATCGTTAGGAACACAAAGTCTGGAGTTGACTCGAAGTATTCCTTCTTCATTGATTCTTGCTTCTGGGATAGCACCTTCTTGCACTTTCTTCCTCATACGCATAAGCTCCAGGTCTTTAACTTGAGCAGCTTTAACTTTATCGATTAAAGTCAGTTCTACTCGTATATTTTCCATCATCACGTGGGTCCCTGGAGTCTTTAACTTTATCTCCATCCTTTGTAAGTCATACAAAATGGGCATTTGCGTTGACAATATCGCACTCGTACCCGCATATGATCTTCTACTCAATGCGTCAGCTACCACGTTCGCTTTTCCAGGATGGTACTGAATGGTATGATCGTAATCTTTCAACAGCTCGAGCCAATGTCGTTGCCGCATGTTGAGCTCCTTTTGGGTGAAGAAATATTTGAGACTTTTATGATCCGTATAGATCTCCAGTTTCTCCCCATACAGGTAATGCCTCCAAATTTTAAGCGCAAAAACGACAGCTGCCAACTCTAGATTATGAGTAGGATAATTGCTCTCATATTCTTTGAGTTGTCGTGAGGAATAGGCTATGACTTTCCCATGTTACTTGAGAACACATCCTAAATCTTTTCCTGAAGCATCGCTGTATATGACAAATACCTCTGAACCAGATGGTATTGTCAGAACATGTGCTGAAATAAGTCTCCTCTTGAGTTCTTAAAAACTCTTCTCACATTCCTCGCTCCATCTGAATTTTATATCTTTTCGAGTCAGCTGAGTTAATGGAGTAGCGATTCGAGAAAATCCTTCTACGAATCTCCAATAATAACTAGCTAAGCCGAGAAAGCTACGTACTTCGGTTACTGACTTAGGTTGCTCCCAGCTTTATATTGCTTCAATCTTTACTTGGTCAACAGATATTCCGTGATTTGATATCACATGCCCAAGGAATGCTACTTCCTCAAGCCAAAACTCGTATTTCTTCAACTTGGCATATAACTTATTTTCACGAAACTTTTGGAGTATCAGCCTCAAGTGTTGCTCATGATCTTCACAGCTTTCGGAGTATATGAGGATGTTATCAATAAAGACGACTACAAAATGATCAAAATATTCCTTAAATACTCGGTTCATCATATCCATGAAGGCAGCAGGGGCATTAGTCAATCCAAAAGAATGTCATCAGTTTTAATCTTTAATTGATGATATCCAGAACGAAGATCGATCTTTGAAAAGAATTTGGCGCCTTTCAACTGGTCAAAAATGTCATCAATGCGAGGCATCGGGTACCTATTTTTGATGGTTACATGATTCAACTCCCGATAGTCAATACTAAGTCGCATACTTCCATCTTTCTTTTTCACAAATAGAACAGGAGCACCCCAAGGAGACGTACTAGGACGAATGAAACTGATGTCTAACAATTCCTGTAGTTGGGTTTTTAACTCCTGAAGTTCAATAGAAGATATTCGATATGGGGCTTTGGAAATGGGTTTTTTATCGGGTTCAAGGTCAATACCAAACTCGATTTCACGCTCCGGGGGTAGGCCAAGAAGTTCTTCGGGGAATACATCAGGAAATTTATTAACAATAGAAATATCATTCAAATCTGACATATTTTTGTTTAAATTTGTGACATTGGCTAAGAAAGCTTGACATCTATTTTTTAATAAACGAATAGCTTTATGGCTTGATATGACAGTGATTGACTTTAGTAGTTTGGTTGCTTGAATTCGCATAATAGGTTGGTTAGGAATATGAAAGCTAATAACCTTACGAAAATAATCAATTTTAGCATGATGAGTAGTTAACCAATCAATCCCTAAAATCACATCAAATGCAAGTATTTTCAAAGAGATGAGATCAATAGGTAACGTGCGGTTACCGATTTGAATCAAACAAGACTTATAAACAGTGGATGTAATGAAGGTTTCTCCCAATGGAGTTTCAACAGATAAGTCAAAGTCTAATTTCTCCAGAGTTAAATTTAAACGTTGAGCACAAGTAGGAGAAATAAAAGAATAGGTAGAACCAGTATCAAATAAGGTATAAACTTCGCAAGAGTTTATGATTAGTTTATCTGTGATGACTTCGTTCGGGTTTCTTGCTTTTTAGGAGGTCACTACAAATACTCTCCCTTGAACTACCAGTTTTGTCTTGTCTGGGACAGCCTTTGGTTCCTCTATCCCAGCTGGACTTGACTTCATTGCACGATAAAATTAGGCTAGGTGACCTTCTCTTCCACAATTGTAACATGCTTTGGACTGCTGCGTACATTTTGGATTGATGTGTCCCTCCCCTCCGCATTTGTAACATACGATCGGCAGTCGTTCTCCTTCCTTAACAACCAGTGCTGGTGCTGATGTCTTTCCATCATTATTGAATCTCCACTTCTTGAAATTTCTACTTCTATTATCTTGGCCATGATTACCACCGAAGTGGTTACCATTTCTGGCATGTTGATTCCCTCCATGTTTGTTGTCACCGTTTCGATGACTGCTCTCACTGGTATTATCATTTTGTCGGCTGCTCTCTCTTGGTTGGGTTGACTCATTATCGCGCTCCAATAACTGAGCTCTATTTACAACATCTGAATACAAACACAGTTTATGAGAAATGAGGTATTGACGTATCTCGAGTTTCAAACCTCTTAGAAACATCCGCGTCATACGCTCCTCATTATCAACCAAATGGGACGCAAACCGGGACAACTCGGCAAACTTAGCTTCGTACTGCTACACGATCATATTATTTTGCTCTAGCTTGATGAACTCCACCTCCTTCATGTGACGAATACTTTCGAAAAAGTACTTGTCATTGAACAGTTCTTGGAACTTCTCCCAAGACATTTTAAGTGCGGCAGACTGAGTATATTTTACTGATTCCCACCAGTAATCTGCCTCTCCCCTCAACATGAAGGTGGCAAAGAGAACTTTTTGCTCCTCGAAGCATCCCAAGACATCAAATATCTTGGTGATTTGCTTTATCCACGTCTCTACCTTAAGTGGTTCTGGCTTTTCCATAAACTCTGGTGGTCCCAGCTCCTTAATTGCTTAGTAGTGACCATCCGAGAGTTGCCAGTGTTTTTACCTGCATTTTGAACAGAAGTCTCTCTCGCCTGATGTTGCATGAATTACATAAAGCCTTTGAACATCCCATCATTCATCATCTGGTCGGTGTTATTGTTTACCTGAGGATTATTGCCTTCTTATTACACATTATCCTGGGTATTGATCGTTGGTGACTCAACGGTCTCATGTGTTTCATTGCTTATCTCAACATTTTTAGATGTCATTTTCAAACACTGTCACAAAATAAGGGTTAATTGACATATCACATGTTATCCCTATACTCCGACCAACCAATTAAATAATAAATAAACTTAGGTAGGTCATACTAGTGAAGAAATTACCCGACTCTCCCCTCCTAGTTCTAGTCTCACATCTCAGCCAGGGATCATATCCCTAAGCTTTGATACCAAATGTGACGCCCCCAAAATAGGTATACATCACCGATCATGAGTCGCCAAATACATGGTACTGAATACAAATACAAACTTAATTACACAATATGATCTGAGTGTTTTTACACGAATATTGTCTAATAGACAGTATTCAAACTCTAAAAGGAGTCCTGATTACATTTATTATCACACTAAATAGTGAGGACTACTAAAACAACCATCTCAGACCGACACTCCATTCCCCGACTAGTCCCGGTTACGTTCTCATTTCCTGAAGAGAACAATGAAAGCAAAAGGGTGAGCTTAACTAGCCCAGTAAGAAATATTATGACTAAGATAATGTAGAATAAATTGTTAGCCTTCAACAGTGTTAAAAAATAAATAACAAGTTTAATTGCAGCGGAACAAGCAATCCATTAGAAGAGTCAAGTAGAGCATGATATCTACTATCTTCTATGATTTAAAAAGTTTATCATCAACTTTATAGCTGAGACTCAGCTTAACAAATAATCCACATCACTGAATTATCCATGCACAACGGCCAAAGATATTCATTAGTATCACGTTAACGAATTATCCATGCACTACGGGCCAAGGATATTCGTGTAATCACCAATGGTCATGATCATACCAGCAACTGTCCATCAATACACTACGGGCCAACGAGGACTTTTACCGCATCATTTGTAACATTACAGGTTATGATTATAGCGAATAATCCCCGGTTATAATCATACCAATGTACAGTCTATCTATGCACTACGGCCAAAGATGACTTTCATCCCAATATAAGCATGAGGATGATGACAATGATATAAAAATTCAATTAAATGAAAGCAAAGGATAAATTTTAAAGATTTATAATTTAATTTATCCAGAATTCAATAATGTGAGGGCCCCGAATCCAGGTCCCAAATCACCTCGGATCCGGTTCGATCATTCTATACAACTATTACTATTTGCGGAAGATATAAACATAAATTGTTTATACAATACATATACTCACTATTCTCCAAGGTTGAGTAACCTTAACTTAATACACATTTCATAACTTTCTTAACACATAACCTTAAAATACAACACTTATATAATTTAGCTGCACACATATCCTAATGCTGTAACTGTCTTTAACCTTTCCTTATATCCGAAGCATTCGCCTTAATCTGCAATGTTTTATCATGATATAGCAAGGGTGAGCATAAGGATTGCCCAGCAAGTTTAAATTCAATAATATAACGATATATCATGATTGAAAGAATCTGAATAATGAGCTGGCTATAATTCAACAATATAATTGTGAACTAGTAGGAACAAATTTATGACTGAACAAGTATTATATATGAACAAATATATCTGAACCAACTGGTAATGAAAGTGATCAGCCTTTCATACCTGACTTATACATGCAATATGTACAGAGTACAATTATACACGACAATCAGTAATGATTAACCAGAAGCTTATCCGAAAGAAAAAACTCTTATTAGAGTTAAGTAAAAACAAACTTGCCTGAACCGTTGATTATCGCAACACAATTTATAACGCTTTATCCGAAGACCTAATATTAGTAATATAGATCTCCAATATTAGAATAATATCATCGCAATATAATACTATTATATATATAGACATACATAGAATAACCTAAACACATAGCACATAACCCTATCAGTCTATCCAGCATATAAAACTTAGCATCAAGTCAGACTATTTAAGTCCGAGTTGAAACCGACACAATTTTAACATCCCGGCAGTCTAGTCGGACTTTTATCGAGTCTAAGTTCAATTAAACTCTGACCTAACACTTAACAATTATCTCAGATAATTTTATTTTCCGTCAAAATATTTTTCACAGACTTGCAATAATTTTTAAATAATTATTACTATTTATTGTAAATTTTTAATCATTAAACTCGTATTTAAATGAATTAAATACCACATAATTCTTTTATCATTAATATTTATTTATTATCAAATATTAATGAAATACATTTCACAATATTATAATATATTTATAATATATCTAAGTCTTTTTAATACCTTAAAATTATTTAAATATGATTTTTTTAAACACTTAAATGCATTACCCGATAATTGCTATTAATATTAAAATATTAATATTTTCATGACAAAATATCAAAAGTTATATTTTATAACTTAAAATATTTTTCTAACACTTAAATCATTTTTATATGATTAATAAAGCATTAAATCTATTTTTCCTTAATTTATTTAATATATTCATTAAATAAACTAACTACCATTAATAATAATTAATTAATGAAATTCATCACAAAATATCAAAAGTCATTGAAAATAACTTAAAATATTTTCTTTTATCATAATATAATTTTTCATGATTTTTCATGAATTAAAACCATTTTTAAATAATTTATTTAATTTTGTAATTAAATTAAATACCATTTATATTCCAAAAATATTAAATATTTATGAAATATATTTAAAATAATTTAAAACTATTTTTCAGAATTTAAAATAATTTTTCAGAATTTATTTAGTATTTTTAATAATTAAAATCTATTTTTTTTCTATTTTTAATTAATTTCCGGAAATTAGAAATTAATTAATAATAAAACTGTCGCTAAAGGTAGCTTTAGTGACACAACCGTCGCTGAAAGTGTTCTTCAGCTGTTCTTGAGTGTTCATGTCAGACACCAAGGTTGCTACTTTGACCGATTTTTAAACTATGTTCTTGTTTCTTTCTAGGTTGGAAATCATGCTAAAGTTGTAGTACGTATATAATAGTATATGTTCAAACAACAAAATAGGTCATACAACATTACACTTAGAAGATCTGAGCCTTCAAAATATCTGACAACGCTGTTCTTCATTTTCTGGGTTTTCCAGAAAATAAAGAGTCGAGGTACTAGTTTTCGATACTCATAACGTGAATCCTGTAATTTATTTTGGTAAACCATTGGTTCAATAGCGTAGATCACATGTCAGGGTACATTACTATAACAACCGAGCATCATAACAACAATAATTCGAAGAGATCTAGACGGTCAAAGTTCTGACAGAAAAAGATGTTCTTGTACAATCTGGGTTACCCAGATTGTTATACAGGCAGAATGGTCAACCATAGTTTGACCAGATACCACTTCGATTCTGTTATGGATACAGTTGATATAAAAGCTTAAAGGTGCAGTACTCATGTCACACTACAAGTATGTAACAACAACATATCCAAACAACTTAAAAATCAGTACGATTTAAGCCCTGCAAAACCGCTGGCAGACAAGACCTGGGTTTCTGGGTTGCCCAGAAACCTATTTTCGTGATCGGTCAACTGACTTTGACCACTTATATCTCACGATCTAGACAAGTTATGACACCATTTCCAGTTCCAGATCAAAGACAACATGACATAGAACATATCTAAAGCAAAAAGTACACTAAACATATAACACACACAGATCTATGAGGTCTGACATATGGCTGTCAGATGCATTTTCCAACTTTTCCAGATTTGATAAATCTTTAGATTCGAGCATCAAGATGATATGGATCTGAGTTTTTACAACCCAGATCATCAAATGACACTCTAATACACAACTTAAAATAATAAATTACATCATCTAACAAGATCTAGCGAATTAGGGTTCATACCACTTTGAAGCTTTGATCCTTAATTCTGACTTTGATTATCTTATCTTGTTGTATGATTACATGATCTAGGCTTGTTTTCTCACACTCTCTTACTCTAACTCCTGAATTTCTAGAGAGAAAAAGTGTTGGACAAGAATGAGAAAAATGAGCATCCTCTCTCTCTTTAATCTTTCTAATATTTGATACAATGAATCTAATGTTGCAAGTTGGCACTTAAAAAAAATCTGATCTTGGTAGATTTTATCACATGGCTAGGGCTAGGTTTTGGTGAACCACTCCTCCTAAAGTCAATACTTATACATCAACTTAATAAAATATAAAAAGGGCAAAATAGTCATTTCTTTTTATTTCTAGAATTTCCATTAGTTGCAAACCCTTAGGGTTTAGGGTTTGGGTGGATTTAGGGTTTGGAACATTATTAGGGTTTAGGGTTTAAAACCCTTAGGGTTTACACATTTAATTTTTTAAAATTTCCAATTTAGGTTTTTAAAAATAGAAAATTAATATTTCTAACTTATAATTAGAATTTTCTAATTATATAAAATCTTCTTAATCATAACTTAAATATTGCTAATTAGGATTAATATTTCCTAATTACAATCGCTAATTAAGCAATTAGGGTCAAAATGGTCATTAGGGTTTATAACCCACGAATTAGGGTTTCTAATAGAAAAATAATTTTTCTAAATTAGAAATTAGATTTCCTAATTAGATTAGGGTTTTCTAATAAATCATAACTTGAAAATTAAGATTAATATTTCCTAATTAACATTAAAATTATTAAATTAATACTTAGTTTTTCTCGAATTATTAAATTAGGGTTTCTAACCCAAAAATTAGGGTTTTCAAAAATGTGAAATTAGGGTTTTCTAATAATTAAGTTTTTCCCTAATTAATATTATAATAAATAACACTTATGCAATATAATAATCATTTAAATTCCCAGATTAGGGTTTCATGCACCGAATTAGGGTTTTTGGATTCCCGAAACTGAAATTAAGGTTTTCATAACCGGTTTTAGTGTTTCTTGTTAAACGCTAGGGGTTTCTAACCGAACGTTGACGTTCTTAATATATACTTAGGGTTTATTACAGATATCGTTTATCTGGTCAACCCTTGACCCTTAACCACATACTGTACACATATACACAGAACATAATCACATTTTCCTTAATCCTGAATAATTCACCTAAATCCTTCACAGAATTTTGAAATCCTCAAAATTTCATCTTAAAAATATCAAACGCATACACTTATTTTATGTCTAGGTTCTAATTTTGAACCTTAAATCAATTAATAAAAATTTTAAAAATTCTCTAAATTCTCGGGTTGTCACATTCACCCCTTCTAAAAATTTCGCCCCCGAAATTTACCTTACACCATACTCCATACACCATACTGCTTACACCATTCACACACATTATCATATGCTACCCAATACATCTCTCACAAGAGTAAAAATTTTCAAATTGTGCTGAGGGGTCATATAGACCATAAACTACTGAGGTTTATAGGTATTACTACCTGCTACCTATTTCAATTAAGAAAAAGGTACTCTACCCCGTACAAAGGTTAATAGTATGTTTATAATCACAAAGAAGGTAAACTACCAATGCGGGTACTTTAGATTATCAATCCATTGTACCTTAGTAATCGGAACGACTATATGCGTTCTTAGATTGAAATATTTTATCCAATTAGTATATCCCCATTTTCAGGGTTGTTCACCTCAGACTTATCATAGGAGTCCGCACCAAAATAATTTGGGTTGGGAAATTTATTTCATTAAACACTTAGAGTTTTCATAACATTAGTCTAGCTGAATCGAATAGCATAGAGTCATATTAATAATTTAATTCAATCGAATTATTAAAGTGTAGCCAAACCCCGTTTGCAAATTAAAAATCTTTTGAAAATATTTTCGAGAATGACGTCATGATGTCGTACTGTATTAACAGTCCGTTTGAGGATGCCGTCATTGTATGACTTTGTCATAACACATCATACAATAGTGGAATAGTGATTTTAGATCAAATTCATACTAAGTATTCCTGTATTTACAACTCCATCAAATTTTTATCATTTCTGCACCAGGTTACATAGTACATGAGTGATAATTAAAACATATTTTGATATTTCAAATCGTTTGCGTCTAGCTAAAATAAGTAGCATAGACTATACTTTAAACCGTTTCAAAAATGATTACGAGCCTACATATTTTATTTTAAAGGCACATTGTACGTATTTAGCTTGATGTCAAAATTTCGAAGTCTAGCATAGCTAGGAGTTTTGGAAAACTTATTTCTTCACTAGTAATCATTTGCTTAACAATCTATCTGTTCATATAATCCTCAATATTCTGTTTACACACAACTATACCCAGTTCGTCACACCACACTTATGAGTTCATTTACTTGCCACAATCATATGAATTTAAGAACTTGTCCTAGTCTGACCTTTGGCGTCTGTTCGCTGAGAGGTTCATAAATATTTCATATAAATATGAGTTTTAAGAACTCGTACTTAACCTTATATCCTCTACATATGACCTATCTATCTGTTATACACATGAGAAAGGAATCACCCTCTTAACATACATATAGCAAATAGCACGACACAAACATTTCAATGATTATCATTGTCAGAAACTAAGTAGTTATTACACCAAGTACAATTCCCCGCCCATATAAGGAATCATACAACTCAGCTGCCGACATGAGTCCTCAATTGAATCCCCACCTAACACTAACACCCTTCTCAATACGAATTTCATTTAATCCGTATTCATAATCCATAACTCTTTTATGAGTTTTCATAGTACAATTTCATAGTACAACTGCCACACAGCAAACTTTGATGTAGCTTTTCAATCATTAGATTGACTCTTCTTCCTGTTATCACCTTATCAGATCACGGGGTGATCGTATCGTATATATTACGATTCCTTTCAATGCCTTGATCGTTTTATTTTACGATCTCCTATCACTGCACTTTCAGTCTTTTAGACTCTATCTATTTCTCATTGTTATTCAACTTTTATTATCAGAGTTAGGGAACTCTGTATCTTATAACTCACCGAGATTCGTCCTTGAATCTTACCGACCAATTAACTCTATGTGAGTTAGTACTTATCCTAATCACTGTGGTTATTAATCTCAAGTATTCCTACCTAAGGTTCATAACCAACAGCTCTGATACCAACTGTGAGGGCCCCGAATCCAGGTCCCAAATCACCTCGAATCCGGTTCGATCATTCTATACAACTATTACTATTTGCTGAAGATATAAACATAAATTGTTTATACAATACATATACTCACTATTCCCCAAGGTCGAGTAACTTTAACTTAATACACATTTCATAACTTTCTTAACACATAACCTTAAAATACAATACTTATACAATTTAGCTGCACACATATCCTAACGCTGGAACCGTCTTTAACCTTTCCTTATATCCGAAGCATTCGCCTTAATCTGCAATGTTTTATCATGATATAGCAAGGGTAAGCATAAGGATTGCCCAGCAAGTTTAAATTTAATAATATAACGATATATCATGATTGAAAGAATCTGAATAATGAGCTGGCTATAATTTAACAATATAATTGTGAACTAGCAGGAACAAATTTATGACTGAACAAGTATTATATATGAAAAAATATATCTGAACCAACTGGTAATGAGGGTGATCAGCCTTTCATACCTGACTTATACATGCAATATGTACAGAGTACAATTATACACGGCAATCAGTAATAATTAACCAGAAGCTTATCCGAATGAAACAACTCTTATTAGAGTTAAGTAAAAACAAACTTGCATGAACCGTTGATTACCGCAACACAATTTATAACGCTTTATCCGAAGACCTAATATTAGTAATATAGATCTCCAATATTAGAATAATATCATCACAATATAATACTATTATATATATAGACATACATAGAATAACCTAAACACATAGCAGATAACCCTATCAGTCTATTCAGCACATAAAACTTAGTATCAAATCAGACTATTTAAGTCCGAGTTGAAACCGACACAATTCTAACATCCCGGCGGTTTAGTCAGACTTTTATCGAGTCTAAGTTCAATTAAACTCTGACCTAACACTTAACAATTATCTCAGATAATTTTATTTTCAGTCAAAATATTTTTCACAGACTTGTAATAATTTTTAAATAATTATTACTATTTATCATAAATTTTTAATCATTAAACTCGTATTTAAATAAATTAAATACCACATAATTCTTTTATCAGTAATATTTATTTATTATCAAATATTAATGAAATACATGTCATAATATTATAATATATTTATAATATATCAACGTATTTTTAATACCTTAAAATCATTTAAATATGATTTTTTTAAACACTTAAATGCATTACCCGATAATTGCTATTAATATTAAAATATTAATATTTTCATGACAAAATATCAAAAGTTATATTTTATAACTTAAAATATTTTTCCAACACTTAAATCATTTTTATATGATTTATAAAGCAGTAAATCTATTTTTTCTTAATTTATTTAATATATTCATTAAATAAACTAATTACCATTAATAATAATTAATTAATAAAATTCATCACAAAATATCAAAAGTCATTGAAAATAACTTAAAATATTTTCTTTTACCATAATATAATTTTTCATGAATTAAAACCATTTTTAAATAATTTATTTAATTTTGTAATTAAATTAAATAACATTTATATTCCAAAAATATTAAATATTTATGAAATATACTTAAAATAATTAAAACCTATTTTTCAGAATTTAAAATAATTTTTCAGAATTTATTTAGTATTTTTAATAATTAAAATCTATTTTTTTCTATTTTTAATTAATTTTCAGAAATTAGAAATTAATTAATAATAAAACCGTCGCTAAAGGTAGCTTTGGTGACACAACCGTCGCTGAAAGTGTTCTTCAGCTGTTCTTGAGTGTTCATGTCAGGCACCAAGGTTGCTACTTTGACCGATTTTTAAACTATGTTCTTGTTTCTTTCTAGGTTGGAAATCATGCTAAAGTTGTAGTACGTATATAATAGTATATGTTCAAACAACAAAATAGGTCATACAACATTACACTTAGAAGATCTGAGCCTTCAAAATATCTGACAACGCTGTTCTTTATTTTCTGGGTTTTCCAGAAAATAAAGAACAGTCGAGGTACTAGTTTTCGATCCTCATAACCTGAATCCTGTAATTTGTTTTGGTAAACCATTGGTTCAATAGTGTAGATCACATGTCAGGGTACATTACTATAACAACCGAGCATCATAACAACAATAATTCGAATAGATTTAGACGGTCAAAGTTCTGACAGAAAAAGGTGTTCTTGAAGAATCTGGGTTACCCAGATTGTTCTTCAGGCAGAATGGTCAACCATAGTTTGACCAGATACCACTTCGATTCTGTTATGGATACAGTTGATATAAAGGCTTAAAGGTGCAGTACTCATGTCACACTACAAGTATGTAACAACAACATATCCAAACAACTTAAAAATCAGTACGATTCAAGCCCTGCAAAACCGCTGGCAGACAAGACCTGGGTTTCTGGGTTGCCCAGAAACTTATTTTCGTGATCGGTCAACTGACTTTGACCACTTATATCTCACGATCTAGACAAGTTATGACACCATTTCCAGTTCCAGATCAAAGACAACATGACATAGAACATATCTAAAGCAAAAAGTACACTAAATATATAACACACAGAGATCTATGAGGTCTGACATATGGTTGTCAGACGCATTTTCCAACTTTTCCAGATTTGATAAATCTTTAGATTCGAGCATCAAGATGATATGGATCTGAGTTTTTACAACCCAGATCATCAAATGATACTTTAATACACAACTTAAAACAATAAATTACATCATCTAACAAGATCTAACGAATTAGGGTTGATACCACTTTGAAGCTTTGATCCTTAATTCTGACTTTGATGATCTTATCTTGTTGTATGATTACATGATCTAGGCTTGTTTTCTCACACTCTCTTACTCTAACTCCTGAATTTCTAGAGAGAAAAAGTGTTGGACAAGACTGAGAAAAATGAGCATCCTCTCTCTCTTTAATCTTTCTAATATTTGATACAATGAATCTAATGTTGCAAGTTGGCACTTAAAAAAAATCTGATCTTGGTAGATTTTATCACATGGCTAGGGCTAGGTTTTGGTGAACCACTCCTCCTAAAGTCAATACCTATACATCAACTTAATAAAATATAAAAAGGGCAAAATAGTCATTTCCTTTTATTTCTAGAATTTCCATTAGTTGCAAACCCTTAGGGTTTAGGGTTTGGGTAGATTTAGGGTTTGGAACATTCTTAGGGTTTAGGGTTTGAAACCCTTAGGGTTTACACATTTAATTTTTTAAAATTTCCAATTTAGGTTTTTAAAAATAGAAAATTAATATTTCTAACTTATAATTAGAATTTTCTAATTATATAAAATTTTCTTAATCATAACTTAAATATTGCTAATTAAGATTAATATTTCCTAATTACAATCACTAATTAAGCAATTAGGGTCAAAATGGTCATTAGGGTTTATAATCCACGAATTAGAGTTTCTAATAAAAAAATAATTTTTCTAAATTAGAAATTAGATTTCCTAATTAGATTAGGGTTTTCTAATAAATCATAACTTGAAAATTAGGATTAATATTTTCTAATTAACATTAAAATTATTAAATTAACACTTAGTTTTTCCCGAATTATTAAATTAGGGTTTCTAACCCAGAACTTAGGGTTTTCAAAAATGTGAAATTAGGGTTTGCTAATAATTAAGCTTTTCCCTAATTAATATTATAATAAATAACACTTATGCAATATAATAATCATTTAAATTCTCAGATTTGGGTTTCATGTACCGAATTAGGGTTTTTGGATTCCCGAAACTGAAATTAGGGTTTCCATAACCGGTTTTAGGGTTTCTTGTTAAACGCTAGGGGTTTCTAACCGAACGTTGGCGTTCTTAATATATACTTAGGGTTTGTTACAGATATCGTTTATTTGGTCAACCCTTGACCCTTAACCACATACTGTACACATATACACAGAATATTATCACATTTTCTTTAATCCTGAATAATTCACCTAAATCCTTCACAGAATTTTGAAATCCTCAAAATTCCATCTTAAAAATATCAAACGCATACACTTATTTTCTATCTAGGTTCTAATTTTGAACCTTAAATCAATTAATAAAAATTTTAAAAATTCTCTAAATTCTCGGGTTGTCACAAATAATGTCCAAATTGTCAACATTATACTGCTTTGTGGAGTAAAATTCAAGAATAATAGTGTATCAAAAATGATTTGGACCGAAAAGAAATCAGTTTTTGTCATGAATAATACTCTGGGTGAATAGTACCTGAGTGAATAGTACTTCAGGAATAGTATCCCGTGAATAGTACTTTATGAATAGTACTCGTGAATAGTACTTCATAAGTAGTACTTTGTGAATAGTACTCTTGAATAGTACTTTGTGAATATTATCCCGTGAATAGTATTTCGACATGAAAAAATCAATAATTATCAAGAATGCTCAGGATAATATTTCTATGAAAAGATACTAGATGAAGCGCAAATATCAAGGATATTCTACTAATTTCACGGAGTATAGAAGCAATACTTTAACAGAATGAGTGTAGAATTCGGAATACGAAATAAAATAATATTACTCACATACTACAGAGTATGGAAGAAAATATTATTTCTTACGAATACTGAACAAAAATAATATCCCTTACCTTAGAAGAAGACTGGATACTGGAATAGTGAAGTAGCAGAATACTTTTCTTCTTTCTCTCTATTGCTTCTCTCTCTATAGCTTCTCTCTCTATAATTACTTTTGTGAGTCTTAGTGAATTGGTGAGAATGAAAGAAGAATGAGCTTCTATTTATAGGAAAACATAGTTCCAATAATTGCACGTTTTGGGGCTCGAATTATTACAGTATAGTACCTTCATCTTTTCCTCCATTTTTAATTTAGTCCTACAAGTATTATCAAACTTGCACCACCTCCTCTAATAGTACATGCATGCGAATCAATAGTACATGCATGTGAATCAATAGTTCCATTCATGTGAATAAATAGTTATATGCATGTGAACTAATAGCAATCAATTGCTCATTTATCCGATTAATTACCCGATTGGTCAATTTAACCTCCAGAAATTAATTATTATTGAAATAAATATCGATTTCTACTAACACTAATAATTCCAACCCAATGGAAATATCAATTTCATCTTTAATCAACACGAACTTATTCATCATTAATATTATAACTCACAGTATTTAACAACCAGATCATTCCCAGGAAAGAGGGGGCTTTTCGATAAGGATTTCTCCCTATTGGCGCGTAATTAGGTGACCAAACCCCTTTCCTCGACAGAACTTTCTAGACATCGTCAATATTGTAAATAATAATATGAATAACTTTGTCGTCTCAATTATTGATTTTAAAATATAAAATATTATACAGATGATACTGTAATAATTGAATCAATAATACGAGAGATATTATGCAGCAATTACTAAAGCAATAATTGAGTATAACTGAGTGACTTCTCACGTAAGCATCAATAATCTATACCGTGTGCTACTATGCAACCACGTGTATTACTGTACTTTTACCACCGATTAGTTCAACAGTTTAACGGTAAAACTTTCGCCGTTATTTTTATAAAAAGATATTTCTATCGTTTTCTAACTACGACAATACTTCCGTTGTCGGGTCCACCAATGATTGTGTCGTTGTACGAATATTCCCCGTTAAAACAAATATTCCCCGACCAATCGAATATTTTATAACAACTTGCTTACTTTGTAAAATTTATAAATATTACCCACAACTATAACATTATATCAAATCCACACCATAATATTCAAAAAATATATTTTGAGAAAAATTTAATCTTTATTCATAAAAGTTGGGGTCTTACAGTGTGACAATAATTGTAATGAGGACTTTATTTGAGTTTGGATATTATTTACGAGATAATATTTGTATTGAAACTCACAACTCATGTTTTGTCGTATTTTACACGACTATTAATAGTTATATAATTGAAGTTTGTATTTGAAATCTGTACCATGTATTTGGCGACTCTGAATGGGTTATGTGGACTTATTTTGGGGGTGTCACATAGCATGCCTGCATCGGATTGAATGTTATGAAGGTTCGACCACACTACGCGTTGGCCTGAGTGCACGTACTTTGAGACAACAGGACCGACAGGGCCCGGGCCCACCCAGGCAGTCGTAGGTAGACCCGTGGCTACTTTGGTCAATAAATAAGACTCCCATCAGCCATAAAAGAAGAGAAAAAAGAGAAAAAGATAGAAAATTATGTCCATTTTAGTTTTTAACCCCTCCTATAGTATTTCAAACTTCAATATTCTTCTTTCTAAACACTTATATACATATATATACTACAACATATCAAATTTTAACAGGTGAAAACTGAGTTTTCAAGCTCAAAAAGCAGTCTGAAGCCTTCTTTGTAGTACACTGTAAGATTTTTTCAGATTTGAAGCTTTCTCTATATATATATATATATATATATATATATATATATATATATATATATATATATATATATAGCCCGGCTCTCTCCAGCGAACTGGAGGGAGTGAACTAAGAGTGAATCGGCTATAGCGATGGTTTTTTCCGTCGCTATAGCATAAAAGACCAGCTTTCTATGCTATAGCGACCGAAAAAACAGTCACTATAGCCGGTTCGTTCTTAGTTCGCTCCTTCTAGTTCGCTGGAGAAGCAGACTGTATATATATATATATATATATATATATATATATATATATATATATATATATATATATATATATATATATATTATCTGTTTACTATGATTAAATATATGTTTTAACTGTTCATTCATTGTAAATCTATAATATTTAAATATGTGGACTAGATTTATCTAACTCTAGCCATATCTAACTTTTAACCGGTTCAAAAGTTGTAAAACTGGAACTGTTAAGCTAGAATGACTAAGATATATTTAATTCTAGTTTCCTTTCTAGTTTTGTAAATACTATTCAACCACGTGATCCTAGATCTGTATCTAAAAGGAACGGAAATCTTGGCTACACGCAGGTAGAGATTTAACTGATGAATCCTTTGTTTTGCGTCGTTTAAATTAAATATCTATTTCCTCGTTATGCAGGCTATTCATATGATATTATGAGATCCTAGGAGTCACGAGATCTAAGATCTAGCTGACAGATATAGATCTAGTTCCCATGATGGACCCTTTTCAGTTGTACAGTTAGCTTGCAAATCATATTTATGGCGCTCGGGTCACTTCGATGACTTTCATGCCCACAAGGAGCTCGACACTTATATGTATATTATTTTATCAAAAATACTTCGCATCTTGAGAATAAAATAAAATCAAGCCGATTACGGAATAAAATAAAAGTATCAAAGGCCTCGATTACTATGTGAGCATAAAAGTTTGAAAACTTGTTTTCAAAACATCATTTCTGTGACGCCCCCAAAATAGGTCCACACGACCCATTCTAAGTCGCCATATATCACACTACAAAAATCAAATACAAACTTTATTTATACAACTGTTGAACTGTAGTGCAGAGTACGACAACACATAAGCTATGAGTTTTAATACAAATATATGTAACTCTCATGGTGCCTCGACCACAACACCTTACAAAGGTACTTTACATAAAAGTACAGTCAATAACTGTTTTAGAAATTAAAATATTTGAAAAATGCTCAAGGAAACCTTCGTACATGGGAGGCCATGCATCTAAGTTATGATCGATATCATATGGCTCGAGAATTATCCTTGGTTGACCCAATAGACCCCAAAAAAATGAGAAGATTACTATCATGTTCTTTCCAATGGTGAGTCTTCTATTGACATAAAATTATCTCCATCGTCTCCAATTGAGAATTATATTCCAACCAAACTCCAAGATTGTATAGTTAGTGCTCATAGATATAATCAGCAAGTGCATGTGCACAACCTTATCTTATGATAACACGAAGTCGTCTGTCATTAGACATCTTGTATGATAGTGGCAAAACACCCTTCCAAAGTTGGGTTCACGTCACCCTATTCGGTTCACCAAAATCAACGGTTAAAATGACGTATAAAATACGATACACTTATCTAAAATTCTTAATAAAATTATTTTCATACTATTTTAGGGGAAACCTCAACAACTATAGACAATCGTTCTATTCCCCTGTTACCCCCGCTTGACCCAGCTACACTTTTATTACCTGAAAGGAATTGTGAAGTAAAAGGGTGAGCACAACTAGCCCAGTAAAGAATATCATGACTAAAGATAATTAAATTATCAATAACCTTCATCAGTAATGAATCAGAGATTTAGAACATATGGTAGATGATAAAACTTTTCAACCATAGTTACAGCAGAACGAGCAATCCATTAGAAGTGTCATAGACCATAAAGTCTATTATCTTCTCCATGTTAAAAGTCTACCAACAATATTTTAATCTTGTAACATCAATCAACAGTTCCTGTCCACAATCATGTGAATAACTCATAATCATAATTGTAGTTCTAAATTCCTCTTCTCATCCAGGACGAAGATAATTTTTATCACCTGTCTTTACCTGAAACATCAAAGATCATGGTTATACCAAATCACAGTTCATGTTCATAATCATACTAATAAATTCATCTTTTCACTACGGGCCAAAGATATTCATTAACAGTTCATTTTTGCACTACAGGCCAAGACATACAACTGTATTTTTGAAGAGTTAAGTAAAGCATGATATCTGCTATCTTCTACGAATTAAAAGTTTATTATCAATATTTTATCGCTGAGACTTAGCTCAATACATCACCGAATTATTCATGAACTACGACCAAGGATATTTGTTAGTATCACATCCATGAATTATCCATGCACTACGGCTAAGGATATTCATTAGTATCACGACCACGAATTATTCATGCACTACAGGCCAAGGATATTCGTGTTTTCACCAATTGTCATGATTATACCGAATAATCCCTGGTCATAATCATACCAACAACTGTCCGTCAATGCACTACGGGCCAATGAGGACTTTTACCACATTATTTGTAATATTACGGTCATGATTATATCGAAAAATCCCTAGTCATAATCATACCAATCAACAGTCCATCTATGCACGTAAGCCACATATGACTTTTATCATAATATAAGCATAAGGATGATGACAATGATATAAGCAATAATTAAACAAAATCAAGGATAAATATTAAAGACTTTAAATTTATCCAAAGTTTAAAAATATCCAAATTGTCAACATGATACTGCTTTGTGGAGTAAAATTCAAGAATAATATTCATATATCAAAAATAATTTAGACAGAACAGAAATATATTTTTCGGGTGAATAGTACCTCGTGAATAGTAACTCGTGAATAGTAACTCATAAATAGTAACTCGTGAATAATAACTCGTGAATAGTATTCCGTATTCGTAAATAGTGCCGTATACGTGAGTAGTAACCCGTAAATAGTAATCCGTGAATAATACTTATAAAAGAAAAATACAAAAGAAAACGATATTCCATGACGAGTATAAAAAAAATGATATCTCATACGAGTATAAAAGAATATACGAAACTGCAAATGGATTTTCACCCGCCATGTGGTAATCCACGTAGACAGATCATTTCTATAATTTAATAACAATTGAATACGAAGGGTCATTCACCATGCATGCGGTAGTCCGCGTAGACAGGTTATTCTAATAGAATAATAAAGAATGGAATTACAAAAGGATTTCACCATGCATGCGGTAGTCCGCGTAGACAGGTTATTCCAACATAATAATAAAGAATGGAATAACAAAAGGATTTCACCATGCATGCAGTAGTCCGCGTAGACAGATTATTCTAACAGAATAATAAAGAATGGAATAACAACTCTTACGAGTATTGAAAGAAAATTACTCTCTTCATAAATACGAAAGAAATAATACTCCTTACGAGTATTGAACGAAGATAATATTCCTTACGAATATGAAAAGTAATATCATAAGCGAATATGAAATAAATAACACACCTTACCTTAGTAGAAGATTGAATACTGAAGTAGGGTAGTAGCAGAATACTCCTCTTCTTTCTCTCTATAGTTTCTCTCTCTAAAGTTTCTCTCTCTAAAGTTTCAGTAAATTCGTAAGAAATAATAAAGGAATGAGCTTCTATTTATAGGAAAAAGGACTGAATAGTAACTAATTCATGAATGACCCAGATTAATTTACTTTTAAACAGACGGCCCATATTGATTTATTATTAAAACTTAAAGCAACGGTCCATATTGATTTACTTTAAACAAGCGGTCTATATTGATTTACTATTATAACTTTCCACCAGCGGTCCATATTGATTTACTATTATATCTTCAACCAACGATTCATATTGATTTACTATTATAACTTCAACCAACGGTCTGAAAAATTAGCACATATCCTCATGGAATAATAAGCCAAACTTATAACAAATACCTCATAACAAACCCCTCTATTTATATCAACAATTGAATAAATATTTACTACAAATCACTTATCTTTAATAAATATATTTTTAATCTATTAACAATTTTTCATCATTAATATTATAACTCACAATATGTAACAACCAGATCATTCCTAGGAAAGAGGGGGCTTTCCGATAAGGATTTCCCCTATTGGCGCGCAATTAGGAGACCAAACCTCTCCTCGACAGAACTTTCTAGACATCGTCAATTATTGATTAAATAATATAAAATATTATGCAGATGATACTATAACAATAATTGAATCAAATAACGTGAGATATTATGCAGTAATTACTGTAGCAATAATTGAGTATAACTGAGTGACTTTTCACGTGAGCGTCAGTAATCAATACCGTGTGCTACTATGCAACCACGCGTATTACTGTACTTTTACCACCGGGTATTTCAACAGTTTAACGGTAAAAACTTTCGCCGTTATTTTTTTTATAAGAAGTTATTTCTGTCTTTTTCTAACTTCGACAGTTATTTCGTTGTGGGGTCCACTAATGATGGTGTCGTCGTACAAATATTCTCCGATAAAAAAAATATTTCCCGACCAAACGAATATTTTTCGACACAACGAATATTTTATAACAACTTGCTTACTTTGCAAAATTTTCAAATGTCACTCTTGACTTTAACCCTTTATCAATTTAACCATTAAATAGAATAATAATTATAAGAAAATTGAATACTTTCATTTCATAAAATTCGGGGTATTACAATTTCTATATATATATATTACTTAAAATTAAATTTTTATACAAAACAAACCCTTTGTATATAGGTGCAAAAGAGGCATAGCACTACTTCCAAATAATGTACTTAGGCCCAATTAACTGCACACACACTTCAAATAAATTAGGAAATTAAAAAGATGCGGTCATCGTGTTTTCATGGAAGCTGAGGGTGCCTAACACCTTCTCCCGCTTAATTAAACCCCCGAACTCTATGAACCTCGGTTTCTAAATCCTGTTAAACAGAGTTCAATAATTGAGCCTTTTCCAAAACCTTTTCAAATTCGATTGAGTTGGTCAACCATTTCAAAACTATCAACTGACTACTCTGAATTTTCAAATCGTCGACATTTTGTGTCGGACTCTTTTTTCAAACGTGCCTTTTCAAACGAAACACATAGAGAACAAAAAGGGTAGAAAGACTAAAAGAGAAATTTTAAATAAAAATAAAAATTTTCCAGACGTCGACAAGTGTTTCAAATTTACTCTAAAAATAGTGCATTATTATTATTAATACATAACATAATAGTCATGACTGATTGTATAATAAAGTAATATCCGTTAATTTTAAAATGTTTTCTTAATTCATTTTAATGTATAATTTAATAAAAACATAAGTATGAAAGTTCAAAAGAAAATAAAGGGCTACTACATTTATTTTTAAAATATTAAGAATTTATTATTATATAAACAAATTGATATTATCATAAAGTTTATCACACAAACAGGAGATTCACTTGCTCCATTTCAGAATATATGATTTTAATTTTATGTAATCAGTAAAATATATTTAAAATTAAAATTAATATAAAATAAATTTATTTTTAAACCATATCATTATGAAAAATGTAAACTATTTAAAAAGTGCCATTATATAATTTCAATATTAGTAGTTTGAAAAAGTCAAGACAAAATTTATATTGGGAGTAACCGTGAGTATCGTAAGGATATAAAATGAGCAAACAATTTGTAAAGTCCCCAAATCCGGGTACTTGAAACCCGAACTCGGTGCTTCACGATACCATTTCTATGAGCGGAATAATACTAATAATAATAACAATAATATAGATACCAACTTAATTTACATATTTATCAGAGTCTAAATTCCAAGTACGTAACATTTAATACATTCCTTACATAACATGATAGATAATATATATCATTGTCTTAATAATATCAAACTATTACATAAGATAGCATTGCATTCATTCAGCAACCTTTCCTTTTCCCTTGTTCTTAGCAGAGCCTTCAGGTTATTTTGTTTACACTTAGCTGAAAACATTTAAATTAAGCAAGGATGAGCATTTGAGTGCCCAACAAGTAATAATAATTATAAATATTAGCTGAAAGAATTAAATATTTTCTTTGTACTACCCTTCTACAACAAATCAATAGTTGTGAAGTAATCTGAATCGATAATAATAACATAACAACTCTCTACCAAATTTTTGAAACTACGTACTGACTATAAGTAGGGTTAAGGTGACATACTATGAACATTGTTTTAAATTTTCGAATAGGTTTAGCAGAACTTCATCCGCAATCCGTCATAACTTACGGACACGGGGGTGATCAGCCCGTTGTACCCTGTATTGATCAATACTACATGCAAGAACGATGTTATCGTTCACTCTGTCCACCTTGGGTGTATAAAAAAAATTTCGTGAAAAGAATGTTCATACTTGTCTGGGTTCCAAACCAAAGCAATTTAGTTGGATATTAGTAAGATTTTATCTTATTCAACAATATCTATAATTCAACATATATATATATATATATATATATACAGGTAATTAACAAAGGTGTATCAACATGTGATTAAATATAATGATTACCCAAGTGGGGACACTTGTATAACTATTTATAGAAATTAACGAACAGAATATATATATCTAAATTATCAAATACTAACATGTTGATAATCAATGATCGGATATATATATATATATATATATATATATATATATATATATATATATATATATATATATATATATATATATATATATATATATATAACAATAGGGTTAATAATCTATCATAATAATAATATAGTTCTGAAATATTCTTACTCATGTCCATTGCATAAAGAAAATGCAAAGGTAAGATACTTGTCTGGTCTGCTGCTTACAATATGCAATTTAGTTTCTATCTTTTGTATACAACCTATCAGTAATAAGATCATTTTACTTATTAGAATAACATATCGTAACACATAATACTGCTTATTACAGTCATCACATTACCTAATCACATTGTCACACATACTCAACAGTCATTGAATCATAAACAAACATTAATACAGTCAAAATATCTAAGTCCAGATCAATTTCTGAAACATGTCGGTGTACCGACGGCTTTATCGGGTAAATATCGAGTTTAAGACTCTATCCAGTAATTCCATAACTGTAAATATCAGTCATATTTTTAAATGACTTATAATAATTTTTAAACATTTATTATAATTTATCATAAATTTTTAAACATCGAAATCATTATTAAATGATTTAAATATTAAACAATTCAATTATCATTAATATTTAATTAATATTAAACTATTAATGAAACCATTGCCAAAATATTAAAGTTATTTATAATAACTCAAAATATTTTTTAAAACATTTATCTTGCCTTTAAATGATTTTTAAAACATTTAAAATCATTTGTAAATAATTACCATTAATATTTAAATATTAATGTACTATTTATCAAAATATTAAAAGTCATTAATTATAACTTAAAATATTTTTAATTCATTTATATCCCTTTTAAATGATTTTTAAATTAATAAAACCAATTTTAAACCTTTTATTTAATATAATTATTAAATAAATTTAATATCATTAATATTACATTAATATCATTAATATTAACTTATTAATGAAATTATCTTTTAAATATTAAAAGTTATATTTTATAACTTAAAATAACTTTAAACACTTTATTTTTATTTAAAATAATTTTTATAATAATAAAATTATTTTTAAACTAAATTATTTAATATAATTATTAAATAACTTTAATATCATTAATAAAAATTAATTAATGGAATTTACCTTTAAATATTGAAAGTTATATTTTATAACTTAAAATATTTTTAAATACCTTATTATTATTTAAAATGATTTTTAATATAATCAAATCATTTTTAATTTATTTATTTAATTCATTTATTAAATAACTTAATTATCATTAATATTGATTTATTAATGAATTTCATGTCAAAATATTAAAAGTCATTAAAAATATCTTAAAATATTTTTTTATACCATAATATAATTTTAAATGATTTTTTGAGTATTTAAATCATTTTTAACTAATTTATTTATTATTATAATTACATAAATTAAATACCTTTTATATTTCACAAATATTAATTATTTATGAAATATATTAAAAATAATTAAAAACTAATTTTCGGACCTTAAAAATTTTTTTTATGTATTTTTCATTATTAAAAACTATTTAATACTAATTATTTAATTAAAATAATTAATTTCCAAAAATATTTGTTACTAAAGGGCCCTATAGCGACGAAACTGTCGCTATAGGTGTTCTTGAGCTGTTCTTGGCCAAACCCAAAAAACATGTCAGAGTTCGAGGTTCTCACTTTGACCAAAAATTAAATCTAGATCTTCTTGTTATCAGGGCTTGTTATGGTATCCAGGTTATAGTATTAGTGTAACACTACAACTAGAATCAAGATTCATGGAAATACAACAACATATCAGACAGTTATTAGCTTCCAAAAATCATGTCAGAAGTTGTTCTTCATTTCTAGGGTACCCAGAAATGAAGAACAGTTCGAATAGGCTATTTGTGATCCTTATAGTTTCTATTATGGGCTTGATCTGTAGGATCTAGTTGTTCCAGCTTGTAGAACAGATGACAAAGTACAATATCATAACATCATATAACAACACAAGAGCAAGATCTGGCATGGTCAAACCATGTCAGAATCCTGTTCTTCATTTTTCTGGGTTTTCCAGAAAATCACCAAAACAGGTGGTCGAGCCTACTTTGACCAGTTATATTTTTGATTCTATGAAAGATGTAAGTGATATTAAGGCATGTATATGTAGCATATATGTCAGTCTATAAGTCCCAAACAATAAAATGGCCTAAACACTTAACAGCAACAAGATCAAAGGCTTGAAAACGACTGTCAGACCGACCTGGGAAATCTGGGTTACCTAGAAATCTCCTGGTCAATGCCGATCAACATGGTTTAACCACGAATAACTTGCAATCTGGACCCGATCTAAGCCTGATTCTTGATCCAGATCAAAGAGCGCATAACAGACTACATATTTAAAACATATAACAACCAAAAATATAAACCGAGAAGGATCTACAGCCTCTGACATTCATTGTCATAACACAAAACAAATTTTTTTCAAATTTTGTAAAATTTCAATTTTGAGTATCTAAATGTTATGGATCTAACATGTGCCAACCCAGAACATCATTATACACTATATCTAACATGTTTTAACACTAAATCATAACATCTAACATAGAAATCAAGATCAGAATCTTAGTTAAGGTTTATACCTTTACTTTGATAAATCTTGATTCTTGCCTTTCTGATTTGTTAGTGTATGAAGTAGGGGCTGGTTATGGGACTGAAATGCTTAAGAAATTCGTGAGTATATATATATATATATATATATATATATATAGAGAGAGAGAGAGAGAGAGAAAGTCTTGGTAAGGAGTTTGTGCATGAATGAAGCAAACTAATGAACTTTTTCTCTCTTGATCTTATATATAACACATGGTACAATGAATTTGCTGACTTACGTGGCTTGTTTGCTGGAATTATAAGGCACATGAAAGTCAATAGTTGTTGAACAACTAAAGTTTTGCAAGAATTACAAGTAACCTAATAAAAAATGCACTAAGGGCAATATGGTCATTAGGCATGCAAATTTAATGACATTTATGCAACCTTTGCAAACCCTTAGGGTTTTACCCTTAGGGTTTTACCCTAAGGTTTCACCAATTTTGATTATTTTTCTAGGATTTCTAATTAGGTAAAAAAAATGGAATTTTAGTTTCTAAAAATTACAAATTAGGTTTTCTAAACTAGTTTAGGTTTTTTTAATAATATAAAACATGAAAATTAAGTTTAAGGTTCACTAATTAATATTAAGCTTGCTTAAATAGCAATTAGGGTTCCTATTTAGCAATTTAGGGTTTTTTAATTAGCTAATTAGGGTTTCTAACTTTTAATTAGGATTTATCTAATCAAATCTTTAATAATATAACACAGTTTCAAAACAATCTTGTACTCTAATTTGGATTTCAAATTAAGGTTTAGCATATTAAAATTAGGATTTTCAAATACTGCATCATAATTAACCAACAATTATCAATACGTACATACAGTACATATTATAGCACTGAAAAATTAAAATATAAATAATATTATATTATTATTCTCATTCCTTGATCAAAATCCATAATTAAGGTTTGGATTCCATATCTGATTTATTCTTCATATATAACATTATTAATTAAGTTAAAAATAACTAACTTAATTAATCTAACATAAATTCATATAATAAAATAAATAATTATTATAATAATTCTAAAAATCATCTCATATATTATTTAAATAATATATACCTATATTTTTATGGAAAATAAATAATAAAAATATTTCTACTATAAAATTAATTATTATAAGAATATACTTTATAATAATCAATAATTTTGAAATAATATTATTTTTAATTATTCATGTAATAAATATATTTTTATTTATCACATAAATACATATACACAATATCTTGTACAAATCCTCATCTTTAAAATAATAATAAAAAATTTATACGCAAATTTTTTGATTTAATTATATTGAAAATATCGGGTTGTTACATTCACCCTCCCTTATAAAGATTTCGTCCCTGGAATCACCGTTTTAAAACCTATACATACAAGGGTACATAGCGTACACAATCATTGCAAGTAGATCTCGATCAACTTTGATCGAACAGATCTTTAACTATTTACATAAAGCATGTCTATCTGATTAAACAAAAATTTGATTTCTAAAATAACTAGAATTCCTCCTTCAAAATTTCTTTAAAAATAATTTACTATATATAGAAAAATCATGTATATAAGAAAATAAAATGTATACAAATAATACCTGAAGTTCCATTGTCAGCTGTCATCGTATCCTGGACAGTCATGTTGTAGACCCTTGTTGTTGATTTTGTTGGCTTGCTCGATGACGTAGGTCCCGTGGTTGCTAAAGTCCCGCTGCCCTTGTCAGTATTCACACTTCCTGCCTCCATCCTCCTCTTCGGACAATCCTTCACCTTGTGTTCAGTCGACCCGCATAGAAAACACCCACTGTTCATTCTTCGATTGGGGCAGTTGGGAGAGATATGGCCCTCCTGGCCGCACTTATAACATACAAACTTTCCCTTCAGACATTCCCCAGATTGGTTCTTTCCACAAGTCTTACAAGGTTCCACCTGCTTCTTCACACCTTCTTGTTTTACCTGCACACTTGCAAAATTGTTCCCCTTCCTCTTGTTACTACTACCCCTCCTCTAACTATTAATTTTCACCTTCCCAGCTCCTTCGACCTTACCTTTGTTCTTCCTCTCCTTGTTGTAGAGGCTCATGGCCTCACTCCCCTCCTCAGCAATAATAGCTTTCTCCATGAGTGCTACAAATGTAGAAATCTGCAACACCTCCATCTTGTTATAGAGCCAGGGTTTTAATCCCAGATCAAACCTCCTAGCTTTTCTAGCCTCCGTATCAACTTGATGTGGAGCAAACCTAGCTAGCTCATTAAATTTTTGCGGCGTACTCCGCAACAGTCATATTCTCCTGCTTCAATTCTAAAAATTTAACCTCCATCCTAGCCTGCATACTAGATGAAAAATAGTTTTCGAAAAACAGTGTCTTAAACCTATCCCATGTAACTACACCTTCTCCTGCCCTTGCCTGATTTGCTTCCCACCAAAAGTTCGCCTCCCCTTTCATCATGTAGGTGGAAAAAGCGGTCTTTTCCCCCTCAGCTACCCTAGCTATCATGAATACTTTTTTAATTTCTTTAACCCAAGTCTGGGCTTCAACAGGGTCAGTTGTACCTTTGAATTCTGGCTGTCCTATAGCCTTAAAATCTTTAAAATTCGTCAGGCGATTATCCGGCTAGTTCCCTGTGGCTGGCATTCCTGGTTGCATAGCTTGTGCTATCATGTTTGCAAAGTGCTGCATCAGGTCTGCTTGTTGTTGTCCCTCAACGTTGTTGACAGATTCTTCTGCCCTTTGATTTCGAGTTTGACGTCTTGGCGGCATTATCTGGTTAAGTAAAACCATAAATTACATTTTATTAACTTACATTCTAAATCTTATCATATAAGTTTAATATATTAAACTTGTTTCATTACTCAAACATAGATTCATATTCATTTAGCGATTACTTTACATGGAATAATATATACTGCTTTAAACATCAACTATCCCTTTGTGACTACAAAAGTCAAAATTTACAGCCTTGACCAATACAAAAGTTGCGAATATTACATTACACAGACATACTAATCATATATATTACATTAAACAGACCTACACAACAGAACCTATACTACCTATTTACTAAGCCTTTTTCTTGGACAACCCTTCGCCTGATGATCTTTCATTCCAAAAACAAAACATGCACCTGGTTTATAGTCGGGACAATACAGAGTGGTATGCCCCTCATAGCCGCAAAGATAACATATTCTTTTCCCTTTCTTCTTATTAGGTTTTTCTAAGTCATGATCTTCTATCTTTCTTTTTCCCTTATTTCTCGGAGCTGTACACGATGTGTTGCTTGAGGCTCCCATCTGATCAATTTAGATTTTAAGCTTATCATGTTCTTCCATTGTTTCTATTAATGCCTTACACAGTTGACTATTAAGCAACTTTTCTATCTCCCACAACCTTTCTAGAGAAGAAACCTTGTTCCTCAGATTCTGTACTTCTATTGATGCTAGACCAGCTTCAACTTTAGTGTCCGAATTATTATCTGTCAGTTCCACCATTTTCGGATCTGGTACTACATTTTCCACGATAACCACCTCATCTAAGTTGGTTTCATTGTGAGCCTCTATTTCAGCTATTGGCTTCGATATTAGCTCGGGTGTATGGATCTGATCCTTCTTCAAGTTATAAGCATATAACAAGCCTTTTCCACCAGACATCTACACATATAATTTATCCTAATTAGCATATAATATATACACACAGCAAATAATAGTTTTATATAAGTTATCTTTTATTTTGTTTGACGATGAATTTATCCAATTCATCTCCTTTTTAAACTCTATATGGGTTATTTGTATTTTTAACGTTTCCCTCTGTTCTAAGGTTATAGCCTAAGGTCTATCCCACCTAAGGTTTCTAACCCTATGCTCTGATACCAACCTATAAAGTCCCCAAATCCGGGTACTTAAAACCCGAACTCGGTGCTTCATGATACCATTTCAATGAGCGGAATAATACTAATAATAATAACAATAATATAGATACCAACTTAATTTACATATTTAACAGAGTCTAAATCTCAAGTACGTAACCTTTAATACATTCTTTACATAACATGATAGATAATATATATCATTGTCTTAATAATATCAAACTATTACATAAGATATCATTGCATTCATTCAGCAACCTTTCTTTTTTCCTTTTTCTTAGCAGAGCCTTCAGGTTGTTCACACTTAGCTGAAAACATTTAAATTAAGCATAGATGAGCATTTGAGTGCCCAGCAAGTAATAACAATTATAAATATTAGCTGAAAGAATTAAATGTTTTCTTTGTACTACCCTTTTACAACAAATCAATAGTTGTGAAGTAATCTGAACCGATAATAATAACATAACAACTCTCTATCAAATTTTTAAAACTACGTACTGACTATAAGTAGGGTTAAGGTGACATATTATGAACATTATTTTAAATTTTTGAATAGGTTTAGCAGAACTTCATCCGTAAACTGTCATAACTTACGGGCACGGGGGTGATCAGCCCGTTGTACCCTGTATTGATCAATACTACATGCAAGAACGATGTTATCGTTCACTCTGTCCACCTTGGGTGCATAAAAATTTTCCCGTGAAAGGAATGTTCATACTTGTCTGGGTTCCAAACCAAAGCAATTCAGCTGGATATTAGTAAGGTTTTATCTTATTCAACATATATATATATATATATATATATATATATATATATATATATATATATATATATACAGGTAATTAACAAAGGTGTATCAATATGTGATTACATACAATGATTATCCAAGTGGGGACACTTGTATAATCATTTATACAAATTAACGAACAGAATATATATATATATATATATATATATATATATATATATATATATATATATATATATGAATTACCATATACTAACATGTTGATAATCAATGATCGGATATATATATATATATATATATATATATATATATATATATATATAACAATAGGGTTAATAATCTAGCATAATAATAATATAGTTCTGAAACATTCTTACTCATGTCCATTGCATAAAGAAAATGCAAAGGTAAGATACTTGCCTGGTCTGCTGCTTACAATATGCAATTTAGTTTCTATCTTTTGTATACAACCTATCAGTAATAAGATCATTTTACTTATTAGAATAACATATCGTAACACATAATACTGCTTATTACAATCATCACATTACCTAATCACATTGTCATACATATTCAACAGTCATTGAATCATAAACAAATATTAATACAGTCAAAATATCTAAGTCCAGATCAATTTCTAAAACATGTCGGTGTACCGACGGCTTTATCGGGTAAATATCGGATCTAAGACTCTATCCAGTAATTCCATAACTATAAATATCAGTCATATTATTTTTAAATGACTTATAATAATTTTTAAACATTTATTATAATTTATCATGAATTTTCAAACATCGGAATCATTATTAAATGATTTAAATATTAAACAATTCAATTATCAGTAATATTTAATTAATATTAAACTATTAATGAAACCATTGCCAAAATATTAAAGTTATTTATAATAACTCAAAATATTTTTTAAAACATTTATCTTGCCTTTAAATGATTTTTAAAACATTTAAAATCATTTGTAAATAATTACCATTACTATTTAAATATTAATGTACTATTTATCAAAATATTAAAAGTCATTAATTATAATTTAAAATATTTTTAATTCATTTATATCCCTTTTAAATAATTTTTAAACTAATAAAACCATTTTTATACCATTTATTTAATATAAGTATTAAATAAATTTAAAATCATTAATATTACATTAATATCATTAATATTAACTTATTAATGAAATTATCTTTTTAATATTAAAAGTTATATTTTATACCTTAAAATATCTTTAAACACTTTATTTTCATTTAAAATAATTTTTATAATGATAAAATTATTTTTAAACTAAATTATTTAATATAATTATTAAATAACTTTAATATCATTAATAATAATTAATTAATAAAATTTACCTTTAAATATTAAAAGTTATATTTTATAACTTAAAATATTTTTAAATACCTTATTATTATTTAAAATAATTTTTAATATAATAAAATTATTTTTAATTTATTTATTTAATCCATTTATTAAATAACTTAAATATCATTAATATTAATTTATTAATGAATTTCATCACAAAATATTAAAGTCATTAAAAATAACTTAAAATATTTTCTTATACCATAATATAATTTTAAATGATTTTTTGAGTATTTAAATCATTTTTAACTAATTTATTTAATATTATAATTAAATAAATTAAATGTCTTTTATATTTTAAAAATCTGAATTATTTATGAAATATATTAAAAATAATTAAAAACTAATTTTCGGACCTTATACTACTAAAAAAATAAGAATACGTGACGGAACTTTGTGACAATTTTTAAAAACAGTCACAAAAGATAGTAATTTGTGATGGACTTTTTAAGCAATCACAAAATAATAGTATATATGATGGCTCTTAGTGATGACTAATCTTGCCATCAATGTATTATAATTGTGATGGTCATATCAATCACACCAATTTTTTCACCCAAAATAAATTTTATTTTTATGACGCATTAAGTCATCACTTATAGAGATATCCTTTTTGTGATTGCATTTAAGCTATCACTATATATTTTAATGTAAGAAATAATCAAAACAATATTTTATGACGGTCGTGACAATCATTAAAAAGATAGATTTTTGTGACGACTTTTATTTGCAATTACAAAAAGAAGGTATTTTGTGATGAAATTTTCAAGCCATCACAAAACAATAAAATATATGATGGCTCTCAGTGATGACTAATTTTACCATCATTATAGAGTATTTGTGACTGCCATTGCAATCACCAAATCTTATGTAGAGGTAATTTTATTTAGTAAGTCAACTCACATATGTTTCTATTTATATTTTGTTTTAAAATTATAATCATGATCTGGGCTTTGGTATAGTGGTAATACTCGTTATTTAGTTTGCAAATAGGGGGAGGGTTCGAATCTTGCAAGTATCGTTTGATACAATTAATATAGATACAATTAATACAGTGAAATAAATTATACCTAAATTGAGATTCACGTTCATACATTTGATCCCTAAAGTCTTGTTTTTTTTTGTGATGACTTTTGACAATCACAATAGATTATGTGTTAATGTGATTGTATTAATCATCACAAAAGTACTAAGCGTTTGCGTGATTGCCAAAACCATCACGTAAAACCTTTCATGATGGGCGTATACAAGACGGCCATTGTGATGCTTAAAGCCATCACGAAAACCTTTCGTGATGGTTTTCCTACTTTTTGTGATGGAATTTGGCCATCACAAATGACCATGTTTTAGTAGTGTTAAAATAATTTTTAATAATTTATTATGTATTTTTCATAATTAAAAACTATTTAATACTAATTATTTAATTAAAATAATTAATTTCTAAAAAAATTTGTTGCTAAAGGGCCTTATAGCCACAAAACTGTCGCTATAGGTGTTCTTGAGATGTTCTTGGCCAAACCCAGAAAACATGTTAGAGTTCAAGGTGCTCACTTTGATCAAAAATTAAATCTAGATCTTCTTGTTATCAGGGCTTGTTATGGTATCCAGGTTATAGTATTAGTGTAACACTACAACTAGAATCAAGGTTCATGGAAATACAACAACATATCAGAGAGTTATTAGCTTCCAAAAATCATGTCAGAAGTTGTTCTTCATTTCTGGGTTACCCAGAAATGAAGAACAGTTCGAGTAGTTATTTGTGATCCTTATAGTTTCTATTCTGGGCTTTATCTATAGGATCTAGTGGTTCCAGCTTATAGAACAGATGACAAAGTACAATATCATAACATCATATCATTATAACAACAACACAAGAGCAAGATCTGACATGGTCAAACCATGTTAGAATCTTTTTCTTCATTTTTCTGGGTTTTCCAGAAAATCACCAAAACAGGTGGTCGAGCCTACTTTGACCAGTCATATTTTTGATTCTATGAAAGATATAAGTGATATTATGGCATGTATGTGTAGCATATATGTCAGTCTATAAGTCCCAAACAATAAAATGGCATAAACACTTAACAGCAACAAGATCAAAGGCTTGAAAATGACTGTCAGACCGACCTGGGGAAATCTGGGTTACCCAGAAATCTCCCGATCAATGCCGGTCAACGTGGTTTGACCACGAATAACTTGCAATCTGGACCCGATCTAAGCCTGATTCTTGATCCAGATCAAGAAGCACATAACAGACTACATATTTAAAACATATAACAACCAAAAACATAAACCGAGAAGGATCTACAGCCTCTGACATTCATTGTCATAACACAAAACAAAATTTTTCCAGATTTTGTAAAATTTCAATTTTGAGTATCTAAATGTTATGGATCTAACATGTGCCAACCCAGATCATCATTATACACTATATCTAACATGTTTTAACACTAAATCATAACATCTAACATAGCAATCAAGATCAGAATCTTAGTTAGGGTTTATACCTTTACTTTGATAAATCCTGATTCTTGGCTTTCTGATTTGTTAATGTATGAAGTAGGGATTGGTTATGGGACTGAAATGCTTAAGAAATTCGTGAGTATAGAGAGAGAGTCTTAGTAAGGAGTTTGTGCATGAATGAAGCTAACTAGTGAACTTTCTCTCCCTTGATCTTATATATAACACACAGTACAATGAATTTGCTGAGTTATGTGGCTTGTTTGCTGGAATTATAAGGCACATGAAAGTCAATAGTTGTTGAACAACTAAAATTTTGGCAAGAATTACAAGTAACCTAATAAAAAATGCACTAAGGGCAATATGGTCATTAGGCATGCAAATTTAATAGCATTTATGCAACCTTTGCAAACCCTTAGGGTTTTACCCTAAGGTTCCACCAATTTTGATTATTTTTCTAGGATTTCTAATTAGGTAAAAAAATGGAATTTTAGTTTCTAAAAATTACAAAATAGGTTTTCTAAAATAGTTTAGGTTTTTTTAATAATATAAAACATGAAAATTAAGTTTAAGGTTCACTAATTAATATTAAGCTTGCTTGAATAGCAATTAGGGTTCCTATTTAGCAATTTAGTGTTTCTTAATTAGCTAATTAGGGTTTCTAACTTTTAGAAATTAGGATTTCTAAATTTTAATTAGGGTTTACCTAATCAAATCTTTAATAATATAGCACAGTTACAAAACAATCTTGTACTCTAATTTGGGTTTCAAATTAGGGTTTAACATAGTAAAACTAGGGTTTTCAAATACTGCACCATAATTTACTAATCATTATCAATACGTACATGCAGTACATATTATAGCACTGAAAAATCAAAATCAAAATAATATTATATTATTATTCTAATTCCTTGATCAAAATCCATAATTAGGGTTGGATTCCATATCTGATTTATTCTTCATATATAACATTATTAATTAAGTTAAAAATAACTAACTTAATTAATCTAACATAAATTCATATAATAAAATGAATAATTATTATAATAATTCTAAAAATCATCTCATATATTATTTAAATAATATATACCTATATTTTCATGGAAAATAAATAATAAAAATATTTCTACTATAAAATTAATTATTATAAGAATATACTTTATAATAAACAATAATTCTGAAATAAAATTATTTTTAATTATTCATGTAATAAATATATTTTATTTATCACATAAATACATATACACAATATCTTGTACAAATCCTCATCTTTAAAATAATAATAAAAAAGTTATACGCAAAATTTCTGATTTAATTATATAGAAAATATCGGGTTGTTACACAGTTCGAGTTCGATTTATACTCGCTTGACTAAAAGTTTAATTTGAGCTTGACTCGAAATATAAATGATTCAAATCTGAGTAAATTTTAAAGTTCGATAAATTACTCGAATCTCCTTAAATTATAATTTTTTATTGATACTCGGATCATATTTATTGAAAAGGTTAATACTGATCGGGCTCGATTCGAGATCGTGCTCGACTCAGTAGCTAAACGAGCCTCAATCGAACTTTATTTTATACTCGATAAATTTTGTGAACAAAATATGAGCAACTCAATACTCGACTCAACTCGATTTATTTACCCCCTTAAGTATCACTACGTTTTACAAAATTTGCCTACCTAACTGATAAAATTTATAAAGTATATTTTTGTTTCATATTTACCTTTAATTTTATTAAATTATTTGTTTAAAAATTACGACAAGATAATAAATTTAAAAATATTGTGCCATATTCCTTCATTTTAAAAAGATTCACATTTTTAATTTATATTCCAAGAAAATATTTTTTGTTTTTGATTAAATGTGGCAAAAAATTTACAATATCCTCATTTTTATTATTTTAATTTTATTATAATTATAATTTATCACTAATAAGCTAAGCACTCATAAATTCAAGAATAATTATTAAACAAAATATATTTAAAAAATTGTAAAGTGCTTGAAATGAAACTCTTTTGTTAACATAAGAAATACTCGTCCAATTCTAAAATATAAGATTATTATTAACCTTTAAAATCAACTTAAAATATTTTTAAATTTAAAATTAAAATTAATTCCCATAGTTATAGCCAATAGAATAATAGATTTTGTTAGGAATAAACATGTGAATGATATTCCTATTTATATATGATTTGACTATGATATAAATGAATGAATAAGCAAGTATGCTTGCATTAAGAAAAGTTATAAAATCCTTTGATAGATAATAGGAACATATGTACAAGGACTTAGAATGAATTGATCAAATATGTTAGGTTGATCCTACATAAGTAAAACAGCTTTGTAAAGTCCTTAAAAAGAAATGATGTACAAGGACTATAAATATAGAAAGATCAAGCTTATTAGGTTGATCTTATAATGTAATAGATAGGCATGTCTGATCGTCAAACACTACACTAGAAATCATAGTCTACTAGGAGAGTCAAGGAAAACTCGAGGACTATCAAGGCAGAATCGTAGTCTATAAGATAGTAGATCTCGAAGTTCGTAGACTGCCAAGAGAGACAAGGAAGGATCGTAGTGTGTCGAGAAGAACTTCGTCAGAGCTGTAGTCTGTTGAGGAAGTCATATTTAGAATCGTAGAGACAGCCCATCTAAGAGCCAAACGAGCATCTGCCAAAGCCAAGTTAAGAATCGTAGACCACACTCGGAGTCGTAGAGTCTACTGATCATATCAGAGGTAGAGATCGTAGTCGAGCCAGATCAGATGAAGACATCAAGCTTAAAGATAGAAATCGTAGTGTGTCAAGATCTGATCTCAGAGTCGTAGTGTCTGCAGAACCAAAGTTAAATCATAGTGTGCAGAAATCAGGCTTCAACAGAGGTGCTCACAATGCCAAGGCAGAATCGTAGAGTCAACACGATTCTCAACAAATGATCACTCCCAGAATATCCAAAATATGAAGCCTCTGGTCTGAGTTGCAAAGATACATTCCACCTGAAGGAAACCAGAAAGCACTCAACGAATGACATGCAAGCTAACAAAAGATCTAAGCACCAACCCAATCTACATCCATATTGAGTTGTGAAGCCATTCAAGATGAAGTCTTTCACAAGTTGATCAGAAAAAGACTTAAGTAAAAGTGACTGACTAAGGAAAGCCAGCAAGTGCATTAGTTGTTAAGAGAACAGAAGACAATGATCTTGGGGTCAACCAGGATCGTAGTGTTTGCCAAATAAAGTAGGAACTGATGAAGTTTACACAAATACACTGGCCAACCCATACAGAACAGATAAAAAAGATGAAGCATGGGTCAGACCATTGATGATAGGTGAACAGGAGATCACAAGGAGAAAGAGATTGAGTATGCCTAATCTGATAAATCTTAAAGATGAGTAGGGCCAGAGAAATCAAACAAGTTGTCAGTACCTAATGTAAGTAAAGGCAAGCAGAAGTGATGAAGCACTGCACAAGAGAAGGAAGAGGTGTTCTTCATTAAAGATTCAATGAATACTCTTTAGAATCGTAGTGTTGTCTCAACCAGTCAATGAGCAACATTCAACAAGACACACTAAAATTAGGTCCAAGAACATCTGTATCAGAATCGTAGAGTTCGATCATCTGAAGATTGAATCATTGGCAACAGTTCAATCTGAAGACTGATATTCGAACATTGCTAATTGAGAGCATTGATGCAAAAGGACAACTCCTGATGTTCTAATTAAGGAATCAGAAATAAGAAATAAAGCTGACTACCTACCTGACATACCAAAGTGACATCTCTGACGGGGTAGGTAAAATAGTAGACTGCAGTGTTAGAAAGGTGAAAAAGGGGATGTCATGTCACATCTGCAGTCTGCACTAAATAACTCGAGATCTACAAAGTAATTCACATAGCTTTCAACGACTATATTCCAACGGGAAGATTGTGAAGGAGTATATATATCAGTCAGAGCTTTAAATATCAAGAGTTGCTGAGAACAAGGATCGTTGAGTTGTTGGAATGCTATATTATTGACTCTATAAGTTCCACCAGAACTAAACAGAATAAGTCTCAGTGACAGTGAGACTACCAAGGTAAAAGTGAAGCAGATTTGAAGAAGGACTTGAACAAACTAAAGCTTCACTAAACAAGGATGAGAATGCCATTGAAGATGGAAGCTAAGCTAAAAGCCGAGAAGGCCAAGAAGATAGCATTCAAAAAAGTGGCAAAGCACAAAGAAGATCCAGAGAGCCATTCTATGAATCACCATGAACCAAAAGCTGAAAAGGAACAGATACAGAACCATGTCTGCATACCATTCAAGAAGGGTTCAGGGAATGCCAAGTGCTAGACGAAGTCTATCAAAAGCTCAAACACTTAGCAAACCTAAATGGTGATGGTGTACAGCTGACATCGGATGAAGATGAGAAGAATAGAATGAAGATCAGCTGCACCAGAGAAAAGGTGGTCCAGACTCTATGCAGACTACAAAGAGGACCACGCCAAGCTATTAAGTACAAAAGATGTTCAAGCTTCAAGACATCTTAGCAGCTCAGCACCAACAACAACTACAGCAACAACAAGTAGTCAGGGCTTGAGGGGTCCTTGTCCAGAGGGACTAAATGAAGTTCCAAGCCTGTTGGGCTTGAAGAGTTCTTAGTGAACTAGAGGAGTTCCAAGCCTGCTGGGTTTGAAGAGTTCTTAGTGAAATGAAGTTCCAAGGCTGCTGGCTTCGAAGGAATCTTAGTGATTCAGGGCGTTGCCCTTCCTTATTGGAATTCCTGCTAGTTGAAGCAGAGGAGTGGATTAGGAGCTTAAGTCTCTGAACCATTTAAAATCGCTTGTGTCTTTTACTTTCAGTCATTTACTTTCTGTTATTTACATTATATACCTAACTGCTATAATTTCTATGTATGTATTAACTGCTTACAACTAAACTAACTTTATGAATAATGTATGTATGTTCATGAATATATCAATGAAGGGGATCTTTTACTTATTCCACTGTGCTTGAAAAGATTCATATGTTTGTCACATGCTAATTCATTAGCAATACTAAATATACAGGAAAAGTATTTGAAACAGAAAAAGGATCTATTCAACCCCCCTTCAAGATCTATTGTGTGCCTACTGGGAACTAACAATCGGTATCAAAGAAGGTTCTCATGCTATATTCAAAAGGTAATTGCTTTGAGTCTGATCCGAGGCATAAACATTGTTCTAAAACTTAATTTAGTAGTAAGTCGCTTGTAAATGCAGATGAGCTCAAACGTTGGAAATATTGTGTATAGGTAAATGTGTATGTACACCTGAAGCTACTCAGATTGGTCCATGTTCTTAAATGCCATAACAACAAGACCAATCCTTGGCCACAGTCAATCTTGTAGTCTGAAGAACAGATATGGGAGCTCAAGAGGCATCAACAGCAAAGAGTCAAGCATCCACTAGTCTGAAAGATGAAAAGGCCATATATGCTAAGAAGTACTTATTCAGAGAAGAAAGAAGAATTTCTCAAATATGTATTTGGCTAACCAGCAGCTGGATGTGAACCTTGAGGTTCAAGGTTGTCAAAGAACTACGGATGCCAATATTTTCTTATCTTACATCTTCAAGACTATGACTGATTGATCGAAGGACAACTGGAGCAACAAGCTATCAGAAATGAATATAAAAATATGCACATCAATGCCTAACCTCATTTGTAAGACCCAAACTTTTATGAATAAATATTAAATTTTCTCAAAATATATTTTTAAATATTATGGTGTGGATTTGTTATAATGTTATAGTTGTGAGTAAATTTTATAAATTTTAAAAAGTAAGCAAGTTGTTATTAAATATTTGATTGGTCAGGGAATATTCGTTTTAATAGAAAATATTCGTACAACGACACAATCATTGGTGGACCCCACAACGGAAGTATTGTCAGAGTTAAAAATTAATAGAAATATCTTTTTTATAAAATAATGGCAAAAGTTTTACCGTTAAACTGTTGAAATACTTGTTGGTAAAAGAACAGTAATACGCGTGGTTGCATAGTAGTACACGATATTGATTATTGATGCTTACGTGAGAAGTCACTCAGTTATACTCAATTATTGCTACAGTAATTGCTGCATAATATTTCTCATATTATTGATTCAATTATTGTCACTGTATCATCAGTAAAATATTTTATATTATTAAATCAATAATTGAGACGACAAAGTTATTCATATTATTATTTATAATATTGACGATGTCTAGAAAGTTCTGTCGAGGAATGGGGTTTGGTCACCTAATTGCCCGCTAATAGGGAGAAATCCTTATCGGAAAACCCCCTCTTTCCTGTGAATGATCTGGTTGTTAAATATTATGAGTTATAATATTAATGATGAATAAGTTCGTGTTAATTAAAGATGAAATTGATATTTCCATTGTGTTGGGATTATTAGTATTAGTGTAAATCGATATTTATTTCGATAATAATTAATTTACATTGACCAATCGGGTAATTAATCGGATAAATGAGCAATTAATTACTATTAGTTCACATGTATATAACTATTTGTTCACATGAATGGAACTATTGATTCACATTCATGTACTATTGATTCACATGCATGTACTATTAGGGGAGGTGGTGCAAGCTTGATAATACTTATAGGACTAAATTAAAAATGGAGGAAAAGATAAATGTACTATACTGTAATAATTCGAGCCCTAAAACGTGCAATTATCGAAACTATGTTTTCCTATAAATAGAAGCTCATTCTTCTTTCATTCTCACCAATTCACTAAGACTCACAAGAGCAATTATAGAGAGAGAAGCTATAGAGAGAAAGAAGAAGAGTATTATTCTACTTCACTATTCCAGTATCCAATCTTCTTCTAAGGAAAGGGATACTATTTTTGTTTAGTATTCGTAAGAAATAATATTTTCTTCCATACTCTGTAGTATGTGAGTAATATTATTTCGTTTCATATTCCTAATTCTACACTCATTCTGTTAAAGTATTGCTTCTATACTCCGTGAAATTAGTAGAATATCCTTGATATTTGCGCTTCATCTAGTATCTTTTCATAGAAATATTATTCTGAGTATTCTTGATAATTATTGATCTTTTCATGTCAAAAAACAATTCATAGGGTACTATTCACAAAGTACTATTCATGGGGTCCTATACACAAAGTACTATTCATGGGTACTATTCACGGGTACTATTCACAGGTACTATTCATGAAGTACTATTCATGAGATACTATTTACTCGGGTATTATTCACCCGGGGAACTATTCATGATAAAAAATTGATTTTTTTGTTGTCCAAATCATTTTTGATATAATATTATTCTTAAATTTTACTCTACAAAGCAGTATCATGTTGATAATTTGGATATTATTGAATTCTGGATAAATTAAATTATAAATCTTTAAAAATTTATCCTTTATTTTCTTTTAATTGAATTCTTATATCGTTGTCATCATTCTCATGCTTATATTGTGATGAAAGTCATATTTGGCTTACGTGCATGGATGGACTGTTGATAGGTATGATTATGACTAGGGATTATTCAGTATAATCATGACCCATAATGTTACAAATGATGTGATAAAAGTCCTCATTGGCCCGTAGTGCATTGATGGACAGTTGTTGGCATGATCATGACCATTGATGATTATACGAATATCCTTGGCTCGTAGTGCATGGATAATTCGTGGACATGATACTAATGAATATCATTAGCTGTAGTGCAGGGATGATTCGATGATATGGATTATTTATTAAGTTGAGTCTCAGCGATAAAATTGATGATAAAGTTTTTAAATCATAGAAGATAGTAGATATCATGCTGTACTTAACTCTTCTAATGGATTGCTTGTTCCGCTGCAGTTAAACTTGATATTTATTGTATTTTATCAGTTTAACACTGTTGAAGGCTAACGATAATTTATTCTGTATTATCTTAGTCATAATATTTCTTACTGGACTAGTTGAGCTCACCTTTTTACTTTCATTGATCTCTTCAGGAAATGAGAACGTAGCCGGGCCTAGTCGAGGAATGGAGTGATGGTCCGAGATAGTTGTTTTAGTAGTCCTCACTATTTAGTATGATAATAAATGTAATGAGGATTGAATTTGAGTTTGGGTATTGTCTATGAGATAATATTCGTGTAAAAACTCTTTGCTCATGTTGTATAATTAAGTTTGTATTTGTATTCAGTACCATGTATTTGGCGACCCAAGATGGGTGATGTATACCTATTTTGGGGGCGTCACATTTGGTATCAAAGCTTAGGGATATGATCCCTGGCTAAGATGTGAGACTAGAACTAGGGGGAAAGACGGGAAAATCCTTTGCTAGTATAACCTACCTAAGCTTATTTGTTATTTAATTGGTTGATCAGAATATAGGGATAATATGTGGCATGTCAATTAACCCTTATTTTGTGGTAGTTTTTGAAAATGGCATCCGAAAATGTCGAGTTAAGCAATGGAGCATATGAGACCGTTGAGTCACCATTGATCAATACCCAAGATAATGTGCATCAGGAAGGCAATAATCCTCAGGTGAACAACAACACTGACCAAATGGTGAACGACAGAATGTTTTGGAGCTTTATGTAATTCGTGCAACATCAGGCAAGAAAGACTCCTATTCAAAATACAGGTAGAAACACTGGCAACTCTCGGACGGTCACCGCTAAGCAGTTCAAAGAGCTGGGACCACCAAAGTTTTTGGGAAAGCCAGAACCACTTAAGGCGGAGACGTGGATAAAGTATATCACCAAGATATTTGATGTCTTGGGATGCTCCGAGGAACAAAAGGTTCTCTTTGGCACCTTCATGTTGAGAAGAGAGGCATATTACTGGTGGGAATCAATAAAACGTACTCAGTCTGCCGCACTAAAGATGTCTTAGGAGAAGTTCCAAGAACTGTTCAACGGCAAGTACTTTCCCAAAAGTATTAGTCACATGAAGGAGGTAAAGTTCATCAAGCTAGAGCAAAACAATATGACCGTGTCACAGTATGAAGCTAAGTTTGCCGAGTTATCTCGGTTTGCGTCCCATATGGTTGATAATGAAGAGAGAATGACGCGAATATTTCTGTGAGGTTTGAAACCTGAAATACGTCAATATCTCATTTCTCATAAATTGTGTTTATATTCAGATGTTATAAATAGGGCTCAGTTATTAGAGCGTGATAATGAGTCAACTTAACCAAGAGAGAGCAGCCGACAAAATAATAATACCAGTGGTAGCAGTCATCGAAGCGGTGACAACAAACGTGGAGGGAATCAACATGCCAGAAATGGTAACCACTTCGGTGGTAATCATGGCCAAGACAATAGGAGTGAAAATTTCAAGAAGAGGAGATTCAATAATGATGAAAAGACATCAGCACCAGCACCCGTTGTTAAAGACGGAGAACGATCACCGATCGTATACTACAAATGCGGAGGGGAGGGACACATCAGTCCAAACTATACACAGCAGTCCAAAATATGTTATAATTATGGAAGAGATGGTCACCTAGCCCGATTTTGTCGTGCAGTGAAGTCAAGTCCAGTTGGGATGGAGGCACCAAAGGTCGTTCGAGAGAAGTCAAAGCTGATAGTTCAAGGGAGAGAGTTTGTCGTGACCTTCCAAAAACAGAGGAACCCGAACGAAGTCATCACGGGTAAGCTAATCATAAACTCTAGCGAAGTCTATACCTTATTTGATACTGGTTCTACCCATTCTTTTATTTCTCCTACTTGCGCTCAACGTTTAAATTTAACTCCGGAGAAATTAGACTTTGACTTATCTGTTGAAACTCTGTTGGGAGAAACCTTCATTACATCCACTGTTTATAAGTCTTATTTGATTCATATTGGCAACCGCACGTTACCTGTCGATCTTATCTCTTTGAAAATACTTGCATTCGATGTGATTTTAGGGATTGATTGGTTAACCACTCATCATGCTAAAATTGATTATTTTCGTAAGGTTGTTAGCTTTTATATTCCTAACCAACCTATTATGCGAATTCAAGTAACCAAACCACTAAAGTCAATCACTGTCATATCAAGCCATAAAGCTATTCGTTTATTGAAAAATGGATGTCAAGCTTTCTTAGCCCATGTCACGGATTTAAATAAAAATATGTCAAATTTGAATGATATTTCTATTGTTAATAAATTTCTTGACGTATTCCTTGAAGAACTTCCTGGCCTACCCCCAGATCGTGAAATCTAATTTTGTATCGACCTTGAACCTGGTACAAAACCCATTTCCAAAGCCACATATCAAATGACTCCTATTAAACTTTAGGAGTTAAAAACCCAACTACAAGAATTGTTAGGCATCTGTTTCATTCATCCTAGTATGTCTCCTTGGGGTGCTCCTATTCTATTTGTGAAGAAGAAAGATGAAAGTATGCGACTTTGTATTGACTTTCGGGAGTTGAATCATGTCACCATCAAAAATAGGTACCCGTTGCCTCGCATTGATGACCTTTTTGACCAGTTGCAAGGCGTCAAATTCTTTTCAAAGATCGATCTTCGTTTCGGATATCATCAATTGAAGATTAAACTGATGACATTCTAAAGACTGCTTTCAGAACTCGGTACGGGCATTATGAATTCCTAGTCATGTCCTTTGGATTGACTAATGCTCCTGCCGTCTTCATGGATATGATGAATCGAGTATTCAAGGAATATTTAGATCACTTTGTGGTTGTCTTTATTGATGACATCCTCATTTACTCCAAAAGCAGTGAAGATCATGAGAAACACTTGAGGCTGATACTCCAAAAGTTTTGTGAAAACAAGTTGTATGCCAAGTTGAAGAAATGCGAGTTCTATAAATCCCCCAAATCCAGGTACTTGAAACCCGAACTCGGTGCTTTACGATACCATTTCTATGAGCGGAATAATACTAATAATAATAACAATAATATAGATACCAACTTAATTTATATATTTATCAAAGTCTAAATCCCAAGTACGCAACCTTTAATATATTCCTCACAATACGTGATAGGTAATATATATTATACTTGTCTTAATAAAGATAACTATTACATAAAATGACATTGAATTCATTCTACAACCTTTCCTTTCCCTTTATTCTTAGCTGAGTCTTCTACTTGTTCACACTTAGCTGAAAATATTTAAATTAAGCAAGGATGAGCATTTGAGTGCCCAGCAAGTAATAGCAATTATATATATATAAGCTGAAAGAATTTAAATGTTTTCTTAATACTATCCTTCTACAACAAATCAATAGTTGTGAAGTAATCTGAATCGATAATATTAACATAACAACCCTCTTTCAAATTTTAAAACTATGCACTGACTATAAATAGGGTTAAGGGGACATACTATGAACATTATTTTTATTTTCGAATATGTTTAGCAGAACTTCATCCGCAAACCGTCATAACTTACGGGCACGGAGGGTGATCAACATGTTGTACCCTGTATTGATCAATACTACATTATAAGAACGATATTATCGTTCACTCTGGCTGCCTTGGGCACATAAAATTTTTTCTGTGTAAGGGATGTTCATACTTGTCAGGGTTCCAAACCAAAGCAATTCGGTTGGATAATAGGTAGGTTTTATCTTGTTCAACAATAATCTACAATTCATCATACATATATATATATATATACAGGTAATTAACAAAGGTGTATCAACATGTGATTAAATGCAATGATTTTCCAAGTGGGGACACTTATATAACCATTTATAGAAATTAACGACAGAATATATATCTGAATTACCATATACTAACATGTTAACAATTAATAAGCGTATATAATATAGGATCAATAATCTGTACAGTAATAATATAATTCTGAAACATTCTTACTCATGTCCATTGCATAAAGAAAATGCAAAGGTAGGATACTTGCCTAATGCGCTGCTTACAATACGCAACTTAATTTTATCTTTTATATCACGACCTATCATTAATCAGATCATTCGTTCTATTAGAACAATATACTATAACAAATAGTACTGCATTTCGCAGTCAGCACATAACATAATCACATTATCACACATGTTCAACAGTTATTGCATAACAAACAAACATTAATACAGTCAAAATATCTAAGTCAAGATCAATTTCTGAAATATGTCGGTGTACCGACAGCTTTATCGGGTAATTATCGAGTCTAAGACTCTATTCTGTAACTCAATATCTGTAAATATCAGTCATATTATTTTAAATGACTCAATAAACATTTATTAATTTATCAAAAATTTTCAAACACTGAAATCATTATTAAATGATTCAAATATCAAATAATTCTATTATCATTTAATTATTATTTAACTATTAATGAAACTATTGCCAAAATATTAAAGTTATTTATAATAACTCAAAATATTTTTAAAACATTTATATTACCCTTAAATGATTTTTTAAAATATTTAAAATAATTTTTAAATAATTACCATTAATATTAAAATATTAATGTACTATTTCTTAAAATATTAAAAGTCATTAAGTATAACTTAAAATGTTTTTAATTCACTTAATAATATTAATCTTGATAATATTTAATTCACCTCTTAGTATTATTAATTCATTAATAACACTTTTATTCGCTTACTAATATTATTAACATCTTAATTATATTTTAATATTTTACTAATATTATTAATCCTCTTAATAATATTTTAATCATGCATTAATATTATTACTTTAATAATATATTACTTATGCTTTAGTATTATTAATCAATTAATAATACTTTTATTCATTTACCAATCGTATTAATATTTTATTCATTTACTAATGTTATTAATCATTTAATAATATTTTATTCCTCTACTAATGTTATTACATTTTTAATAACATTTTATTTAATCTCGAATATTATTATTTACTTAATAATATTTTAATCATCCAATAATACTTTAATTTAATATTATTAATCTTTTAATAATATTTTAATCTAAGATTAATTATTTAATAATATGTTAATGAAGCTTTAATCTTAATATTTTTATTTACTTAACAATATTATATTCTAATATTATTAATTTCATAATAACATTTTAATAATTTATTAGATCAATAAACAATTTATTTTAATTATTCACCCTTTATAAAATCACATATTTAATATCCATAAAAAGGTCATAAATAATATTTCTTATTATAAATTACCAAAATACCCTAAAATAGTCATAATATTATATATTAGGGGTATTCAAGTATTAAAATCACATTTTTCTTATTTAAAACATCATTTAACTATTTATTTTCTTTTATTCATAACTTCATCATTTTTAGGAAAAATAGCAAACTGATTCCAAAAATTCTTCTTTTCTGAATTTGGACAGTATATGACCCAACAATGATCCCAAAATTTTCTGAAATTTTAGAAAATGATTTACTAATTTTAAAGTGCCCAAAACACCCGGATCTTACTTCATTTTTCATAAATCGAGTGTTGCTCAGAAAAATTTGAAATTTTCAGGGTATACTATCATAACATATATGAACCTACTGTAAAACTTTCGGAATTTTCCAGTGTATACACAGTGAGAAATTCGAGTGTTAATATTTAGGAGTCCTTTACGGAAATAGTCATTACCCACAACCTATAAATCGAAACGCGTCCGTTCTTTTTTCTACACATAGATAACTTCTTAAGGTACCTCTGTGATTTTTCCCAGATTTTTAAAATACATGCAATTGTCCGAAACAGTCCCAAGAAAAATAGAAACAGTAACTATTTTAGGGTTTTGAACCCTTAACATTCAAAGTGGACTGTTTTGGGGAAAATAGCCCCAAAGGTTTCAAAACTTGCTAGATTTGTGTTCTAGCACTTGGGTTTACTAGATAACTCATGTATCTAGCACCGCCCTTTGATGGATCACAAATCCAAGTTGTAAAACTTGAGATACACAAGATTTAGTGGAAGAAAAACAAGAGTTTCACCCCTTAGAGAACGTATGTTCATTTCCTTCCTCTAAACCTTTGATCTAACACTCAAGATACTTAGTTCCATACATGATAATATGTAAAACTAGGGTATCTTGAGTATTAATCCATATCTCCAACAAATCATGCTACAACACAAAATAGAAGAAGAATAAGAAAAAGAATGGATGAGAACCTCACCTAATTTTATTTGTTATCCTTCTTGATCTTCCAAAGTAATGTATAATCTTAGAGTGCATTAAGCAACTAACACACCTCTCTCCCTCTCACAAAACCGAAACTCTCTCTCTCTCTCTCTCTCTCTCTTGTATGTTGCTAGCTTGGGAGAAAAAGAAGAAGAAGGAGAATAAGAGAAATGAAAATGATCTAGCAAAGGAATGGGTGATTAACAATTATCCTCTATATTTTTATTGTCCCATGGATAAAAGGCTTCACCTTATCTCTTCCAATTAAGCCTAATCATGTGATTAAGGATGCTAAGTAGATTTCCTACCAATAGGAGCATGACACACTTGTCCTTGTGTGTAAGACTTACTATTTAAGGAACTTGATTAGCATAATTTGTTGCCTTAAAAGGCCTAATGGGGCCAGCTATATATATGCCCACTAATTCCATCATTTAGTCTTTATTTTAATGCATAAATTAGATAAATCAAAGGTCTAAAATACCCTTAATCAAATGGACTAAGTTTGAGTTTGTATTTTATTTCTTTTGGGCTTCTCCTTTAATTGTTTTGGGTCATGTAATGAACATAGTCTAATAATTTTAATATATATTACCCAAATTGTTTATGTAGGGTTTCCACACAGTAATACAAAGGTTTGACATAATACACCATAACTGACCAATCATTGTTAGTCCACATACATACAGTATATAATTATAGCACTTAAAAATCAAAATATAAATAATATTATATTATTATTCTCATTCCTTGATTAAAATCCAAAATTAGGGTTTGGATTCCATGTCTGATTTATCTGTCATACTTAACATTATTAATTAAGTTAAAAATAATTAACTTAATAATCTGAACAAAATTCATATAATAAAATAATTATTATAATAATTCTAAAAATCATTTCATATATTATATAAATAATATATGATTATATTTTCATGGAAAATAATTAATAAAACATTTCTACTATAAAATTAATTATGATAAGAATATAATTTATAATGATCAATAATTCTAAAATAAAATTATTTGAAATCATTCATGTAATAAATATATCACATAAATACATACATACATTATCTTGGCACATATTCCCCATATTTATAATAAAAAAAATTGTACGCAAAATTTCTAATTTATTTGTATAGAAAATATTGGGTTGTTACAAGTTCTGGCTTGAGGAAGTAGCATTTCTTGGGCACATGATATCAAATCACGGAATATCTGTTGACCCGACAAAGATTGAAGCAATACAAAGCTGGGAGCAACCTAAGTCAGTGACCGAAGTACGTAGCTTTCTCGGCTTAGCTGGTTATTATCGGAGATTCGTGGGAAGATTTTCTCGAATCACTACTCTATTAACTCAGCTGACTCGAAAGGATACAAAATTCGGTTGGAACGTAGAATGTGAGAAGAGTTTTCAAGAACTCAAGAAGAGACTTATTTCAGCACCTGTTCTGACAATACCATCTGGTTCAGAGGGATTTGTCATATACAGCGATGCTTCAGGCAAAGGTTTAGGATGTGTTCTCATGCAACATGGAAAAGTTATAGCCTATGCCTCACGACAACTCAAAGAATATGAGAGAAATTATCCTACTCATGATCTAGAGTTGGCAGCTGTCATTTTCGCGCTTAAAATTTGGAGACATTACTTGTATGGGGAGAAAGTGGAGATCTATACAAATCATAAAAGTCTCAAATATTCCTTCACCCAAAAGGAACTCAACATGTGACAACGACTTTGGCACTAGCTGTTGAAAGATTATGATCATACCATTCAATACCATCATGGAAAAGCAAACGTGATAGTTGACGCATTGAGTAGAAGATCATATGCGGGTACGAGTGCGACATTGTCAACGTAAAGGCCCATTTTGTATGACTTACAAAGGATGGAGATAGAGATAAAAACTCCAGGGACCCACATGATGATGTCAAATATACGAGTAGAACCGACTATAATCGATAAAGTTAAAGTTGCTCAAACTACGGACCTGGAGCTGATACGTATAAAGAAGAAAGTGCAAGAAGGTGTTATTTCAAAAGCAAGAATCGATGAAGAAGGAATAATTCGAGTCAACTCTAGACTTTGTGTTCCTAACGACCTTGATTTGAAGTATAAAATCATGATGGATGCGCACAACACACCATTTGCAATCCATCCTGGGAGTACCAAAATGTATCGTGATCTTCGATATACATTTTGGTGGAGCAATATGAAGAGAGAGATCGTGGAGTTTATCTCAAGATGTTTAACGTGTCAACGAGTCAAGGCGGAGCATCAAGTGCTAAAAGTTCTATTAGAACCACTTGAAATTCTAGAATGGAAGTGGGAGCACATTACCATGGATTTCGTTATTGGTCTTCCAAAGGTTTCTCAAGGCATAGATGCAATTTGGGTTATTGTCGATAGATTAACCAAGTCTGCTCATTTCTTACCTATACGAGAAACTTATTCACTTGAACGTCTTACTCGTATTTACATAAATGAGATTGTAAGACTGAATGGTATGCCAGTATCCATAGTTTCTGATCGAGACCCAAGATTTACTTCACAATTTTGGGTTAGTTTGCAAAAAGCTATGGGCACAGATTTACGATTTATTTCGGCATATCATCCTCAAACGGACGGGCAGTCAGAGAGGACTATTCAAACTCTTGAAGATCTATTAAGACTCTATGTCCTTGACTTCAAAGGAAGTTGGGACAAGTTCTTGCCATTGGTGGAATTCTCCTACAACAACAGTAATCAAGCAAGTATTGGCATGGCTCCATTCGAGGCTTTGTATGCATGCAAGTGTCGTTCTCCAGTATGCTGGGATGAGGTGGGTGAAGCAACGTTGTTGGGACCGGAATTGGTACGCATGACTACTAAAAAGATTTAAATGATCCGGCAACGTATAAAAACCTCACAAGATCGACAAAAGAGTTATGTTGATCTTCATCAAAAGGATGTAGAATTCAATGTTGGAGATCATGTGTTGTTACGTGTTGCTCCATGAAAAGGAGTTACAAGATTTGAAAAGAAAGGAAAGTTCAATCCTCGATTTATTAGGCCATTCGAAATCCTTGATCGAGTAGGAACTATGGCCTATAGACTCACCTTACCGCCAAGTATGTCTCGTGTTTATAACGTTTTTCACATATCTATGTTACGTAAATATGTGGAAGACCCGAACCACATTATTGAATTAGAACCGGACGAGATAGCAGAAGATTTAACGTATGAGGAAGTACCTGTTAAAATCTTGGATAAAAAGGATCATATTATATGCTCCAAGGTTATACCTCAAGTTAAAGTTTTGTAGAGAAACCACGATATTGAGGAAATGACCTGAGAGTTAGAATCTGAAATGAAGTCAAGGTATCCTCACCTCTTCAACATACCAGGTACGTACCCCAATTTCGAGGATGAAATTTCATAAGAAGGGGAGGTTATATGACCCCAACTTTTATGAATAAAGATTAATTTTTCTCAAAATATATTTTTGAATATTATGATGTGGATTTGTTAGAATGTTATAGTTGTGGGTAAAATTTATAAATTTTGCAAAGTAAGCAAGTTGTTATAAAATATTCGATTTGTCGGAGAATATTCGTTTTAATAGGAAATATTCTTACGACGATACAATCATTGGTGGACCCTACAACGGAAGTATTGTCGGAGTTAGAAAATGACATAAATATTTTTTTATAAAATAACGGCGAAAGTTTTACCGTTAAACTGTTGAAATACCCGGTGGTAAAAGAACAGTAATACGCGTGATTACATAGTAGCATACGGTATTGATTATTGATGCTTACGTGAGAAGTCACTCAGTTATACTCAATTATTGCTACAGTAATTGCTGCATAATATCTATTATATTATCGATTCAATTATTGTCACAGTATCATCTGTATAATAGTTTATATTATTAAATCAATAATTGAGACGACAAAGTTATTCATATTATTATTTTTAATATTGACGATGTCTAAAAAGTTCTGTCGAGGAAAGGGGTTTTGTCACCTAATTGCGCGCTAATAGGGAGAAATCCTTATCGGAAAGCCCCCTCTTTCTTGGGAATGATCTAGTTGTTAAATATTGTGAGTTATAATATTGATGATGAATAAGTTCGTGTGATTAAAAGATGAAATTGATATTTCTATTGTGTTGGGATTATTAGTGTTAGTGGAAATCGACATTTATTTCGATAATAATTGATTTTTGGAGGTTATATTGACCAATCGGGTAATTAATCGGATAAATGAGCAATTAATTACTATTAGTTCACATGCATATAACTATTTGTTCACATGAATGGAACTATTAATTCACATACATGTACTATTGATTCACATGCATGTACTATTAGGGGAGGTGGTGCAAGTTTAATAATACTTGTAGGACTAAATTAAAAATGGAGGAAAAGATGAAGGTACTATACTGTAATAATTCGAGCCCCAAAACGTGCAATTATCAAAACTATATTTTTCTTTAAATAGAAGCTCATTCTTCTTTCATTCTCACCAATTCACTAAGACTCACAAGAGCAATTATAGAGAGAGAAGCTATAGAGAGAAAGAAGAAGAGTATTCTGCTACTTCACTATTCCAGTATTCAGTCTTCTTCTAAGGTAATGGATATTATTTTTGTTCAGTATTCGTAAGAAATAATATTTTCTTCCATACTATGTAGTATGTGAATAATATTATTTCATTTCGTATTCCTAATTCTACACTCATTCTGTTAAAGTATTGCTTCTATACTCCGTAAAATTAGTAGAATATCCTTGATATTTGTGATTCATCCAGTATTTTTTTATAGAAATATTATTCTGAGCATTCTTGATAATTATTGATCTTTTTATTCCAGAATACTATTCACGGGATACTATTCACAAAGTACTATTCACGGGGTACTATAAAAAAAGTACTATTCACGGGTACTATTCACAAAGTACTATTCCTGAGTACTATTCATGAGTATTATTCATGAAGTACTATTTATGGGGTATTATTCACTCGGGTACTTGAAACCCGAACTCGGTTCATCACGATATCATTTTTATGAGCGGAATAATAGTAATAATAATAACAATAATATAAATATCAAACTTAACTTACATTTATTAGAGTCTAATCCCAAGTACGTAACCTTTAAACATTCATTACAAACCATGATAGATAATATATATCATACTTGTCTTAATAGTATTAAACTATTACATAAGATAACGTTCATTCATTCATTCAGCAACCTTTTCCCTTTCCCTTGTTCTTACCAGAGCTCTCTGATCATTCACACTTAGCTGAAACATTTAAATTTAGCAAGGATGAGCATTTGAGTGCCCAGCAAGTAATAGCAATTATATATATATAATCTGAAAGAATTTAAATGTTTTCTTTGTACTATTCTTCTACAACAAGTCAATAGTTGTGAAGTATTCTGAACCGATAATAATAATATAACAACTTTCTTTCAAATTTTTTGAAACTACGTATTGACTATAAATAGGGTTTAGGTGACATGCCATGAACATTGTTTTAATTTTCGAAAAGGTTAAACAGAAATTCATCTGTAAACCGTCATAACTTACGGGCGTTAGGTTGTACTTCCCATGGGCCCTGTATTGATCAATACTACATTACAAGAACGATAGGATCGTTCACTCTGTCCACCTTGGGTGCATAAACAGTTTTCCCGTGTAGGGATGTTCATACTTGTCTGGGTTTCAAATCAAAGGTTTTATCTTGTTCAACAATAATCTATAATTCAACATATATGTATACGGGTAATTGACAAAGGTATATCAACATGTGATTAAATACAAATATTATCCAAGTGGGGACACTTGTTTAACCATTTCTAGAAATTAACGAACAGAATATATATATCTGAGTTACCATATACTAACATGTTGATAATCAATGAGCTTATATAATACAAGGTTAATAATCTGTACAGTAATAATATAGTTTAGAAACATTTTTACTCATGTCAATTGCATAAAGAAAATGCAAAGGCTGCTTACAATTTGTAATTTAGATTTATCGCTTATCTCACGACCTATCATTAACAAGATCATTCGCTCGAGTAGAATAACATACTATAACACATAACACTACTTATTGCAGTCAGCACATACCCTAATCACATTGGCACATATATTTAATAACCATTGAATCACAAATAACCACATATCTCAATAAATTATCTAAGTCCAGATCAATTTCTGAAACATGTCGGTGCACCGACAGCTTTATCGAGTAATTACCGAGTCTAAGACTGTGACGCCCCCAAAGCCGGGTTCCCTAACCACGGGTTTGGTGCTCACGATCCATCAAATATATCACATCTAACTACTCATTCATTAATGAAAAACATCATTCATAATATTCTTTAATACAACTTATAGCAATATTCCAGGTTAACTAACCTTGACATAATTTACATACCCTTATATAACCAAAAGGTTTACATAAATAATTACATAATAAAACATAACCATTAAAAGTTGACACTAACTACTCCTGAACCTTGCCTTTGCCTTTGTCCCTGTTAGAACCTTCTGCTACTTCGGCATTAGCTGAAATATTTTATTTAAGCAAGGGTGAGCAACGAGTTTGCCCAGCAAGTTAAAATATACAATAAATGATATATATATATATATATATATATATATATATATATATATATATATATATATATATATATATCATGAATAGAAGGGTCTAGCTTTTTTAGAACTTCAACAATAATCAAAAGATTTCGAAGTAGCTGAATAATAATTCAATCTCAATAATAAAACTTTCTCCCATTTCATACTGAATAACATATCAGAGATGAAAGAGTAAAATTCTTTCAAAGATTCAATAATATTCAATTGAATAATAAGAATTAACAATACTGCAACAATATTCAATAAAGTGGGATATACCCAGATTTCATGCTGAGTGATCACAAAAGGATCATGAACTACTAGAGGAATCATTTAGTTATTAAAACTAAACTACCACAAGAATATAAATTAGTTATAAAAACTAAACTATACTCTTCTGCAAGTACCTGGAGCGGCCAACTCCTTTGTACCCTATATTATGCATAATACTCAATAATAGCGCATGGGTCGATTTAAGACATTTAAAATTTGTTCATCTCAGTCTTACATAACGAGTCTGTACCACAACAATATGGTTTGGATTACTTTCAAAGAAATACTATGATTTCAATAATTAATAACAATACTAATCTAGCCGAAACCAATGGCATAGATCTTCCAATAACAATTCAGTTTATAATAAATAGAACATTTCAAGCTTTAACAAATATTAGTCTTGCTAAAACAATTAGCTGAGACATGATTTATAAATAGTTCAAATAATAGAACAAGAATCAATTGCACTACGTGCGAATTACAACAATCATTATAGATGTGAATAACTATCAATAATTATTCACTACCATGCTTGAAAAATAGTAACTCAAGTTGAGTTAAGAAGCTTGCCTGATTCGTTGACTACTGCTACGCAATTTAAGTTAACTTCTTTTGTAATACCTATCATTAATAAGATTGATCTTTTAATCAGCATATTATACTTTGTATCATAGTACAATTACTTTATCAATCAATTATCTAACACTTAATCACATAATTAAATATTAGATAACACCTTACAATATTAATATTATTATCATCTTTTGCTAATTCTTTAATCTATATATCATATACATTATGATTTAACACTTACTTTTTTAATTTTATAAGTTATTCTTTAACATCTAATAAGTCACATACTAATCCAGCAACCTGGATGCTAAATCTAACAATCAAATTATCAATTCAGCAGACTGGATTCCAAATTCAGCAGACTGGATTCCAAATCCAGCAGCCTGGATTCCAAATTCATCAACTAGATTACAATCCAGCAAGCTGAATTGAATATATTTTCAATTCAGTAAACTTCTTTTCAATCCAGCAAGCTGGATTCATCAGATTTTTCAATCCAGCAAGCTGGATTTCATATCCTTTTCACGAAAATACCAAATCAACTTATTATTTTTTTATCCTTTGTCTAAACATATGTACATATATTTCATACACAAAAAGTATTTTTCCATAATTTTCCAACTTCCTTTAGTATTTTTCAAAAAATATTTTTAGTTAATTCCTTAAGAAATTAGCTACCTCGTGCTTAACTCCAGAAATTCCCATCTTTTGACATAATCTTATACGTGTTAACGTGAGCCTCCAGTTTAAATTTCGTGGCCATCGGAGTTATAGAACTCCGGTTATAGCGATTTTCGTCAAAAAAAAATCCAAATATTGAATTGGTCATAACTTGGTCATTTTAAGTCGGAATGAGCTCATTTTTGGACACAACCTACTTTATCCCATATATTTTAATTCCCCAAAAGGCCTGAATTTATTTCACAACTTAAGTTGCCGAAATAGCCCTTACAATATCTTTCGCAGCTTATTTTCGTCATTTTGCAGCTTTGGAGTCATTTGCTAAAACTAGTCCATACCGAAATCTACAACTCCTTTTTTAGTGATTCCACTTGGAGATGTTAGAAAACTTATAGATCTAACTATAGGACTTAACCACACTCAAAAATTCGAAATATAATAGGAGATATGGTCATTTGAATTTCATGTTTCATTTTTACAAAAATCTGACTTTCCATCCTTTGTGGTTTCTAAGAAAACTTCTATGTTCTCACATAATAACCAACATACCTCATCATACTACCTACTCATACTTCATATACCCATGAATCTACCATAATACATGATCTATTTCATCAATCAAGCATCAAACACAAAGTTAAACACCATCAAGTCTAATAAAAAATTAGGTTCTCTACATTTTGAAAAATCTAGTTTCTATCTCATACTTTAGATTTAACTTTTGATCCTCAAAAAGGTTAGATCTAAACATGAAACACTTATATACACCTTGATCTAAGGTTTTAAACCTCAAGATCAAAACTTCAAATTAAAAAAAATCAAATCAAACTAAAAAGAAATTAGACTACATAAGTAGAAATTTTGTTATATCTTAGCCTTTCCTTCTTCTCTTTCTTCCTAAACCTTGATTAGGAACTATGAAGCTTTCAAAAACTCTCCCTCTCTCCTCTTTCTCTCTATAGCCGAAATTCCTTAGGCTTTCTCTTTCTCTTCTCTAGTCTCTCTCTTTCTTTCTTAGCTTTTGCTAGATATAATAAGATGAAAAGAAAAAGATAAGACTTAGATTTTGATTTGTTAGAAAAGTAAGTATAGATATAAGATATGTAAGTATATTATTTGCCCAATACTTCTCCCCTTCTCTCTCTTACTCATCTCCTAGAGGTTTCTTGCACTTAATGCTTAATGTGTTGGTCAAATAAAAATTGGACACTTGTTGGAAGTTGTCCACCTACTAAAGTAGCAATCATTACATTCTTCCCCCCTTTCTCTCCTCTCTAAATTTCGGCCAAGTGGCCTCTCTATTTCCCAAAGTTGTTTTCATTTTATGCTTTAATTAACTTACTTAATGTCCAACATGTCCCCTCCCATTTGGGCTAAAGGTTGGGCCACTCCTTTAATTCTTTGGGCTAGTAATTTTAATTCTATGGACTTGCAAATCAACATAGTTCTATACTTATTAATTTTTATGCATTCCCCACTATTTAAATAGGGTTCCATTACACCCATTAGCAAGTTGATTTCTTACTCATATATTTTTAATTTCATAACCCAATTAGACTTGCTATTCTTTAGGTTATAAGATTAATTAATTGAGATGCATTAAATAAATCTCTTAGGATTAGTATATATTTTTAAATTCTATCATTCTCTTAAATTATAACACATTAGGTTATTTAATTATCATACCTAATAAATGTATTAGGTTACATAACTTTATTCTTCATCTCTTTACAAAATAAATGTAGACACATTATATAATACATATTTACTTAATCACGTACATAACTCACATATGGCATAACATATCCCTCTAGTGTATTAACTTGATAGCCCTAATCGACTTAATAAGTTATAAACACTCACATAATCATCAATACAATTACTTAAGGATTGTAAATCCTTTTAATTTAATAATCAAGGCTAACATTCAAGCCATGTTAATTTCTTACATAACTTTCATTACTCTTCCTTGAAAATGATTAAGTATACTTCTTAGTTAATAAATTAACTATCTAGCTTCATTATCATATACATTTATATGATTCAAGTACTTTCTCTTTATTCTTTTTCAAAAAAAAAATTATTCAAAAAATTTGAATTATGTGAAATTCTGGGTTCTCACATTCTCCCCTCCTTATAAGGATTCTGTCCTCGGAATCACCGCTTTCTTACTCTCTAATATCTTTTAAAGTTTTATCATCAATTCATTTATATCAACACAATATTAATTTTTGTTTCAAATACTAACTTGTGACTTGAGATCTATAAAAGAAAACCATTCACAGCTATATCTATCTAATATTTCTCGCGTAATTCATTTACTTAACTAAATCATTACCTTTCACCACCTCCTGGGCAGCTACTGCATCATGCAACGTCATGTTGAACGTGCGCGCTGTCGGTCTTCCCGGCTGAGCAGGTCCTTTGATCGCCAGTGTTCCACTGCTGTTTCCTCTATTATTGCTTCCTCTTTCTGCATTCTTCTTTGGACAGTTACGAATTTGATGTTCTAGCGATCCACATGAAAAACAACCTGGTATCTTCTTTGGACTTGGACAATTTGGAGAGATGTGTCCCTCTTGTCCACAGTTAAAACACACTCCTTTTCCCTTCAAACATACTCCTGAATGCTTTTTACCGCAATTTGCACATGCCTCACCTTTCTTCCTATTATCTCCTGACTTATGTCCAGATTCAGTATTGTCCTTCCACTTACGCTTATTAGAGTTACTTCCTCCACTTCTACCTCCTTCATTCGTCTTTTTCTTCTTCTCTTGATGATATCTCAACACAGCTTCACTTCCTCCTTCAGCGGTGATTGCTTTTTCCAACAGAGTCGAAAATGTCTTAATCTGCAACACAGCTACCTTGCTATATATCCCTGGTTTCAGTCCATTCTCAAACCTTCGCGCTTTTTGTGCCTCAGTGTCCACCTGATGCGGAGCAAATCTCGCTAGTTCGTTGAATTTGGCGGCATATTCTGCAACCGATAAATTCTCCTGCTTTAACTCCAAAAAGTTTACTTCCATTCTTGCTTGCATACTTTCTGAGAAATAATTTTCGAAAAATAATTCCTTAAACCGTGTCCAGGTTACTACTTCTGTACCAGCTCTAGCTTTGTTTATCTCTCACCAGTAATTCGCCTCACCCTTCATCAAATAGGTAGGAAAATCTGTCTTTTGCTCCTCTGCTACTCTAGCAATAACAAAAGCTTTCTCCATCTCCTTTACCCATGTCTGGGCTTCTATAGGGTCAGTGGTTCCCTTGAATTCCGGCGGTCCTACGGCCTTAAAGTCTTTAAAGTTAGCCAATGGATTAGCTGGTCGATTTCTTGCTGCGGGGGCTCTAGTTTGCATAGCTTGAGCTATCATGTCTGTGAAGTTCTGCATTGGACAGCTTGATTTCCTTCATTATTCACAGATCGCTCCTCCCTTTGGTTACAATTTTGTCGTCTTGGCTGCATTATCTGATGAAATAAAGACTTACATTAATACTTTGTCTTTATGCAACATCTTATTAGTAGTAAAAAATTTTAAACTTAAACCAATTTCAGCTTCCTGGATTATTTAATCCAGCTTACTGAATTATCAAATTCTTCAGATAATCCTCTTAATAATTTAATTCTCAGAATTTAATTACTTATTCAAACATATAATCATATCATTGCATTTATATTCATGCAAATAGTACATACTACTTTTCAGTATATAGCACAAACTGCTACAAATGATTACTATTCCCGTGCGACAAAAGTCGGGATTCATTAATACAACTTTACAAAAAAAGTTGAGACATACAAAAGTTATTTTAATATTCATACCAAAGAGAATATTATACTCCCAAAATATTATACTCAAAAAATATTATACTCCTCACACTTAATCTTTCTTACTTCCACTTCCTTCACCTATCTTCTTTTTAGGACAATTATCAATCCTATAACCCATTCCACCACATGCAAAACATCCTCCTTTCTTTGGTTTAAAACAATTTGGTGATAGATGTCCTTCTTGACCACAATTGTAACACACATTCTTACCCCACATACATTCCCCCGAATGGTTCTTTCCACACCTGCCACATGCTTGTTTCTTCTTTGAATGCGAATTCTCTTAGTTGTTGTCACTGTCGTTGTTCTTTTCCTTTTATTACCCTTCTTTTTCTCACTTACATCTTTAGATGATACATTACGCTTAACCCTCATTCTATCGACTTGTGCCTTCAGATTATTTCGTTCTTCTCTCATCTCACGTAATGCTCTTTCTGTCTTCCATAATTCTTCCAGGAGAAGTACTTTAGTCCTTAAATGTTGAACTTCCGCAGATGTTTGACCTTCTTCGATTGCTACTTTGCCTTCTTCCCCATCTTTGATCTTTATTTCTGGCTCCACCCTAGTTTCTTTGGAATATACTTCTTCCTCTTCATCCAGCTCCATCTCGGGATACTCGTCATGATCGCTTGCTAGATTTACCGCAGGTTCGTCTCTTAAAACTTCCTCAACTGACTCACTCTGAGCTGACACCTCGGCTAATGGCATTGGTGCAGCTGCTAACATTTTTGTAACCATCTTATCATCTCCTGACATCCTGTCACCAGTTTTAAATAACTTCATTAGTACATCACAATCAAACTTAATTCATAAACACTGAGTGTCCCCATATATTACTATTGATGAATTTTCCTAATCCATCACTTAGAACTCTAAACGAGTTTTCTTTATCCTGTTTATGGTTATATTCCTAAGGCTTTTCCCCCCACCTAAGATTTATAACCTACAGCTCTGATACCAACTTGTGACGCCCCCAAATCCGGGTACCCTAACCGCGGGTTTGGTGCTCACGATCCATCAAATATATCACATCTAACTACTCATTCATTAATGAAAAACATCATTCATAATATTCCTTAATACAACTTATAGCAATATCCTAGGTTAACTAACCTTGACATAATTTACATACCCTTATATAACCAAAAGGTTTACATAAATAATTACATAATAAAACATAACCATTAAAAGTTGACACTAACTACTCCTGAACCTTGCCTTTGCCTTTGTCCCTGTTAGAACCTTCTGCTACTTCGGCATTAGCTGAAATATTTTATTTAAGCAAGGGTGAGCAACGAGTTTGCTCAGCAAGTTAAAATATACAATAAATGATATATATATATATATATATATATATATATATATATATATATATCATGAATAGAAGGGTCTAGCTTTTTTAGAACTTCAACAATAATCAAAAGATTTCGAAGTAGCTGAATAATAATTCAATCTCAATAATAAAACTTTCTCCCATTTCATACTGAATAACATATCAGAGATGAAAGAGTAAAATTCTTTCAAAGATTCAATAATATTCAATTGAATAATAAGAATTAACAATACTACAACAATATTCAATAAAGTGGGATATACCCAGATTTCATGTTGAGTGATCATAAAAGGATCATGAACTACTAGAGGAATCATTTAGTTATTAAAACTAAACTACCACAAGAATATAAATTAGTTATAAAAACTAAACTATACTCTTCTGCAAGTACCTGGAGCGGCCAACTCCTTTGTACCCTATATTATGCATAATACTCAATAATAGCGCATGGGTCGATTTAAGACATTTAAAATTTGTTCATCTCAGTCTTACATAACGAGTCTGTACCACAACAATATGGTTTGGATTACTTTCAAAGAAATACTATGATTTCAATAATTAATAACAATACTAATCTAGCCGAAACCAATGGCATAGATCTTCCAATAACAATTCAGTTTATAATAAATAGAACATTTCAAGCTTTAACAAATATTAGTCTTGCTAAAACAATTAGCTGAGACGTGATTTATAAATAGTTCAAATAATAGAACAAGAATCAATTGCACTACGTGCGAATTACAACAATCATTATAGATGTGAATAACTATCAATAATTATTCACTACCATGCTTGAAAAATAGTAACTCAAGTTGAGTTAGGAAGCTTGCCTGATTCGTTGACTACTGCTACGCAATTTAAGTTAACTTCTTTTGTAATACCTATCATTAATAAGATTGATCTTTTAATCAGCATATTATACTTTGTATCATAGTACAATTACTTTATCAATCAATTATCTAACACTTAATCACATAATTAAATATTAGATAACACCTTACAATATTAATATTATTATCATCTTTTGCTAATTCTTTAATCTATATATCATATACATTATGATTTAACACTTACTTTTTTAATTTTATAAGTTATTCTTTAACATCTAATAAGTCACATACTAATCCAGCAACCTGGATGCTAAATCTAACAATCAAATTACCAATTCAGCAGACTGGATTCCAAATCCAGCAGCCTGGATTCCAAATTCATCAACTAGATTACAATCCAGCAAGCTGAATTGAATATATTTTCAATTCAGTAAACTTCTTTTCAATCCAGCAAGCTGGATTCATCAGATTTTTCAATCCAGCAAGCTGGATTTCATATCCTTTTCACGAAAATACCAAATCAACTTATTATTTTTTTATCCTTTGTCCAAACATATGTACATATATTTCATACACAAAAAGTATTTTTCCATAATTTTCCAACTTCCTTTAGTATTTTTCAAAAAATATTTTTAGTTAATTCCTTAAGAAATTAGCTACCTCGTGCTTAACTCCAGAAATTCCCATCTTTTGACATAATCTTATACGTGTTAACGTGAGCCTCCAGTTTAAATTTCGTGGCCATCGGAGTTATAGAACTCCGGTTATAGCGATTTTCGTCAAAAAAAAATCCAAATATTGAATTGGTCATAACTTGGTCATTTTAAGTCGGAATGAGCTCATTTTTGGACACAACCTACTTTATCCCATATATTTTAATTCCCCAAAAGGCCTGAATTTATTTCACAACTTAAGTTGCCGAAATAGCCCTTACAATATCTTTCGCAGCTTGTTTTCGTCATTTTGCAGCTTTGGAGTCATTTGCTAAAACTAGTCCATACCGAAATCTACAACTCCTTTTTTAGTGATTCCACTTGGAGATGTTAGAAAACTTATAGATCTAACTATAGGACTTAACCACACTCAAAAATTCGAAATATAATAGGAGATATGGTCATTTGAATTTCATGTTTCATTTTTACAAAAATCTGACTTTCCATCCTTTGTGGTTTCTAAGAAAACTTCTATGTTCTCACATAATAACCAACATACCTCATCATACTACCTACTCATACTTCATATACCCATGAATCTACCATAATACATGATCTATTTCATCAATCAAGCATCAAACACAAAGTTAAACACCATCAAAGCTAATAAAAAATTAGGTTCTTTACATTTTGAAAAATCTAGTTTCTATCTCATACTTTAGATTTAACTTTTGATCCTCAAAAAGGTTAGATCTAAACATGAAACACTTATATACACCTAGATCTAAGGTTTTAAACCTCAAGATCAAAATTTCAAATTAAAAAAAAAATCAAATCAAACTAAAAAGAAATTAGACTACATAAGTAGAAATTTTGTTATACCTTAGCCTTTCCTTCTTCTCTTTCTTCCTAAACCTTGATTAGGAACTATGAAGCTTTCAAAAACTCTCCCTCTCTCCTCTCTCTCTCTATAGCCGAAATTCCTTAGGCTTTTCTCTTTCTCTCCTCTAGTCTCTCTCTTTCTTTCTTAGCTTTTGCTAGATAATAAGATGAAAAGAAAAAGATAAGACTTAGATTTTGATTTGTTGGAAAAGTAAGTATAGATATAAGATATGTAAGTATATTATTTGCCCAACACTTCTCCCCTTCTCTCTCTTACTCATCTCGTAGAGGTTTCTTGCACTTAATGCTTAATGTGTTGGTTAAATAAAAATTGGACACTTGTTGGAAGTTGTCCACCTACTAAAGTAAGCAATCATTACATTCTTCCCCCCTTTCTCTCCTCTCTAAATTTCGGCCAAGTGGCCTCTCTATTTCCCAAAGTTGTTTTCATTTTATGCTTTAATTAACTTACTTAATGTCCAACATGTCCCCTCCCATTTGGGCTAAAGGTTGGGCCACTCCTTTAATTCTTTGGGCTAGTAATTTTAATTCTATGGACTTGCAAATCAACATAGTTTTATACTTATTAATTTTTATGCATTCCCCACTATTTAAATAGGGTTCCATTACACCCATTAGTAAGTTGATTTCTTACTCATATATTTTTAATTTCATAACCCAATTAGACTTGCTATTCTTTAGGTTATAAGATTAATTAATTGAGATGCATCAAATAAATCTCTTAGGATTAGTATATATTTTTAAATTCTATCATTCTCTTAAATTATAACACATTAGGTTATTTAATTATCATACCTAATAAATGTATTAGGTTACATAACTTTATTCTTCATCTCTTTACAAAATAAATGTAGACACATTATATAATACATATTTACTTAATCACGTACATAACTCACATATGGCATAACATATCCCTCTAGTGTATTAACTTGATAGCGCTAATCGACTTAATAAGTTATAAACACTCACATAATCATCAATACAATTACTTAAGGATTGTAAATCCTTTTAATTTAATAATCAAGGCTAACATTCAAGCCATGTTAATTTCTTACATAACTTTAATTACTCTTCCTTGAAAATGATTAAGTATACTTCTTAGTTAATAAATTAACTATCTAGCTTCATTATCATATACATTTATATGATTCAAGTACTTTCTCTTTATTCTTTTTCAAAAAAAAAATTATTCAAAAAATTTGAATTTTGTAAAATTCTGGGTTCTCACAAAGACTCTGTCATGTAACTCTATATCCGTATGTATCAGTCATATTATTTTTAAATGACTTATAATAATTTTAAAAACATTTATTATGATTTATCATGAATTTTCAAACCTCAGAATCATTATTAAATGATTTAAATATTTTACAATTCTATTATCATTAATATTTAATTAATATTAAACTATTAATGAAACCATTGCCAAAATGTTAAAATAACTTAAAATACTTTTAAAGTATTAATATTACACTTAAATGATTTTTAAAAGAATAAAAATCATTTTTAAATAATTATCATTAATATTAAAGTATTAATGCATTATTTATCAAAATATTAAAAGTCATTAAGTATAACTTAATATATTTTTAATTCATTTATTTCTTTTTTAAATAATTTTTAAATAAATAAAACTATTTTAAAATAATTTATTTAATATAATTATTAAATAAACTTAATATCCTTTATTATTAAATTAATATCATTAATATTAAATTATTAATGAAATTATCCCTTAAATATTAAAAGTTATATTTTATAACTTAAAATATCTTTAAACACTTTATTTTCATTTAAAATGATTATTAGAATATTAAAATTATTTTTAAACTAAATTATTTAATATAATTATTAAATAACTTTAATATCATTAATAATAATTAATTAATGAAATTTAACTTTAAATATTGAAAGTTATATTTTATAACTTAAAATATTTTTAAACTATTTATTTTCATTTAAAATGATTTTTCTAATATTAAAATTATTTTTAAACTAATTTATTTAATATAAGTATTAAATAAATTTAATATCATTTAATATTAAAATATTAATATTTTTTATGACAAAATATCAAAAGTCATTTTTTTATAACTTAAATAACCTTTAAATCATTTTTCTATAATTTTTATATCATTAATTCTATTTTCCATAATTTATTTAATACATTTATTAAATAACTTAATTACTATTAATATTAATTAATTAATGAAATTCATCACAAAATATTAAAAGTTATCAAAAATAACTTAAATTATTTTTTATACCATAATATAATTTAAAATAATTTTTCACGTATTAAAATCATTTTTAAATAATTTATTTAATATTATAATTAAATACTTTTAATATTCCAAAAATATTAACTATTTATGAAATATATTCAAAATAATTAAAATTTAATTTTCAGATTTTAAAATAATTTTTAGGAATTTATTTGGTATTTTTCATAATTAAAAACTAATTAATACTAATTATTTAATAAAAATATAATTTTTGTTTAAAAACTGTCGCTAAAGACCACCTATAGCGACAGAACCGTCGCTATAGGTGTTCTTCGTGTTCTTGAGCTTAACCCAAAAATTCATGTGCAGTAACGAGTGTACTACTTTGACCGGCTCCAGATCTTAGGTTATCACGATTCTGGGCTTGATAGTGTGTGGGTATTGTAGTATAACTGTAAGTCTACCATTAACAATCGATATCATTGCCAAAACACAACAAATCAGAGAGTTATAAGCCCTCAAATCTCTTGTCAGAGTTGTTCTTCATTTCTGGGTTTTCCAAAAATGAAGAACAGTTCATACTGCCTTCTTTCGATCATCATAACTTGCTTCACAGGCCTTATTTATGAGATCTAATATGTTCAGTGTGTAGACAACATGCAAGTGAACAAATATAACACATAACATAGATCTAAAAACAACAAACAAAGCAGATCTTGTTCGGTCAAACATTGTAAGAAAAATAGCTCATGAAGAAATCTGGGTTTTCCAAATATAAGACAAAACAGCCGGTCAACCCTACTTTGACCGGAAATATCTTTTATTATAAACACGATCTAAGTGTTATAGATGCATGGTCATGTATGTAAGACCCCGAATTTTATGAAATAAAAGTATTCAATTTTTCTTATAATTACTATTCAGTAAATGGTTAAATTGATAAAAGTTTAAAGTTATGGGTGAAATATGAATTTTTTTTCAAAATAAACAAGTGGTTATAAAATAATCATTGTTGTCGGGGAATATTCGTTTGGTCGTGGAATATTCTTTCTGTCGGAGAATATTCGTACGACGGCGCAGCCATTTGTGGGCCCCATAACAGAATAACTGTCGGGTGAAGAAAACGACAAATTTGAGTTTTTATAAATAACGGCGTAGTTGTTACCGTTAACACTATTGGAATACCCGGTGGTTAAAATACAGTAATACGCGTTATTACACAGTAGCACACGCTATTGCATAGTATTTTTGAAATTATTGATTCTTACGTAAGAAGGCACCACTCAATAATTGTTACAGTAATTACTGTTCAATATTTTATTTTATTGATTCAATAATTGCTACGTTGAAATTTTATATTATCGTTGTTCAATAATTGTCACTGCACAGTATTTCTCATTATCAGATCAATAATTCATATTATTTGAATAATATTATTAGATAACGTTATTGGCAATGTCTAGAAAGTTCTGTCTAAGGAGAGGTTTGGTCATCTAATTGCGCGCCAGTAAGGAGAAATTCTTATTGGAAAGCCCCCTCTTTCCTGGGAACGGCCTGGTTGTCATAAATGTGATTCTGTAATATTATTTGTGAATAATTAATTATTGATTCATATGATAAGAAAATATTTATTTTATGGGGATATAAATGAGGGATATATTTTTGTGGTTAAAAAATGAAGGAGTTAATGTTGAGATTTTTATCAGTATTTTTGTCGGAATGGAGGTATTAAAAATTAGGGTTTTTGAGATATTTTGCGGGGGTTATAATTTTTAATCCGACCGTTGGATCGTGGTAATTTTTGGATATGTTATACATATATAAGTTGAGTATATGCCCACAAATTTTGAACCATTAAAAATGAACGTATGATTTATTATGAATTTTACGAGATGACTGGTTCAGAAATTGTTGAATTTTCGGAGTTTATCATTTTGGTGGAAAATTCTAGAATTGGTGGGCCCCACTTGTGGTTGGTAAAGAAATGTGCTGAATTATATTTCAAATGTGGTGGGTGGAAATAGTAGCAGGTAAAGCCATCAGGTTGCAGGTCAAACCTACCAAAATTTTCCTATAAATAGAGGGCTAAGTTAGAATTGAAAATCACACCAGAAACAAGTTTTCTCTCTTTCTCTCTCTATATTATGAAGCATATTTTGTGAGTATTTAGATACTTGGTGAGTTGCTATTCATCAGTGCAAGTTTCTTTCAGCCTTATACCGATCAGAAGTACTGCTCTTTTGAGGTAAGGGATAGTAAGGGATTTTTAGGGTTGTTATGTTTTTCAGTTTCGTAATTTTTCTGAACTTCAAAAATTTTGAAAAAATTTGAAATGATATTTTGATGAGTTTTATTGATTGTGTCAAAAAATAGTGATTTTTGGATGTATAGATTGAGAGTTATGAATTTTATGAGAAAAGACTATTTTAAAAGTAACCGCTTATAATTCCTTGTGGTTAACTCCAAAATTGATGAAATTTTTATTGGGAGTACATGTATATGATAGAAGTATACTCTGTAAATTTCAAAATTTTTAGACAAAAGTACAATTTTTGATAAATGTCTAAATATTCGGCTATTTTGGCCATATGAAAAATAGTAAATGACTTTTAAAAATTCTGAGAAAAATATATGTTCACTATGGGACTATATTATGCTAAATCCCAGAAAAGAAATATTTTTGGAACTGATTTGGTATTTTTCATGAAAATGGTTTAGTTATGAGTAAATGAATTAAATATGTTTTGTGAAGAAAGAAAATTGGAAAATAGGATTTTATGGCTTGAGAATCCTATATGAGGTATATGCAGATTTTTTTATGAGGGTTTTGGTTACTGATGATGAAATTGTAAGAGTTGGCATTTTATGATGATTAAATGCATTAATTAGTAAAGTGTAAACAATTAAAATAAATTGTTTATAAATTTAAGTAATGTTGTTCTTTCAATATCATTATACCGAAATATTGGTATGAATTTTATTGTAGAATTTCTATCTTTTGTGTCGGGGTTACTATTCATGAGTTACGAATATTACTCTTGAGATTAAAACTATAAGTTGATCATATTATTTTTATCATCATATATAACATTTTTATAACCCTGATGTTGAAATTCTCTTTCACTGGAGTGTAAAGATGGATAGATTATTGGTATGATCATGACTAGGGTTCTTTTTGGCCTGTAGTGCAAAGTTGAATTGTGACTGGTATGATCATGACCATTGAATTTATAATTGAATATCTTAAGCTTAAGTGCAAAGGTGAATTGATCAACATGGTTATAATTATTGTTTATATAAATTCTGAAATGATTATATATTTCTTTGAGATATGAATATATTTGGCCTGTAGTGCAAATATGAATTGTTGATGAATATCTTTGGCATGTAGTGCAAAGATGGCCTGTTAATGAATATCTTTGGCCTGTAGTGCAAAGATGAACTGTTGTTGAATATCTTTGGCCCGTAGTGCAAAGATGGTTTGTTGATGAATATCTTTGGCCCGTAGTGCAAAGATGGTTTGTTGATGAATATCTTTGGCCCGTAGTGCAAAGATGGATTTGTTAGTATGATTATAAACAGGAATTGTGATTTGGTATAACCATGATCTTTGATGTTTCAGGTAAAGACAGGTGATGAAAATATTCTTCGTCCTGGGTGCGAAGAAAAATTTATAGTCACAATTATGATTATGAGTTATTCATATGATTGTGGAAAGGAACTGTTGAGTGATGTTACATGGATAAAATATTGTTGGTGGATTTTTAACATGGAGAAGATAATAGACTTATTAGTCTATTTGACTCTTCTAATGGATTGCTCGTTCCGCTGAATTATATTTCAAATGTGGTGGGTGGGAATAGTAGCAGGTAAAGCCATCAGGTTGCAGGTCAAACCTACCAAAATTTTCCTATAAATAGAGGGCTAAGTTAGAATTGAAAATCACACCAGAAACAAGTTCTCTCTTTCTCTCTCTATATTATGAAGCATATTTTGTGAGTATTTAAATACTTGGTGAGTTGCTATTCATCAGTGCAAGTTTCTTTCAGCCTTATACCGATCAGAAGTACTGCTCTTTTGAGGTAAGGGATAGTAAGGGATAGTAAGGGATAGTAAGGGATAGTATGGGATTTTTAGGGTTGTTATGTTTTTCAGTTTCGTAATTTTTCTGAACTTCAAAAATTTTGGAAAAATTTGAAATGATATTTTGATGAGTTTTATTGATTGTGTCCAAAAATGGTGATTTTTGGATGTATAGATTGAGAGTTATGAATTTTATGAGAAAAGACTATTTTAAAAGTAACCGCTTATAATTCCTTGTGGTTAACTCCAAAATTGATGAAATTTTTATTGGGAGTACATGTATATGATAGAAGTATACTCTGTAAATTTCAGAATTTTTAGACAAAAGTATAATTTTTGATAAATGTCTAAATATTCGGCTATTTTGGCCATATGAAAAATAGTAAATGACTTTTAAAAATTCTGAGAAAAATATATGTTCACTATGGGACTATATTATGCTAAATCCCAGAAAAGAAATATTTTTGGAACTGATTTGGCATTTTTCATGAAAATGGTTTAGTTATGAGTAAATGAATTAAATATGTTTTGTGAAGAAAGAAAATTGGAAAATAGGATTTTATGGCTTGAGAATCCTATATGAGGTATATGCAGATTTTTGATGAGGGTTTTGGTTATTGATGATGAAATTGTAAGAGTTGGCATTTTATGATGATTAAATGCATTAATTAGTAAAGTGTAAACAATTAAAATAAATTATTTATAAATTTAAGTAATGTTGTTCTTTCAATATCATTATACCGAAATATTTGTATGAATTTTATTGTAGAATTTCTATCTTTTGTGTCGGGGTTACTATTCATGAGTTACGAATATTACTCTTGAGATTAAAACTATATGTTGATCATATTATTTTTATCATCATATATAACATTTTTATAACCCTGATGTTGAAATTCTCTTTCACTGAAGTGTAAAGATGGATAGATTATTGGTATGATCATGACTAGGGTTCTCTTTGGCCTGTAGTACAAAGTTGAATTGTGACTGGTATGATCATGACCATTGAATTTATAATTGAATATCTTAAGCTTAAGTGCAAAGGTGAATTGATCAACATGGTTATAATTATTGTTTATATAAATTCTGAAATGATTATATATTTCTTTGATATATGAATATATTTGGCCTGTAGTACAAATATGAATTGTTGATGAATATCTTTGGCATGTAGTGCAAAGATGGCCTGTTAATGAATATCTTTGGCCTGTAGTGCAAAGATGAACTGTTGTTGAATATCTTTGGCCCGTAGTGCAAAGATGGTTTGTTGATGAATATCTTTGGCCCGTAGTGCAAAGATGGATTTGTTAGTATGATTATAAACAGGAATTGTGATTTGGTATAACCATGATCTTTGATGTTTCAGGTAAAGACAGGTGATGAAAATATTCTTCGTCCTGGATGCGAAGAAAAATTTATAGTCACAATTATGATTATGAGTTATTCATATGATTGTGGAAAGGAACTGTTGAGTGATGTTACATGGATAAAATATTGTTGGTGGATTTTTAACATGGAGAAGATAATAGACTTATTAGTCTATTTGACTCTTCTAATGGATTGCTCGTTCCGCTGCAACTATGGTTGAAATTTTTATCATTTACCATATGTTCTAAATCTCTGATTTATTATTGATGAAGGCTATTGATAATTTAATTATCTTTAGTCATGATATTCTTTACTGAGCTAGTTGTGCTCACCCTTTTGCTTCACAATTCCTTTCAGGTAATAAGAGTGTAGCTGGGTCGAGCGGGGGTAACAAGGGAATAGAACGGTGGTCATCATTTAGTAGTTATATTTGGTGAAGAAAATAGGGTGAGGCGAACCCAACGTTGGAAGGGTGTTTTGCCACTATTATACAAGATGTCTAATGACATACAGCCTCGTGTCATCATAAGACAGGGTTGTGCTCATCCACTTGCTGAGTATATCTACGAGCACTACCTATATAATCTTGGTGTTTGTTTGAAGTATAATTCTCAATTAGAGACAGTGGAGATAATGATAAGTCAAGAGAAGACTCACCATTGGGAAGAATATGATAGTAACCTTCTCATTTTTCTTTGGGGTCTATTGGGTCAACCAAGGATAATTCTGTGGCCATATGATATCTATCATAACCTAGACGCGTGGCCTCCCAAGTACGAAGGTTTCCTTGAGCACTTCCCAAAGATTCTAATTTCTAAAACAGTTTTTGACTATACCTTTATGTAAGGTGTTATTGTGAGGTGATGTCCACGGTTGGAACATGAGTCACATTTGGTATATATTTGTATCCAAACTCACAGCATATGTGTTGTTGTATTTTGCACGACAATTGTTGTAATAAAGTTGTAGTTGTTTTCTGTACCATGTATTTGACGACTCAGAATGGGTTGGGTGGAATGGACCTATTTTGGGGGTGTCACAATGTACCCTACGTGTCAGTCTATAAATGGAGTACAATAACATGGCCAGAAACCTTATCAGAAGCCAGATCTAATGCTTACAAAACGTTGTCAGAAATTCTGGGCTTCTGAGTTTACCCAGATTTCCAGAATTCGTGCTCGGTCAACTCACTTTGACCGCTTATATCTTACGATCTAGACACGATTTGACCCTGTTTTCAGTTCAAGATCCTAGTCCACATGATAAAGAACATATCCATAACATAAAACACACATAACACTTAACACACAAAGATCTAGAGGCACTGACATTCGTTGTCAGACCACTATTTTAAAATTTTTCCAGATTTTGTAAATCATCAAATCCGAGCCTATAGATGTTATGGATCTAACATCTATCAACCCAGATCATTGATTAACACCTTATACAACATGATTAAACATAAAAACACCAGATCTAACATAGCATACATGATTAAAATTTTGGCTTAGGTTTTATACCTTGCTTGAACAATTTCTTGATTCTGACTTTCTGATTTGCTATAGGTGTTAGTGGGGCTTTATTTTGTGACTGATTTAGCAAAGAAATCTGGAGGTTTTAGAGAGAGAGAGAGTCAAGGATGAGTATTGTGAGCAAAAGAGGCTTTAATGTAACATTTTCTCTCTCCTTATCTATATATATGCTTGGATACAATGCATATAGATGAAATATATGGCTGATATGTTGTAGTTCTCAGCACATGGCTGTCAAGAGTTGGTAAGCTATGACATATATGACAAGATTTACACTCCATCCTAATAAAGAATTGCAAAAGGGCAATTTGATCTTTTGGTAAATCATTTTAATGGCAAAATTGTAACTTGTCAAACCCTTAAGGTTTAGGGTTGGGTTTAGGGTTTGAGCCCTTTTAGGGTTTAAAAAAATAATTTCTAAAATTTTCAATTTAGGGTTTGTAAAAAAAACATAAAATAAAATAATAAAATTTTAGTTTTTAAAATACAAAATTAAAGTTTCTTAATTAATTAAGTATTCTAATCACATAGACTTGATAATTAGGTTTATGTTTTACTAATTATCATTAAGCGTGCCTAATTAGCAATTAGGGTTTATAATTTAGAAAAATTAATAATAAGGATTTATACCCTTTAAAAAAATTAGGGTTTCAAAAACAATTAAGATTCTCCCTAACTAGGGTTAATACCTTTAATATCGGTCATTACACACATTATCATGATTACATAACTACCTATCAAATTCTTAAAGTCATAAATGGCCTTTAAATTAGGGTTTCAAATCAATTAGGGTTTATAAATTAAATATTAGGGTTTCTAAAATTAGGATTTCAAATATTAATTAAGATTTCTCTAATTAACATTAAATTCTATAACACAGTTATATAACATTCTCAAACTCATAATTGAGTTTCAAATTAGGGTTTTCATTTGGTAATTCACCAATTATTATTTAAAGTTTCTAGTTTCAGAAATTAGGGTTTATAATTAGGGTCTCACAATTTAATGCTAGGGCTTGGTCATGATGCATTAAAACTGAACAACCATTAACAGTCCGCAAACATATACCATACATATTTCTAGCACTGAAAAATCAAAATATACTTAATATTATATTATTATTCTCATTCCAAGTTCAAAATCCATAATTAGGGTTTTGGATTACATATCTGATTTATCTGGCATATATACAATTATTAATTAAGTTAGAATAATTAACTTAATTATTATAATTTAAATTCATATAATGAAATAAAATAATTAATATAATAATTCTAATAACCATTTCATATACTATTTAAATACTATAATAATCATGTTTTCATGAAAAATAATTAATAAAAATATTTTCACTATAAAATTAATTATTAAAAGAATAAACTTTATAATAGTCAATAATTATAAAATAAAAATTATTTGTAAACATTCATGTAATAAATATATTTTTATCTATTACATAATTACATACACACATTATCTTGTACAAATCCTCATCTGTAAAAAAAAATTTATACGCAAAATTTATAATTTAAAATTTATAAAAAATATCAAGTTGTTATGATGTGGCGCCCCCAAATCCATGTACTTGAAACCCGAACTCAGTGCTTCACGATACCATTTCTATGAGCGGAATAATACTAATAATAATAACAATAATATAAAAGTCAAACTTAATTTACATAATTATCAGAGTCTAGCTCCCAAGTACGTAACCTTTAAACATTCATTACAACCCATGATAGATAATATATATCATAATTGTCTTAATACAATATCAACTATTACACAAGATAACATTTGCATTCAATCAGCAACTTTTCCCTTTTTCCTTGGTCTTAGCAGAGCTCTCTGGTCATTCACACTTAGCTAAAAACATTTAAATTAAGCAAGGATGAGCATTTGAGTGCCCAACAAGTAATAGCAATTATATATATATAAGCTGAAATGATTTAAATTTTTTTTGTACTATTCTTTTACAACAAGTCAATTGTTGTGAAGTATTCTGAACCGATAAATATAACATAACAACTCTCTTTCAAATTTTTAAAACTACATATTGACTCTAACTGGGGTTATGGTGACATGACATGAGCATTGTTTTCATTTTTAAAAAGGTTAAACAGAACTTCATCTGTAAACCGTTATAACTTACGGGCACGGGGGTGATTAGCCCGTTGTACCCTACATTGATCAATACTACATGCAAGAACGAGGATATCGTTCACTCTGTCCACCTTGGGTGCATAAAAAGTTTTCCCGTGTAGGGATGTTCATACGTGTCTAGGTTCCGAATCAAAGGTTTTATCTTATTTCAACAATAATCTATAATTCAACATATATATATATATACGGGTAATTGACAAAGGTATATCAGCATGTGATTAAATACAATGATTATCCAAGTGGGGACACTTGTTTAACCATTTACAGAAATTAACGAACAGAATATATATATATATATATATATATATATATATATATATATATATATATATATATATATATATATATATATATATCTGAATTACCATATACTAACATGTTGATAAGCAATGAGCGTATATAATATAAGGTTAATAATCTGTACAGTAATAATATAGTTTAGAAATATTCTTACTCATGTCCATTGCATAAAGAAAATGCAAAGGTTAGATATTTGCTTGAAGCGATGCTTGCAGTTTGTAATTTAGATTTATTGCTTATCTCGCGACCTATCATTAATCAGATCATTCGTTCAATTAGAACAACATACTATAACACATAACACTGCTTATTGCAGTCAGCACATACCCTAATCACATTGGCACATAGATTTAACAACTATTGAATCACAAATAATCACTTATCAAATCACATTATCTAAGTCCAGATCAATTTCTGAAACATGTCGGTGTACCGACAACTTTATCGGGTAATTATCGAGTCTAAGACTCTATTCTGTAACTTAATATCAGTCATATTATTTTTAAATGACTTAATATAATTTTAAAATATTTATTATAATTTATCATAAAATTTCAAACATCGGAATCACATTAAAATGATTTAAATACTAATCAATTCTATTATCATTAATATTTAATTAGTATTAAACTATTAATGAAATCATTTCTAAAATATTAAAGTTATTTATAATAACTTGAAATACTTTTAAAGTATTAAAATTACCCTTAAATGATTTTTAAAACATTTAAAATCATTTCTAAATAATTACCATTATTATTAAGGTATTAATGTTATATATATCAAAATATTAAAAGTCATTATTCATAACTTAAAATATTTTTAATTCATTTCTATCCTTTTAAATGATTTTTAAATTAATAAAACCATTTATAAACTATTTATTTAATATAATTATTAAATAAATTTAATATTATTAATAATAACTTAATAATCATTAATATTTAATTATTAATGAAATTATGCTTTAAATATTAAAAGTTATGTTTTATAACTTAAAATATCTTTAAACACTTTATTTTCATTTAAATGATTATTATAATATTAAAATCATTTTTAAACTAAATTATTGAATATAATTATTAAATAACTTTAATATCATTAATAATAATTAATTAATAAAATTTATCTTTAAATATTAAAATTTATGTTTTATAACTTAAAATATTTTTAAATACCTTATTATTATTTAAAATGATTTTTAATATAATAAAATCATTTTTAATTAATTTATTTAATTCATTTAGTAAATAAATTAATTACCATTAATATCAATTTATTAATAAATTTATCAAAAATATTAAAAGGCATTAAAAATAACTTAAATTATTTTCTTATATCATAATATAATTTTTAATGATTTTTCCAATATTAAAATCATTTTTAAATAATTTATTTAATATTATAATTAAATAAATTAAATACTTTTAATATTCCACAAATATTAAATATTTATGAAATATATTAAAAATAATTAAAAACTAATTTTCAGAATTTAAAATAATTTTTAATAATTTATTTTATATTTTTAATAATTAAAAACTATTTTTTTCTATTTATTAATTAATTTTCGGAAAATAATATATTATCTGTCGCTAAAGACCACCTATTGCGACAGAACCGTCGCTATAAGTGTTTTTCATGTTCTTGGCCAAACCCAGAAAATCATACATAGCCTCGAGATGCCTTGTTTGACCAAAAATTGTGAACTGTGTCATGTGTTTCTGGATATGCTATTGGTCAAATTGTGTAAAGCTAATGCAAGACTACAATATCCAATCAACAACCAAGATCATAACACACATAACCAACGAGATCAAAGCCTTGAAAGGGACTGTCAGACCTGTTCTACATTTTCTGGGTTACCCAGAAATGAAGAACAGTTAGACCTGTCCATTTTGGGCTTCCACAACATGCAATACGTGTAACATTTAAGTGATGTAATGGATGCAGTGTGTAGCTAGCATGTAAGAGAGTATATCTATCCCAAAACATCAACAAAATCACAACACAATCGAAAGATCCGGACTGGTCAAACCTAGTCAGACGTCATGATCATGCGTTTTCTGGGTTACCCAGAAAATGCATTTCATGAACGTCCGACCTTGTTTGACCGCCCACTGAGATCTACATGTTCAATATTTTAGTGATATAGTGCTATAATATTGTAGTACAAACAACAGACTATAACCTAGATACAAAGATCATTACATAACATCATAACACAGTCAGATCTAAGCCCACGAAGATCTTGTCAGAGCCTTCTGGGCATGATCTGGGTTTTCCAGAAATTCGATAGTCATGGTCGGTCAATGAGGTTTGACCGCCCATAACTTTCATTCTGTGCACGATCTGAGCTAACTTAAAGTTCCAGAATACAGATCACATGACATACTACAATTATCAACCTTCAAAACACAAAAATACATAACAAATCAAGATCTTCAAGGCCTGACATTAGGCTGTCAGACACGAAAATATTTTTTTTCCAGATTTCTTTAAAACTTAAATCTGAGCCTCTAGGTGTTATGGGTATAACATCTAGCAACCCAGATCAACATTAGACAACATAAACAACATATTCTAACACTTAATCTTAACATCTAACACAGATTTTGGACAGAAATTAAAGCTAGGGTTTTATACCTTTCTTTGATAAATTTCTGATTTTGTGTTGCTGATTTGTTTATGGTTGAAGTGGGGCCGTGTTTTGGGACTAATATAGCTTATATTTTCGGAGGTGAGAGTTTGAGAGAGTTTAGTTTGAGTGTTGTGAAAAATGTAAGTAACAAACGTTATTTCTCTCTCTTCCAATCTATATATAGAAGTGTATGGTGCATGTATGGATGAAATGTGTGGCTTGTTGCTGGCATTTTAAGCATGTGGGGTTGGTATGAGTTGGTTAACAACTCAACCTATTGTCAAAACCTACACATATTAGCCTCTTTAATACACAAAAGGGCAAAATGGTCTTTAGGCTTGCAATTTTAATGGCATAATTGTAATCTTGCCCAAATCCTTAGGGTTTGACCCTTAGGGTTTAACCCTAAGATTTAGCACAAAGTATTTTTAGGATTTAGCAACAAGGGTTTGTATAAAAACTAAAATAATTTTAGTTTCTAAAATTTGAAAATTAAGATTTGTTAATTAGATTATGTGAGTAATTATATTATATATGAACATTAGGGATTAGCATCACTAATCATAATTAACCATGCCAAAATGGCAATTAGGGTTTAGGGTTTTAATGATTAAGGTTTTAAAAATACAATTAGGGTTTTATAAATATCAAATTAGGGTTTCAAGAAATTTATATTTCCATTTGTCAATTACGGTTTACCTAATTAATCACAACATCATATAATACACATATAAAACAGTCTTGCACTCTAATTGAATCTAATAGTAGGGTTTAACATTATTACTAGGGTTTTAAAATTAAACACCATAATTGACCAATAATCATCAATACGTACATACAGTACACATTTATAACACTGAAAAATCAAAATATAATTAATATTATATTATTATTCTTATACTTTGATAATAATTCAAAATTAGGATTTGGATTCCATATCTGATTTATTCTTCCTATTTAACCTTAATAATTAAGGTAAAATAAGTAACTTAATAACTTATACTAAAATTCATATAATAAAATAATTATTATAATTATTCTAAAAATCACTTCATATATTATTTAAATAATATATGACTATATATTCATGAAAAATAATTAATAAAAATATTTCAACTATAAAATTAATTATTATAAGAATGTACTTTATAATAATTAATAATTCTAAAATAAAATTATTTGTAAATATTTATGTAATAAATATATTTTTATTTACCACATAAATACACATACACATTATCTTGTACAAATCCTCATCCTTAAATAAATAAATAAAAAATTATACGCAAAATTTCTTATTTATTTATGTAGAAAATATCGGGTTGTTACATTCACCCTCCCTTATAAAGATTCTGTCCCCGGAATCACCGTTTTAAAACCTATACATACACGGCACATAGCATACATAATCATTGCAAGTAGATCTCGATCAACTTTGATCGAACTGATCTTTAACTATTCACACAAAGCTTGTCTTTCTGATTAAACGGAAAAATTTGTTTCTAAAAGAACTCAAATTCCTCCTCAAACATTCTTTATAAAATAATTTACTATATATAGGAAAATCATGTATAAGAAAATACCTGGAGTTCCAGTGCCAGCTGCTGCCGTATCCTGAACCGTCATGTTGTAGACCCTCGCAGTAGATTTTGTTGGCTTGCTTGACGAAGTCGGTCCGGTGATTGCTAAAGTCCCACTGCCAGTGCCCATGTTCACACTTCCTGTCTCCACCCTCCTCTTCGGACAATCTTTCACCCTGTGCTTTGTCGATCCATAAATAAAACATCCACTATTCATCCTAGAATTGGGACAGTTGGGACAGATATGGCCCTCCTGCCCGTACTTGTAACAAACAAATTTTCCTTTCAAACACTCCCCCGAGTGATTCTTCCCACATGTCTTACATGGCACTATCTGTTTCTTAACACCTTCCTGTTTCACTTGTACACTTGCAAAACTGCTCACCTTCCTCTTGCTATCTCCACTCCTGCTCCCACTATTAACTCCTACTATTCCAGCTCCTTCGGTCTTACCCTTATTCTTCCTCTCCTTATTGTAAAGGCTCATGGCCTCACTTCCCTCCTCAGCTATGATTGTTTTCTCCATGAGTGCTGCAAATGTAAGAATTTGCAACACCGCCACTTTGTTGTAGAGCCAAGGTTTCAATCCCAACTCAAACCTTCTCGCTTTCCTAGCCTCTGTATCGACTTGATGCGGGGCAAACCTAGCTAACTCATTGAATTTGGCGGCGTATTCAGACACCGTCATATTCTCCTGCTTCAACTCTAAAAATTTAACCTCCATCCTCGCCTGCATACTTGGTGAAAAATAGTTTTCGAAAAACAAAGTTTTAAATCTATCCCATGTGACTACACCTTCTCCTGCCCTAGCCTGATTTGCTTCCCACCAAAAGTTTGCCTCACCCTTCATCATGTAAGTGGCAAAAGCAGTCTTCTGCCCTTCATCTACCCTAGCTACCACAAACGCTTTTTTAATTTTTTTAACCCAAGTTTGGGCTTCAACAGGGTCAGTTGTACCTTTGAATTCTGGTGGTCCTACAGTCTTAAAGTCTTTGAATTTCGCTAAGCGGTTGTCCGGCTGGTTTCCAGCGACTAGTATTCCCTGTTGCATAGCCTGAGCTAACATGTTTGCAAATTGCTGCATTGGGTCTGCTTGTTGTTGTCCTTCTACGTTGTTGACAGATTCTTCTGCCCTTTGATTTCGAGTTCGACGTCTTGGCGGCATTATCTGATTAAATAAAATCATAAATTTAACTTACATTCTAAACCTTATCATATAAGTTTAATATTCTAAACTTGTTTTATTTTTCAAACTTAGATTCATATTCATTCAACGAATATTTTACATAACATAGCATATAATGCTTTAAACATCATTCATCCCTTTGTGACTACAAAAGTCGGGATTTACAGACTTGACCAACACAAAAGTTTTAGAATATTACATTACACAGACATACTAAGCACACATATTAAACACACCTACATCACAACAGAACCTATACTACTTATTTATTATTCTTTTTCATTGGACAACTTTTCGCCTGATGACCTTCTATCCCACAGATAAAACATGCTCCTTTTTTGTAGTCAGGACAATACAGAGTAGTATGTCCCTCATAGCCGCAAAGATAACATATTCTTTTCCATTTCTTCTTATTAGATTTTTCTAAGTCATGGTCTTCTATCTTTCTTTTCCCCTTCTTGTCCGGAGCTGCACACGATGTGTTGCTTGTGGCTCTCATCTAACCAATTTGGATCTTAAGCTTATCTTGTCCTTCCATTGTTTCTATTAACGCTTGACGCAACTGACTATTCAACAACTTTTCTATCTCCCACAGCCTTTCCAGAGAAGAAACCTTGTTCTTCAGATTCTGCACCTCTGTTGATGCTTGATCAGCTTCAACTTTAGTGTCTGAATCGCTATCTGTCAGCTCCACCATCTCCGGATCTGGTACTATATTTTCCACAATAACCACATCTTCTGAGTTATTTTCATTGTGAGCCTCTATGTCAGCTATCGGCTTCGATATTGGCTCATTCTTTACGATCCAAGGGTAATCGAATCATTTTTCACCTGACATCTACACACATAAATTATCCTGATTAGCATATAATATATACACACAATAAATAAGAGTTTTATACAAGTTATCTTTTATTTAGTTTGACGATGAATTTAGTCAATTCATCTCTTTTTAAACTCTATATGAGTTATTTATATTTTCAACGTTTCCCTATGTTCTAAGGTTATAGGCTAAGGTCTAGCCCACCTAAGGTTTTTAACCCCTAAGCTCTGATACCATGATGTGGCGCCCCCAAATCCAGGTACTTGAAACCCGAACTCAGTGCTTCACGATACCATTTCTATGAGCGAAATAATACTAATAATAATAACAATAATATACAAGTCAAACTTAATTTATATAATTATAAGAGTCTAGCTCTCCCAAGTACGTAACCTTTAAACATTCATTACAACCCATGATAGATAATATATATCATAATTGTCTTAATATAATATCAACTATTACACAAGATAACATTTGCATTCAATCAGCAACTTTTCCCTTTTTCCTTGGTCTTAGCAGAGCTCTCTGGTCGTTCACACTTAGCTGAAAATATTTAAATTAAGCAAGGATGAGCATTTGAGTGTCCAACAAGTAATAACAATTATATATATATATATAAGCTGAAAGAATTTAAATGTTTTCTTTGTACTATTCTTCTACAACAAGTCAATAGTTCTGAAGTATTCTGAACCGATAAATATAACATAACAACTCTCTTTCAAATTTTTGAAACTACATATTGACTCAAACTGGGGTTATGGTGACATGCCATGAACATTGTTTTTATTTTCGAAAAGGTTAAACAGAACTTCATCTGTAAACCGTCATAACTTACGGGCACGGGGGTGATCAGCCCGTTGTACCCTGCATTGATCAATACTACATGCAAGAACGAGGATATCGTTCACTCTGTCCACCTTGGGTGCATAAAAAGTTTTCCCGTGTAGGGATGTTAATACGTGTTTGGGTTCCGAATCAAAAGTTTTATCTTGTTTCAACAATAATCTATAATTCAACATATATATATATATACGGGTAATTGACAAAGGTATATCAACATGTGATTAAATACAATGATTATCCAAGTGGGGACACTTGTTTAACCATTTACAAAAATTAACGAACAGAATATATATATATATATATATATATATATATATATATATATATATATATATATATATATATATATATATATCTGAATTACCATATACTAACATGTTGATAAGCAATGAGCGTATATAATATAAGGTTAATAATCTGTACAGTAATAATATAGTTTAGAAACATTCTTACTCATGTCCATTGCATAAAGAAAATGCAAAGGTTAGATACTTGCCTGAAGCGCTGCTTACAGTTTGTAATTTAGATTTATCGCTTATCTCGCGACCTATCATTAATCAGATCATTCGTTCGATTAGAACAACATACTATAACACATAACACTGCTTATTGCAGTCATCACATACCCTAATCACATTGGCACATAGATTTAACAACCATTGAATCACAAATAATCACTTATCTAATCACATTATCTAAGTCCAGATCAATTTATGAAACATGTCGGTTTACCGACAACTTTATCGGGTAATTATCGAGTCTAAGACTCTATTCTGTAACTTAATATCAGTCATATTATTTTTAAATGACTTAATATAATTTTAAAATATTTATTATAATTTATCACGAAATTTCAAACATTGGAATCACATTAAAATGATTTAAATACTAATCAATTCTATTATCATTAATATTTAATTAGTATTAAACTATTAATGAAATCATTTCTAAAATATTAAAGTTATTTATAATAACTTGAAATACTTTTAAAGTATTAAAATTACCCTTAAATGATTTTTAAAATATTTAAAATCATTTCTAAATAATTACCATTATTATTAAGGTATTAATGTTCTATTTATCAAAATATTAAAAGTCATTATTCATAACTTAAAATATTTTTAATTCATTTCTATCCTTTTAAATAATTTTTAAATTAATAAAACCATTTATAAAATATTTATTTAATATAATTATTAAATAAATTTAATATTATTAATAATAACTTAATAATCATTAATATTTAATTATTAATGAAATTATGCTTTAAATATTAAAAGTTATGTTTTATAACTTAAAATATCTTTAAACACTTTATTTTCATTTAAATGATTATTATAATATTAAAATCATTTTTAAACTAAATCATTTAATATAATTATTAAATAACTTAAATATCATTAATAATAATTAATTAATAAAATTTATCTTTAAATATTAAAAGTTATGTTTTATAACTTAAAATATTTTTAAATACCTTATTATTATTTAAAATAATTTTTAATATAATAAAATCATTTTTAATTAATTTATTTAATTCATTTAGTAAATAAATTAATTACCATTCATATCAATTTATTAATAAAATTTATCACAAAATATTAAAAGTCATTATAAATAACTTAAAATATTTTCTTTTATCATAATATAATTTTTAATAATTTTTCCAATATTAAAATCATTTTTAAATAATTTATTTAATATTATAATTAAATAAATTAAATACTTTTAATATTCCACAAATATTAAATATTTATGAAATATATTAAAAATAATTAAAAACTAATTTTCGGATTTTAAAATAATTTTTAATAATTTATTTTATATTTTTAATAATTAAAAACTATTTTTTTCTATTTATTAATTAATTTCCGAAAAATAATATATTATCTGTCGCTAAAGACCACTTATAGCAACAGAACCGTCGCTATAGGTGTTTTTTATGTTCTTGGCCGAACCCAGAAAATCATACACAGCCTCGAGATGCCTTGTTTGACCAAAAATTGTGAACTGTGTCATGTGTTTCTGGATATGCTATTGGTCAGATTGTGTAAAGCTAATGCAAGACTACAATATCCAATCAACAACCAAGATCATAACACACATAACCAACGAGATCAAAGCCTTGAAAGGGACTGTCAGACCTGTTCTTCATTTTCTGGGTTACCCAGAAATGAAGAACAGTTAGACCTGTCCATTTTGGGCTTCCACAACATGCAATACATGTAACATTTAAGTGATGTAATGGATGCAGTGTGTAGCTAGCATGTAAGAGAGTATATCTATCCCAAAATATCAACAAACTCACAACACAATCGAAAGATCCGGACCGGTCAAACCTCGTCAGATGTCATGATCATGCGTTTTCTGGGTTACTCAGAAAATGCATTTCATGAACGTCCGGCCTAGTTTGGCTGCCCACTGAGATCTACCTGTTCAATATTTTAGTGAAATAGTGCTATAATATTGTAGTACAAACAACAGACTATAACCTAGATACAAAGATCATTACATAACATCATAACACAGTCAGATCTAAGCCCACGAAGATCTTGTCAGAGCCTTCTTGGCATGATCTGGGTTTTCCAGAAATCCGATAGTCATGGTCGGTCAATGAGGTTTGACCGCCCATAACTTTCATTCTGTGCACGATCTGAGCTAACTTAAAGTTCCAGAATACAGATCACATGACATACTACAATTATCAACCTTCAAAACACAAAAATACATAACAGATCAAGATCTACAAGGCCTGACATTAGGCTGTCAGACACGAAAATATTTTTTTTCCAGATTTCTTTAAAACTTAAATATGAGCCTCTAGGTGTTATGGGTCTAACATCTAGCAACCCAGATCAACATTAGACAACATAAACAACATATTCTAACACTTAATCATAACATCTAACACAGATTTTGGACAGAAATTAAAGCTAGGGTTTTATACATTTCTTTGATAAATTTCTGATTTTGTGTTGCTGATTTGTTTATGGTGGACGTGGGACTGTGTTTTGGGACTAATATAGCTTATATTTTTGGAGGTGAGATATGTTATTTCTCTCTCTTCCAATCTATATATAGAAGTGTATGGTGCATGTATGGCTGAAATGTGTGGCTTGTTGCTGGCATTTTAAGCATGTGGGGTTGGTATGAGTTGGTTAACAACTCAACCTATTGTCAAAACCTACACATATTAGCCTCTTTAATGCACAAAAAGGCAAAATGGTCTTTAGGTTTGCAATTTTAATGGCATAATTGTAATCTTGCCCAAACCCTTAGGGTTTAACCCTAAAATTTAGCACAAAGTATTTTTAGGATTTAGCAACAAGTGTTTGTACAAAAACTAAAATAATTTTAGTTTCTAAAATTTGAAAATTAAGATTTGTTAATTAGATTATGTGAGTAATTATATTATATATGAACATTAGGGATTAACATCACTAATCATAATTAACCATGCCAAAATGACAATTAGGGTTTAGGGTTTTAATAAATAAGGTTTCAAAAATACAATTAGGGTTTTATAAATATCAAATTAGGGTTTCAAGAAATATATATTTTCATTTGTCAATTATGGTTTACCTAATTAATCACAACATCATATAATACACATATAAAACAGTCGTGCACTCTAATTTGGATCTAAAATTAGGGTTTAACATTATTTCTAGGGTTTTAAAATTAAACACCATAATTGACCAATAATCATCAATATGTACATACAGTACATATTTATAACACTGAAAAATTAAAATATAATTAATATTATATTCTTATTCTTATACTTTGACAATAATCCAAAATTAGGGTTTGGATTCCATATCTGATTTATTCTTCCTATTTAACCTTAATAATTAAGGTAAAATAATTAACTTAACAACTTATACTAAAATTCATATAATAAAATAATTATTATAATTATTCTTAAAATCACTTCATATATTATTTAAATAATATATGACTATATATTCATGAAAAATAATTAATAAAAACATTTCTACTATAAAATTAATTATTATAAGAATGTACTTTATAATTAATAATTCTAAAATAAAATTATTTGTAAATATTTATGTAATAAATATATTTTTATTTACCACATAAATACACATACACATTATCTTATACAAATCTTCATCCTTAAATAAATAATAAAAAAAAAAATTATACGCAAAATTTCTTATTTATTTATGTAGAAAATATCTGGTTGTTACAACTATTCACGAGTACTATTCATGAAGTACTATTTATGGGGTATTATTCACTCGGGTATTATTCACCGGGAAATTATTCATGATAAAAATTTAATTTCTTTGTTGTCCAAATCATTTTTGATACAATATTATTCTTGAATTTAACTCTACAAAGCAGTATCATGTTGACAATTTTGACATTATTAAATTCTGGATAAATTAAATTATAAATCTTTAAAAAGTTATCCTTTGTTTTTTTTAATTGAATTCTTATATTATTGTCATCATCCTCGTGGTTATATTATGATGAATGTCATCTTTAACTTACGTGCATAGATGGACTGTTGATTGATATGATTATGACCAGGGATTATTCGGTATAATCATGACCCGTAATGTTACAATGATGTGGTAAAAGTCATCATTGGCCCGTAATGCATTGATGGACAGTTGTTGGCATGATTATGACCATTGATGATTACACGAATATCTTTGGCACGTAGTGCATGGATAATTCGTCGACGTGTTACTAATGAATATCCTTAACTGTAGTGCAGGGATGATTCGATGATGTGGATTATTTATTAAGCTGAGTCTCAGTGATAAAATTGATGACACTAGTATAAAATCATAAAAAGACAACACTTAAAAGATGACGTTTTAATAAAAAAATGTTGTGGTTTTTATAAAAAATGTTGTGGTTTTTTTTATAATATTTTTTAATAAAACATTATAGATACATATGAAAAAATATTATGTATTTATAAGGATAATTTTTGATTTTAAATAGATAATGCTTTTTAAAACCAAACGTTATGTATATAAAAAACACGGAGCAATTGATAAAAATGCTGAAGCCAAAATTTGAAATTAAAACAGGACTCTCTCGCCAGATCTGAAATCTCGATTCTTCACTCCTCAGCCTCTTGCCCTCTTGCCTCTCGACTGTGGCCTCTCTTCCCCGTCGCCGTCCCTCTATTCCACTGTCGACGTTCCTCTGCTTCTGTCTCTCTCAAGCTTGGTACATTTTCCCAATTCAATATTCCCCCAATTTTTCCCTAAATATAACCCTATGAAAAACTCTTCTAAAATTTCAGTCATACCCTGTGCTCTCTTCTAATTCTTCCAACTCTACCTCAACCAGCGCCAACGCTCTCGCTCTAAACCTCCTCCGCCGTCGCCAGAGCTGCCGTCAATCGTTGAGCTTTCTCCTAGGCTGAATTGGTTGTTAGGGTCGTTAGCGATGCCGAAATCACGGCTAACAAAGGTCCTCCCGTCACTTCTCTGAATGAGAGGTCTGTCTAGTTCACTTCATCCCTCAATTGATTTGTTTTACATTAAAACTGCAGATTTATTGTTATGTAGTCATATTGATTCTCCCACTATCTATGTTCTTTATCTTGAATTAATTTAGGGATACTATCATAATTTTTAATTTGAAAGCCGGAACTCTCGTCTCTACCCCATTTTCAATTCTATCATTGTAATGGTTTCATGGATTTTGGCTTGCACCTTAACCCCCTTCCTTTCAAGATTAGGGATGAGGAAAAGAAAACAAAATAAATTTCAGTTGATTTCTGATCCCCTACAATTTTGGAGCAAATGTAATTCAAAAATAGTGCCCATTGAAAAATTAATGAAAGGTCATCAGACATACAGGCATGGACATATGAGAATTAGACTTGCTATCCTGCATATAGGTAACCCACATCAGAAGAGAGAGATTTGTAAGGTCTAGTTGTACAGTATGTGTCACTTACTATATTAGGGAACCTACTCAGCTAGTTTGGGATAAAAGAATTTGTTGAGCCGAGAAACACAGGGAATACATCCATCCCTAGTCATAATACTCATCTTATTTATTTAATTTTTTGCATTAGAGGTTATACAATTTATTTAGCAAAAGGAACCTTCTATTGTGCCATTAAGCATATAAACAGTTGTTCTCATGCTGGTGTTTTGTTTTAGGATGATTATGGTTAGTGCTGTGAAGTGGGTGGACGAGGTTATATCTGATGCACCCTATGCAATAACTGAAGATTTTATGAAGAAGCTATTTGATGACTACAATATAGATTATATCATTCACGGGGATGACCCGTGCATTCTCCCTGATGGAAATGATGCTTATGCTCTTGTAAAGAAGGCATGCCACTATAAGCAGATCAAGCGGACATAAGGGGTATCTAGCACTGACATTGTTGGTATATATTATGTCCTACTTTGTGTTCTTATGAGGTTTATTGACTTATTCTTTTATGTTTTTGTTACCTATTTTTAGATTAAAATTTGGGTGTATATATATGAAGGTATCCAAGATTATCTGGTGACGCTGGTGGGTTATTGCAATGATAGAAATGATGCTTGTTGCGGCTAATTTCACTTTGTTTCTGACATTGTGACAGGCATCAAATCCATATTGCATATCAACATACTTGATTTTGTAGATGTTAGAAAGCTAAGTTATTTATGCTGATGGCAATAACTGAAAGTATGAATTGTTTGACAATGCTCCTGTATAGGTATAATGCTTCTCTGTATGAGAGAGAGATCCACTAGTGACAATCACAATCATTCTTCCTTACAAATACAGTTCAGCCATGTTCATAGCCAAAAATCTGATGATGGTGGCTCTGGCAGTGGAATACGCATTTCTCATTTTTTACATATATTTTGCAGAATTGTGCAATTTTCTAATGGGAAGGTACTTATATAAAGCTTGTCCTTAAATCATTTTGGAAATCTGAAATCTGATTATGCTCATAAATCCATTTACTATAATAATATGTAACTTTAATTTCTGCCGTTTATTGATCCTTATTTATAGTTCTGCCTCTTTATATACAGTCAAAAGACTAGAAAGCTTCAGTTAGGCTCATTCTAAACTAGATTTTCGATGAGCAAGGATGTGTTTATCACTATCTAAGTTGTAGTACTTGATAATTTAGTTGTTGATTATGAAAGTGAGTTAGTGGTTCATCACTAATTGGTTTTCTAATATCATCATTTTATGGCAATTTGAACTCAAAGTTGACTGGTCAAACTTGCTGACCCAAGTCCTGGGTCTGCTCTGGTTGCATAATGCGTATACAGTTTAAGCTATATCAAGTGTAGATAATTTAGTAGTATAAATATAGTTGAAGTGTGGTGTAATAAGACACATTTTCTCTAATTTTCTTTAGTTGAAGTAGGATAAAAGTTGTTAAAGAACGGGTATATATATATTCTCTTTAGGATTTAGCTTTTGTATCCAAGAATCACCTCTATTTAATTTTTTTTTTATTTTTTGAGAATGAAACTTGACTTTGGTAAACCTTCTTTTAAACTTGAATGTATTAGGATACTTGTGAAGTTTGATGCCGTAAAATGTTACCTAGACAAAAAGACTAGGGATAACATAATGTCATGTAATCATCAATTCACTAAACCAATTTTGCGTTGCTTTTTCGATCTTTTTAACCTTTCATTGTAATAATAACATGTCTCGGTTTTTCAAATTCTAATGTCAGTTTGTTTATAGAAACCCTTCTCTCTCTCTCTCTCTCTCTCTCTCTCTATATATATATATATATATATATATATATATATATATCCCCATCCCCTTCACTGTTTTGTGGTTTGCTATGATCTTTATGCATTTATTTGTTTTTCTTATTTCAGGTCATGCACCTTGATGTTGAAAAGGAAATGATGTCTCAGTGTGTTGCTTTAGTTGGAAAATTTATAGCTGTGCATGAGCCAAATATTCGATATCTTGGTTTGGTAAGTTAAATTAATATAACACTTCATTTTGTTATGTATCTCTTGACAGATCATATCTATTCATTTTCTTTTTCTATATGCTTTCAATATCGGGAGTTTGAGAAGTAAATACTTTGACGATTAATTGATGATTATTTAATGGTTCTGATGCAGGAGAATATGACTCGGATGTTGATGGTGACAGATGTTCAGGAAATCATAAAAAGACATCAAGCACAGATTATAACCTCTTTGAAGGATCCTGATATCAGGTTAAACTTTACTCTGCATTGGTCTTCATATTGTTGGATATGTTACGCAATACTTGTGCAAGTGTTTTTATGCTATTCCTATACCAAGTTATGTCATGGATGCACAAGTTGAGCAACTTATTACACTTGTGTTTAGAGATCAGTTGTAGGTGCTCTTCTGATTGCAGTTTTGCTTTGATATCTTTACTTAGTTATTAGCTTGTCCCAACATTCTTCTTTTCTTATTTCGCAAGTGATGCATCAAACTGACTAATTTTCACAGTTATGAAGGATGTTAGAACTAACTCTTTCTCTTGTACCGTATTAGGAGAACACAATTTCATTAAGTATTATTTATTTTTTTCGAATGATAACTGTGTTTACTTTTATGAGATAAAATGTTGTTTTACATATCTATATTTGAAGAGTTTGTAAAATTTAAACATTTGCCTTCTCTTAAACTTCAACTTTCTTCCTCCAGTATTAGGAGACGTGCTCTACATCTACTTTATGGCATGTGTGATGTTTCGAATGCGAAGGACATAGTTTAGGAATTATTGCAGGTAAAACCATGGACATGTCATTGTTGTTTAAATCTGTTTGAACTTAAATTGTATATTCGACTCGCTAGTATGGTCTTGAAAAAGTTCCTAATAGAAACAAAGAAGATACACAACTGACTCTCATCTGTTTCCAGTATCTCGCCATAGCAGATTTTGCAATGCGTGAAGAATTATCACTAAAAGCTGCTATTCTTGCGGAGAAGTTTTCCCCTGATCTATCATGGTATGATATTTCTGTATTTGTAACCGAGGAATTTTAGAAAACTATATTACTGAAATACAAGATTCCCAGTCTACAGATATTCAAAATCAGTTAATGGTGTTTGCAGAAGTATAATAACTACTGACTTTGATAATATTAGTTATTTAAAAGTACATGTTTATGAGATGTGTACATTACATATGATATTTAATGTTATTCTTATGAATAAATGATACCTTTTGCTGTGAAATTATTCTTCCCTATCCTTATGCAGGTATGTGGATGTTATCCTACAGTTTGTTTTGACAAAGCAGGAGACTTTGTCAATGACGACATTTGGTTTCGTGTTGTGCAATTTGTAACAAACAACGAGGACCTACAGGTGACTAAAAACATGCTCTACCCGTTGAGGTTCAACTGATGCTACACCAGTATAAAAAGTTAGAGGAAATTGAAAAATATGGAGAGGCAAAGAAGCTTTTAAATATGGTGCTTTTCACTTTGCAATGCATGGCAAGCGGCAGAATTCATGATCACGTTGGAGGTGGCTTTCACAGATACAGTGTGGATGAATGTTGGCATGGTTAGTTTAATTTTCTTTTCTGTTTTTCCCTCTTTATTCTTTGACAATCACTGTCAAGATTTTAAAGGAAATTGACCAAATAAAATGAATTGTATAGCAGCTGCATAGTAGCATTTACTATGCTAATGTAATAAGCTAAAAACCAGTTGTCTCAGCTTATATTTCAATGTCGGGGAAGTTTACTTATTGTACTAATATCAACTGTTCATATTCTCCTGGTTCTTTGCAGTTCCTCATTTTGAGAAAATGTTGTATAACCAAGGGCAGCTAACTAATGCTTACCTGGATGCCTTTTCTATCACCAAAAATACCTTCTATTCGTGTGTGGTTCTAGGCTTTTTTGCACATGCTTAATTTTATGGATAGTTTGGTTTATTATATAGTAGTAATTTATATTGAAAAATGAATTTGAGATGTATATGGATAGTTTGGTATATATTTTGTAGATGCAGTAATTTGAAACTGTAAACGAATGGTATTATTGGGATGTATTTTGAATGGTTGATACATTTTGGCTTTAAATTTAAATGAGAATTTATACTTTTTTTAGCTATATATCATGGCATTAGCATATTGCAGGTGCACTGGTAATATAGGTGAAACACAATATTTTTTTTTAAAGTCAATCTACAACATTTTAAAAATGTTGTATAATGTGTTTAAACGTTGTCTGATATATTAAACTACAACATTTTAAGCCAGAAAATGTTGTGGAAGCATACCATCTACAACGTTTTCAAGCATCTATTAATTTATAGAAAATAAATCTACAACGTTTTTTTCTTAAAAAACGTTGTATAATGTGTCTAACTACAACGTTTTAAAAACGTTGTATAAGGGTGTCAAATAGATAACACCCTTAATCACGACATTTTTCTGATTGAAAGCACAACGTTTTTTACGCGTTATCTATTTACTATTTTGTAGTAGTGTGTTAAACTTTTTAAATCATAGAAGATAGTAGATATCATGCTCTGCTTGACTCTTCTAATGGATTATTTGTTCCGCTGCAGTTAAACTTGATGTTTATTGTATTTTATCAGTTTAACACTGTTGAAGGCTAATAATAATTTATTCTGCATTATCTTAGTCATAATATTTCTTACTGGGCTAGTTGAGCTTACCCTTTTGCTTTCATTGTTTTTTTCAAGAAATGAGAACGTAGCCGGGACTAGTCGGGGAATGGTGTGATGGTCCGAGATGGTTGTTTTAGTAGTCCTCACTATTTAGTATGACAATAAATGTAATGAGGATTGAATTTGAGTTTGGATATTGTCTATGAGATAATATTTGTGTAAAAACTCTCAGCTCATATTGTATAATTAAGTTTGAATTTGTATTCAGTATCATGTATTTGGCGACCCAAGATGGGTGATGTATACCTATTTTGGGGGTATCACATCATTATATCAAGATAAATGATTGTCAAGAAATTGACAGTGAAAAGGTACAGTTCCTCATTAATATAAATGTGTACATCATGTTGCATCACCTTATGTACTATAATAATATTCTATCAAGAGACCATACATACTCTACCTAAAAAGGGGAAGAGAGAAAAGTACACTAAGGTTAGAAACTCAACTGCTAACAAGCTTTCTCACCATCCAAGATTTAGGTTGAAGATAACATCTTGAAAGAAGTCTGAAATAGGTCATAAGCATATCAAGATTTAATTAATCTTAGTGGAGTAATCCTTGCTGATGGGTTAGTATGTATATACAAACCTATGTTCTAGGTTTTTGATAATTCATAGAGTATGATCAAGTTCTACAAGAGTATCTTGAAGATTCGTAAAAATTGATCACCTCAATGAATCAACAAGATACAAATAAGTGATAGAGTTGATTCCCACTCTGTGACGCCCCCAAATTTGAGTATCTTCCAACCCGACATATGGTGCTACACAATGCTACAGTCCACACATACATTCAATTGAAAAGTCTTAAAAGAACGAATATGTCTTATATATATATTCCAAAATAATATTCTCTTCCCAAGTTCTTTATAACCAATACATAAGTTATTTGTCATAATATCAAATACATTACAACATTAAACCTATACTATTATATAGACAGTTCATCGGTCTGCCTTAGCCTTTCCTTTATTTTTACCGGATCCTTCGGTCCGTTCGGTCTTACTGCATTCATATGGTTCAAGCAAGAGTGAGCATAACTAGCTCAGCAAGTATGACAAGTCCATTTAAACAATATGCTTGAAACATAGGAATCGTATATCTTCAATAACTGAATAATAGTTATAAAGTACTATCGATAATTCAAAATAGCAGTTCACTTTTCTTTAAAACATTTCACAATGAATAATATTCAGTAAAACATCAATTTCGGTCCAAGATCATGAGCATTTCATACTTTCTTTGAAAAGGACAACCCGACACCAAGTCCGTAAGTCCGGCATTACTTATGAGCACATCTAGGTGATCAGCCTATAGTACTCTATGTTGATCAACACTACATTCTTTAAATGTATGTACGTTTAAGTTTTGACAACCTCACGTGCCTGTCGTTTGACGACAAAATATTTGTTTAGCATACTTAGTCTTTATTTGAAAACCACACTAAAATCGTTTGGTAAAACACTGACAACCGTTCAATAGATTATAAGAAATCCAAAACATCTTAAGTCTAGTCGAAAGAATTGGCTTTGACTTAATCATACATTAATTCATGCGTAAGAATACATGAATCACAAAGCTTGTCCAGATTGAACATAGACAAGGGTTAGAACACTTTGAAAGTAGTATGCACACAAGCCAATCATGTTTGATGATAAAGCATATACTTTGTAACAATCTTATTTATTTAATAATAAAAAGTATTAATTTATTAAAGGCTTTTAATTATCTACATGATGTTGTTTTATAATATGTGATAAACCTATAGTTTTAAGCAATGCTTTTAGAATAATGATGATGACCATTCTAATGAGATCAAAATTTTTAGAAAGCTTAAAATTAAAATAGTTCCCAATTATTGGATTACTAAATTGGGAATTAGTGAATCCGGATAGATTGGTACATACGTTGCTTGCTCATTGGATGAGGATGATTGATCTCATGATCATTTATGTGGAGACACTAAAGCAAGTATGTAGGTGCTTATTCGAGAATAAGTTTACTGAACGTGGCTCGCTAAGGAATACCTAATGGAGTTTTACTTGTCTGTCAATAGAAATTCCTATAGTGATAGTAGTACAAGTGATCTTTGGACTTGAGATCATCATAGTATCTTGTGTATGGTGAGTTATACTTTGACTTATTCCTTAAGACCCTTAGGGTATATCAAAAGATATGTTTGGGTATAATAAGTTGTACATAGAGATAATGTATGATCAACAAAGAATCTACCACTTCTAGTAAAAGAAGAGAAATATCCTATGTGATTCGATAAATGACAACCCAATAGTCCTTGGCCAAGGCAAAATAAAATTAGAAAGGAGTTTCTAATTTACATTATTTGGTATTGTGCGTTTAAGAGTCGAAATACATATAATTAAATAAAATAAGACTTGACAGTAATTTCATGTCTTATATTTAATTGGAACATTGTATGGTAGAAGGATTGTATTATACGGTAACTATTTACTCAAAGGTTATTTTATGATTACTATTAAAATCTATAGTATATGGAAAGTCGTTGATCGCTAGGGAGGCTTATCCCTATTGTAGAATAAATATTATTTATTTAAATAAATTAATTATTTAATTTATTTATTTAAATAAGATTAGAATTGTTCTAATTGATTTATTCACAACCGGTTTAATATGGAGAACCTAAATGGTCACACCATAAAAGGAAGAATAATTATTTAAGAAGTTAATGGCATAATCGTAATAATATGTTAAGTATATTTAATTTAATCTATGGTGATAGAATAAATTAAATAGCTTAATATTTATTATTTAATATTTTAGAAATATTAAATATAAATTAATAAGAGGAGTCTTATTAATATTATTACAATTATTATTATTTTAATTTCTAAAAGAGTTCCAGAATTAATTTAATATAACTACTCTCATTTATTCCTAATAGGATTAGGAGGGAAAATTAGTTAAAAGAGTTTAATTAATTATCCCTAATAAGATTAGGGAGCCCATTTAATTAAAAGAGTTTAATTAAATAAATAATACCTTATTTTAATAGGGTTACCTGATATCTTTATAAGGTGAGTCTTATATCAGATATCGATAAACACAATTCTAATTGTTGGAGATTACGCTCCTTTTCTATGAGAGATAGAAAAATTAGGGTTTTGCCAAACACCTATCTTCTTGAATCTTTATTATTTCTTGGTGAATCACCTCTAGAGGCCAAACACTTGGGTGGCTAACGTTGATCAAAAGAAGGAACAAAACCCGGTGGATTCAAGTTGAACGCGAAAAGAATTGGATGTGAACTTGTACCTGAGGAAGCTCGAATCTTCAAAGTTATGATTCTTGTCCTTCATATTTTCGTTTAATTAATAATTGTGCATAAAGGGTGATCCAGGTATATGGTTTGTAAAATTTTAAAACTCTGATTTTACACGTTTCTGCTTATTTTGTGCAATTCGATTGCTTCAATGAATATTACAAACCTAACAGTGGCATCAGAGCAAAACCTTTATGCGAATTATTAATTATTTTAATTTGATATGTATATTGATATGTTTAGAACAATTTAATAGGGCATAATTTTGTTGTATGAAATTTAAAAAAAAAACTGCCGAAATCAATTTACTACCTGTTAACATATGTTCGGTTTATATATATATATATATATATATATATATATATATATATATATATATATATAGAAGTTAAAACTTATATATATATATAAATATCTAATAAATAAATAAATATATATATATATATATATATATATATATATATATATAATATTCTTAATAATTTTATAATTAAAATTAAAAGTTTATTTTAATCTTAAAATAAAAAAGTTTATTTTAATTTTAAAATTAGATTTCATGCTAACTAATTAGAGTTGGAATTAGATTCCATGATAACTAATTATAGTTGAAATTGGATTCCATGTTTCCTAAAATAAAAGAGTTTGTTTATGAATAGGAAAGTGAATCCATATTTCCTTAAATAAATGATTTTATTTAAATATGAAATAAGATTTAATATTATTCAAAATAAAGGAGTTTATTTGTGAATAGGAAAGAGAATTCGTGTTTCCTTTAATAAAGGAGTTTTTTTTCTTTTCTTGGAATTAGATTCCATAATTAATTAAAATAAAGGAGTTTATTTTGATTAAAAATTTTGATTAAAATAAAATAATTTATTTTATTCAAAATAGGGTAAATTAAAATAAAAGAAGTTTATTTTGATTTAAATTTGGATTAAAATAAAGGAGTTTATTTTGATTCAAAATTAGATTTTATACTAACTAAAATTTTTCATTAAATGATATCAATATATATATTGAATGTTTATTATTCATGAGATGAATGTTATTTATTGATGCATATATAGATGTGTATGATCATAAATAGGATTGATTATGGACTATTGACCAATGTGATTGGATTTTATTTTAGTTGAATGCATGAAATGAGTTTTATTAAATGGGGTCTGCGTACCTCGTCTTCTTTAATTTTTTCTTAATGTAAATTCTAACTCCCTCCTAAGTACTTCTCCTTGACTGCTGATCAAGGTTTATATTTATTTTAAAATTGTTTTGTAATAGGAATAGTTAGAATTAATTTTGAAGAATTGGAGATCAAGGAGCAAGGAGCGCTAGAAGACCCGTTTGTAATGGAGCCCGGGTTTAAATGTAATAGTTATATTTAAATATTAATTCTTGCACCCCTAGGGTTTGACCTTTTGGTTCACTTGGTGGCTCTAGTGAACCAAACTAGAATAAAAGTCCATAATTAATCCGGGTAGAATATAGTATTCTATATGTGCATGCTTATACTATATATATATATATATATATATATATATATATATATATATATATATATATATATATATTATGCAAACATGCTTCGCAAGTTAATTAATATGACGCGTATTTTATATATATATGTGCATGCGTGCTAAACAAGATGAGACAAATTAATAACAAATTCCTCAATTTTTTTTATATTAAATCGTAAGCGTTCAAAGATATTTCGAATATCGAACGTCGCCTTCTAGCATGATAAAAAATAATAGGGTATCAATTAATTATTATAAGTTTGTTGTGTCACCACAAGGCTTATCTTAATTCTTTGAGATGTTAATTTTATCACATTTGATGCTTATAAAAAAAATTAAACAATGTTATTTTGTTGTGTCACCACAAGGACAATGTTTTTCTTTTTTGAATATATGGAGTGCTAGGTTGGACTTAACTTGGATAATTTTGATTCGGATGTGCCACCACTTGATCAAAATAATCTAAGAGGCAAAATACAAGGAGCTGCATAGTTGATGTAATTGACAAGAGTTGTCTACCTATTAATTTATATATAGTTTGTTGTGTCACCACAAGATTATATACATTTGAAATGGGATCCTTAATCTCACTAGCATATCTTTAATTAGATATTGCCGAACTATATATATTGAGGGTAATATAGTTTAATAAAAATAGTGGGAGATACCAATTTAAAACAAGACCTAAATTATTTTGGTAATTAATAAAAGAATGTATGCTAAAATATTGTTAAGAATGAATTTATTTACAGAATTTTACAATGTCTAAAATTACTATCACTGCGTAGCATATTAGATGCTAAATTAATCAGACTGAATTAAACGGGCTGGTTAAGGAATTTGAGAATAGTTCTCATGGCTATAAAGAAAAAAAAACTATCTTATGTCCTTAATACGCCTATCCCTGCAATGATTGCAGACAATGTCTCTGAGGAAGAGATGACTACTTTTAGAAAGTGGCAAGATGATGCACAGTTGGCTCAATGCATCATGCTCGCATCCATGAGTAACGTGCTTCAGCGTCAGCATGAAACTATGGATGCTCCTACTATATTCCTACACATCAAGTAGTTGATGGTGAGGAAAGTAGGACTGATAGATATCAGATATCTAAGGAGCTCTTTCGATCTAGAATGACTGATGACACTACAGTACAGACAAAAGTCCTTAATATTATCAATTTGATTGATCAATTAGGACAACAAGTTTTGTCATGGATGGAGAGTTGAGCCAAGATTTGATCTTGCACTAACTCTCGGACTCCTTTCATAATTGTTATGATTTTTTCATATGAACAAGCTAGATATCAGCTTCGCTGATTTGCTTAACATGTTAAAAATGTTGAGTCACTTTCCACCAAGAAAGACCAAGTCTTACTAGTAGGAGCCAAAGGATCTTCTGAAAAGAAGAATGATTCTAAGAAGGTAAATAGAAAAGACATAAACAAAGGATAATAAGAACAAAACTGATACGGATAGCAAAGGAGTTTGCTTCCACTGCAATAAGCCTGAACACTGGAAAAGAAACTACGAGAAGTATCTTGTAGAGGCTAACCAGAAGAAGCTTAGTGAAGCTTCGGTTACAAATATTATTTTGTTCATGATTTAAAATTAATTTTTCTTTAAGTCAAGGTTCTACTTGGGTATTGGATACCGACTTTGGTTATCATAAATATAGATTTATGAAGGGGCCAAGCAGAAGTAGAAAGCTAAGCAAAGATAAGTAGTCCTATGTCAGAAATGAAGCAAAGGTTGCTACATTAGCCATATGAACTTATTAGTTAGCATTGCCTACGGGCAAGTCTATTAAGTCAATAAGTTGTTATTGTATTCCAGTTCTCGTTAGAAACATTATTTTCGTTTTGTTGTTGGACAATAAAATCTTTGGTATTATATTTAAGAACAATTGTTGTTCTATTTATAATAACAATATTTTGTATAGAACTGGAATATTACTTAATGGATTTTGTATACTTGACTTACGTAAAAAATTATTTTACAAATTGAACAAACTAGTATAAGAAAAGGAGATGATCATTCAAAGAGTTGAATATTTGTATTTGATGAAATACAATTATGAATTATTTGAAAGGTACAAAGAATTTAGAAGTGAAACAAATTGGCAAAGTATTAAGATTCTTTTATTGGATCAAGGAATAAATACTTGTGCAATAAGTTTCTAGATCATCTTAAATGGGTTTCTCATAATGGACGCCTCCTGATACGCAATAATTGATTGATGTATCTGAATGAAAAAATCGTACCTTGTTGGACATGGTGCGGTCCATAATAATTTTACCGATATTCCAGTATCCCTCTAGGGTAATGTCCTAAAAATGGCTACATATCTACGAAAAGGTAACTTCAAAATCCGGCCCCAAGACTCCATAAAAGTTGTGGACAGAGAGGATTCCTAATCTTAAGTATGTTAAGATAAGGGTTGTCCAACTTATGTGAAAATGTTTCAAAGGATAAGCTTGGGACAAGATTTGACAAGTACAATTTGTGGGACATCCTAAAATAAGTTTAGGGTATATGTTCTATAATCCTACTTAGCAAAAGGTGTTTGTTGCGAAATACACTACCTTCTAAGATAAAGGTGTTTATCAATGAAGGAGTTAGTGGGAGGATAATAGATCTTGAAGAGTTCAAGAACCACAAATCACTATAAGTCAAATAAGAGGAACCTGTAGATAAACCTATTGTACCACAACCGAATCGTAAATCTGGAATAGTACCGAAGATACCTGAGAGGTATGGATTCATCATAGATGATGATGATGAGGTACACATCATAGAAGATGATGATTCAGTTACATACGATGAGGTAAGAGTTGTAGACGCTTAGAGAAATGGATTGAAGCAAGTTTCTCAAATATGGAACATTCGTTTTGATGAAACAATCAAAAGAGTTTGATTTTATCGAAAACAAGAATGAGCCTAGTGTGTACAAAAGGGTCAGTGGGAGCGTCGTGACATTCCTGGAATTATATGTTGATATACTACGGATAAAGAATGACATACTAATGCTACAATCAGTAAAGATAAAATTGTCTAAACATTCCTCCATGAATGATTTGGGAAGAGTATCTTAATTGGGGATAAAATCTATATAGATAGATTCAAGAGGATGCTCGACTTAACCCAAGAAACGTATATTCATTTGATGCTAAAGTTGTTTATCATGGAAAACTCCAAGAGATGTCTCATGTTGATGAGCCCTGGAGTGTATCTCTCTTAATAGTCCCCATAGACTTCTAAAAGAGAGATCGCATGAGTGACAATCATGTATGCAATGAAATATATAAGACTTGATGATGATCAGTCATATTCTGGAGATGATCATTGTGCAGTGAATTGGAAAGGTTCTAAACAACAAAGAGTTTCCAGTTTAGTGATAAAGACAGAGTATATAGCTATAAATGAAGCTGCAAGTTGATTATTTGGATGAAAAGTTCATTACAGAACTAGGAATAGTTCCTAAGTCTCATCTTGGATCTAAACATGTGTTGTGACACTTTCATTTGATTATAGGAATCATTGAAATATGGGAAATCACTATAGAGATAGTGGACTCTCAAGAACAACATTACATATCCATTAACTAAAGTTTATCCAACAGCAGGATAATCATCACTTAGAGAAGAAGGGTATGAGATACCATGACGATTGACTTTAGTGCAAGTGGGAGATTGAAAGTAGTATGCACACAAGCCAATCATGTTTGATGATAAAGCATATACTTTGTAACAATCTTATTCATTTATTAATAAAAAAGTATTAATTTATTAAAGGCTTTTAATTATCTACATGATGCTGTTTTATAATATGTGATAAACCCATAGTTTTAAGAAATACTTTTAGAATAATGATGATGATCATTCTAATGAGATCAAAATTTTTAGAAAACTTAAAATTAAAATAGTTCACAATCATTGGATTACTAAATTGGGGATTAATGAATCCGGATAGATTGATACATACGTTGCTTGCTCATTGGATGAGGATGATTGATCTCATGATCATTTGTGTGGAGACACTAAAACAAGTATGTAGGTGCTTATTAGAGAATAAGTTCACTGAACGTGGCTGGCTAAGGAATACCTAATGGAGTTTTAGTTGCCTGTCAATAGGAATTCCTATAGTGATAGTAGTACAAGTGATCATTGGACTTGAGATCATCATAGTATCTTGTGTATGATGAGTTATACTTTGACTTATTCCTTAAGACCCTTAGGGTATATCAAAGGGTATGTTTGGATATAATAAGTAGTACATGGAGATAATGTATGATCAATAAAGAATCTATCACTTCTAGTAAAAGAAGAGAAATATCCTATGTGATTCGATAAATGACAACCCAGTAGTCCTTGGCCAAGGCAGAATGAAATTAGAAAAGAGTTTCTAATTTATATTATTTGGTGTTGTGCATTTAAGAGTCGAAATACATATAATTAAATAAAATAAGACTTGACAGTAATTCCATGTCTTATATTTAATTGGGACATTGTATGGTAGAAGGATTGTATTGTACGGTAACTATTTACTCAAAGGTTCTTTTATGATTAAAGTTGAAATCTATATTATCTGGAAAGTCGTTAATCGTTAGGGAGGCTTATCCCTATTGTAGAATAAATATTATTTATTTAAATAAATTAATTGTTTAATTTATTTATTTAAATAAGATTAGAATTGTTCTAATTGATTTATTCACAACCGGTACTTTTTGCAACGAAATTCATAAGTCGTTGCAAAATTTCGTTGCTAATTCATTGGCGAGAAAAAATTTCGTTAGAAATTCGTTGCAAAATTTTCGGCCACTTACTTTTCTGTCATCGTGGACAACGAAAGTTTTTTTGTTGCTAAAAATAGAACTTTAGCAACGATTTTTCAGGCAACGACTTTATAAGTCGTTGCTAAAAGTGTATATTTTACAACGAAACTTGTCCTTCGTTGCAGATTGTGTCAGGCTTTCACTTTTTGTAACGAAATTTATAAGTAGTTGCAAAATTTGGAAACAAAATTCATTAGAAATTCGTTACAAAATTTCTAACTACTTGATTTCTCCTCATCGTGGGCAACGAAATTTTTGTTGTTGCTATATATCGTTGCCTAATATGGACCACATTCATTGGCAACAATTTTTATTTTCGTTGCATATTTTATACAACTTTTTGCAACGACTATTAAAATGTTGCTTTAAATTAAGATAATAATAATAATAATAATAATAATAATAATAATAATAATAATAATAATAATAATAATAGTAATAATAATAATAATAATAATAGTAATAATAATAATAATAATAATAATAATAATAATAACAATAATAATAATAATAATAGTAATAATAATAATAATAGTACTAACAATAATAATAATAATAATAATAATAATAATAATAATAATAATAATAATAATAATAATAAATAATAATAATAATAATAATAATAATAATAATAATAATAATAATAATAATAATAATAATAATAATAATAACGGTAATAATAATAATAATAATAATAATAATAATAATAATAATAATAATAATAATAATAATAATAATAATAATAATAATAATAATAATAATAATAATAATAATAATAATAATAATAACGGTAACAGTAACAATAACAGTAATAATAATAATAATAGTACTAAATACTAATCCTTGCAAAATAATAACAACTAGGCCCAGGTGCTCGGGTGGTCGTTGGATCAATATTCCAAATTGGAGGTCTTGTGTTCGAATCTTTGCATCAACATATTTTTTGAGATAAAGTTCAATATTCGCCACGTCAACCCGTCCACACACACACACACACACACACACACACACACACACATATATATATATATATATATATATATATATATATATATATATATATATAGGGATAAGGTCCAAAAATGCTCCTGACACTTTTTCCAATGTCTACCGAGCATCCTATATTTTTTTTTGTCCAAAAATACCCTTAATGTTACAATTTTTGGGTCATTCGTGCCCCTATCGTTAACAGCTGTGTCAACTAGACTAACATCCGTCCAAATTGATTACGTGGCAGCCACATTGACATACTAAAAATACTAATTAAAAAAAATAGTAAATACTAATTAAAAAATATACTAAAATACTAATAAAAAAAATACTAAAATACTAATTAAAAAATACTAAAATACTAAAAAAAAATTACAAAAATACTAAAATTCAAATTGTTTTGTTAATTAAAAAAATACTAAAATACTAAAATTATTTTACTAAATTTTAGTATTATATACTTTTTACTATTTACTAAATATTAGTATAACATATCAAATTTTACTAAATATTTAGTATTATATTTTACTAAAATACGAATTTACTAAAATTTAATAATTTTTTTTTCTATTACTAACTTTTTTTTTTTACTAAAATACGAATATATTTAGTATTTTTTTAATTAATAAAATAATTTTAGTATATAATACTAATATTTAATAAAATACTTGTATTTTTTTAATTAACAAATTAATTTATCCCATTTTTATTTATAACGCTAACTACTTATTTTCTTCATCATGAATGAAGGAATAATTCCTTATGTGACCTTAGATCACTTCGAAATACTGAAAGCTTTGGTAGAATCATATTCTAGTTTCCTTGACAAACGGATTATGTAAGCCTTAATTTCATTTTTTTATTTCCTAATTTATTCTTGCTGTTTAATATCAAAACTTTTTTACGTATGAATTCCAGTAATTAATGTCTATGTTTGCATTAAACATTTAATTAAAACTCTGTAGGTATGAGGCATTTTTAATTATTAATTTATTTTGCAGAAAAGATTTCAAAGATTATGCAGATGCAGATTTTTAATTATTAATTTAACGTTAAATTTTAGTAAAATTTTATTTTAGTAAAATATAATAATAAATTTATTCGTATTTTAGTAAAAAAAAGTTAGTAATAGAAAAAAAAATTACGTTAAATTTTAGTAAATTCGTATTTTAGTAAAATATAATACTAAATATTTAGTAAAATTTTATATGTTATACTAATATTTAGTAAAAAGTAAAAAGCATATAATACTAATATTTAGTAAAATAATTTTAGTATTTTAGTATTTTTTTAATTAACAAAATAATTTAAATTTTAGTATTTTAGTATTTTTGTAATTTTTTTAGTATTTTAGTAGTTTTTAATTAGTATTTTAGTATTTTTTATTAGTATTTTAGTAAATTTTTTAATTAGTATTTAGTATTTTTTTAATTAGTATTTTTAGTATGTCCATGTGGCTGCCACGTAATCAATTTGGACGGATGTTAGCCTAGTTGGCACATCTGTTAACGGCAGGGGCACGAATGACCCAAAAATTATAACGTTAAGGGTATTTTTGGATAAAAAAAAGTATAGGTGCCCGGTAGACATTGAAAAAAATATCAGGGGCATTTTTGGACCTTATCCCTATATATATATAAAGTAACTATATATATATATATATATATATATATATATATATATATATATATATATATATATATGTAAATAAATATTCATACAAATATTTATAAATTTATCTCTAAATATTCATATAAATATTTATAACAAATATTCATATATAAATTTTATACATTTTAGATGAAATATTTATAAATGTATAAATAAATATTTGTTTATAAATTTTAAAGATAAATTTATATGAATATTTGTTTATAAATATTTATATGAATATTTAAAGATAATATATATATATATATATATATATATATATATATATATATATATATATATAGAGCAAAGATCAAGTGCATACCCCTTATCTTACTCACCCGTGCTCACCCCCTTTTAGGCGACGGTTTTGGTCATACAACCGTTGTCTATACTTTTAGCGACGCTATATATTGTCCGTCGCCAAAAGTATAGACGACGGTTGTATGACCGAAACCGTCGCCTAAAGGGGGGTGAGCACGGGTGAGTAAGATAAGGGGTATGTACTTGATCCGGACCGTATATATATATATTAAAATAATCATAGGTAGTTATATAAATATTCATAGTTACTAATTCTGTATATATTTAGTTTAATGTGGAGAATTAAGATGAGTATATATATATAGATGGTAATAAAATTTATCTAATACACAAAAAATATAACATAAGAAGCAAAAATATCACAGCTAGGTTTCAAACCTAAGACCTATGAGTTATAGGACCATTAAGCTACCAGCCTACCACTAAGCCATTCTTATTTATTAGTTAACTAAAAAAATCTCAACATTAAACTAAATTTATATAAAGTAACTATGAATATTTTTATATATAAATATATATGTAAAAAAATATTCATATAAATATTTATAAATTTATCTCTAAATATTCATATAAATATTTATAAAAATTATTCATATAAATTTTATTTTAGAAATATTTATAAATAAATATTTGTTTATAAATTTTAAAGATAAATTTATATGAATATTTGTTTATAAATATTTATATGAATATTAGAGATAAATTTATAAATATATATATACTTACAAGTACTCCCTCACTCCGAGAATGAAAGTAATGATTGATTTTATGCAAATTTAAAAAAAATATCAAATGATAAAATTATTCATATTTAAATTCTCATCTAATTGTATATTTTTCTATACATGACTAGTGATATTATATAAATATTTATAAATAATAGAAATATGACATTTAATACTAAGGATATTACACATAAATTATTGTAAAAAAAGTAGATTAATTAATATAAGTAAATAGTTAACTTAAGATTACATAAAATAATAAGATCTTTTATTCTTAGACGGATGGAGTAACTTAAATCATGAACATATTTTTAAGTTCAAAAATAAAATATAAAAAGAAAAATAGTAATGGTATACCCCTAGCTATTCCTAGTTCTCCTTTTACCTTTTTTCCAAATATATTATAAAATTAAATTATAATACTATCAGTTCTAAGAGAAAACATAAAAGATGAAGAAAAAGTTATTATGTTTTATTAATTAAAACAGAATAAAGTTATTTAAAAATGACTTATAAGTCATTCCTAATAAGTTAGTTTGACTCATATTAATGTAATATCAATTTTATCCTTATTTTATTTTTATTTTTTTAAAAAAAAATGAATTTGTAAAAAAGAAGAGTAAGATGAAATGTCACTTTAATTGGCGTTAGAATTTTAGTTTTTATTTTTTTATAGCTGAAGTCTTATATACTCCTTCATTTCCAACGCCGATGACAGAGAATAAACATAAAAAAATATTGATATTTGTAAACAAGTACTAGAGATCAAAGAAATTAAAAAAAAGGAAAAAAATTCCAACGTCAATTAAAGTGATGTTACATCTTACTTTTTTTGTTTGTAAATCTGCTTTATAATTTTTTTTTAAAAAAGTTACAATGCTGGTTAGTTTGGCATTGGATTATATTTTTATTTTTTTCCAAATTTCTTAAAAAAAATAAAATATAATTTTTTTTTAAATTCATTTTTTAAAAAAAAATTTTTTTAAGTGGCGTTGGTTGCCTTTCTGATTTTTAGCCAAAAAAATATCCAAAAATTCAACGCCATTTCAAATGGCTTTCAGTAGTTTTCAGTATATATTAAAATAAGAATTTAGTGAATAATTTTTTTTATTATATATACGGCATTGAATATACGTTGCAGTGTACGTGAATACATACAATGTAATGAGTATTTGAATATGCGATAAATATGTTAAATGCTTGGCTTGATATGAATTAATTTTCACGAAAGAATAATTGGTTTAAGAAATATTATTTTTTTAAAAGAAAATAAGTATAATATAATAAACAATATATATATATATATATATATATATATATATATATATATATATATATATATAGGACAATGATCCATAGCATATATTTGCTATGGATGAAAAATAGACAAATAGCATTTTAAGTGTTCGTTACAATAATTAATGAGGACACGGCGTCCGCTAGTAATACTAGCGGACAGGGATAAAAACCAGATCAGACGATTATATCCCCAAAGAATTTCGGTTAAAATCTCCGTGGTTTGAGCATTGGGTTTTCTTTAAATTGTTAATCAGCCGTTTAAAATATTTGTGATTTGAGGGTTGAGAGTTTTTCAAATCGTCAAACTGTGCAATTTGTGAATCATAAACAACAGGTATTGAAAAAACTCGTAAATTTTGATTTATACGTTTTTATTGTTTTTCTTCAATCAATGAAGACTACTTCAATTAGATCGATTTGTCACTCCATGACTGCTATAAAGACTCATTCTCGGTATCTGAACTACAAGATCTATCAACCCAATATAAGTATATTAGGCTATTTTTATGGTGAAGGTAAGGAAAGCTACGATCTGAACTGAGGGACCGTGTTTTTCTTCATCGATGTGGCTTGTGTTATTGATTTTACTCAATTTTTTTGCTTCGCCATATTTGGTCAACCAGATGTTTCAGTATATGAACCAATTTAGTCCTCCTTGAATGAGTTGAGTTGGGGTTTCCAGATCTGGCGGAGCACACCATGTCCTCATTTTTAATCTCAACCATTAATTATTGTAACCAACGCTTAAGATGCTATTTGCCCATTTATAATCCATAGCAAATACATGTTATGGATCATTGCCCTATATATATATATATATATATATATATATATATATATATATATATATATATATATATATTGTGTGAATATGGGAAATAATAAATTATATTATGTGAAGAAAGAAAATAAAATTTAAACTAAACAAATCAAATAAAAACCTCAGTAGGGGATTAATAAATTAAGCTAATCAAACATAGCCTTCGACCATATAACACCCGAATTGGGAAGAAAAAAAAAAGAGGAACAATATAGCAGTAGTTAGGGCAATTTCAGAAAAAGGGGAAGAAGAAAGAGCAGGAGCTGGAAGAGAATGAGAACAGCTCGACAAAGATGAAGCAGGAGGTGGCGATTCGGGGGTGGAAGTCGTGCGCCCCCAAAAGGCTTAGGGACCAAGAAATTTTCATGGAAGGCAAGGTGATTTGCCTATAAAGACTCGATCTCTCCTCCCCCTTCTTCTTCCTCACTGCGGATCCCAGCCTTCTTCTCCCCTCACCGTCCGGCTAAACCCAAGCTACCCATTCTAGACCAAGTGCGAACTTAATTAGTAAGCAAAGCAAAGGTATAATAATAAAACCTTCTTGTTTCAATTAAATTGATATCAATTAGTTGAGTTTTTTATTTTATCCAATTGGGGGTAAGTGATATTTTATGATGCTCTGATTGGACAAAAGATGTTACGGAACTTCAGAAGTATGATTTGGTTTTGACAACTTATAGTACTCTAGGTATTGAAGAATCCTAGTCTGAGTCGCTCTGGGTATTGTGTTGTTTGCTTGGCTGTTCACCACTCTGGATATTTCAGGAGCTAATTGGTTGATTATATGCACATACTGATAAATGTTTAATGTTCTCACAATAATTTCTGCATTGTATATCTCAATGAAATGCTTGATAATTACAATATGTCACATTAGTTGCAAGTGTGTTAAAAGTAAATTAATGTAAAGTGTCAGATTCATTTCTTGCACTTTGAATATATATCTTTGTATATGTGGATCCATTTTCGATTTATTTCACTTATAGTACATAGGCAGTTGGATGTGGTTCGGAGGTTTGTAGGTTGTTACATAGTGATATATTTAAAAATTTATGGTAGATTCTAAGGGAGATTTACATAGTGATATCTTTTGGTTATTATTAGATTCAATATATTTAACAAATGTCCCTTAGAATCTATCATAAAAATTTACATAGTGATATCTTTTGGTTATTATTAGATTCAATATATTTGATTGGTTGGCTTTTCTTCTTCACATTTATCTTTTTGAAGCATTTCTAGGGCGAGGGTGAACGAAGAAGAGGTCTTGTAGATGAAATCTAGGTAGAGGATAAATGTTACTTCTCCCTTAGAAGATTAGGCGAGTAAGTTTATTTTTTAAGTACACATTTATTTTCATAGATCAATATTCCTCTTCACCATGTTTGAGTAAATTCATCAATTCCAGCAGAAACATTTTCATGTGTATTATGTCTCCTCATACCATAAATAATGTAATCAAGACTCTTTATACAAAGAAAGATCAACCAAATTACGATGTAGTATGATTTTACTAAGATATTTGGAGACCAACATAAAGATATTACTAGATTTTTAAATGCAAATCAGAGTTGTTCTGAGCTTCTGTTGCTCCAGTGACCCTGTGAGGTACTTACCTACAATCCTGAAGCTATGATATTTGGAATCATAACTAATGACTCTATGTAATCCCTAAAAACTTTGTATTTGATTCTCTAAAAGTTCTAAGGATCACCTGGTCTTCAAAGATGTTAATGACAAGGTATACTTACCTAATGGTTGTTAAGTTCCAAGACCAAGAAAAAAAAATCTTTTTAATAATTTATGTGTATACAATTCGGCGAAAACTAGGACGCAATAATAGCAATTACATACAGAAGCAACTCAACTCACAAGAAAAATTTGACCAATCAAAAATACATAGTTTCAAAGGTTTACAAGAAACTTAGATAATTTGTTCCTTATTGGGCTATGCAGGATTCTGCTGTGGTTGATATTGCATACCACGCCAACCACAACATTATTATCATGCCATGGGAAAGTATACATAGTTTGAAATAAAATTAAAGCATAAATGAACTAACAGTCGCTACATCTTCTGCATATTCACAAGCTAGGATTCCAAAAACCACAGGCAGCTTTAAGCTCATAGCTCCTCTAATGAATCAATTGACACTTCAGACACCACCTTGGCTCCACTGCCTCTTGCCATGTAAAGACCTATGTGATGCATCAATTCCTGCAATAGAGAAACAAGAGAATGAAATAATATTAAAAAGCAAAATACATCACTGCATAGTATTAAGGTAATTGGAATTATTGCATCCGACACCAGAACATTTTTTACTAAGTTTACACCTTCATTTTAATGCAACAAGGACCAAGAAGAAAAATTTTAAATAACACAAGCAAAAACAAAAGTTAAACCTTTCTTATGTTTATAATTTTGTAGAAGTTTAGTTATCAATCTGAATGAGTACTCAAATTTAACCTCTTCAGATTTTCAATTTTACTTATAAAAAAAATAGGATTCCAAACTGTTTTCCTGATAATAATATTTAAAAGGTGATCAATAGTTCTAGTTCTAGAAACACAAGGGTTAAGTCTGACAGGCTCCTTTCGCTTCAAAAGTACAAATACATTAAACTTGTGTGTCCTTGGTTTTCTACTTTTCCTCTTAGATTTTAGATCTATATATGACAGTTAACCTTTCTTCTTATAGAACATGTTTCTCAAATTAAGGAAGGTATCACAGTAACTATTTTCTCAGTTCAACTGCTAGACTTGCAAAGTTACATCAACCATTTTCTTCATGCTACTTAATTTTGATTTTCATTCATCTTCTAACAATTCTAGTCCAGATTGATACATACTCTATACTCATTAAATGGCAGCATATCATAAAAAAAATACCGACCCTAAGAATTTTCTCTACTTACTCTGGTGATAGTACCGGTCACTCTACTACATATATTTGATTATGCTTGTTCATGCATGTTGTTTATCATTTGACAGTTCCACTAAAGCACTGACAATCAGTAACATGCATTAAACTTCAGTTGTAACTGCTTCAAGTAAACGAATCTACATAATCCAACTTAAGCTACAGTGACCAAACCAAAGGGAATGGTTAAAGTAAGAATAAGATCATGGCTACTAATATACCGACATTGTTTTATAGAAGGATGAGGTCGTGATACCCAAACTAACAAAACTACTAGCTTTCCCAATATGTTATTTTGAGATTTCATATCGATTGGAAAAGAGAAAATTTAATATTAGTCATTTAACCTAATCACAACATACCAACATACAATCACAGCATACCAAAAAATGTATGTACTGAAATAATCACATACCCGTGGGTGAGCTAGAGCACCTTTAATGCTCCTGGATACATGAACCGGAAGACCATAAGTAGCACATCCACGGGAATACACAACTACATCCTCTAGAGGGGAGAGATAACCATGATTTCTATGTTTGATTCAATATCTTTATGGTAGATTCTAAGGGACATTTGTTAAATATATTTGCAGTTGGATGTGGTTCGGATATTTGTTGTCATATGTAATCCACATGCAGTGATTTCAACTTGGACCATGCTATATTGAATAGAGTAGGGATCTTGGACCATGCTATATTGAATAGAGTTGTGCTCGATGAGGCCACACCATATTTGAAAACTGACCTATTCATGATTTGATTTAGTGAACTAGATTTTCAAGGGTGAACAGGCTGTGAGAATCTGTAAGATTCGTATGGTTGATCATGTTTTAGGAGTGAAAGAGAATGGCAAAGATTTGTCTGATTATTCATGTTTAAGTACATAGTAATGTAAAGGCTTCTAATTATCATGTCAAATGGTCTCATATCTTTCTGAATTGAAGAACAAAAACCATTTAGATGCGCTATTAATGATCATTGAGTTTCCTCTGATTTCTTTCTCTCCATTTTGGTAGTCATGCATTCTTATTTCTTTGGATAGTTTTGGTTTATTTTGGTAGTCATGCACGCTTGATTGTTTGATAGTAATTAAAAAAAGTTAAAAAGAAAAAAGAAGAGAAAATGAGGCATGGGCTTAGGATCTGAGAGAGAAAGGTAGAGACACCTTTAAGCTCGGTAAATTGATGTCCATGCGAGACTTTGATCATTTCTTTGTCTATGTGCATAGGATAAAAATAGGAACCAAGTAAATCGTATGTTCACTTTCTCTTATAGACTTATCTTGTTGGATTTGGTTGCTATAATTGTGCTTTATTTTCATTTTGCCTAATCTAATCCTGTCCTGCGAAATATTAATGGAACACTAATTTTTCTATTAGTAAATCCAACGAGTTTACATTTGTCTGTTTGCAGTACTCAGTTTTTGGTTCAATGTTGACTCTTGGAAGCATGTTGGGTGCAATTGTAAGAGGAAAACTAGCAGATCTCCTTGGCAGGAAACGCGTAAATGCAACCCTTCTATCATCTCAGGGCATGTGTAAATTCTTTATTTAAAGATTACGTCAACTACTCAACTCTAACTGCGCTTAATCTGGGGTATATCTATGTACTTGTGTTTCAGACAATGTGGTTGCTTGAAATATTCTTCCTCATAGGGTGGCTCGCAATCATTTTCTCAAAGGTGTCTTTCCTATCCAAGTTTACTTCATTTTTTAGGAACTGCTCTTTCCTCTAAATAATTTTGTGCTTCTCTTGATTATCAGAGGGCAAGAACTAATCATGCTTTAAATATATCTATATCAAATATGTTTATCAAACGAACTGGGACACAGAGTGGCCAGGTTGCAACTTCATATAAGGGAATGTACAGTAATCCCATTGGAAGAAATCTAACTCGTTATATTCATATATTGGTTAATTTTCTGAACAAACATTTAATGGTTTATCGTTCACCAAGTTTAATTTTTAACATGGCGTATGCTAAATAGATTTGATTGTCATAGTAGCATTTGGTGCTTCTTTAGAGAGGCTCCTGAAAGATACACGACTGCAATGAGCTAAAATTCCTTAGAGCCAAAATAGAAAATAGGAAAATATAAAATGGAGAAGCGGAAGAATGAAAGTCACTGTCAAATCAAGTTAATGGATTTATTGAGTGTTTTATCCTTGTTGAAAGATTGCTTGGTGGCTTCACCTCGGAAGATTGTCAATGGGATTCGCAACTGGGATTCAAACTTACGTGGTAACAGTAGCAATTTTTCCTTGTTTAATTTACTTATCCATCTAATTGTAATTGAACTTGCATTAATTTTCATTGCCACACAGTCACCAGTATATGTTGCTGAAATCACACCTAAGGCTATTCGGGGAGGATTTATTGCCGCAATTCAGGTACACAAAACGTTAAAAGATTTTTATTGAACAAGAAACTGTTCTCTTAAATGTTTATATACTACAAATTCTAGTTAATTGGTAAAGCAAGAATTGTATTTTGTGTAAAAGTATCAAATCTTTGTTACATACCCTCATCGTGTCTACAGTTGATGGTATGTGGTGATGTGTCTTTGATGTTTTTTGTTGGTGGATTATTATGCTCCTCTTTTCTTTTTTGAGATTTCCTCGGTACAACCTGGAGAGTTCTGTCAAAAGGTCAATCTCTGTGAACAAGTGGTTTTAATTTCTTAGCATCTCAGGAAGGATAACAAGTGAGTTTTGTCTTTTCAATGTCTGCTGCAACATGTTGAATTCTTGGTAAATAAATCAATGATGTCTGTGATTATAGCTAGCATCTTTGGGGGCATATACTGTATGGAAATTTATCGTCTCAAGAAAAGTTTTTCCACATTGACTAATAGCCTCAACTTTTTCATAATTGTTGTCCTTTCTATATAGAAATCTAAACATTGTTATTTAAGATTGTGTGATGCTTGTGGTTGTTGAATGTGACTGAATTCTGACTTGAGGCCAACATATAATAATAATCTACAAGTCTTGTAACAGAAAATATGTTTACCACTAAGCTTACTGAAATTAATTCATGAAATGGCCGATTAAGATTCCAATTTTTTCTTGTAACAAAGCAATCATATAGTCGCACTGAAGGTTCTTTTTCTATTTAGATTTGTAGCAAATGATATTGTGATTGCCTATTTGTCTTTTCCTGCTTATGAGCAATACGGTATACATTAGTACCACGTAGTTTGTTATTATTTTTAAATATGTGCAGGAAGACTGCTTCTACGACCTTCCTTACAATACTGGGTATCAAATTTTCGTGCTATGTTTACGGAAGATAAGGGACGAAATTATGAAGTGTACTATCTCTATATATGTAGATATATACTTTGATTGAAGAACTGTGGTAGCTTTAGATGGTTAATTGTAAAGATAATGAATGATTATGTAGTGGATGATTTTATTAAGTTAATAATATTTTAGTTTTTTGCATTTTTGTCATTATTTGCTATGGGGACATTGAGCCAACCAGGTACACAAAAAGAATGTCAAATTTTGATTTGACAACAATATAATTCGTTACCAAAGCATTGAACAAGTTTTAATATAGCAACAATTTTTTATACATTTAGCAACAAATTTGCGTTGCTAATGGCATTAAAAATATAATATTTGGCAACGAAAAATTAATCTAAAAACAACGGAGAGGATATTGTTATTAATACTAATATAAAATATAATATTTTTTATCGTTACAAATCATATCAACTTTCGTTGCACATATAAAGAAACGACAACATATAATGTCGTTGCTAATCGACGACTTTCGTTGCTATTAAAAAATAACCAGCAACAAACATTTTCGTTGCTGATTCAGCATAATGTCATTGCCAAATAATATAATCAGCAACGAAAATCGTTGCTAAAAAGTTTACATTCCGCAACGAAAGCAAGCTTAGGCAATAATTTTCATAATTTACTGCAACGAAAAATTTCGTTGCAAAATAGTGTCAATTGCAACGAAAATGCATTGTCGTTGTAAAAAAAAAGAGTTCATTTCGTTGCGATTTAGCAGGCTTTTGCAACGAAATGGAGTTTTTAGCAACGAAATTTTAATTATTCTGCAACAATACATTTTGTTGCTAAAGGATCGATGTTTCTGTACGAAAGCCAAATTTCGTTGTAAAATGTATTACTTTTGGCAACAAAAAAAAACGTTCGTTGCGGAACAATTAACAACGCTCATTGCACAACGAAAGACGCAACGACAGTAAAGTTGTTGCCAAAACCCTTTTGCAAAGAAATTTGGCACCTTTAGCAACGAAAATCGATTGTTGCTAAAACCCCATTTTTTTGTAGTGAATTATTATTATTTTAATTTCTAAAAGAGTTTAGGAATTAATTTAATATAACTACTCTCATTTATTCCTAATAGGATTAGGAGGGAAAATTAGTTAAAAGAGTTTAATTAATTATCCCTAATAAGATTAGGGAGCCCATTTAATTAAAAGAGTTTAATTAAATAAATAATATCTTATTTTAATAGGGTTACCTGATATCTTTATAAGGCGAGTCTTATATCAGATAACGATATATGCAATTCTAATTGTTGGAGAGTACTCTCCTTTTCTATGAGAGATAGAAAAATTAAGATTTTGCCAAACACCTATCATCTTGAATCTTTATTCTTTCTTGGTGGATCACCTCTAGAGGCCAAACACTTGAGTGGCTAACGTTGATCAAAAGAAGGAACCAAACCTGATGGATTCAAGTTGAACGCGAAAAGGATTAGAGGAGAACTTGTACCTGAGGAAGCTCGAATCTTCAAGGGTATGATTCTTGTCCTTCATATTTTCGTTTAATTAATAATTGTGCATAAAGGGTGATCCGGGTATATGGTTTGTAAAATTTTAAAACTATGATTTTACACGTTTTCGCTTATTTTGTGCAATTCAATTGCGTCAATGAATATTACAAACCTAACACACTTGACTTCAGCATCTACTACAGTATAATTACTCTTTCCCTTTAAGTCTTTAGAGTCTCTACAATACATAACCACATACCACATTAGGTCATAATCAGATATGTATGGAACCTAACGTATCTTACCCTTTTTCTCAATCTAATCATGTATTAGATTTGTTATTATTGGTTCCAGCATATCACATTACATTGTTCTTACTTTCAATTAATCTTTTGTAGACCTTCAGCTGCAATACTTAAGGTCTTTAACATCATTTAAGAATGTTACTTCAAGTCCTCTAAGGTTGACCTTCATTACTAACTATCTGTCTTTCTTTTTATCTTCATAATCTTTCTTTACTATGCAAACCCTAAGGCGGGTACTGCGGCGCCAACTTTCCTTCATTAAGTCGCGCTACGACGCGAGTTAGCAGTGGCCAGAGTTCGGCCTTGGCACTGCGGCGCCACACATTGTTCATTTGGCCGCATCGCGGCGTGACTCTGCAGTAGGTATGGGCATGACACCGGCACTGCAGCACCACCTTTTGGCCTTGGGCTGGCGCCGCGGTGCCAGCTCTGTGCACCAGATTCTTGACAGTTTTGTTTTACACAACGAACTTCCCGGACTCCAAATTTGATCATTTTAAGTCTGAATTGACTCGTTCAAAAGCCATTAGCACACAAATCACATACTTTATGTGTTCATGTAAGAATTTTACATTTTTGACTTTGTTAACTCAAAATTCACATTTTAGTTCACTTTAACGAAAATGATAATCGTTCGTGAACGTTCAACGCTCGTTTCTTTGTTCTAAGTCAGAATTTCGTCATTTTCAAGTCTACAACTCTATAATGCCAAATAATACTTGTTCCCATCGAAAACCAACGTTTTTGAGCTCAATGTCAAAATTCGACTTCCATTCTGAGAATTTCACGAATTCGACGGTTATCGTCTAATTGTGTGAATTCCGGCATAACTTGGTTACTTATGATTTGTTCATCGCTTCAAATAGATTCTTTCCATCATACTAACATCTTAACATGCATATCTTATTAACTTATTTACAAGCTAAGTTCTTACTTTATTTTTCATGAGTTTATAACTTATAAAACTATGATTTCACTTCACAAGATTTATCATGGTGTTAGTCTTCTAACAACCATCCTTGCTTCTTCTTATCATACAAACTTCATTAATGTAAACATATGACATGTTCTTACATGTTATTCATAAGTTCATAGCTTCACTAAGTATGAATCACTTGTTCATGGCTTATTAAGACTTATGTCCTTTTGATTAGCCATTCTTATCATTTCATAGCATACATGTCTACCACTACTCATTTCTCTAACAATTGAAGAGAGAGAGAGAGAGAGAGAGAATCATGGTTTAAGATTATTACCTTTGATGATCAAGCTTTTCTCTTCTTCTTTTCTACTATGAAAATTAACTTTTCTAGCTTTCTAGCTTTTTCTCTCTAACCAATAAGTTATAAGTTGTTGGATGAAAGTTAACAATTAACAAATGAACAATCTAGCTCTCTATTTATAGGAAAACCAAGGTTAGAGCATAATGCTCAATAAACCAATCCCACCTCCTTACTCAAACCACCTTACTATTCATTACTTAATCACCAAGTTTACTTGCTCATCACATCCTTTGCTTCGCCATCACAACTCTTACTTGGCCACCAAGATCACCCATATGATCATGGGGCCCACATGGGTTGCCCCATGGGTCATGCTTACCCATTGGATCCTTACTTTGGGCTTTAGGTTTAAATAACCTCTCTTGTACATTGGGCTTGCATTAAACAAACACTTGGGCTTTAACATTACTTACACTTGGGCTTGCATATTAATCCCTATTGGAGTTTACACTCCTAATACAATCCTACAAGACCATTTCCTTTGGCTTAAAGCCTTTAGAACGTATACCCTACGTATTAATCTCGTATTCTAAATTGTTTACTCAATCATCATATACGTCATACCATCATTCATACATACTCGTATAATACTTCATATCATACTCGTATTCATACGATCATCGCTTTAACTAGTTAACACTTTATTTTCTCTAACGTCCTCGAATTAAGTCCGCAGGAGAAAAATTGCGTTTTCCATACTCGAATTATTATTACATAATCCATCTTCCCTTAATGTTCTATTGTTACGTATTTCTCATAAGTTCAAAAATAATTCTCGAGCAGAAATTAGTGAATAGTGTTTTTCGAAAAATTTCTCGGAAAACTTTTATTTTTGTCTTATAAATTCAAACACTTTAATACCTTCACGTAGTCAAAATACTACGACATTCCGACATTGTTAGGTTATAAAACAACCTTCAACTTATTAACATATAATAGTAACATATAAAATAATTTTATTCATTATTTAATTATATAAAATTGTTTTACAATAAATTTGAATTTCTCGGTCGTTACTGTCGACTTCGGGATTTTTTAATTGTCCCTTTCCGTTATTTATTCTTTGGTGTTCTCATTTTAGGTGAGATTTGTTTGAAAAAATAAGTGAAAAAGGTCCGACATATATAATGTCGACGATGGACTGTTAAGAGTTGCCAATTGGTTTTTTAAATAGTTATACCAACACAACTGAGAAAAGGTTTGCACATTGACCCAGTGATGTGACACTGCTAAACGGGTCGGTGAAACCGAGATTCATTAGGGTCCGGGGACTTGGTTATGCGGAGGGAAGGTGTTAGGCACCCCCCGACATCCTTGTTACCACGGTGACCGCCTCTTTTCAAGAAACTATTATCTGAATGTGTGTGTGTGTGGGTCAATGTGCTGTTATTTGGAAGTAGTGCAAGGCCTCGTTCGCACCTATATACACAGGGTTTGAATTTTATGTAAAAATTTAATTTTAAGCAAGATATGGCAGTGATGTTTTATAAAAGAGGCTTTTCAAACCCTGATACTCAATAGTAATTGAGACCTTTTACACTCCCATTTTATTCCGTATTCGGCTGGATTGATTTTATTTGACAGATGCGAAGCATCCATACAAAAATACTGTACAAAAAGGTGCTGAATTCCTCGTCGGTATGAAAACCATCTGAGGAAATCCAAACATCACAGATATATTTACAAGCTGCTTACAGCTGAAAAGGTCCATCACGGGAACCGAATCTAGATTCAGGGGACTGAATCTGTGATCACATGATTCCTAGGCTCACATGATGCCGCAATTGATATAAACGCAGTAAGCAGGTATATATATAAAAGTTGTAAATATATATATACATACATGATCACCAACCACGAAGCACCTCCATGGGGGATCAAAAAATGTAAATAAAGCTGTAAAAGTTATCAACCGCCACGGAGGAAACTCCAGGGGGGACAAAATGTACAAAAAGCTGTAAAAACGGTCAACCACCACGAAGTAAACTCCAGGTGGGACGAAATGTATATATATATATATATATATATATATATATATATATATATATATATATATATATATATATATATATATATATATAAGCATATAAACGCACCGGATATAAAATCCAGGCTCATCGGACAAAGTCCAACAAAAGTTAATATATATAAGTATATATATATTAAAGCAGTAAACACACCGGATGTGAAATCTAGGCTCACCGAACAGAGTTCGATAGCAGTTTATATATATAATTATATATATAGGAAAGCCATTAAACGCACCAGACATAAGTCTAGGCTCATCGAACAGAGTTCGACATGCAGTTCATATATATAAATGTATATACAAAAGTAATTAAACGCTCCAGACCGAAGTCTAGGCTCAATCGAGGCATAACTCGATAATGTTAGTCCATATATATATATAAATATATATGTATATACAAACTAAAAATAAACCACAGACCAAAGTCCGGGCAAAAGTATGCAACACGACTCTCAACGTGTAGAAGGGTGTGTGTAAAGATGAAGAGAAAAACTTTAAAGTGTGAAAGAAGGCTTACAGTGGGCTGCCAAAGAAGACTTCAATATCTTTAAAGTGGGTAAACACTGGCTTTTGTAGGTACAAAAGAGGCTATATATGAGCTCACAGATGTTTAAAATGAGAAAGCACTCAGTCTGGGGTGAGTACAGAGCAAATTGGGCAGGGCTTCCTCGCCGTCTTTTTTTTTTTAAAATGGCCACCCCAAGCCCTCTATTTATAGAGGGTGGAGCCGCAGGTGTACCAGAGGCAACTTGGGTTGGCCCGCATTTTTTGGCTCGGGTCGTCTCGAAGTACGTGCACTTAAACACTGTAATGTCCATTCGGACTTTCAGAAGTGCAATCCGGGCATCCGTTTGAGGTATACAGGACCTATTTCGGACTGCCGTTGTCGAGAGTTATACGATGGCATGAGATTAGAGTTTGTGCGAAGTCATTGAAGATGGGACGGTGCCCTCCGGTCTTCAAGCTTCAACTTTCATCCGTTACCCCGCACAATGGTCACTCGGGATTGGTTAGTCTTGTGGGACATTATTGCGTAGAGACGTTGAGACGACATGGCGTGGCATCATATTGGTCAGATGATGATGTTGCCCCTCACTGGTGTTATCGCCGGATTGGGCTGATAAAGCAGACGTTGCTCAGCTTCATTGGGATTGGACTGCTGCAATTGGTTGAAGGTCCTCATTGTCATCTTTGAGGTGTGCCTGTCTTCCCGATGTTATCATCGGGCTGGTACAGTGGATCTCGTTGTGAGCGCTGAGATTGAAGCTGGTTGCATTTGTAACAAGCATTTCTGGGGTTATTGCCGAAATTGTATTCCTTGGGGTTATCACCAAGGTTGGTGGCTATTCCCATGGTTGGGACTGAGACTGGATACCTCGGAGTTATCTCCGAGATTAGTCGGTCTTCTCCGGTGTGTGGTCCGGTATTGATCTGCATGCCTCGGGGTTATCTCCGAGATTGGAATTGTTACTCTCAGATTGTGATCCGGGGTTGATGCTGAACTTCCGATAATATCCGGTATGGATATGGATCGTCTTTCAGGGTTCCTTCTTAAACGACGAATCTGTTCTCCTGCAATGTTAGTGACAGGTGTACAGTAAATTTCGAGTGTCTATAGTTACATCCTTCCCCCCTTATAAAGATTATGTCCCCAGAATTTCGTCTTACATTACACAAATAACTAAGGGTAATTCTTCCTTATCTTTTCTTCTAATTCCCACGTTGCTTCTTCGGTATCGTGGTTCTTCCATAACACCTTTACTGAAGGTATAACCTTGTTCCGCAGAACTTGCTCTTTTTTATCGATGATTTGAATCAGCAACTCTTCGTACGTTAAGTCCTTCTCAATATGAATAGGGTCATACTCGATTACGTGCTTATAATCCGGCTTATAAGGACGTAACACAGATATGTGAAACACATTATGTATTTGTTCTAGGTCTGGAGGTAATGCTACCACGTAAGCTACCTCTCCTACCCGTTTTAATACCTCAAAAGGTCCTATAAACCTTGGACTTAACTTTCCCTTCTTTCCAAAATGTATCTTTCCTTTCCAGGGAGATACCTTTAGAAATACATACGAGCCTACCTCAAACTCCCTATTTACTCGATGCGTATCTATAAACTTCTTTTGTCTGTCTTGAGCTGCTACCAATCGCATTCGTATTAGCTTTATTATATCTGCTATTTGCTGCACCATTTTAGGTCCTAGCATTCAGTGTTCTCCCACTTCATCCCAACACAAAGGTGTTCTACACTTCCTATCGTACAAAGCTTCGTAAGGCGGCATGCCTATGCTTGCATGAAAACTGTTGTTATACGCAAACTCTACTAAATGGTAGATGATCATCCCAACTACCTTTAAAATCCATGACGCAAGATATCAACATATCTTCTAACGTCTGAATTGTCCTCTCGCTCTGCCCATCAGTTTGTGGATGATAAGCCGTACTCAACTTCAACTGTGTTCCCAGCTGTTCTTGCAGACTTCTCCAAAAAGTTCGATGTGAATCGTGGATCACGATCTGACACAATCGAGACTGGTACTCCATGTCTAGAAATAACTTCCTTAACATAAAGTTTAGCTAATTGGTCTAAGTTATACTTAACCCGTATTGGAAAAAAGTAAGCCGACTTCGTCAAGCGGTCCACTATTACCCAAATCGCATCATAACCTTTCGTTGTAATTGGAAGTCCCACCACAAAGTCCATCATGATATGCTCCTACTTCCATTTCGGAATCTCTAATGACTGTAACAAGACACTTGGTCATTGATGTTTGGCCTTAACTTTCTGACAAGTCAAGCACCTACTCATATACTCGATTATCTCTCTCTTCATGTTCAGCCACCAAAAACTCTGTCGAAGGTCTTGATACATCTTAGTGCTACCAGTATGAATCGAGTACCTCGAACTATGAGCTTCTTGTAACACTTGCTCCTTTAATTCCGTCTCATTTGGAACCCAAATTCTTCCTTCAAATCTTAATAATCCCGCAGTATCAAGACTATACTTTAAATCTTTTTCATTGGTTAACTGATTCTTCATCCAATCGCACTCCTTAGTTATGATTTGTACCTCCTTGACTCTCTCTACTATGGTAGATTGAATCTTAGTTTTAAACAATCTTCGTCCCGATTCACTCGACAACTTCACCTCCAACTCCATTCTAGCCATCTCTGTTATTAACTCAGTTTGAGCCATTAACATAGATAACTTTTCCCGACCCTTCCTACTTAAGGCATCATCCACTACATTGGCTTTTTCTTGATGATACAGGATTTCACAGTCGTAATCCTTTATCAACTCCAGCCATCTCCTTTGTCTCATATTCAACTCCTTCTGTGTGAAGATATATTTTAGACTCTTATGGTCTGTGTATATCTCACATTTCTCTCCGTAAAGATAATGTCTCCATATCTTTAAGGCAAACACTACCACGGCCAGTTCCAGATCATGAGTAGGGTAAACTTTCTCATAATCCTTCAACTGCCGTGATTTATACGTAATGACCTTGCCATGTTGTATGAGCATGCAACCAAATCCTCTATGTGAAGCATCGCTATAAACTACAAAATTTCCTGTGTCTCAGGTAATGACAAAATAGGTGCTTCACTTAACCTCTTCTTCAGTTCTTGAAAGCTGTCTTCGCATTTCTTAGTCCATACGTATTTCACCGTCTTCCTTGTCAAATTAGTTAACAGAGTAGCTATCTTCGAAAAATCTTGGATGAATCTCCGATAGTATCCCGCTAACCCTAGGAAACTTCGCACCTCAGTCGGCGTTTTCGATTGTTCCCAACTTATCACTGCTTCCACCTTTGCTGGATCTACTGAAATCCCATCATGGTCAATGACATGACCTAAAAATTGCATCCTTTCTAGCCAAAATTCACACTTAGGGAATTTCGCATACAACTTCTCCTTCCTTAGTGTTTCCAACACTATTCTTAAGTGTTCATCATGATCTTCTGATGTCTTAGAATAGACTAGAATATCATCGATAAACACTACGACGAACTTGTCTAAATATGGTTTGAACATTCTATTTATCATATCCATAAATACAGCTGGTGCATTAGTCAACCCAAATGACATCACCAGAAACTCGTAATGACCATAACAAGTCCTGAATGCCTTCTTTGGTACATCCTCCTTCTTAACCTTCAACTGATGATACCCCTTCCGCAAGTCTATCTTAGAAAAATACTTTGCCCCTTTCAACTGATCAAAAAGATCATCGATCCTGGGCAATGGGTATTTATTCTTTATCGTTAACTTGTTCAACTCTCTGTAGTCGATACAAAGTCTTAACGATCCATCCTTCTTCTTGACAAACAGTACCGGTGCTCCCCATGGCAAAACACTCAGTTGAATGTACTTTCTATCCAATAGCTCTTGTAACAGGACCATTAGCTCCTTCATTTTTATAGGCACCATACGATACGGTGCCCTTGAAACTGGTGCCGCTCCTGGCACAATGTCTATTACGAATTCAATCTCCCTATCTGGCGGAAGACCCGACAATTCACTTGGAAATACATCCATGAATTCTCTCACTATAGGTATTTGTTCCATAGTCGCTCCCACTCTCTGGGTATCAACAACATGGCACAGATAACCTACACATCCCTTCTTTAACATTTTCCTAGTTTGTGTCATCGTAAGACAACACGAACGTCCTAGCGATTTATTACCGTAAAATACTACACGAGGTTGTCTCAACGTCCTAATATTTACACACTTCTTTTGACAATCTATAATTGCCCCATGGTTAAATAACTAATCCATCCCGAGAATTACATCGAATCCTCCCAACTTTATCGGTATCAAATCTACTGATAATTTATACCCTCGTATATCTACCCAACAACTCCTATGAATATCTTCAACAGGAATTATCTCTTCGGTTGCTACCTTGATATTCAAAGGTATAAGCAACTTTTTGAGAATTAATCCTAATCGTCTAGCAACATCGCATGCTATAAACGAACAAGTAGCACCCGAATCAAACAACACGTAAGCATTTATGTCGTTGATTGGAATAATACCTGCAACTACGTCCCCTGATGCAACTTCATCTTGGACTGTCATGTTAAAGGTACGGGCCATCGGCCTACCTGGCTACGCTAGACCACTAATAGCTAACTTACTACTATTAGCGCTCTTATTCCCGTCCGTCCCCTTCTTCGGGAAGTTCTTTGCTATGTGGTCAGTTGATCCATATACAAAGCATCCGTGATTCTTCTTCGGACTTGGATAGTTAGGCAAAATGTTCCCCTACTGTCCACAGTTGTAGCATACGGCCTTCCCCTTGAGACAGACTCCTAAGTGAGTCTTCCCACAGGTCTTGCATGCCTCCATCCTCTTCTTAGGATCCCCTTGCTTTACTCCAGTATTCCCAGAGTTAAACCCTTTCCTCTTCTGACCTTCACCACTCCCGCTGGTTCCCTCAGTCTTTACTCCCCCATCCATCTTATTCTTATTCTTGTTATCTTTGTGGTACTGACTTAGAGCCTCATTCCTACCTTCGGCAATTATTACCTCTAGTATTGTGACGACCCCAAACTCGGATACTTGAAACCCGAACTCGGTTCTTCACGATACCATTTCTATGAGCGGAATAATACTAATAATAATAACAATAATATAAAAGATCAAATTAATTTACATAATTATCAGAGTCTAGCTCCCAAGTACGTAACCTTTAAACATTCATTACAACCCATGAGAGATAATATGTATATCATAATTGTCTTAATAACATTAAACTATTACATAACATAGTAATTCGTTCATTCAGCAACCTTCCCTTTTCCTTTGTTCTTAGCAGAGTTCTCTGGTCGTTCGCACTTAGCTGAAATCATTTAAATTTAAGCAAGGATGAGCATTTGAGTGCCCATCAAGCAATAGCAATTATATATATATATATATAAGCTGAAAGGATTTAAATGATTTCTTTGTACTATTCTTCTACAACAAGTCAATAGTTGTGAAGTATTCTGAACCAATAATAATAACATAACAACTCTCTTTCAAATTTTTGAAACTACATAATGACTATAACTGGGGTTATGGTGACATGCCATGAACATTGTTTTCATTTTCGAAAAGGTTAAACAGAAATTCATCTGTAAACCGTCATAACTTACGGGCACGGGGGTGATCAGCCCGTTATGCCCTGCATTGATCAATACTACATTGCTAGAACGATATTATCGTTCATCCTTTGTCCGCCGGAGCGCATAAAAATTTTCCCGTGTAGGGATGTTCATACCTGTCTGGGTTCTAAATCAAAAGTTTTATCTTGTTCAACAATAATCTATAATTCAACATATATGTATACGGGTAATTGACAAAGATATATCAACATGTGATTAAATACAATGATTATCCAAGTGGGGACACTTGTTTAACCATTTCTAGAAATTAACGAACAGAATATATATATCCGAATTATCATATACTAACATGTTGATATTCAATGAGCTTATATAATATAAAGTTCATAATCTGTACAATAATAATATAGTTTAGAAACATTCTTACTCACATCCATTGCATAAAGAAAATGCAAAGGTTAGATACTTGCCTGAAGCGCTGCTTACAACTTGTAATAAAGATCTATCGCTTATCTCACGACCTATCATTAATAAGATAGTTCGTTTGATTAGAACAACATACTATAACACATAACACTGCTTATTGCAGTCAACACATAACCTAATCACATTAGCACCTATGTTTAATAACCATTGAATCACAAATAATCACTTATACAATCAAAATATCTAAGTCCAGATCAATTTCTGAAACATGTCGGTCTACCGACAACTTTATTGGATAATTATCGAGTCTAAGACTCTATTTTATAACTTAACATCAGTACGTATCAGTCATTTTATTTTTAAATGACTCAATATAATTTTAAAACATTTATTATAATTTATCATAAATTTTCAAACATTGGAATCATATTTAAATGATTTAAATACCAATCAATTCTATTATCATTAATATTTAATTAGTATTAAACTATTAATGAAATCATTTCCAAAATATTAAAGTTATGTATAATAACTCAAAATACTTTTAAAGAATTAATATTACCCTTAAATGATTTTTAAAACATTTAAAATCATTTTTAAATAATTATCATTAATATTAAAGTATTAATGTTCTATTTATCAAAATATTAAAAGTCATTTTTCATAACTTAAAATATTTTTAATTCATTTATATCCTTTTTAAATGATTTTTAAAGTAATAAAACCATTTTTAAACTATTTATTTAATATAATTATTAAATAAATTTAATATCAATAATAATAACTTAATAATCATTAATATTAAATTATTAATGAAATTATCCTTTAATTATTAAAAGTTATATTTTATAACTTAAAATATTTTTAAACACTTTATTTTCATTTAAAATGATTTTTAATATAATAAAATCATTTTTAATTAATTTATTTAATTCATTTAGTAAATAAATTAATTACCATTAATGTCAATTTATTAATGAAATTTATCATAAAATATTAAAAGTCATTAAAAATAACTTAAAATATTTTCTTATATCATAATATAATTTTTAATGATTTTTCTAATATTAAAATCATTTTTAAATAATTTATTTAATATTATAATTAAATAAATTAAATACTTTTAATATTCCAAAAATATTAAATATTTATGAAATATAATAAAAATAATTAAAAACTAATTTTTGGAATTTTTTATAATTTTTAATAATTTATTTTGTATTTTTAATAATTTAAAACTATTTTTTTTCTATTTTTTATTAATTTCCGGAAAATAGAATATTATCTGTCGCTAAAGACAACCTATAGCGACAGAACCGTCGCTATAGGTGTTCTTCATGTTCTTGGCCAAACCCAGAAATGCATAGTCAGTTTCCGAGTTGCTTACTTTGACCAAGATTAAAACCGAGTGTGATGTGTTTCTGAACATGTTGTTGATAAGATAATGTAGTACAAGTACAAGACTACACGATCCAACAAACAACATCATTAAACCATGCATAACTAACGAGATCTATATCCTTGAACAAGCTGTCAGAGCTGTTCTTCATTTTCTGGGCTACCCAGAAATGAAGAACAGTTCGCGTAGCCATATTTGGGCTTCCACAACTTGAAATATGTGTAATATTTTTGTGTTTTAAAACCGGTAGTGTGTAGCTAACATGTAGGAGAGCAGATCTATCACATAATATCAACAAAATCATAACAAAATCATCATATCCAGACCGGTCAAACCTCGTCAGAAACTGTGTTCATAGGTTTTCTGGGTTACCCAGAAAACCGAATCCGTGAACAAAGTACCTACTTTGACCGGCCACTATGTTAAATCCATTTGATGTTTAAGGGATTTAAAAGCATGGATCTATAGTACATCTAGCAGGCTACAAGATGTACTAAATATCAACATCAGAACATCAATAACATTACAGATACAAGCTTGTCAAAATGTTGTCAGGTACTGCAAACTAGTTTCTGGGTTACCCAGAAATGGCCCAGTCAATGCCGGTCAACGTGGTTTGACCACTAATAACTTTCTACTGGCTTACGATCTGACTTTGATTCCAGTTTCAGATCAAAGATCTTATAGCATACTACCAGATCAAAGCTTAAAAACACAAAAACACATAACATGACGAGATCTATAGGACCTGACATTCACTGTCAGAAACAACAAAAATAAATTTCCAGATTTGGGAAATCTTCAAATCCGAGCCTCTAGATGTTATGGATCTAACATCTAGCAACCCAGATCATCATTAGACATCTTATATGACACATTTAACACAAAAAAAAAACAACATCAAAGATCAGATCATGGACAGAAATTAAAGCTAGGGTTTTATACCTTCTTGATCGATTTCTGATTTTGTGTTGCTGATTTGTTTATGGTGGACGTGGGGCTGTGTTTTGGGACTAAAATGCTAAGAAATTTCGTGGGTTTTAGTGAGAGGGACTCAAGGATGTGAGTTTGTGCAAAATAAGTGGCCAAATGAGATTTTTCTCTCTCCAATTCTATATATAGATGTTATAATGCACATGGCTGCTGAGATTTCTTGTTTTGCTAGAGATTTTAAGTCTCTAAAAAGTCAAGGTTAGCTCACCAACTCCAACAACTCATACACTTGCCAAAATCCAATAATTCAAGAGGATAAAATGGTCTTTTGCTTGGAAATTTAAGGGCAATCTTGTAATCATGCAAACCCTTAGGATTTAGGGTTTGGGTTAGGGTTTAGGGTTTGGACCATTTTAGCAAAAATTTAGGATTTCTATTTTAGAGTTTACTCAAAAATAAAATGAAATAAAAATTAAATAAATTTAAGTTTCTAAAATTTTGAAATTAGGGTTTCCTAATTATGATTAATTTTATAATTACCTTATACAGGAACATTAGGGTTTAAATCATATAATTATCATTAACTTTGCCAGTAAAGCAATTAGGGTTCACAAATTGGTAATTAAGTTTTATAATTTCTAATTAGGGTTAGTAATTATAGAAATTAGGGTTTCTAAAACTTTAATTAGGGTTTACCTAATTAGTCACTTAGTACACAACATAAAACATATAACATAGTTATATAACAGTCTTAAACTCACAATTGATTTTCAATTTAGAGTTTTCCTAAGTAAAAATTAGGGTTTAACCAATTAATACTAGGGTTTTGAAATTAAACACCATACTTGACCAATTATCATCAATACGTACATGCAGTACATATTCATAGCACTGAAAAATCAAAATATAATTAATATTATATTATTATTCTCATACCTTGGCAATAATCCAAAATTAGGGTTTGGATTCCATATCTGATTTATTCTTCCTATTTAACCTTATTAATTCAGTTAAAATAATTAACTTAATAATCTGTACTAAAAATTATATAATATAATATAATAATTATTATAATTATTCTAAAAATCACTCCATATATTATTTAAATAATATATGATTATATATTTTCATGGAAAATATTTCTACCATAAATTAATTATTATAATTATATACTTTTTAATAATCAATAATTTTAAAATAAATTCATTTGTAAATAATTATGTAATAAATATATTTTTACTTACCACATAAATACATATACACATAATCTTGTACAAATCCTCATCCTTAATATACAAAAAAAAAATTTATTCGCAAAATTTCTTATTTATTTACATAGAAAATATCGGGTTGTTACATTCACCCTCCCTTATAAAGATTCCGTCCCCGGAATCACCGTTTTAAAACCTATACATACACGGTCACACAATCATTGTAAGTAAATCTCGATCAACTTTGATCGAACTGATCTTTAACTATTCACATGAAGCTTGTCTTTCTGATTACACAGAAAAATTGGTTTCTAACAGAACTCAAATTCCTCCTCAAAATTTCTTTATAAAATTATTTTACTATATATAGGAAGATCATGCATAAGAAAATAAAAAGGCATACGAATAATACCTGGAGTTCCAGTGCCAGCTGCTGCCGTATCCTGAACTGTCATGTTGTAGACCCTTGCCGTAGATTTTGTTGGCTTGCTTGACGAAGTCGGTCCCGTAATTGCTAACGTTCCGCTGCCAGTGCCCATGTTCACACTTCCTGTCTCCACCCTCCTTTTTGGACAATCTTTCACCCTGTGCTCCGTCGATCCGCATATAAAACATCCACTATTCATCCTAGGATTGGGGCAGTTGGGAGAAATATGGCCCTCCTGCCCGCACTTATAGCAAACAAATTTTCCTTGCAAACACTCCCCCGAGTGATTCTTCCCACATATCTTACATGGTATTATCTGTTTCTTAACACCTTCCTGTTTCACTTGTACACTTGCAAAACTGCTCACCTTCCTCTTACTATCTCCACTCCTGCTCCCACTATTAATTTCAACCTTCCTAGCCCCTTCTATCTTACCCTTATTCTTCCTCTCCTTATTGTAAAGGCTCATGGCCTCACTTCCCTCCTCAGCTATGATCGCTTTCTCCATGAGTGCTGCAAATGTAGGAATTTGCAACACCGCCACTTTGTTATAGAGCCAGGGTTTCAATCCCAGCTCAAACCTTCTAGCTTTCCTAGCCTCCGTATCAACTTGATGCGGAGCAAACCTAGCTAACTCATTGAATTTGGCGGCGTATTCAGACACCGTCATATTCTCCTGCTTCAACTCTAAAAATTTAACCTCCATCCTCGCCTGCATACTTGGTGAAAAATAATTTTCGAAAAACAAAGTTTTAAATCTATCCCATGTGACTACACCTTCTCCTGCTCTAGCCTGATTCGCTTCCCACCAAAAATTTGCTTCCCCCTTCATCATATAGGTGGCAAAAGCAGTTTTCTGCCCCTCATCTACCCTAGCTACCATAAACGCTTTTTCAATTTCCTTAACCCAAGTTTGAGCTTCTACAGGGTCAGTTGTACCTTTAAATTCTGGTGGTCCTACAGCCTTAAAGTCTTTGAAGTTCGCTAAGCGGTTGCCCAGCTGGTTTCCAGCGACCGGTATTCCCTGTTGCATAGCCTGAGCTATCATGTTCGCAAATTGCTGCATTGGGTCTGGTTGTTGTTGTCCTTCTACGTTGTTGACAGATTCCTCTGCCCTTTGATTGCGAGTTCGACGTCTTGGCGGCATTATCTGATTGAAAAAAAAATTATAATTTAACTTACGTTCTGAACCTTATGACATAAGTTTAATATTTTAAACTTATTTCATCATTTCTCAAACATAGATTCATATTCATTTAATGAATATTTTACATAGCACAAAATGCTTTGAACTTCAGCTATCCCTTTATGACCTCAAAAGTCGGGATTTACAGTCTTGACTTAATACAAAAGTTGGAAACATTACATTACACAAACATACTTATCATATGTATTATATTAAACACTCCTACACAACATAACCTATACTACCTATTTATTACACCTTTTCCTTGGACATTCTCTCGCCTGATGACCTTCTATACCACAGACATAACATGCTCCTTTTTTGTAGTCAGGACAGTACGGGGTGGTATGTCCTTCATAGCCACAAAGATAACAAATTCCTTTCCATTTCTTCTTATTGGATTTTCCTAAATCATGGTCTTCTATCTTTCTTTTCCCCTTCTTATCCGGAGCTGCACACGATGTGTTGCTTGTAGCTCCCATCTGACCAATTTGGATTTTAAGCTTATCTTGTCCTTCTAATATTTCTATTAACGCTTGACATAACTGACTATTCAACAGCCTTTCTATCTCCCACAGCCTTTCCAGAGAAGAAACCTTGTTCTTCAGATTCTGCACCTCTGTTGATGCTTGATCAGCTCCAACTTTAGTGTCTGAATCGCTATCTGTCAGCTCCACCATCTCCGGATCTAGTACTATATTTTCCACAATAACCACATCTTCTGAGTTATTTTCATTGTGAGCCTCTATGTCAGCTATCGGCTCCGATATTGGCTCCTTCTTTACGATCCGAGGGTAATCGAATCCTTTTTCACCTGACATCTACACACATAAGTTATCCTAATTAGCATATAGTATATACACACAATAAATAAGAGTTTTATACAAGTTATCTTTTATTTAGTTTGACGATGAATTTACTCAATTCATCTCTTTTTAAACTCTATATGAGTTGTTTATATTTTCAACGTTTCCCTCTGTTCTAAGGTTATAGCCTAAGGTCTAGCCCACCTAAGGTTTCTAACCCTATAGCTCTGATACCAACCTGTGACGACCCCAAACTCGGATACTTGAAACCCGAACTCGGTTCTTCACGATACCATTTCTATGAGCGGAATAATACTAATAATAATAACAATAATATAAAAGATCAAATTAATTTACATAATTATCAGAGTCTAGCTCCCAAGTACGTAACCTTTAAACATTCATTACAACCCATGAGAGATAATATGTATATCATAATTGTCTTAATAACATTAAACTATTACATAACATAGTAATTCGTTCATTCAGCAACCTTCCCTTTTCCTTTGTTCTTAGCAGAGTTCTCTGGTCGTTCGCACTTAGCTGAAATCATTTAAATTTAAGCAAGGATGAGCATTTGAGTGCCCAGCAAGCAATAGCAATTATATATATATATATATATATATATATATATATATATATATATATATATATATATATATATATATAAGCTGAAAGGATTTAAATGATTTCTTTGTACTATTCTTCTACAACAAGTCAATAGTTGTGAAGTATTCTGAACCAATAATAATAACATAACAACTCTCTTTCAAATTTTTGAAACTACATAATGACTATAACTGGGGTTATGGTGACATGCCATGAACATTGTTTTCATTTTCGAAAAGGTTAAACAGAAATTCATCTGTAAACCGTCATAACTTACGGGCACGGGGGTGATCAGCCCGTTATGCCCTGCATTGATCAATACTACATTGCTAGAACGATATTATCGTTCATCCTTTGTCCGCCGGAGCGCATAAAAATTTTCCCGTGTAGGGATGTTCATACCTGTCTGGGTTCTAAATCAAAAGTTTTATCTTGTTCAACAATAATCTATAATTCAACATATATGTATACGGGTAATTGACAAAGATATATCAACATGTGATTAAATACAATGATTATCCAAGTGGGGACACTTGTTTAACCATTTCTAGAAATTAACGAACAGAATATATATATCCGAATTATCATATACTAACATGTTGATATTCAATGAGCTTATATAATATAAAGTTCATAATCTGTACAATAATAATATAGTTTAGAAACATTCTTACTCACATCCATTGCATAAAGAAAATGCAAAGGTTAGATACTTGCCTGAAGCGCTGCTTACAACTTGTAATAAAGATCTATCGCTTATCTCACGACCTATCATTAATAAGATAGTTCGTTTGATTAGAACAACATACTATAACACATAACACTGCTTATTGCAGTCAACACATAACCTAATCACATTAGCACCTATGTTTAATAACCATTGAATCACAAATAATCACTTATACAATCAAAATATCTAAGTCCAGATCAATTTCTGAAACATGTCGGTCTACCGACAACTTTATTGGATAATTATCGAGTCTAAGACTCTATTTTATAACTTAACATCAGTACGTATCAGTCATTTTATTTTTAAATGACTCAATATAATTTTAAAACATTTATTATAATTTATCATAAATTTTCAAACATCGGAATCATATTTAAATGTTTTAAATACCAATCAATTCTATTATCATTAATATTTAATTAGTATTAAACTATTAATGAAATCATTTCCAAAATATTAAAGTTATGTATAATAACTCAAAATACTTTTAAAGAATTAATATTACCCTTAAATGATTTTTAAAACATTTAAAATTATTTTTAAATAATTATCATTAATATTAAAGTATTAATGTTCTATTTATCAAAATATTAAAAGTCATTTTTCATAACTTAAAATATTTTTAATTCATTTATATCCTTTTTAAATGATTTTTAAAGTAATAAAACCATTTTTAAACTATTTATTTAATATAATTATTAAATAAATTTAATATCAATAATAATAACTTAATAATCATTAATATTAAATTATTAATGAAATTATCCTTTAATTATTAAAAGTTATATTTTATAACTTAAAATATTTTTAAACACTTTATTTTCATTTAAAATGATTTTTAATATAATAAAATCATTTTTAATTAATTTATTTAATTCATTTAGTAAATAAATTAATTACCATTAATATCAATTTATTAATGAAATTTATCATAAAATATTAAAAGTCATTAAAAATAACTTAAAATATTTTCTTATATCATAATATAATTTTTAATGATTTTTCTAATATTAAAATCATTTTTAAATAATTTATTTAATATTATAATTAAATAAATTAAATACTTTTAATATTCCAAAAATATTAAATATTTATGAAATATAATAAAAATAATTAAAAACTAATTTTCGGAATTTTTTATAATTTTTAATAATTTATTTTGTATTTTTAATAATTTAAAACTATTTTTTTTCTATTTTTTATTAATTTCCGGAAAATAGAATATTATCTGTCGCTAAAGACAACCTATAGCGACAGAACCGTCGCTATAGGTGTTCTTCATGTTCTTGGCCAAACCCAGAAATGCATAGTCAGTTTCCGAGTTGCTTACTTTGACCAAGATTAAAACCGAGTGTGATATGTTTCTGAACATGTTGTTGATAAGATAATGTAGTACAAGTACAAGACTACACGATCCAACAAACAACATCATTAAACCATGCATAACTAACGAGATCTATATCCTTGAACAAGCTGTCAGAGCTGTTCTTCATTTTCTGGGCTACCCAGAAATGAAGAACAGTTCGCGTAGCCATATTTGGGCTTCCACAACTTGAAATATGTGTAATATTTTTGTGTTTTAAAACCGGTAGTGTGTAGCTAACATGTAGGAGAGCAGATCTATCACATAATATCAACAAAATCATAACAAAATCATCAGATCCAGACCGGTCAAACCTCGTCAGAAACTGTGTTCATAGGTTTTCTGGGTTACCCAGAAAACCGAATCCGTGAACAAAGTACCTACTTTGACCGGCCACTATGTTAAATCCATTTGATGTTTAAGGGATTTAAAAGCATGGATCTATAGTACATCTAGCAGGCTACAAGATGTACTAAATATCAACATCAGAACATCAATAACATTACAGATACAAGCTTGTCAAAATGTTGTCAGGTACTGCAAACTAGTTTCTGGGTTACCCAGAAATGGCCCAGTCAATGCCGGTCAACGTGGTTTGACCACTAATAACTTTCTACTGGCTTACGATCTGACTTTGATTCCAGTTTCAGATCAAAGATCTTATAGCATACTACCAGATCAAAGCTTAAAAACACAAAAACACATAACATGACGAGATCTATAGGACCTGACATTCACTGTCAGAAACAACAAAAATAAATTTCCAGATTTGGGAAATCTTCAAATCCGAGCCTCTAGATGTTATGGATCTAACATCTAGCAACCCATATCATCATTAGACATCTTATATGACACATTTAACACAAAAAAAAAACAACATCAAAGATCAGATCATGGACAGAAATTAAAGCTAGGGTTTTATACCTTCTTGATCGATTTCTGATTTTGTGTTGCTGATTTGTTTATGGTGGACGTGGGGCTGTGTTTTGGGACTAAAATGCTAAGAAATTTCGTGGGTTTTAGTGAGAGGGACTCAAGGATGTGAGTTTGTGCAAAATAAGTGGCCAAATGAGATTTTTCTCTCTCCAATTCTATATATAGATGTTATAATGCACATGGCTGCTGAGATTTCTTGTTTTGCTAGAGATTTTAAGTCTCTAAAAAGTCAAGGTTAGCTCACCAACTCCAACAACTCATACACTTGCCAAAATCCAATAATTCAAGAGGATAAAATGGTCTTTTGCTTGGAAATTTAAGGGCAATCTTGTAATCATGCAAACCCTTAGGATTTAGGGTTTGGGTTAGGGTTTAGGGTTTGGACCATTTTAGCAAAAATCTAGGATTTCTATTTTAGAGTTTACTCAAAAATAAAATGAAATAAAAATTAAATAAATTTTAGTTTCTAAAATTTTGAAATTAGGGTTTCCTAATTAATTCCTAGGGTTTTGAAATTAAACACCATACTTGACCAATTATCATCAATACGTACATGCAGTACATATTCATAGCACTGAAAAATCAAAATATAATTAATATTATATTATTATTCTCATACCTTGACAATAATCCAAAATTAGGGTTTGGATTCCATATCTGATTTATTCTTCCTATTTAACCTTATTAATTCAGTTAAAATAATTAACTTAATAATCTGTACTAAAAATTATATAATATAATATAATAATTATTATAATTATTCTAAAAATCACTCCATATATTATTTAAATAATATATGATTATATATTTTCATGGAAAATATTTCTACCATAAATTAATTATTATAATTATATACTTTTTAATAATCAATAATTTTAAAATAAATTCATTTGTAAATAATTATGTAATAAATATATTTTTACTTACCACATAAATACATATACACATAATCTTGTACAAATCCTCATCCTTAATATACAAAAAAAAAATTTATTCGCAAAATTTCTTATTTATTTACATAGAAAATATCGGGTTGTTACAAGTATAGTCCCAAAAGATGTACTTTGGAACACAGATATTTGGGTATAGAGCTAGGGTTTCATGCCCTGCTCGAACCTTCTAGCCTTTCTCATCTCCGTGTCCACTTGGTGTGGAGCAAACCTCGCTAGTTCATTGAACTTGGCAGCGTATTGGAGAACTGTCATCTCCCTTTGGTTCAATTCTAGAAACTGCATTTTCCATCCTCCCCTGCATACTCGTGGAAAAGTAGTTCTCGTAGAAGATCTCCTTGAAACTTACCCACGTTAGGTTCTCTATACTAGCCCTAGCCTGGTTCGCCTCCCACCAAAAGTTGGCCTCACCCTTCATCATATAGGTTGCAAAAGCAACCTTTTGGCCCTCATCGACATTTGCAATGACAAATGCCTTCTCGATTTCTTTCACCCATGTTTGGGCTTCTATGGGGTCCGTAGTTCCTTTGAACTCCAGCAGACCAACACTCTTAAAATCCTTAAAAGCAGTAGCCCGTACTACCCCCAGATTTACAGGAATATTCGCCCCATTCCTATTAAATGCAGCTGTAAACAAGTTAATGAACACCTGCATCGGGTTAACTGGACCTCCCTCCGGTTAATTTGCATTAGCATCTTGGTTTCGTTATCTCATTCTTGGCAGCATTTTACTGTTAAGATAAACAACACATTTCGTTATTATTCGCTTCACGTTGGTTAGTTATTATTCGTGATTAAAAAATAACTTCAACTCATTACGCAATATGTTCCATAAAAGGCTTATATTGATTCATTCCTTGTAGTATAATACTACATCATTCGCATTACACAACCTAAGCTGATTACATTACTATCCCGTAATTGCTTCTCAAAAATTGAGATTTACAAAAGACTACCCTTTGATATACAAAAGAGGGTTTTACGTCACTACTAGATACATCATATTTACATATCTAACTCTACTCTAGCTAATATTGGGTTACATCTGCCTTAAGGCATTATCAAAATCTGCTTTGGCAAGACCGGCAATAATATCTCGATTGATAGTATGCCGAGTCTGCCCTTCTTCTATCGGATACCCAGCTACTTGATGCTAAAAATCCGCATGAGAACTCCTATGTATATAGGACATCCTCCCAATCTTTTGCTTTTTGGTCTTTAGCTCCTACCTGAGCTCAAAGACCTCCTGTTTCAGCTTGTGGACCTTGTCTTTTGCCAAAACTCGTTCATCATGCTCCTCCTCCCACATAGTCTCCATATCTGTCTTATCCCCTAGGACAACATGGAGCTCTTCTTTCAGCTCCTTAACTTCTTTACAATACTAGATATTTCTATCCAATATTGGCATAAACAGTGGCATCATCGACTCCCCCGGAGCCATCTCTGCTGCAATCACTACTGGGTTAAAGGACACTGCCTCTACCTCTTCTTCTGACATGCCATCAAACACAGACATAAGGTCTAGGTTCTCCGAGTCTCCAGACTCAATAACTACTACTTTAGGCTCTACTGCTATCGGGTTCGGAATAATCTCTATTTGATTCAACGATTCTTCACTGACTACATGTATATCCCTATACATTTCATTTTCTCCTGACATCTACAACAAAACAAATTAGTTTGATTAGTACACGTCAGTAGAATAATAAAAACACATAACATATATAATGCATTTTTATAGGTTAATTTCCATCTTTTATTTCTTTAACTTTTCTTAAGGTTATGACTTAAGGTTCTCATTCCCCCCTTAAGTTTTATAACCTACTGCTTTGATACCAACCTGTGACGCCCCCAAATTTGGGTATCTTCCAGCCCGACATATGGTGCTACACGCTACAGTCCACACATACATTCAATTGAAATGTCTCAAAAGAACGAATATGTCTTATATATATTCCAAAATAATATTCCCTTCCCAGGTTCTTTATAACCAATACATAAGTTATTTGTCATAATATCAAATACATTACAACATTAAACCTATACTATTACATAGACAATTCATCAGTCTACCTTAGCCTTTCCTTTATCTTTACCGGATCCTTTAGTCCGTTCGGTCTTAGCTGCATTCATATGGTTCAAGCAAGACTGAGCATAACTAGCTCAGCAAGTATGACAATTCCATTTAAACAATATGCTTGAAACATAGGAATCATATATCTTCAATAACTGAACAATAGTTATAAAGTACTATCGATAATTCAAAATAGCACTTCACTTTTCTTTAAAACGTTTCATAATGAATAATATTCAGTAAAACATTAATTTCGGTCCAAGACCATGAGCATTTCATACTTTCATTGAAAAGGACAACCCGACACCAAGTTCGTAAGTCCGACATTACTTACGAGCACATCTAGGTGATCAGCCTATAGTACTCTATGTTGATCAACACTACATTCTTTAAACGTATGCACGTTTAAGTTTTGGCAACCTCACGTGCTTGTCGTTTGATGACAAAACATTTGTTTAGCATACTCAGTCTTTATTTGAAAACCACACCAAAATCGTTTGGTAAAACATTGACAACCGTTCAATAGATTATAAGAAATCCAAAACATCTTAAGTCTAGCCGAAAGAATTGGCTTTGACTTCATCATACATTAATTCATGCGTAAGAATACATGAATCACAAAGCTTGTCCAGATTGAACATAGAAAAAGGTTAGAACACTTGCCTTCAGCGTCTGCTACAGTATAATTACTATTTCCCTTTAAGTCTTTAGAGTCTCTACAATACATAACCACATACCACATTAGGTCATAATCAGATATGTATGGCACCTAACGTATCTTACCCTTCTTCTCAATCTAATCATGTATTAGATTTGTTATTATTGGTTCCGGCTTATCACATTACATTGTTCTTACTTTCAATTAATCTTTCGTCGACCTTCAGTTGTAATACTTAAGGTCTTTAACATCATTTAAGAATGTTAGTTCAAGGCCTCTAAGGTTGTACTTCACTACTAACTATCTGTCTTTCTTTTTATCTTCATAATCTTTCTTTACTATGCAAACCCTAAGGCGGGTACTGCGGCGCCAACTTTCTTTCCTTAAGCCACGCTGCGGCGCGAGTTAGCAGTGGCCAGAGTCCGGCCTTGGCACTGTGGCGCCACACATTGTTCATTTGACCGCGCCGCGGCGTGACTCTGCAGTAGGTCTGGGCATGGCACCGGCACTGCAGCGCCACCTTTTGGCCTTGGGCTGGCGCCGCAGCGCCAGCTCTGTGCACCAGATTCTTGAAAGTTTTGTTTTACACAACGAACTTCCCAGACTCCAAATTTGATCATTTTAAGTCCGAATTGGCTCGTTCAAAAGCCATTAGCTCAGAAATCACATACTTTACGTGTTTGTGCAAGAATTTTACATTTTTGACTTCGTTAACTTAGAATTCACCTTTTAGTTCATTTTAACGAAAACGATAATCGTTCGTGAACATTCAACGCTCGTTTCTTCGTTCTAAGTCAGAATTTGGTCATTTTCGAGTTCCCATCGAAAACCAACATTTTCGAGCTCAATGTCAAAATTTGACTTCCATTCTGAGAATTTCACGAATTCGACGATTATCGTCTAATCGTGTGAATTTCGGCATAACTTCGTTACTTATGATTTGTTCATCATTTCAAATAGATTCTTTCCATTATACTAACATCTTAACATGCATATCTTATTAACTTATTTACATGATAAGTTCTTACTTTGTTCTTCATGAGTTTATAAATTATAAACCTATGATTTCACTTCACACGATTTATCATGGTGTTAGTCTTCTAACAACCATCCTTGCTTCTTCGTATCATACAAACTTCATTAATGTAAACATATGATATGTTCTTACATGTTATTCATAAGTTCATAGCTTCACTAAGTATGAATCACTTGTTCATGGATTATTAAGACTTAAGTCCTTTTGATTAACCATTCTTATCATTTCATAGCATACATGTCTACCACTACTCACTTCTCTAACAATTGAAGAGAGGGAGAATCGTTGTTAAAGATTATTACCTTTGATGATCAAGCTTTGCTCTTCTTCTTTTCTACTATGAAAATTAACTTTTCTAGTTTTCTAGCTTTTTCTCTCTAACCAATAAGTTATAAGTTGTTGGATGAAAGTTAACAATTAACAAATGAACATTCTAGCTCTCTATTTATAGGAAAACCAAGGTTAGGGCATAATGGTCAATAAACCAATCCCACCTCTTTACTCAAACCTCTTTACTATTCATAACTTAATCACCAAATTTTCGCCATCACAACTCTTACTTGGCCAACAAGATCACCCATGTGATCATGGGACCCACATGGGTTGCCCCATGGGTCATGCTTACCCATTTGATCCTTACTTTGGGCTTTAGGTTCAAATAACCTTTCTTGTACATTGGGTTTGCATTAAACAAACACTTGGGCTTGCACATTAATCCCTATTGGACTTTACACTCCTAATACAATCCTACAAGTCCATTTCCTTTGGCTTAAAGCCTTTAGAACGTATACTCTACGTATTAATCTCGTATTCTAAATCGTATACTCAATCATCATATGCGTCATACCATCATTCATACATACTCGTATAATACTTCGTATCATACTCGTATTCATACGATCATCGCTTTAACTAGTTAACGCTTTATTTTCCCTAACGTCCTCGAATTAAGTCCGCAGGCGAGAAATTGCGTTTTCCATACTCAAATTATTATTACATAATCCATCTTCCCTTAATATTCTATTGTTACGTATTTTTCGGAAGTTCAAAAATAATTCTCGAGCAGAAATCAGTGAATAGTATTTTTGGAAAAATTTCTCAGAAAAGTTTTATCTTCGTCTTGAAAATTCAAACAATTTAATTCATTCACGTAGTCAAAATACTACGACATTCCGACATTGTTAGGTTATAAAACAACCTTCATCTTATTAACACATAATAATAACATATAAAATAATTTTATTCATTATTTAATTAAATAAAATTATTTTACAATAAATCTGAATTTCTTGGTCGTTACACACTCTGTGAACATTTAAAATTTGTGAACATAACCAAGAAAATGATGATACCATCAAAGAAAAAGAGTGTTTTATTAAAGTGGTTAATCTTACACACACTCATCATCATGCATCTTAAAATATCATATCTAATTTGGATACATGCTTGAATATGATTGTTGGTGATCAATGTGATGAAAATTCAAATATATGAGGAATAGAGATGTTGAAAACTAACCTGGCAAGACCCATTTAACCACGGGTAACAAAAATAGAATTTTTTCTAACCTGCAGGTACTTGGTCTATCTGACCATACTAAGGAATGCTGAAACAGATGACTTTAGTCAAGAAGATTCAACCAGCTGGAGGCTAAAGACATTTCAGAAATGTTCAAGACAAAATCATTCTTTGTCAAAGCCTGTTCTTGAAGACTTGATGAGCTAACATGAATGAAGCTCACATGGTTGCTGATCTCCTTATGGAAGCAGACCATTCACGTTAAGATGAGAGGGGTCTTATATGCTTAATCATGCAAAGCATGTCATCTAAGAAGAATCCTCGGGGAAGTTCACATCAGAGGATCATCGAGCATTAATCATGAAGAACTCATTATAGAAGCTGAACTCCACGAGTGCAATCTGCTAAAGAAGACTACGTTCGTAGTTCTGTCAAACAATCGTAGAGTGATCAGTCTTGAAGATATCTATTTCTATGATCTAAGGAGGTTCAAATGATAGTGATGATTCCAGTCAAAAGGAGATATGCAAGGCTGCCTTCTGATGCACATGAAGAAGAAGAACTCACACCTCTCTGAGAAGATTGTATCAACTATGGGGGAGCAGTGGTCTGTTAAAGAACGGCAGCACTATCAGAAGTGCACTATGAAGCAATATACCAGTTACAAAGTCCTAAAACTTTGTGGCTGATGAACCAAATGAAGATCCATAGTCAGTAGGAACGTCTCAAAACGTGCCACTGATAACCTTGTTAACCACCCAACTCAAAATCATGGAGTGCCTAGGATCAAACATCTGATCGTAGTGTAAGAGCAGAAGGACACCATGATTACAACCAACGCAAATGTCTAAAGTCGGTAGATGAACTCCCCAGCAGAAAAGATCAAATGAGATATCAGTACTAATCATGTCTAAATTTCTTCATTTGGTAAGCGTCTCAGGGACAAACCTGACCCTTAGTTCATTCTAAGAGGTTGGCCCTTCCTGAGCTACCTTAACCTAGAAGGAATGCTAAGTCAAAGTTCATCACAAGAACTAGGACAGACAATAATCGTAGAGTATGTTCAGCAGTAAACTCAACGATCGTAGAGCAGCCACGATGATCGTAGCCTTCCCAAAGGATACACTAGCTCATGGGGAGCTCTGTAGAACTCGACACATACCAAACTATTCAAATCGTGTGGAGGGAAGTTACGAATACAGTTGGAAAAGACGTCTTCCAAATTCACTTCAAAATTTCAATGCCCGAATTCTCTTGGGGTGCATCAGTGGTTAAGCCATGCAAATTCAAGATAAGGATTAGAGTCAAAACGCTCACTGAAACATCTCTCAGAAGACGATCGTTGAGTTGCCAAAGAAAACCGTAGAGTACATAGTTATCTCATCAAGCTACTCTACATACTGAAAAAGTCAATGGTCAGACTATATCAGTAATGCTCATTTTCTTAAAAGAAAATTAAAACTAAAAAACTATTTAGCTTATGGGGAGTTACAGCTTCTTACTGGGTATCGTGCAACCAATAGCCTTTTGACACATCACAGCTTATGCAGAGTCAGAAGGAACTGTCATAAAGACAAATTCAAAATCTCCACACAGTTATCAAAAGCTATCGATCTTCTCTCCCTCCTTTTTTCAAACCCTAAAATCCTCTTCAAAGCCTGAATCCAGTAAACCTTGAGTTTCGCCCAAATTGCATTCAACTAACCCTCATAAGAGTTCTGAAACTAAATACCCATATATTTTGAACCCTCAAAATAGAAGATTGGCGTGTCATAACCAGAATCCAACTTGGCTTCAAGAAGTTCGAAAGATCAGAGAAGAAGTTCAAGGATATACTTGAGCTTGTAAAGAATGCTGGGTCTTCTGAGTGCTTGGAAGATAACACTCTAGTCTATACCGAGCTAGTGAAGCAATTCTACTCCAATGCTAAGGTAGATTCTAGGTTTCTATCCACAAAAGTCAAAGGAGTAAGCCTGAAGATGAAAGCATCAGACATCAACCAATGTCTAGGGTTTCCTAACCAAGGTCTGATAAACCTCGAGGACGTCGACATCAAAAAAGGCAAAAAGGTAATGTGCTACAAGAGGAATGTAAATATTAAAAATATGAAGAAGAAGGAGTTTCCTGAAGAGTTTGAATTTCTGGCTGAGATTACGGGAAAATGCATCTTATGCAAAGACACTGCACATGATACTGTTAGTGATTTGCAATTGAGAGTCATGACTACAATCGTCATGAAGCAGCAGATGAACTTCGGAGCCCTTCTAATTGACTGGTTAACCAAATGGCTGGCAAAAGCTGAGACAAAGAAGTCTATAGAAACTGAGAAACAAGATAAAGGATGATGAGGGAGAACCACTGAATGTCCATAAAGTGATGTCCCCATAGTTGTTCGAAAACTGGAAGAAAAATCCCAAGGAAAATAAGAGGCTAATGACATCTGGCAGCAGCATCGAGGTCGTTATAAAGAAGAGGAAGGCAAAAGAAATGGAAAGCAAGATGTCTCAATCTGATGACTCTGTAACTATAGCAGTCACTCCAATAAAGAAGAAAACTAAGATTGTGAAGAATACAGAGACTCCACCAAGCAGTTCCTCTACTGACAAGAAGAGGCATGAAACAGAAATAGAAAATGCATCAACTGCAGTAACCCCAAAAAGAAGGAGTAACAGATTTCTCCAAGGTCCATCCAAGAAGAAAGCAAATGTGATGAAAAAGTCAGTCCTAGTTTCCCAAAGAAGCCTATCTACTCAAGAAGAAAGAGAAAACGTAGAGTCATAAAATGAGAAGGGAACTGAGAGCTTCAAGGATGAATCCTCAAGGAGCAAGTTCAGTAATGAAGAAGAAGTTGAATCCAAGAAGGAGAAAGCTGAATCTGATGATGAAGAAGAATGTACAAGTCCTATGGCTAACACTCAGAGTAACAACTCTGCTGATGAAGAAAGTTTGAAAGCTGAAACAACTGCATCTCCTATTGCTAAAGTCCCAACAAGTTCATCTGATGGTTCAAAAGGTGTTAAGTCTAAAGAAGAAGGACCTGCTCCTACTGTTGCTGAACATCAAGGAAGCTTATTTGATGATATAGAGGCTTCAGATTCTTAAGAAGGAGAAGAGTCTGAAACTCCTATAGTTGAACCTCAAGGGAGAAGAAAGAGCAACAGATTGCTTGCCAGATCTGTTCTAAAGAAGAAAGGAGAATCTTCTGCTGCTATCATTGAATTGAGTTATGATAAGTCTGAATCCAAGGAAGAAGATGCTGAAGAAGGTACTAGTGATGAAAATCAGCATGAAGGATTCACTGATGAATCAGATGAAATAATTGAGCATGATTCAAGTTCAGAAGGTGAAGAGATGGAAAAAGGTTCTAGTTCTACAAATGAGGAATCATCAGACTATCCTGTCCTCTCTCCAGCAAGAGTTCGCAGAAGAATAGTGGTGGAAGTCTTTGATGAACCACCAGAAAGATGGATAAGATATGGAAACAAACAACTCAAAGTTGTAAGGATGACTATAGACGATATATTTAACAACAGGAAAAACATGGAGTTAGATTGCACAACAATACTGTACAATCTTGATGATCTTTTGATGAGATGGTTCTTCCTATGGATGCCCTGGTTAAAAGCATCTACTGATAAAGATGGGAGTTACTTCAGCTGGTGTTACTCATAGTTTTCAAACTTAGAGCTGGTATCTCAAAACTTTCCAAGAGTTAAGAAGTTTACAACTAAGCTGATCAAAGACCAATCTCATTTGAAGATCTATCGACATGCTGGTAACCATTATATTCCTTATGATAGTAGAGTTGGTTCTTATGGCAGAAGGATTATGCCCAAGTGTATGATCGTAGAGTCACTTCACTCTACCATTAAAGATGATCAAGTTCAGTTTGAGAAGCTTCCCTCTATCTAAGCACAATTGTATGATATTCCTTCATCCTCCAACAGTGATTGGCACTCAATGATTTATCAGATTCTCAATGCTTTTGAATAACTATTCAAGAATGAAAATCGTGGTGTCCAATCTTGTGTTCAACAAGAGTATGCCCAACCAAATGACCAAACCCCTACGGAGCAGGAGTTACTGAAGAATTCTGATGAGTTGGTTGAGAAGATATCTATCATCACTAAAGAGGCAAAGATGTTGTCAAAAGAAAGAGATAGTGTGTTTCAAGACAAACTCCAAGCCACTATATCTGATATATCTCTCAAAATCAAAGAGAGAGATCAAATCTATCTTAAGGCTATGAATGATCAGAAGGAATACCTTATACTAGCATAGAAGGCTAATGAAGAGAAAATTATATCTCTCTTTGACAAGATTGACAATCTGAATCAGTCTCTTTCCCTACAACTTGAGCTAAGCCAACAAGAACTCAAGATTGAGATTGGTAACTCATCTTACTTGATGGAGCAACTTATGTCAAATGTGGAGCAGCTTTCGCAAGTGAATAATGACAAAGGGAGAAAAAGAGACATAGAAAGAGGCACTCGAGGAGGAGTATGGTGAAAAGAATGAAGGAGGAAAAGAAGGCAAAGAAGAAGACAGCAGCAGAAGAAACAGAATCATCATCTAAGGGGGAGCCAAAGGATGATGATCCCAAGAACATAAAATCTGAGGGGAGCCAGATAAAGAAGCAAAGCATGCATCTCAGGGGGAGCAGGAGCAAGAAGATCAAGCAGATAAGTAGCAACAACAGAAGATATCTTGGAGACACACATGGAGCCAAAAAGGTACATCTCTATCTAGTTAGGTATGTTTTGGATCCAAGATGTAAAGTGTCATAGTTTATGTAATTTCATATTATCCTTTATGTAGCTAAGTATTATCATCAATGATATTCATGCTTATTTGTTTTAGAAATACAGCTGCTCAGTGTATATAAGATTCATTCATCTCATGCATGTGCACTAATTATTTTTGTCATAATCAAATAGGGGGAGATTGTTAGGAATAAGTATGTCAATGATATTCCTATTTATATATGATTTGATTATGATATAAATGAATGAATATGCAAGTATGCTTGCATTAAGAAAAGTTATAAAGTCTTTTGATAGATAATAGGAATATATGTACAAGGACTTAGAATGAATTGATCAAATATGTTAGGTTAATCCTATATAAGCAAAATAGCTTTGTAAAGTCCTTAAAAAGAAATGATGTACAAAGACTATAAATATAGAAAGATCAAGCTTATTAGGTTGATATTATAATGTAATAGATAGGCATGTCTGATCTTCGAACATTACACCAGAAATCGTAGTCTGCTAGGAGAGTTGAGGAAAACTCGACGACTATGAAGGCAGAATCATAGTCTGCAAGATAGTAGATTTCAGAGTTCGTAGACTGCCAGGAGAGACGAGGAAGGATCATAGTGTGTCGAGAAGAACTTCGTCAGAGCCGTTGTCTGTTGAGGAAGTCATATTTAGAGTCGTAGAGACAACCCGTCTAAGAGTCGAACGAGCATCTGCCAAAGCCAAGTCAAGAATCGTAGGCTACACTCGGAGTCATAGAGTCTACTGATCATATCAGAGGCAGAGATCATAGTCGACCCAGATCAGACGAAGATAGCAAGCTTAAAGATAGAAATCGTAGTGTGTCAAGATCTGATCTCGAAGTCGTAGTGTCTGCAAAACCAAAGCTAAATCGTAGTGTACAGAACTAAGACTTTAACAGAGGTGCTCACAACGCCAAGGGAGAGTCGTAGAGTCAAAATAATTCTTAATAAAGGAGCACTCCCAGAATATCAAAAATATGAAGCATCTGGTCTGAGTTACAAAGATATATTCCACTTGAAGGAAACCAGAGAGCACTCAACGAATGGCATGCAAGCTAACAGAAGATCTAAGTACCAACCCAATCAACATCCAGATTGAGTTGTGAAGGCATTCAAGATGAAGTCTTTCATAAGTTGATCAGAAGAAGACTTCAGTAAAAGTGACTGACAAAGGAAAGTCAGCAAATGCAGTAGCTGTCAAGAGAATAGAAGACAACAATCTTGTGGTCAACCAGTATCGTAGTGTTTGCCAAACAAAGTAAGAACTGATGAAGTTTACACAGAGACACTGGCCAACCCATATAGAACAGACAAAGAAGATGAAGCATGGGTCAGACCATTGATGATATGTGAATGGGAGATCACAAGGAGAAAGAGACTGAGTATGCCTAATCTGATAAGTCTTAAAGATGAGGAGGGCCAGAGAAATCATAAAACTTATTAGTACCTAATGTAAGGAAAGGAAAACAGAAGTGATGAAGCACTGCACAAGAGAAGGAAGAGGTGTTCTATATTGAAGATCCAATGAACACTCTTCAGAATCGTAGTGTTGTCTCAGCCATTCAATGAGCAACATTCAACAAGACACACTACGATCAGGTCTAAGAACATCTGCATCAGAATCAGAGAGTTCGGTCATCTAAAGATTGAAGCATTGGCAACGGTTCAATCTGAAGACTGATATTAGAACATTGCTAATTGAGAGCATCGATGCAAAAGGACAACTCCTGATGTCCTAATCGAGGAATCAGAAAGAAGAAATAAAGTTGACTACCTACATGACACACCAAAGTGACATCTCTGACGGGGTAGGTGAAATAGTAGGCTGCAGTGTCAGAAAGGTGGATAAGGGGATGCCATGTAACATCTGCAGTCTGCACTAAATAACTCGAGATCTACGAAGCAATTCAAATAGCTTTCAACGACTATATTCCAACGGGAAGATTGTGAAGGAGTATATATCAGCCAGAGCTTCAAAGATCAAGAGTTGCTGAGAACAAGGATCGTTGAGTTATTGGAATGCTAATTTATTGACTCTACGAGTTCCACCAAAACTGAACAGAACAAGTCTTAGTGGCAGTGAGACTACTAAGGTGGAAGTGAAGCAGATTTGAAGAAAGACTTGAACAGACTAAAGCTTCACTCAACAAGGATGAGAATGTCATTGAAGATGACAGCTAAGATGAGATCCGAGAAGGCCAAGAAGATAGCATTCAGAAAAGTGGCAGAGCACAAAGAAAATCCAGAGAGTCATTCTACAAATCACCATGAAACAAAAGCTAAAATAGAGCAGATGCAGAACCATGTCTGCATACCATTCAAGAAGGGTTTAGGGAATGCCTGTGACACCCCCAAATTTAGACCACACTTGTCTCAAATTTGGTTGCCATGTACTAACTCTAATAATAAATTAACATCTTATGTATAGCGGAATAATAGAATAATTTATATTGGTATAACATAATTATTCTCGTAGGGTTCGAAACTTAAACATTCCTTACACAACTTAACCATAATTAGACATCGTTTAGACATAGCTAATACATAATACAACACAACTTAAATTAAACATAGTTAAATAAGTTTTTCCATAACCAAATCATAGTACATTCCTAGCAACCTAGAAATAACTACTCCAAAGCCTTTTCTTTACCCTTGTCCTTGCCAGAGGGTTCACCACGTTCTGCCTTCACTGAAAGTTTTAGGTAAAGCAAGGATGAGCAACAATTTTGCCCAACAAGTAATACAGTAAAAAGGGTATTCAATATAGTTTTCAATTTATCAAGGGTATATTAATAATGATAGTTCAAGATAGCAAGAAGTATCAATGATTATCAACAACAGTCGCTGTCGACAGAAATATCAATAATATTCAAAGGTTTATCAATTCAATATTTCAAGTAATGAATACTGAGCAATCACTAAGGACTATGAAATTCTTCTAGAATTAACAGTGGTACTACTGATAATTCTACAAAATGAGTACGACAGGTGATCAGCCTAAAATACCCTATGTCATGCATAACATTTAGTCTTTCTCATTTGTGCACGTCGGTTCCCCGACAATATATAATTCCCCTACTAAGAGGGTTGTTCTTCTCAGTTATAAGAATCCGCACCAAGTTAATTTGGTTTGGATAGCTTTCAATCAAATATCAATAGTCTAGCCGAATCAATGGCTTAGACAGTTTCTTTCACAACATATATAAATAATTATCTTTTGAATCAAAGTTTGAAATTTCATTACGAAATATTATTCATTCAAAGATAGACTTGTACGATCAATAATTTCACAAGTTCAAATAATGCTTAATAAAGAGTAAGGTTCGAGTACTTGTCTCAAGCGTAGTTTATCAAAATATTGCTTATCAATACTCTTTTGAATCCTAATATAATATAATATACGTATAGGATATTCATTAGTTACATATGCTCATACATGATATGTAAGTGTAAATGCAAACATAAATGTCTAAGTTAGTTGTATACTCATTACTTTGTACTTATATCACCCCATCAGTTTATAAGGCACTACAAGGTCAACAATACAGTTTCTAATCATTGCTTTATAGTTCGAAAATATCTTTTGGTCTTATCACTTTGCAAGTTCCTAATAACTTCTTTAATCATTCAATTCAATCATTTAGCATGCTTCTTAACATATTAGATTTGCACTGGTCATTTAATACATGTTAGAGTAACAGCACAAGCATGCAAACACCTTCAAACCATTTACAGAAAATTGTTCCTATTGCAGACTAGCGCGACCACGCTTGGTTTGTACTAGGGAGTGGCGCGGCCGCGCTGCTCCTGGTGTAAACCAAGACATGGCTGCTCCTGCAGAAAACAAGTGAACACACAACTTTCACATTACAAATAATCATGAAAAACACACATGTTAGTATGTGGATAACTAAGTTTGACCTTATATCCTAACATTATCATAGGTCATCATCTATTCTTATTTAATCAAAACTTTAAGTGTTCAATTCATAATTTTCTTATGTTTAATCGTTAACACATGCTATGTGGTCCATAGGTTTTTACTACACATGCTTGCATTAGTTAAACCATGTATTTCAAGTTATGACGTTCTACTTCATTCATGCTTGTTCTAAACCCCATTTAACTAGTTTCACAATGCATATTACTCACTAGGAATTCATATTAATCACATTTATATGTATGACACACCTAATCATGATGTCTCATATACACAAGTTAAACCACATAAGCATGCTCACAAACCTTAACTCAAATGTATATAGTTCATCAAGTTTATATTTGAAACTTTAAGTCTCTCTTAGCAAAACTTACTTAAGCATGCAAGATAAGTCCACATTGTCTACATCATGCTTTCATACTCATTTATGCACATACTCGAGTTATTTACATAGGCTAGACAGATCAAAATTTGAAGGCATACTGTTCATCGTGCTTTGTTTTACAAAACTTCGAGTTTTCCTCTAGAAAATACTTTAAAACCAAGCTAGCAAAACTTATTATACACAAAGCAAACTTGTGCCTTATGATAGACTTGTTTACGTATATATCCAGGCTATTTACACATGTTCCCAAGATTAGAAAGTATATTACTTTATGTTTACAATTTCTAGTTTTCTAAGTCTTTGAATTTTCTTTGGATGTTCGTACTAAAACAACTAACATGGCTTACTATATACATAGCAACCTCATTTCATATTTTTGGGTCATCTATATGCATATTCAAACCAAGGTAGCATGTTCATCATAACACTGAATCACTAAAAGCAGTATCTGAGAAAAACACCCCGCGTGGTATTAAGCTATAGAAGTGGCGCGGCCGCGCCACTTCGTTCAGAAACAAAAATAAATGGCTCAGTTTTAGCATAGCCTTAGCATATGTATAGCCCATTCTAAAACCAGATCAACTACAGTACTTCAAAGCATTCATACCAACTCAGTCAACATAATGACATGCTACTCATACAAATTTTATAGGAAAATCATGTAATTACCAAGATTTTGACAAAACATAAACTACGAACACCAAATTAGATTTTATACCTCTTGAAGCTTAAATGGATTCCTCAAATGCACTAAGTATGCTCCCTCAGATAATTTTAACGCAACAGAGAATTGAGAAGGGGAGGGTACTATATATATGGAGAATTGATTGTCCAGTTCATGGCATTGCACCATGGTTTAATTCAAAGGAGAAAGGAAGTAAACAACGGTTATGCAAGAGTTGGACAACTGCCAATTCATAGCCACCATCACCATGGATTTGTAGTAGCTCAAGTTCACGCAATGAAGATATAGGCCACTGTTCATGTACTGTAAGGGTAATTGATTTTGGGACACATGTTTTAATTCCCAGCAAAGTGATTAAAATGCTTAGTTTGTTTCTTTTAACTCCCATAAATGTATCTTTAATGTGTTAATGCTATTACATAATAAAAAGTTAGGGACTATTTATGTACTCACATCATATAATCCATGTACATTAGTCCAGCCTAATTATTATTTATAACATGTATGGACTCCATTTAATTAACCACTAGTAATTTAATATCTCCTTAAAACTTTATTATTCCAATTAGACTCACTTATTGAAATAATTTATAATTCTTTGATAGAGTACATCTTTTAATGTTTCCACACCTCCTTACTGTCACACAAGCAATTATTTATGCAACTCACAACTCCCTACACTTTACTATATAGTTTTTATATATAATATAGTTACCTCAAGGTGTCACATTACACATTCATTTTAATGTAAGAACTATATAATATCACATGTCTAATACAATTCTAATTATGTAAATTACTTTGCTCATTCGTAATTTATTATTCATAGTATCAATTAATTAATAATATAATATTAATTAATCCTTCACTCCTTAATTTAATCATCTCTTAATTAAATCAATTCCCTAAATCTCCATTCTCATGTCACACAAGGCATTTTCACAATTCTCATCACAATCCACTTCTTATAAATTCAACCTATATTGATTGAATTATTCATTTCATAGCACATCAATATTTATATTCAAATAAATATTCATTCTCTTATTTTATCAAAATAATATTTATTCACGAAATTCTCGGTTCTTACATCCTCCCCCCTTATAAAAATTATATCCCGAAATTGCTACAAGGTTACACAAATAGATTAGGATAATTTCTGATCATCTTATCTTCTAACTCCCACGTAGCCTCCTCGATATTGTGGTTACGTCAAAGTACTTTTACAGAGGAAATAACTTTCTTTCTCAAGGTTTGCTATATCCTATCAAGAATTCGAACATGAATTTCTTCATATGCTAGATTCTTCTCTACTTGAATGGGCTCGTACGAAATCACGTGTTTGTAGTTAGGCTTGTACGGATGCAACACAAAAATGTGAAACACGTTATGGATGTGCTCTAACTCAGGTGGCAATGTAACTTTCTATGGCACTTCACCCACTCGCTCTAGTATCTCGAATGTTCCTATGAATCGCGGACTAAATTTTCCCTTCTTGCCAAGTCGTATTTTTCCCTTCCAGGGAGATAATTTTAAGAAAACTTGACTTCCGACTTCAAAGTCGCGGTCCTGACGATGCAAGTCTGCGTACTTCTTCTGGCGATCTTGTGTAGCTACTAGTCTAGCTCTTATTACTGTCACCACATTTGCAGTTTGTTGAACTAATTTCGGCCCTAGCATCTTTCGCTCTCCAACTTCATCCCAACACAACGGTGTTCTACACTTTCTCCCGTAAAGAGCTTCGTACGGTGCCATGTCTATACTTGCATGGTAACTATTGTTATAAGCGAATTCCACTAAGGGTATGTGATCATCCTAACTTCCTTTAAAGTCCATCACGCAAGTTCTAAGCATGTCTTCTAGCATTTGTATCGTTTGCTCACTTTTCCCGTCTATCTGCGGATGATAAGCGATACTTAACCTCAATTGTGTTCCCATCCTTTCTTGCAAGCTTTTCCAGAATTTTGTCGTGAAGTGCAGATCTTGGTCAGAGACAATCGATGCTGACACTCCATGTCGTGAGACAAATTCCTTTACATACAGATTTGCTAATTGATTTAAACTATATCGGATTTTGATTGGTAGAAAATGAGCCATCTTTGTTAGTCGATCCACGATAACCCAAATGGCGTCAAAACCTTTCTGCGTGACTGAAAGTCCTACCACGAAATTCATCGTAATATGCTTCCATTTCCACTCCGGTATCTCCAACGGTTGGAGTAGACCACTTGGTCTTTGGTGCTCTGCTTTGACCCATTGACACGTAAGACATATACTAACGCACTCCGCGATTTCTCGTTATAGATTTGGCCACCAAAAATGTTGCCTCAAATCCTAGTACATCTTCGTGCCTCCTGGATGAACGGAATATGTCGTGTTGTGTGCCTCGTGCAAAATTTCTTCCCTCAACTCGGTTACCGCTGGTACCCACACTCTCCCTTCAAATCTTAAAATACCGTCTCTATCTATCTTGAACTTTTCTTCCTCATTTTCTGTGATCCTCTTCCTGATTTTCTCGCATTCTTCATCCTTTTCTTGAGATTCCTTTATTCTGTCCAACAAGGTCGGACGAGTTTCTACTGCAAACAATCTCTCTTCATACTTCTCTGGCCTCTATACTTCTATTTCCAATCTTTCCATATCCCTTATTAACTCCTCATGAGTTGTCAAATGAAATAACTTCGCCCTTCCTTTCCTACTCAGCGCATCGGCCACAACGTTTGCCTTTCCCGGGTGATAAAAGAATATCGCATTCATAATCCTTGATTAATTCTAACCACCTTCTTTGACGCATGTTCAAATCCTTCTGTGTGAAGATATATTTCAGACTCTTGTGGTCCGTGTATATCTCACATTTTTCTCCATACAAATAATGTCTCCAAATCTTTAACGTAAAACCTATTGCCGCTAACTCTAAGTCATGAGTAGGGTATCATTTTTTGTAATCCTTCAATTATTGTGATGCATATGTAATGACTTTGCCATGTTACATTAGTACACAACCCAGTCCTCTATGCGACGTATCACTATACACCACAAATCCTCCCGTATCATCCGATAATGATAATATAAGCGCCTCGCTCAATCTCTTTTTCAGCTCTTGAAAACTCTTCTCGCACTTGTCTGTTCACACGTATTTCACCGTCTTCCCGTTAAACTGGTCAACGGAGTGGCTATCTTGGATAAATCTTTGATAGTACCCAGCTAACCCTAAGAAACTTCTCACTTGAGTTGGCGTCTTTGGTTGCTCCCAATTACTTACTGCTTCTACTTTTGCAGGGTCTACTGATATTCCATCCTTATCTACCACGTGTCCTAAGAATTGAACCTTCTTCATCCAAAATTCGCATTTGGAAAATTTTGTGTACAACTTCTCCTTCCTTAGCGCCTCCAAAAGCATCTTCAGATGTTCGGCGTGTTCTTCTTCCGTCTTTGAGTAGATTAGTATATCGTCGATGAAAACTACTACGAATTTATCTAAGAATGGTTTGAAAACTCGGTTCATCAAATCCATAAATGCTGCCAGAGCATTCGTCAACCCGAATGACATTACCAAAAATTTGAAATGTTCGTAACGAGTTTGAAACGTCGTCTTTGATATATCCTCTTCCCGCACCTTTAGCTGGTGATAACCCGTTCGGAAATCTATCTTTGAGAAACACTTGGCTCCCTTCAGTTGGTCGAAAAGATCATCTATCCTTGGTAATGGATATCTATTCTTAATCGTTACTCTATTTAATTCTCGATAATCGATACAGAGCCTCATCGATCCATCTTTCTTCTTTATAAACAATACTGGTGCTCCCCAAGGAGACATATTCGGCCAAGTATAACCCTTATCTAGTAACTCTTGCAATTGTATCATCAATTCCTTCATCTCTACTGGCGCCATACGATATGGGGCTTTTGAAATCGGTGCAGTTCCTGGTGTTAAGTCTATTATGAATTCGATTCCTCTATCTGGCGAAAGACTAGGCAGATCGCTTGGGAATACATCTTGAAATTCTCTCACTATAGGTATATCCTGAATTTCTATTCCCTTCTTCTGAGTATCAATAATGTATGCTAAATAACCTACATATCCTTTCCTTAACAATTTCTTGGCCTGCATCATCGTAAGACATTATGATTACTTAAGCGATGAGCTACCATAAAACACTACCTTAGACTTATTTGAAGTCTAAAGGTTCACACTTTTGTTCTGACAGTCAATTACTGCGGCATAGTTATACAACCAATCTATTCCTAATATTACGTCAAACTCTCCCAATCTTATTGGGATAAGGTCTACACTTAGTTCATGATCTCTAATATTTACTCAACAATTTCGGTAAATATACTCTACAGGGATTACTTCCTTATTCGTAACTTCTATGTTCAAGGGATTTCCTAATCGTTCTTGGGGTAAATTAAGTAGATTAGCAAATTCCTAAGATACAAAAGAACAGGTGGCACCCGAATCAAACAATACATAGGCATTTATATCATTGATCGGGATGATACCTGACACCACGTCCTTCACAGCCACTGCGTCCTGGACGGTCATATTAAACGTTCTGGAAGTTGGACGGTTGGATGGCGTCGGTCCGCTAATCATCAGTTTGTTATTCCCTCCTTGTTGGTCGCTTCCTCCGTTACTTTCTTTGGGAAATATTTGATCAGATGGTCCGTCGAACCACAAGTGAAACATCCTTTGATCTTCTTCGATTTGGGGCAGTTTGGAGCATAATGTCCCCCTTGGCCATAGTTGTAACATACACTGCGCTCTTTCTAACACTCGCCCTGGTGATACCTCCCACACTTTGGGCATCCTTCCCCCTTCTTCTTAAACTCTCCTGAAAACTTCCCCACTTGATTGTTAAGATTCTTGTTGTTGTTGTTATCCCACTTTCTCTTTCCTAAATTGCTACCTCCGCTGCTGCTTCCTCCTCGATTTTCTACTCCGGTGCTTTTTCCCTTCTCCTCTTTGTTATACAGACCTAATGCTTCACTTCCTCCCTTGGCAATAATAGCCTTTTCCAATAATGTTGTAAAAGACTCAATCTGAAGAACCGACACCTTGTTAAATAACCAAGGCTTCAGTCCTTGCTCAAAATGCCTAGCTTTTATCTCTTCATCTACCACCTGGTGTTCAGCAAACCGGGCTAGTTCATTAAACTTAGCCGTATATTGCGCCACCGTCATATCTCCTTGCTTAAGTTCTAAGAACTTTACCTCCATTTTATTCGTTATGCTCTTTGGGAAATAATTCTCAAAGAACAGAGTCTTAAACCTCTCCCAAGTGACTATCCCTTCTCCCGCTCTCTGCTGATTTGCCTCCCACCAGTAGTTCGCTTCGCCTCTTATCATGTAGGTTGTAAATGCCATCTTCTGGTCTTCACCCACACGAGTGATGGTGAAAGCCTTCTCCATCTCTTTGATCCACGTCTGAGCCACGATCGAATCAGTAGTGCCTATGAATTTCGGAGGTCTTACACTCCTAAAATCTTTAAAGTTCGTAACTTGAACTGCTTGGGGAATGGGTGGTACTGGTTCATTTCTTCCCTTAAGAGCTTCCCCTAACAGATCTACAAGCCTCTGTATCGGGTCTACTGTTCCTCTCTCATCGCTAACCGACTCTTCTGGTGCAGTTATTCTATGTTTGGGCGGCATGTTTCTGTATCATAAAATTTTCATTTTATTATCTAATTATATTACTGAGAAATTTCTCAAAAGAAATAAAATTTTATAACACGTTTCTGAAATAAGATCATTTATATTCGTATGTCACATTGTTACAATTACATGATCCTCTTTAGCATACTGCTATAAATGATAATACATATCCCCTATTATCACAAAAGACAAGGACAAAGCTATCATACGACCCCTCTAATATTTGTCAGAAGTTTGGGGTGTTTACAACCATCTCACATCTTATACAAAGACTGAGATTTAACAACAACAATTTAAACAACACATAAATAAAATACTACAACTACTAAGCTTCTTCCTCTAGACTTAATCTAACATCCCACGCTCCATACTACAGCTACTAAGCTTCTTCCTCTAGACTTAAACATAGTTCAATAAGTTTTTCCACAACCAAATCATAGTACATTCCTAGCAACCTAGAAATAACTACTTCAAAGCCTTTTCTTTACCTTTGTCCTTGCCAGAGGGTTCACCACGTTCAGCCTTCACTGAAAGTTTTAGGGAAAGCAAGGATGAGTAACAATTTTGCCCAACAAGTAATACATCAAAAAGGGTATTCAATATTATTTTCAATTTATCAAGGGTATATTAATAATGATAGTTAAAGATAGCAAGAAGTATCAATGATTATCAACAACAGTCGCTATGGACAGAAATATCAATAATATTCAAAGGTTTATCAATTCAAGATTTCAAGTAATGAATATTGAGCTGTCACTAAAGACTATGAACTTCTCCTAGAATTAACAATGTTACTACTGATAATTCTATAAAACGAGTACGACAAGTGATCAGCCTAAAGTACCCTATGTCATGCATAACATTTAGTCTTTCTCATGTGCGCACGTCGGTTCCCCGATAATATATAATTCCCCTACTAAGAGGGTTGTTCTTCTCAATTGTAAGAGTCCGCACCAAGTTGATTTGGTTTGGATAGCTTTCAATCAAATATCAATAGTCTAGCAGAATCAATGGCTTAAACAGTTTCTTTCACAACATATATAAACAATTATCGTTCGAATCAAAGTTTGAAATTTCATTACAAAATATTATTCATTCAAAGATAGACTTGTACGATCAATAATTGCACAAGTTCAAATAATGCTCAATAAAGAGTAAGGTTCGAGTACTTCCCTCAAGCGTAGTTTACCAAAATATCGCTTATCAATACTCTTTTGAATCCTAATATAATATAATATGCGTATAGGATATTCATTAGTTACATATGCTCATACATGATATGTAAGTGTAAATGCATACATAAACGTCTAAGTTAGTCGTATACTCATTACTTTGTACTTATATCACCCCGTCAATTTATAAGGCACTACAAGGTCAACAATAAAGTTTCTAATCATTGCTTTATTTCGCAAATATCTTTTGAACTTATCACTTTGCAAGTTCCTAATCACTTCTTTAATCATTCAATTCAATCATTTAGCATGCTTCTTAACATATTAGATTTGCACTGGTCATATAATACATGTTAGAGTAACAACACAAGTATGTAAACACCTTCAAACCATTTACAGAAAACTGTTCCTACTGCAGACTGGCGCGACCGTGCTTGGTTTGTACTAGGAAGTGGCGCGGCCGCGCTTCTCCTGGTGTAAACCAAGACATGGCTGCTCCTGCAGAAAACCAGTGAACACAAGACTTGCACATATACGAATAATCATGCAAAACACATATATTAGTATGTGGATAACTAAGTTTGACCTTATATCCTAACATTATCATAGGTCATCATCTATTCTTATTTAATCAAGACTTTAAGTGTTTAATTCATAATTTTCTTACGTTTAATCTGTTAGGTTTGTAATATTCATGAACGCAATCAAATTGCACAAAATAAGCGAAAACGTGGAAAATCAGAGTTTAAAAATTTTACAAACCATATACCCGGATCATCCTTTATGCGCAATTATTAATTAAACGAAAAGATAAAGAACAAGAATCATACCCTTGAAGATTCGAGCTTCCTCAAGTATAAGTTCACCTCCAATCCTTTTCGCGTTCAACTTGAATCCACCGGGTTTGGTTCCTTCCTTTGATCAACGTTAGCCACCCAAGTGTTTGGCCTCTAGAGGTGATCCACCACGAAAGAATAAAGATTCAAGAAGATGGGTGTTTGACAAAACCCTAGTTTTCTAACTCTATTGAAAAAGAGCGTACTCTCCCAACTATTGGAATTACGTATTCGTTGATAACGTCAACCACCACCACCCATAATAAGACTCCTCTTATTTATAGATGTGGTCAACTCTCCTTAACAATTAAGTAATTGAGTTTTATTTTAATTAATTAAATTCTTTTAATTAATTAGGCTCTTAATCTTATTAGAAATAATTAATTAAAATATTTTAATTAATTTACCTCCTAATCTTATTAGGAATATATGAGAGTACTTTTATTAATTAATTCTCAAACTCCTTTAAGAATTAAATAATAATAATAGTAATAATAATAATAAGACTCCTCTTATTAATTTATATTTAATATTTCCAAAATATTAAATAATAAATATTAAGCTATTTAATTTATTCTATCACCATAGATTAAATTAAATATACTTAACTTATTATTACGATTATGTTATTAACTTCTTAAATAATTATTCTTCCTTTTATGGTGTGACCCTTTAGGTTCTCCATATTAAACCGATTATGAATAAATCAATTAGAACAATTCTAATCTTATTTAAATAAATAAATTAAATTATTAATTTATTTAAATAAATAATATTTATTCTACAATAGGGATAAGCCTCCCTAGCGATTAACGACTTTTCAGATAATATAGATTTCAATATTAATCATAAAAGAACATTTGAGTAAATAGTTATCGTACAATTCAATCCTTCCACCATACAATGTCCCAATTAAATATAAGACATGGAATTACTGTCAAGTCTTATTTTATTTAATTATATGTATTTCGACTCTTAAATGCACAACTCCAAATAATACAAATTAGAAACTCCTTTCTAATTTCATTCTGCCTTGGCCAAGGACTACTGGGTTGTCATTTATCGAATCACATAGGACATTTCTCTTCTTTTACCAGAAGTGGTAGATTCTTTATTGATCATACATTATCTCCATGTATAATTTATTATACCCAAATATACCCTTTGATATACACTAAAGATCTTAAGGAATAAGTCAAAGTATAACTCATCATACATAAGATACTATGATGATCTCAAGTCTAAGGATCACTTGTACTACTATCACTACAGGAATTCCTATTGATAGGCAAGTAAAACTCTATTAGGTATTCCTTAGCGAGCCACGTTAAGTGAACTTATTCTCTAATAAGCACCTACATACTTGCTTTAGTGTCTCCACACAAATGATCATGAGATCAATCATCCTCATCCAATGAGCAAGCAACGTATGTACCAATCTATCCGGATTCACTAATCCCCAATTTAGTAATCCAACGATTGGCAACTATTTTAGTTTTAAGCTTTCTAAGAATTTAGATCTCATTAGAATGATCACCATCATTATTCTAAAAGCATTTCTTAAAACTATGGGTTTATCACATATTATCATGTAGATAATTAAAAGCCTTTAATAAATTAATACTTTTTATTAATAAATGAATAAGATTGTTACAAAGTATATGATTTATCATCAAACATGATTGGCTTGTGTGCATACTACTTTCAATCTCCCACTTGCACTAAAGCCAATCGTCATGGTATCTCATACTCTTCTTCTCTAAGTGACGATTATCCTGCTGTTGGATAAGCTTCAGTAAATGGATATGTAATGATGTTCTTGAGAGTCTAATATCTCTATAGTGATTTCCCATTTTTCAATGATTCTTATAATCAAGTGAAAGTGCCACAACACATGTTTAGATCCAAGATGAGACTTAAGAATTATTCCTAGTTCTGTAATGAACTTTTCATCCAAACAATCAACTTGTAGCTTCATTTATAGCTATATACTTTGTCTTTGTCACTAAACCAGTAACTCTTTGGTATTTGAAACCTTTTCAATTCACTGCACAGTTATCTTCTCTAGAATATGACTGATCATCATCAGGTCTCATATATTTCATTGCATACATGATTGTTACTCATGCGATCTCTCTTTTCAGGAGTCTATGGGGACTATTAAGGGAGATACACTCCATGTCTCATCAATATGAGACATTTTTTGGAGTTTGACATGCTAAACGGCTTTAGCATCAAATGAATAAACGTTCCTTAGGTTAAGCTGGGCATCTTTTTAAATCTATCTATATAGATTTGTATCCTCAATTACGATACTCTTCCCAAATCATTCATGGAGGAATGTTTCGACAACTTTATCTTTACTGATTGTAGCATTGCTATGTCATTCCTTATCCATAGTATATCAACATATAATACTAGGAATGTCACGACGCTCCCACTGACCCTTTTGTACACACTAGGTTCATTCTTGTTTTTGATAAAATCAAACTCTTTTGATTATCTCATCAAAACAAATGTTCTATATTTGAGAAGCTTGCTTTAATCTATTTCTCTTAGTGTCTACAACTCTTACCACATCGTATGTAACTGGATCATCATCTTCTATGATGCGTACCTCATCCTCATCATCTATGATAAATCCATACCTCCCAGGTATCTTCGGTACTATTCTAGATATACGATTCGGTTGTAGTACAATAGGTCTATCTACAGTTTTCTCTTATTTGACTTATAGTATTTTGTGGTTCTTGAACTCTTCAAGATCTATTATCCTCCCACTAGCCCTTTTAATGATAAACACCTTTATCTTAGAAGGTAACGTTTTTCGCAACAAACACCTTTTGCTAAGTAGGATTATAGAACATATAACCTAAACTTACTTTAGGATGTCCCACAAATTGACACTTGTCAAATCTTGTCCCAAGCTTATCCTTTGAAACCTTTTCACATAAGTTGGACAACCCCTTATCTTAACATACTTAAGATTAGGAATCCTCCCTGTCCATAACTCTTATAGAGTCTTGGGATCGGATTTTGAGGTTAACTTTTGTAGATATACATCCATTTCTAGGACATTGCCCCAGAAGGATACTGGAATGTCGGTAAAATCATTATATACCGCACCACGTCCAACAAGGTACGATTTTTCCTTTTAGATACATCAATCAACTATTGCGTATCAGGAGGCGTCCATTGTGAGAAAACTATTTGAGATGATTTAGAAACTCATTGCACAAGTATTCCTTCCTTGATCCGATCAAAGAATCCTAATACTTTGCCAATTTGTTTCACTTCTAAATTCTTTGAACCTTTCAAATAATTCACACTTGTATTTTAGCAAATACACTCATTCAACTCTTTGAATGATCATCTCCTTTTCTTATACTAATTTTTTCAATATGCAAAATTATTTTCACGTAAGTCAAGTATACAAAATCCATTAAGTAATATTTCAGTTCTATACAAAACATTATTATTATAAATAGAACAACAATTGTTCTTAAATATAATATCAAAGATTTCATTGTCCAACAACAAAATAAAAATAATGTTTCTAACAAGAACTGGAATACAATTACAACTTATTGGCCTAATAGACTTGCCCGTGGGCAATGCTAAACAATAAGTTCCTATGGCTAATGTAGTAACTTTTGCTTCATTTCCCACACATAGGATTACTTATCTTTGTTTAACTTTCTACTACTGCTTGGTTCCTTCATTAATCTATATTTATGAGAACCAAAGCCGGTATCCAATACCCAAGTAGAACCTTGACTTAAAGAAAAAAATTATTTTAAATTTTGAACAAAATTATATTTGTAACCAAAACTTCACTAAGCTTCTTTTGGTTAGCCTCTACAAGATACTTCTTGCAGTTTCTTTTCCAGTGTCGTGGCTTATTACAGTGGAAGCAAACTCCTTTGCTATCCGTATCAGTTTTGTTCTTATTATCCTTTATTTTTGCTTTTCTATTTACCTTCTTTGAATCGTTCTTCTTTTCAGAAGATCCTTTGGCCGTACCAATAAGACTTGGTCTTTTTTGGTTAGAAAGTGACTCTCAATATTTTTCAACATGTTAAGCAAATCAGCGAGGCTGATATCTAGCTTGTTCATATGAAAAATTCACAACAATTGTGAAAGGAGTCTGGGAGTGAGTGTAAGATCAAATCTTGGCTCAACTCTCCATCCATGACAAAATTCGTTGTCCTAATTGATCAATCAAATTGATTATGTTAAGGACTTTTATCTGTACTGTAGTGTCATCGGTCATTCTAGATCGAAAGAGCTCCTTAGATATCTGATATCTATTAGTCCTACTTTCCTCACCATCAACTACTTGATGTGCAGGAATATAATAGGACCATCCATAGTTTCATGCTGACGCTGAAGCTCGTTACTCATGGATGCGAGCATGATGCATTGAGCCAACTGTGCATCATCTCGCCACTTTCTAAAAGTAGCAATCTCTTCCTCAGAGACATTTCCTGCAACCATTGCAGGGATAGGCGTATTAAGGACATAAGATAGCTTTCCAGCCATGAGAACTATTCTCAAATTCCTTAACCAATTCATTTAATTCGGTCCGGTTAAATAACATCTAATATGCTTCGCAGTGATAGTAATTTAGACATTGTAAAATTCTGTAAATAAATTTGTAATTAACAATATTTTAGCATATATTCTTTTATTAATTACCAAAATAATTTAGGTCTTATTTTAAATTGGTATCTCCCACTATTTTCTTCAAACTATATTACCCTCAATATATATAGTTCGGCAATATCTAATTAAAGATATGCTAGTGAGAATAAGGATCCCATTTCAAATATATATAGCCTTGTGTGTGCACAACAAACTATATATAAATAAATAGGTAGACAACTCTTGTCAATTATATCAACTATGTAACTCCTTGTATTTTACCTCTTAAATCATAATGGTCAAGTGTGTGCACATCCGAACTAAAATGATTTAAGTTAAGTCAGACCCAACATTTCCATATAAGTAAAGAGAAAACTACAGCCCTTGTGTGTGCACAACAAAGCAGTAATGTTCAATTTCTTATAAACATCATATGTAATAAAAATAACATCTTAAATATTTAATACTTGCCTTGTGTGTGCACAATAAACTCATATTAAATATTCAATACTCTATTGTTTCTATCATGCTAGAAGGCGACGTTCGATATTCCAAATATCTTTGAACGTTACAACTTAATATAAAATATTTGAGGGGTTTGTTATTAATCATCTTGTTTAGCGCGCATGCACACACACACACACAAACACACACACACACACACACACACACACACACACACACACACACACACACATATATATATATATATATATATATATATATATATATATATATATATATATATATATATATAAATAATACGCGTCATACTAATTAACATTCGAAGCATGTTTGCATAATATATAATATATATCTAGTATAAGCATGCACATATAGAATACTATATTTTACCCGGATTGATTATGGACTTTTATTCTAGTTTGGTTCACTAGAGCCACTAAGTTAAGCAAAAGGTCAAACCCTAGGGGTGCAAGAATTAATATTTAAATATAACTATTACATTTAAACCCGGGCTCCATTACAAACGAGTCTTCAAGCGCTCCTTGCTTCTTGATCTCTAATATTTCAAAATAATTCTAACTATTCCTATTACAAAACTATTTAAAATAAATAGAAACATTGATCAGCAGTCAAGGGGAAGTACATAGGAGAGAGTTAGAATTTACATTAAGAAAAAATTAGAAAAGACGAGGTACGCAGACCCCATTTAATAAAACCCATACATTCATGCGTCCAACTAAAATAAAATCCAATCACATTAGTCAGTAGTCCATAATCAATCCTATTTATTATCATACACATCATCATATGCATCAATAAATAACATTCATCTCATGAATAATAAACATTCAATATAATATTGATATCATTTAATGGACAAATTTAGTTAATATAAACTCTAATTTTGAATCAAAATAAACGCATTTATTTTAATCCAAATTTAAATCAAAATAAATATCTTTTATTTTAATTTATCCTATTTTGAATAAAATAAACTATTTTATTTTAATCAAAATCTTTAATCAAAATAAACCCATTTATTTTAATTAATTATGGAACCCAATTCCAAGTAAAAAAAACTCCTTTATTAAAGGAAACACTGATTCTTTTTCTTATTCACAAATAAACTCATTTATTTGGAATAATATGAAATCTTATTTCATATCTAAATAAACTCATTTATTTAAGGAAATACGGATTCTCTTTCCTATTCACAAATAAACTCCTTTATTTTGAATAATATGAAATCTTATTTCATATCTAAATAAACTCCTTTATTTAAGGAAACATGTAATCCAATTTCAACTCTAATTAGTTATCATGGAATCCAATTTCAACTCTAATTAGTTAGCATGAAATCTAATTTTAAAATTAAAATAAATCTTTTATTTTAAGATTAAAATAAACTTTTTATTTTAATTATAAAATAATTAAGAATATTATATAAATATATATAAAAACCGTAACTTATATCACCCTTAAAAGCTTAACGTGATACAAATGTAATACATGAATCCTGGAACATTTATGAATCCCTTGAATTCCTTTTATATATAATAATATCCGGATGGTGTGGCAAGTATAAAAAAAATTCCTTGCACGTTAATATATATATTAGATATATTATATATTGAAATTCGCACGGACGCGAAACATATGAATCAGAATCACAGTACCGATTTTTATTTTTTTTTAAATTTCATACAACAAAATTATGCCCAATTAAATTGTTCTAAACACATATCAATATACATATCAAATTGAAATAATTAATAATTCGCATAAAGGTTTGACTCTGATGCCACTGTTAGGTTTGTAATATTCATGAACGCAATCAAATTGCACAAAATAAGCAGAAACGTGAAAGATCAGAGTTTAAAAATTTTACAAACCATATACTCGGATCATCCTTTGTGCGTAATTATTAATTAAACGAAAAGATAAAGAACAAGAATCATACCCTTGATGATTCGAGCTTCCTCAGGTATATATTTACCTCCAATCATTTTCGCGTTCAACTTGAATCCACTGGGTTTGGTTCCTTCCTTTGATCAACGTTAGCCACCCAAGTGTTTGGCCTCTAGAGGTGATCCACCAAGAAAGAATAAAGATTCAAGAAGATGGGTGTTTGGCAAAACCCTAGTTTTCTATCTCTATAGAAAAAGAGTGTACTCTCCCAACTATTAGAATTACGTATTCGTTGATAACGTCAACCACCACCACCCATAATAAGACTCCTCTTATTTATAGATGTGGTCAACTCTCCTTAACAATTAAGGAATTGAGTTTTATTTTAATTAATTAATTTTTTTTAATTAATTAGGCTCTAAATCTTATTAGAAATAATTAATTAAAATCTTTTAATTAATTTACCTCCTAATCTTATTAGGAATATATGAGAGTACTTTTATTAATTAATTCTCAAACTCCTTTAAGAATTAAATAATAATAATAGTAATAATAATAATAAGACTCCTCTTATTAATTTATATTTAATATTTCTAAAATATTAAATAATAAATTTTAAGCTATTTAATTTATTCTATCACCATAGATTAAATTAAATATACTTAACTTATTATTACGATTATGCCATTAACTTCTTAAATAATTATTCTTCCTTTTATGGTGTGACCCTTTAGGTTCTCCATATTAAACCGGTTGTGAATAAATCAATTAGAACAATTCTAATCTTATTTAAATAAATAAATTAAATTCTTAATTTATTTAAATAAATAATATTTATTCTACAATAGAGATAAACCTCCCTAGCGATTAATGACTTTCCAGATAATATAGATTTTAAATTAATCATAAAAGAACATTTGAGTAAATAGTTACCGTACAATTCAATCCTTCCACCATACAATGTCTCAATTAAATATAAGACATTGAATTACTGTCAGATCTTATTTTATTTAATTATATGTATTTCGACTCTTAAATGCACAACTCCAAATAATACAAATTAGAAAGTCCTTTCTAATTTTATTCTGTCTTGGCCAAGGACTACTGGGTTGTCATTTATCGAATCACATGAGACATTTCTCTTCTTTTACTAGAAGTGGTGGATTCTTTATTGATCATACATTATCTCCATGTATAATTTATTATACCCAAGCATACCCTTTGATATACCCTAAGGGTCTTAAGGAATAAGTCAAAGTATAACTCATCATACATAAGATACTATGATGATCTCAAGTCCAAGGATCACTTGTACTACTATCACTACAGGAATTCCTATTGATAGGCAAGTAAAACTCTATTAGGTATTCCTTAGCGAGCCTCGTTAAGTGAACTTATTCTCTAATAAGCACCTACATACTTGCTTTAGTGTCTCCACACAAATGATCATGAGATCAATCATCCTCATCCAATGAGCAAGCAACGTATGTACCAATCTATCCGGATTCACTAATCCCCAATTTAGTAATCCAACGATTGGCAACTATTTTAGTTTTAAGCTTTCTAAGAATTTAGATCTCATTAGAATGATCACCATCATTATTCTAAAAGAATTGCTTAAAACTATGGGTTTATCACATATTATAAAACAACCTCATATAGATAATTAAAAGCCTTTAATAAATTAATACTTTTTTTTAATAAATGAATAAGATTGTTACAAAGTATATGCTTTATCATCAAAGATGATTGGCTTGTGTGCATACTACTTTCATAATCGTTAATACATGCTATGTGGTCCATAGGTTTCTACTACACATGCTTGCATCAGTTAAATCATGTATTTCAAGTTATGACGTTTACTTCATTCATGCTTGTTCTAAACCACATTTAACTAGTTTCACAATGCATATTACTCACTAGGCATTCATATTAATCACATTTATATGTATGACACACCTAATCATGATGTCTCATATACACAAGTTAAACCACATAAGCATGCTCACAAACCTTAACTCAAATGTATATAGTTCATCAAGTTTATATTTGAAACTTTAAGTCTCCCTTAGTAAAACTTACTTAAGCATGCAAGATAAGTCCACATTGTCTACATCATGCTTTCATACTCATTTATGCACATACTCAAGTTATTTACATATGCTAGACAGATCAGAATTTGAAGGCATAATGTTCATCATGCTTTGTTTTACAAAACTTCGAGTTTTCCTCTAGAAAATACTTTAAAACCAAGCTAGCAAAACTTATTATACATGAAACAAACTTGTGCCTTATTTTAGACTTGTTTACGTATATATCCAGGCTATTTACACATGTTCCCAAGATTAGAAAGTATATTACTTTATGTTTACAATTTTTAGTTTTCTAAGTCTTTGAATTTTCTTTGGATGTTCGTACTAAAACAAATAACATGGCTTACTATATACATAGCAACCTCATTCCATATTTTTAGGTCATCTATATGCATATTCAAACCAACGTAGCATGTTCATCATAACACTGGATCACTAAAAGCAGTATCTGAGAAAAACACCTCGCGCGGCCGCGCGATAGTAAGCTATAGAAGTGGCGCGACCGCGCCATTTTGTTCAGAAACAAAAATAAATGGCTCTATTTTAGCAGAGCCTTAGCATATGTATAGCCCATTCTAAAACCAAATCAACTGCAGTACTTCAAAGCATTCATACCAACTCAGCCAACACAATGACATGCTATTTCATACAAATTTGACAGAAAATTCATGTAATTGCCAAGATTTTGACAAAACTTAAACTAAGAAAACCAAATTAGATTTTATACCTCTTGAAGCTTAAATGATTTCCTCAAATGCACTAAGTATGCTCCCTCAATTCTCAGTAGCTCTCACTCTCAGTTTACACTTATCAGATAATTTTCACGCAACAGAGAATTGAGAAGGGGAGGGTACTATATATATGGAGAATTGATTGTCCAGTTCATGGCATTGCACATGGTTTAGTTCAAAGGAGAAAGGAAGTAAACAACAGATATGCAAGAGTTGGTCAACTGCCAATTCATAGCCATCATCACCATGGATTTGTAGCAGCTCACGTTCATGCAATGAAGATATAAGCCACTGTTCATGTACTATGAGGGTCATTGATTTTGGGACACGAGTGTTAATTCCCAACAACGTGATTAAAATGCTTAGCTCGTTTCTTTTAACTCCCAAAAATGTAATTTTAATATGTTAATGCTACTACACAATGAAAAGTTAGGGACTATTTATATACTCACATCATATAATTCATGTATATTAGTCCAGTCTAATTATTATTTATAACATGTATGGACTCCATTTAATTAACCACTAGTAATTTAATATCTCCTTAAAACATTATTATTCCAATTAAGACTCACTTATTGAAATAATTTATAATTCTTTGACAGAATAAATCTTTTAATGTTTCCACACCTCCTTACTATCACACAAGCAATTATTTATGCAACTTACAATTCCCTACACTTTACTACATAGTTTTTATATATAATATAGTTACCACAAGGTGTCACACTACACATATTTTTTAATGTAAGAACTATATAATATCACATGTCTAATACAATTCTAATTATGTAAATTACTTTGCTCATTCGTAATTTATTATTCATAATATCAAGTAATTAATAATATAATATTAATTAATCCTTCACTCCTTAATTTAATCATCTCTTAATTAAATCAATTCCCTAAATCTCCATTCTCATGCCACACAAGGCATTTTCACAATTCTCATCACAATCCATTTCTTATAAATTCAACTTAAATTGATTGAATTATTCATTTCACAGCACATCAATATTTATATTCAAATAAATATTCATTATCTTATTTTATCAAAATAATATTTATTCACGAAATTCTCGGTTCTTACAATGCCAAGTGCCAGATGAAGTCTATCAAAAGCTCAAATACTTAGCAAACCTAAATGGTGATGGTGCACAGCTGACATCGAATGAAGTTGAGAAGAACAGAATGAAGATCAGCTGCACCAGAGAAAAGGTGGTCCAAACTCTACGCAGAATGCAAAGAGGATCACGTCAAGCTGCTAAGTACAAAAGATGTTCAAGCTTCAAGACATCTTAGCAGCTCAGCACCAACAACAACTACAACAACTATAAGTAGCCAGGGCCTGAGGGTCCTTGTCCGGAGGGACTAAATAAAGTTCCAAGCCTGCTGGGCTTGAAGAGTTCTTAGTATACTAGAGGTGTTCTAAGCATGCTAGGCTTGAAGTGTTCTTAGTGAACTGAAGTTCCAAGACTGCTAGCCTTGATGGAATCTTAGTGATTCAGGGCGTTGCCCTTCCTTAGTGGAATTCCTGCTAGTTGAAGCAGAAGAGTGGATTAGGAGCTTGAGTCTCTGAACCACTTAAAATTCCTTGTGTCTTTTACTTTCAGTCATTTACTTTCTGTCATTTACATTATATACCTAACTGCTATAAATGCTATGTATTAACTGATTACAACTAAACTAACTCTACGAATAATGTATGTATGTTCATGAATATATCAATGAAGGGGAACTTTTACTTATTCCGCTGTGCTTGAAAAGATTCTTATGTTTGTCACATGCTAATTCATTAGCAATACAAAATATACAGGAAATGTATTTGAAATAGAAAAAGGATCTATTCAACCCCTCTTCTAGATCTATTGTGTGCCTACTGAGAACTAACAGATTTATTTACTCATATTTTTTTTAAAGAAATTGATATTTTCATAAATAAAAATGACATGAATAGTAATTGTAAGACCCCAACTTTTATCAAAAAAGATAAATTTTCTATAAATACAATTTTTGAATATTAAGGAGTGAATTTGATATAATGTTATAGTTATGGGTAATATTTATAAATTTTACAAAGTACGCAAGTTGTTATATTATATTCGATTGGTCGGGGAATATTCGTTTTAACAGGGAATATTCGTACGACGGCACAATCATTGGTGGACCCCACAACAGAGTTATTGTCGGATTGAGAAAACAACATAAATATCTTTTTATGAAAATAACGGTGGAAGTTTTACCGTTAATTGTTGGAATACCCGGTAGTAAAAGTACAGTAATACGCGTGGTTGCACAGTAGCACACGGTATTGATTATTGATGCTTACGTGAGAAGTCACTCAGTTTTGTTCAATTATTGCTACAGTAATTGCTGCATTGATATCACGTTATATGATCCAATTATTGTCGATATTTTATATATTATAAAATCAATAATTGAGACAAAAAAGTTATTTATATTATTATTTGCAATATTGACGATGTCTAGAAAGTTCTGTCGAGGAGAGGTTTGGTCACCTAATTGCGCGCCAATAGGGAGAAATCCTTATCGGAAAGCCCCCTCTTTCTTGAGAACGATCTAGTTGTTAAAAATTACGAATTATAATAATGATGATAAATGTTGTAATAAAAATATTGAGGGGATTTTTATGAAGTATTTGATCTAAATTTTGCTTATTTTATGGACTTTCATTTAACCATTTTTTAAAATAATCGGTAGAAAATTATTTAATATAATAAAGGTGGGGCCACATGTGGGGCCCACATGTGACTTTAGAAACTGAAAATTGGGAATGGGGGGAAGGGGAAGTTATGTGAAGGAAAGGAAACTAATATATATAATTATATGTTTTTGTTTTATATATATATATATATATATATATATATATATATATACATATATTATAAGTTTTGTTTTATTAAAATATTTTATTGCATAGTGATGCATAGTAAATAAAATTTTTTAAATGTTTTGGTCGGCTGAATTCACCCGTGAATATAGCCACTGTGCGTCCGTGATTTTAATATTCAAATAGTATCCTTCAATTCTCCTATAAATAGGATGCTTAGTTAGAATTGAAAATCACACCAAAATCAGAGAATTCTTCTTCTATAATATTGAGCGTATTTCTTTCGTGTTTTAATAAGCTTTGAGCGTAGAAAATAGTAAAAGTTTTCTTCAAGGATATCCCCGCTATACCAGTTGGAATACTCTTCTTTTTAAGATAAGGGGTACTATTTATTTCACATTCTGAAGAGATATTATTTTTCGTATTCGTATGAATATTATTTCTGTTCAATATTCATAAGAAATTTTATTTCGTTCAATATTCGCAAGAAATATTATATTCGTTTAATATTCGTAATGAATATTATTTTCGTTTAATATTCGTAATGAATATTATTTTTGTTTAATATTGGTAAGAGATGTTATTTTTGTTCAATATTCATATAAAATAATATTTTCTTCCATACTCTGTAGTATGTAAGCAATATTATTTCATTTCAGATTTCGAATTATATACTCATTCTGTTAAAGTTTTAGCTTTAATACACCATGAAATTAATAGAATATCCATGAAATTTGCGCTTCATCCAGTATCTTTTCATGAAAATATTATTCTGAGCATTCTTGATAAGTTTTAATTTTTTTTATACCGGAGTACTATTCACGGGGTTACTATTCCTGAAGTACTATTCACGGGGTACTATTCACTCGAGTACTATTCACCCGGGGTACTATTCATGATAAAAATTGATTCGTTTTCGGTCCAAATTATTTTTGGTACAATATTATTCTTGAATTTTACTCCATAAAGCAGTATCATGTTGATAATTTGGACGTTATTGATTTCTGGATAAATTAAATTATAAATCTTTGAAAATTTATCCTTGAACTTGTTTTATTGAATTCTTATATCATTGTCATCATCCTCATGTTTATATTATGTTGAAAGTCATCTGTGACCTGTAGCGCATATATGGACTTGGTATGATTATGACCAGGAATTATTCGGTATAATCATGACCGTAATGTTACAAATAATGTGGTAAAAGTCCTCATTGGCCCGTAGTGCATTGATGGACAGTTGTTGGCGTGATCATGACCATTGATGAATACACGAATATCCTTGGCCCGTAGTGCATGGATAATTTGTGGTTGTGATACTAATGAATATCCTTGGCCGTAGTGCAGGGATGATGTGGATTATTTATTAAGCTGAGTCTCAGCGATAAAATTGATGATAAATTATTTTAGATCATAGAAGATAGTAGATTTCATGCTCTACTTGACTCTTCCAATGGATTGCTGGTTCCGCTGCAGTTAAACTTGATGTCTATTGTATTTTATTAGTTTAATACTGTTGAAGGCTAAAGATAATTAATTTTGCATTATCTTAGTCATAATATTTCTTATTGGGCTAGTTGTGCTCATCCTTTGCTTTCATTGTTCTCTTCAGGAAATGAGAATATAGGTGCGACTAGCCGGGGAACGGAGTGACGGTCCAGATATTTGCATTAGTACTCCTCACTATTCTGTGAAATAGTATGATAATAAATGTATGGAGGACTTATTTTGAGTTTTAATACTGTTTAGAAGACAATATTTGTATTAAACTCACAGCTCATGTTGTATATTTAAATTTGTATTTGTACTCTGTACCATGTATTTGGCGACTCAGAATGGGTGATGTATACCTGTTTTGGGGGCGTCACAGTTGTTATCAAAGCTTAAGGATATGATCCCTGGCTAAGATGTGAGACTAGAACTAGGAGGGGAGAGACGGGTAATTCCTTCGCTAGTATGACCTACCTAAGTTTATTTGTTATTTAATTGGTCGGTCAGAATATAGGGATAATATATTGCATGTCAATTAACCCTTATTTTGTGGCAGTATTTGAAAATGACATCCGAGAATGTTGAGAATAGCAATGGAGCACATGAGACCGTTAAATCACCAACGATCAATAACCAGGAAAACGTGCATCGGGAAGGTAACAATCCTCATGCAAACAACAATACCGACCAAATGATGAACGACAGAATGTTTAGGGGCTTTCTGTAATTCATGTAACATCAGGCGAGAGAGACTGCTATCCAAAATGCAAGTGAAAACACTGGCAACTCTCGGACGGTCACCGCTAAACAGTTCAAGGAGCTGGGACCACTGGAGTTTTTTGGAGAGCCAAAACCACTTAAGGCGGAGACATGGATAAAGCAGATCAATAAGATATTTGATGTCTTGGGAGCTCCGAGGAGCAAAAGGTTCCCTTTGCCAGCTTTATGTTGCAAGCAGAGGCAGATTACTGGTGGGAATCTGTAAAGCGTGCTCAACCTGCCACACTGAAGATGTCTTGGGAGAAGTTTCAAGAACTGTTCTACGACAAGTACTTTTCCGAAAGTATTCGTCACATAAAAGAGGTAGAGTTCATTAAACTGGAGCAAAACAACATGACCGTGTCGCAGTACGAAGCCAAGTTTGCCGAGTTATCCCAGTTTGCGTCACACTTAGTTGATAACGAGGATAGAATGACACGGATATTTCTAAGAGGTTTGAAACCTGAGATACGCCAATACTTAATTTCTCACAAACTGTGCTTGTATTCAGATGTTGTAAATAGGGCTCAATTATTGGAGCGCGATAACGAGTCAACCCAACCAAGAGAGAGCATCCAACAAAATGATAATACCAGTGGTAGCAGTCATCGAAGCGGTGACAACAAACGTGGAGGGAATCAACATGCCAGAAATGGTAACCAATTTGGTGGTAATCATGGCCAAGACAATAAGAGTGGACTTAAAGAAGAGGAGATTCAATAATGATGGAAAGATGTCAGCACCAACACCCGTTTTTAAGGAATGAGAACGACCACCTATTATATGCTTCAAATGCGGAGGGGAGGGACACATCAGTCCAAACTACGCGAAGCAGTCCAAAGCGTGTTATAATTATGGAAGAGAAGGTCACCTTGCCCAATTTTGTCATGCACCAAAGATAAGTCCAGCTGGGATGGAGGCACCAAAGGTCATCCCAGAAAAGTCAAAGCCGGTAGTTTAAGGGAGAGCGTTTGCCGTTACCTCCCAGAAAGCAAGGAACCCGAACGAGGTCATCACGGGTAAGCTTATCATAAACTCTAGCGAAGTCTATACCTTATTTGATACCGGTTCTACCCATTCTTTTATTTCTCCTACTTGCGCTCAACGTTTAAATTTAACTTCGGAGAAATTAGACTTTGACTTATCTGTTGAAACTCCGTTGGGAGAAACCTTCATTACATCCACTGTTTATAAGTTTGTTTGGTTCAAATCGGTACCCTCACATTACCTGTCGATCTTATTTCATTCAAAATACTTGCATTTGACGTAATTGTAGGGATTGATTGGTTAACTGCTCATCATGCTAAAATCGATTGTTTTTGTAAGGTTGTTAACTTTCATATTCCTAACCAACCTATTATGCGAATTTAAGCGACCAAACCATTAAAATCAATCACTATCATCTCAAGCCATAAAGCTATTCGTTTATTGAAAAATGGATGTCAAGCTTTCTTAGCTCATGTCAATGATTTAAACAAAAATACGTCAGTTTTGAATGATATTTCTATTGTTAATAAATTTTCTGACGTATTCCCTGAAGAACTTCCTGACCTGCCCCCAGAGCGTGAAATTGAATTTTGTATCGACCTTGAACCCGGTACAAAACCCATTTTCGATGCCCCATATCGAATGACTCCTATTGAACTTCAGGAGTTAAAAACCCAACTGTAGAAATTGTTAGACATCAGTTTCATTCGTCCTAGTACGTCTCCATGGGGTGCTCCTGTTCTATTTGTAAAGAAGAAAGATGGAAGTATGCGACTTTGTATTGATTATCGGGAGTTGAACCATATCACTATAAAAAAAGGTACCCGTTGCCTCATATTGATGACCTGTTTGACCAGTTGCAAGGCGCCAAATTCTTTTCAAAGATTGATCTTCGTTTCGGATATCACCAATTGAAGATTAAAACTGATGACATTCCAAAGACTGCTTTTAGAACTCGATAGGGCACTACGAATTCCTAGTCATGTCTTTTGGATTGACTAATGCTCTTGCTGCCTTCATGGATATGATGAACTGAGTATTCAAGGAATATTTGGATCACTTTGTGGTTGTCTTTATTGATGACATCCTTATTAACTCCAAAATCCGTGAAGATCATGAACAACACTTGAGGCTGATACTTCAAAAGCTTTATGCCAAGTTGAAGAAATGAGAGTTCTGGCTTGAGGAAGTTGCATTCCTTGGGCACGTGATATCAAATCACGGAATATCTGTGACCTAGCAAAGATTGAAGCAATTCAAAGTCAGTGACCGAAGTACATAGCTTTCTCGGCTTAGCTGGTTATTACCGGAGATTCGTAGAAGGGTTTTCTCGAATCCTACTCCATTAACTCAGCTGACTCGGAAAGATACAAAATTCGGTTGGAACAAGGAATGTGAGAAGAGTTTTTAAGAACTCAAGAGGAGACTCATTTCAGCACTTGTTCTGACAATACCATCTGGCTCGGAGGAATTTATCATCTACAGTGATGCTTCAGGCAAAGGGTTAGGATGTGTTCTCATGCAACATAGAAAAGTCATAGCCTATGCCTATCGACAACTCAAAGAATATGAGAAGAATTATCCTACTCATAATCTAGAGTTGGCAGCTGTTGTCTTCGCACTTAAAATTTGGAGGCATTACTTGTATTGGGAGAAAGTGGAGATCTATACGGATCATAAAAGCCTCAAATATTTCTTCACTCAAAAGGAACTCAACATGCGGCAACGGCGTTGACTCGAATTGTTGAAAGATGTGAGACCCCTAATTTTATGAAATAAAAGTATTCAATTTTTCTATTTTGGTAAATGGTTAAATTGATAAAAGGTTAAATTTAAGGGTGATATGTGAAATTTTTTTAAAGTAGACAAGTTGTCATAAAATACGTGGTTACTATTCACTCTAGTATTGTTCACTCGAGTATTTGGGGCACTTTTTATGTCAGAGTACTATTCACGAGTTACTATTCACGAGTTACTATTCACGAGTTACTATTCACAGGGAATATTCGTGCGACAGTACAATCATTGGTGGACCCCACAACGGAATTATTGTCGGATTGAGAAAATGACAAAAATATTTTTATAAAAATAACGGCGGAAGTTTTACCGTTAACTGTTGAAACACCCGGTGTTAAAAGTACAGTAATACGCGTGGTTACACACGGTATTGATTATTGATGCTTATGTGATAAGTCACTCAGTTTTGTTTTATTGGTATTATTAATGTAATAAAACAGAAAGCTTTTTATATAAAACAGAATACTTTTATAAAGTTATTCGTTTTATTAGGCTAATAGTAAAATCTTTTTATAAAAAATAGAATACTTTTATAAAGTTATTTGTTTTATTAGACAATAATTAGAATATATTATATTTTATTATGCATATTGTTTGTATAGTGCCTGCATAGTGTTTGCAGAGTAAAATCTTTTATAAAGTTATTCGTTTTATTAGATTATAAATAGAATATATTATATTTTATTTAAAAGATTTTACTTTAAATATGGATCGTCAGATTAAAGTAAATCAATCTAGACCGTTCATGAGTTAGTTACTATGCAGTCTATTTTTCTATAAATAGAAGCTCATTCCTTCATTATTTTCTTACGAATTCACTGAAACTCTATGAGAGAAATTATAGAGAGAGAGAAGAAAAATATTCTGCTACTTCACTACTCTAATATCAAGTTTCTTTTACGGTAAGGGATATTATTTGTTGTACTCGTAAATGGTATTCTTTCTTTCTTATTCACAAAGAGAACTTCTGTTATTCCAATCTTTATTATTATGTTGGAATAACCTGTATACGCGGGCTACCCTATACTTGGTGAAATTCTTCTGTTATTATATTATTTATTATTCTGTCGAAATATCCTGTCTGTGCTTTACGCCAGACCTGGTTCCATTATTTATTATTTTGTCGGAATATCCTGTCTGTGCTTTACGCCGGACCTGGTTCCATTATTTATTATTCTGTCAGAATATCCTGTATGTGGTTTACGCCGGACCTGGTTCCATTATTTATTATTCTGTCGGAATATCCTGTCTGTGCATTTACGCCGGACCTGGTTCCATTATTTATTATTCTGTCGGAATATCCTATCGGTGCATTTACGCATGACCTGGTTCCATTATTTATTTTTCTGTTAGAATAACCTGTCTGTGCGGTCTATCGCATGCCTGGTGATTTCTTTTGTTATTCCATTCTTTATTGTACTCAGTTGGTTAAAGTTTTGGCTTTTATACTCCATGAAATTAGTGTAATATCCTTGATATTTGCGCTTCATCCAGTATCTTTTTATAGAAGTATTCTTCTGAGTATTTTTGAATTTTACTCCACAAAGCAGTATCATGTTGACAATTTGGGCGTTATTGATTCCTGGATAAATTAATTCTTGAACTTGTTTTATTGAATTATTATGTCATTGTCATCATCCTCATGTTTATATTATGTTGAAAGTCATCTGTGGCCTGTAATGCATAGATGGACTTGGTATGATTATGACCAGGGATTATTCGGTATAATCATGACCGTAATGTTACAAATGATGTGGAAAAGTCCTCATTGGCCCGTAGTGCATTGATGGACAGTTTTTGGTATGATTATGGCTGTGGATTCTCTTCGGACAAGGGTGCAAAGATGAATTGTTTTATGGCATGATCAGGACCGTTGATGAAAACACGATTATCTTTGGCCCGTAGTACATGGATAATTCGTGGTCGTGATACTAATGAATATCCTTGGCCTGTAGTGCAGGGATGATTCGATGATGTGGATTAATTATTGAGCTGAGTCTCAGCGATGAAATATTAATTCATGGATGTGATAATAATGAATATCTTTGGCCGTAGTGCATGGATAATTCATGGATGTGATACTAACGAATATCCTTGGCCGTAGTGCATGGATAATTCGAAGGTGTGGATTATTTATTAAGCTGACTCTCAGCGATAAAATATTGGTTATACACTTTTAATTTGTAGAAGATAGTAGATATTATGCTCTACTTGACACTTGTAAAATACAGTTGTATGTCTTTGGTCGTAGTGCAAAGATGAATTTATTAGTATGATTATAAACAAGAATTGTGAGTTGGTATAACCATGATTTTTGATGTTTCAGGTTAATATAAGTGATAAAAATTATCTTCGTCCTGGATGCGAAGAGGAATTTAGAATCACAATTATGATTATGATTTATTCATATGATTGTGGACAGGAATTGTTGATTGATGTTACATGGATAAATATTTTTGGTGGACTTTTAACGTGGAGAAGATAATAGACCTAATGGTCTATTTGACTCTTCTAATGGATTGCTAGTTCTGCTGCAACTATGGTTGAAAAGTTTTATCAGCTTCAATTTGTTCTAAATCTCTGATTTATTAATGATGAATGCTATTAATGATGTAAATTAGCTTTAATTATGATATTCTTTACTGGGCCAGTTGAGCTCGCCCTTTTGCTTTCATTGTTCTCTTCAAGAAGTGAGAACGCAGCAGGGACTAGTCGGGGAACGGAGTGACGATCCAGATGATATTATTAGTAGTCCTCACTATTCTATGAAATAGTGTGATAGCTTTGGAGGTTCTCCCTAAATAGTATAGAAAAGTGTGTTGTATTCTATACATCATTTAATAGTTATATTTGGTGAATCAAATAGGGTGAGGCGAACCCAACATTGAAAGGGTGTTTTGCCACTATCATACAAGATATCTAATGACATACAACCTCGTGTTCTCATAAGATATGGTTGTGCACATCCACTTGCTGAATATATCTACGATCACTATCTATATGATCTTAGAGTTTATTTGAAGTATAATTTTCACTTGGAGACAACGGAGATATTTATATTTCAAGAGAAGACTCACCATTGGAAAGAAGATGATAGTAATTTTTTTGTTTTTATTTCGGGACTTTTGGGTCAACCAAGGATAATTCTGTGGACATATGATATCTATCATAACCTAGACGCATGACCTCCCATGTACGAAGGTTTCCTTGAGCACTTCCCAAATATTTTAATTTCTAAAACAGTTTTTGACTATACTTTTATGTAAAGTATTATTGTAAGGTTGTGGTCGAGGTACCATGAGAGTTACATACATTTATATTAAAACTCATAGTTAACTGTGGTTGTATTCTATACGACAACTCAACAGTTGTATAAATAAAGTTGTATTTGAATTTTGTACCATGTATCTGGCGACTCAGAATGGGTGATGTATACCTAATTTTGGGGGCGTCACAAAAGATTATGATCATACCATTCAATACCACCCTAGAAAAGCAAATGTGGTAGCTGACACATTAAGTAGAAGATCATATGCAGGTACGAGTGCGTTATTGTCAACACAAAGGCCCATTTTGTATGACTTGCAAAGGATGGAGATAGAGTTAAAGACTCCAGGGACCCACGTGATGATAGCAAACATACGAGTAGAATCGACTTTAATAGATAAAGTTAAAGCTGCTCAAGTTAAAGACCTGGAGCTTATGCGTATGAGGAAGAAAGTGCAAGAAGGTGCTATCCCGGAAGCAAGAATCGATGAAGAAGGAATACTTCGAGTCAACTCCAGACTTTGTGTTCCTAACGATTCTGACTTGAAGTGTAAAATCATGATGGAGGCGCACAACACACTATTTGCAATCCATCTTGGGAGTACCAAAATGTATCGTGATCTTCGACATACATTTTGGTGGAGCAATATGAAGAGAGAGATCGCGGAGTTTATCTCAAGGTGTTTAACTTGTCAACGTGTCAAGGCGGAGCATCAAGTGATAAAAGGTCCATTGCAACCACTTGAAATTCTAGAATGGAAGTGGGAGCACATTACCATGGATTTTGTTATTGGTCTTCCCAAGGTTTCTCAAGGCATAGATGCAATTTGGGTCATTGTTGATAGATTGACTAAGTCTGCTCATTTCTTACCTATACAAAAACTTATACACTTGAACGTCTTGACCGTATGTACATAAACGAGATTGTAAGACTGTATGGTATGCCAGTATCCATAGTTTTGGATCGAGACCCAAGATTCACTTTAAGATTTTGGGTTAGTTTGCAAAAAGCTATGAGCACGAATTTACGATTTAGTTCGGCATACCATCCTCAAACAGACGGACAGTCGGAGAGGACTATTCAAACTCTTGAGGATTTATTAAGACTCTGTGTCCGTGACTTCAAAGGAAGTTGGGACAAGTTCTTGCCATTGGTAGAATTTTCCTACAACAACAGTTATCAAGCAAGAATTGGCATGGCTCCATTCGAGGCGTTGTATGGGCACAAGTGTCGTTCTCCAGTATGCTGGGACGAGGTGGGTGAAGCAACGTTGTTGGGACCAGAATTGGTACGTATGACTACAGAAAAGATTCAAATGATCCAGCAACGTATAAAAACCTCACAAGATCGACAAAAGAGTTATGCTAATCTTCATCAGAAGGACGTGGAATTCAATGTTGGAGAACATGTGTTGTTACGTGTTGCTCCATGGAAAGGAGTTACGAGATTTGAAAAGAGAGGAAAGCTCAATCCTCGATTCATTATCCCATTTGAAATCCTTGACCAAGCAGGAACTGATGCCTATGGACTCGCTTTACCGCCAAGTATGTCCCGTGTTCATAACGTTTTTCATATATTCATGTTACGTAAATATGTGGAAAACCCGAACCACATTATTGAGTTAGAACCAGATGAAATAGCGAAAGATTTAACGTATGAAGAGGTTCCTATTAAATCTTGGATAAGAAGGAACATATTTTATGTGACGCCCCCAAAATAGGTATACATCACCCATCTTGAGTCGCCAAATACATGGTACAAAATTCAAATACAAACTTAAATATACAACATGAGCTGTGAGTTTTAATACAAATATTGTCTTCTAGACAGTATTAAAACTTAAAATAAGTCCTCAATACATTTATTATCACACTATTTCATAGAATAGTGAGGACTATCATCTGGACCGTCACTCCGTTTCCCGACTAGTCCCGGCTACGTTCTTATTTCCTGAAGAGAACAATGAAAGCAAAAGGGTGAGCTCAACTACCCCAGTAAGAAATATTATGACTAAGATAATGCAGAATAATTTATCGTTAGCCTTCAACAGTGTTAAACTGATAAAATATAACAAACATCAAGTTTAACTGCAGCGGAACAAGCAATCCATTAGAAGAGTTAAGTAGAGAATAAAATCTACTATCTTCTATGATTTAAAAGGTTTTTCATCACTTTTATCGCTGAGACTCAGCTTAATAAATAATCCACATCATCCCTGCACTACGGCCAATGATATTCATTAGTATGACAACCACAAATTATCCATGCACTACGGGCCAAGGATATTCATGTATTCATCAATGATCATGATCATGCCAACAACTGTCCACCAATGCACTTCGGGCTATTAAGGACTTTTACCACATCATTTGTAACATTACGGTCATGATTATACCGAATAATCCCTGGTCATAATCATACCAAGTCCATCTATGCACTACAAGCCACATATGACTTTCAACAGAATATAAACATGAGGATGATGACAATGATATAAGAATTTAATAAAACAATTTCAATGATAAATTTTTAAAGATTTATAATTAATTTATCTAGAAATCAATAACATCCAAATTGTCAACATGATACAGCTTTGTGGAGTAAAATTCAAGAATAATATTGTACCAAAAATAATTTGGACTGAAAACGAATTAATTTTTATCATGAATAGTACCCCGGGTGAATAGTACTCTAGTGAATAGTACTTCGAGTATAGTAACCCCGTGAATAGTACTCCAGCATGAAAAAGTTAAAACTTATCAAGAATGTTCAGAATAATATTTCTATGAAAAGATACTGGATGAAGCGCAAATATCAAGGATATTCTACTAATTTCATAGAGTATAGAAGCCAAAATTTTAACAAACGAGTATAGAATTCGAAATCTAAAACGAAGTAATATTACCTACATACTACAGAGTATGGAAGAAAATATTATTTCAAACGAATATTGAACAAAAATAATATCCCTTACTTGAAAAGAAGAGTATTCTAACTGGTATAGCGGGGATATTCTTGAAGAAAACTTTCACTGTTTTCTACGCTCAAAGCTTTCTAAAACTCTAAAGAAATACACTCAAGATTATAGAAGAAGAATTCCCTGATTCTGGTGTAATTTTTAATTCTAACTTAAGCGTCTATTTATAGAAAAATGCTAGAACGCCATAGAAAACAAAAATAATAAAATAATATTATTATTTTATTTTTTCAATATTCACGTCCACCCACCAAAATGAGCAGCCAACTTGGGCAAACATTTCAGCCCACAAGTTTGAAAAACAAAAGTGGGCCCCACTCAATTTTAATAAAAAATATTTTATTTTCTGAAACTTTAATAATTCATATAAAATAGCATTTTATCAGAAAAATATGAATTTTATGTCCATTCCACACGAAATCGAATTCTCTACAACTTTGCAGAAGAAAATTTTTCCAAATTTCATCCAGAAAATATCCGAATTCCATAAACTGATAATTTTCAATACCTCATAAAATTCATAACAAATCATACGTTAATTTTTAACGGTTCAAAATTTGTGGACATATACTCAACTTATATATATATATATATATATATATATATATATATATATATATATATATATATATATATATATATATATATATATCCAAAAATTACAACGATCCAACGGTCGGATCAAAATTATAACTCACGCAATAGAGCTTTAAGAACACCGATTTGATTTTTAATACCTCCAATCCGACAAAATACTGATAAAACATATCAACATTAATTCCTTCATTTATAACCACATAAAATAAATATTTTCCTATCTATCATTTATGTCCACATAAAATAAATATTTCCTATCATATAAATCAATAATTAATTATTCACAAATAATATTACAGAATCACAATAATGACAACCAGGCCGTTCCTAGGAAAGATGGGGCTTTCCAATAAGAATTTCTCCTTACTGGCGCGCAATTAGGTGACCAAACATCTCCTTGACAGAACTTTATAGACATTGCCAATAATGTTATCTAATAATATTATTCAAATAATATAAACTATTGATATGATAATGAGAAATACTGTGCAATGACAATTATAGAAACAACAATAATATAAAATATCAACGCAACAATTATTGAACCAATAAAATAAAATATTAAACAGTAATTACTGTAACAATTATTGAGTAGTGCCTTCTTACGTAAGAATCAATAATTCAAAAATATTGTGCAATACCGTGTGCTATTGTGTAACAACGCGTATTACTGTATTTTAACCACCAGGTATTTCAACAGTGTTAACGGTAACAACTACGCCGTTATTTTATAAAAAGATATTTTTATCATTTTCTCAATCCGATAATAATTCTGTTGTGGGGTCCACCAATGATTGTGTCGTCATACGAATATTTCCTGTTAAAACGAATATTCCCCGACCAATCGAATATTATATAACAACTTACGTACTTTGCAAAATTTATAAATATTCCCCACAACTATAACATTATATCAAATTCATTCCATAATATTCAAAAATGATATTTATAGAAATTCATCTTTATTCATAAAAGTTGGGGTCTTACAACCTCCCATTCTTATGAAATTTTGCCCTCAAAATTAGGGTACGTACCTGGTATGTCGAAAAGGTAAGGATACCTTGATTTCATTTCAGATTCTAACTCCCAGGTCATTTCCTCAACATCGTGGTTTCTCTACAAAACTTTGACTTGAGGTATAACCTTGGAGCGTAAAATATGCTCATTCTTATCCAAAATTTTAACAGGAACCTCTTCATACGTTAAATCTTCCGCTATTTCGTCCGGTTCTAACTCAATAATATGGTTCGGGTCTTTCACATATTTACGTAATATAGATATATGAAAAATGTTATGAACACGAGACATACTTGGCGGTAAAGCGAGTCTATAAGCCACAGTTCCTACTCGTTTGAGGATTAAAAATGGGCTAATGAATCGAGGATTGAGCTTTCCTCTCTTTTCAAATCTCGTAACTCCTTTCCATGGTGCAATACGTAACAACACATGTTCTCCAATATTGAATTCTACGTCCTTTCGATGAAGATCAACATAACTCTTTTGTCGATCTTGTGAGGTTTTTATACGTTGTCGGATCGTTTGAATCTTTTCTGTACTCATACGTACCAACTCCGATCCCAACAACGTTGTTTCACCCACCTCATCCCAGCATACTGGAGAACGATACTTTCTTCCATACAACACCTCGAATGGAGCCATGCCAATACTAGCTTGATAACTGTTGTTGTAGGAAAACTCCACCAATGGTAAGAACTTATCCCAACTTCCCTTGAAGTCAAGGACACAGAGTCTTAATAGATCTTTAAGAGTTTGAATAGTCCTCTCTGACTGCCCGTCCGTTTGAGGATGATAAGCTGAACTAAATCGTAAATTCGTGCCCATAGCTTTTTGCAAACTAACCCAAAATCTTAAAGTGAATCTTGGTCTCGATCAGAAACTATGGTATACTGGCATACCATGCAATCTTACAATCTTGTTTTATGTACATACGAGCAAGACGTTCAAGTGTATAAGTTTCTCGTATATGTAAGAAATGAGCCGACTTGGTCAATCTATCAACAATGACCCAAATCGCATCTATACCTTGAGAAACCTTGGGAAGACCGGTAACGAAATCCATGGTAATGTGCTCCCACTTCCATTCTGTAATTTCAAGTGGTTGTAATGGACCTTTGGGTACTTGATGCTCCGCCTTGACTCGTTGACAAGTTAGACACCTTGAGATAAATTCTGTGATCTCTCTCTTCATATTGCTCCACCAAAATATATGTCGAAAATCATGATACATTTTGGTACTCCCAGGATGGATTACAAACAGTGTATTGTGTGCCTCCATCATGATTTTATACTTTAAATCAGGGTCGTTAGGAACACAAAGTCTGAAGTTGACTCTAAGTATTCCTTCTTCATCGATTCTTGCTTTCGAGATAGCACTTTCTTCCACTTTCTTCTTCATATGCATCAGCTCCAGGTCTGTATCATGAGCAACTTTAACTTTATCGATTAAAGTCAGCTCAACTCGTATATTTGCCATCATCACGTTGGTCCCTGGAGTCTTTAACTCTATCTTTATCCTTTGCAAGTCATATAAAATGGGCCTTTGCGTTGACAATATCGCACTCGTACCCGCATATGATCTTCTACTAAATGCGTCAGCTATTACGTTCCCTTTACCAGGATGGTATTGAATGGTATGATCATAATCTTTCAACAGTTCAAGCCAACGTCATTGCTGCATGTTGAGTTCCTTTTGGGTGAAAAAATATTTGAGGCTTTTATGATCCGTAAAGATCTCCACTTTCTCCCATACAAGTAATGCCTCTAAATCTAGATCATGAATAGGATAATTCCTCTCATATTCTTTGAGTTGTCGAGAGGCATATGCTATGACTTTCCCATGTTGCATGAGAACACATCTTAACCCTTTGCCCGAAGCATCACTGTAGATGACAAATCCCTCCGAGCAAGATGGTATTGTCAGAACAGGTGCTGAAATGAGTCTCCTCTTGAGTTCTTGAAAACTTTTCTCACATTCCACGCTCCAACCAAATTTTGTATCTTTCTGAGTCAGTTGAGTTAATGGAGTAGCGATTCGAGAAAACCCTTCTATGAATCTTCGATAATAACCAGCTAAGCCAATAAAGCTACGTACTTCGGTCACTAATTTAGGTTGCTCCCAACTTTGAATAGCTTCAATCTTTGTCGGGTCAACAGATATTCCATGACTTGATACTACATGCCCAAAGAATGTTACTTCCTTAAGCCAGAACTCGCATTTCTTCAACTTGGCATAAAGCTTGTTTTCACGAAGCTTTTGGAGTATCAGCCTCAAGTGTTCCTCATGATCTTCATGACTTTTGGAATATATGAGAATGTCATCAATAAAGATAACCACAAAATGATCCAAATATTCCTTGAATACTCGGTTCATCATATCCATGAAGACAGCAGGAGCATTAGTCAATCCAAAAGACATGACTAGGAATTCATAATGCCCGTACCGAGTTCTGAAAGCCGTCTTTGGAATGTCATCAGTTCTAACCTTTAACTGATGATATTCGGAACGAAGATCGATCTTTGAAAAGAATTTAGCGCCTTGCAACTAGTCAAACAGGTTATCAATGCGAGGCAACGGGTATCTATTTTTGACAGTGACATGGTTCAACTCCCGATAATCAATACAAAGTCGCATACTCCCATCTTTCCTTTTCATGAATAGAATAGGAGCACCCCAAGGAGACGTACTAGGACGAATGAAACTGATGTCTAATAATTCCTGTAATTGGGTCTTTAACTCCTGAAGTTCAATAGGGGCCATTCGATATGGGGCTTTAGAAATGGGTTTTGTACCCGGTTCAAGGTCGATAAAAAATTTAATTTCTCGCTCTGGGGGTAGGCCAGGAAGTTCTTCAGGGAATATGTCAGGAAATTTATTAACAGTAGAAATATCATTCAAAACTGACGTATTTTTGTTTAAATCCGTGACATGAGCTAAGAAAGCTTGACATCCATTTTTCAATAAACGAATACCTTTATGGCTTGAGATGACAATGATTGATTTTAATGGTTTGGTTGCTCGAATTCACATAATTGGTTGGTTAGGAATATGAAAGCTAACAACCTTACGAAAATAATCAATTTTTGCATGATGAGTAGTTAACCAATCAATCCCTAGAATTATGTCAAATGCAAGTATTTTCAATGAAATAAGATCGACAGGTAATGTGAGGGTACCGATTTGAACCAAACAAGACTTATAAATAATAGATGTAATGAAGGTTTCTCCCAACAGAATTTCAACAGATAAGTCAAAGTCTAATTTCTTAGGAGTCAAATTTAAACGTTGAGCGCAAGTAGGAGAAATAAAAGAATGGGTAGAACCGGTATCAAATAAGGTATAGACTTCGCTAGAGTTTATGATAAGCTTACCCGTGATGACCTCATTCGGGTTCCTTGCTTTCTGGGAGGTAACGGCAAATGCTCTCCCTTAAACTACCGGCTTTGACTTTTCTGGGACGGCCTTTGTTGCCTCCATCCCAGCTGGACTTATCTTTGGTGCATGACAAAATTGGGCTAGGTGACCTTCTCTTCCACAATTATAACACGCTTTGGACTGCTTCGCGTAGTTTGGACTGATGTGTCCCTCCCCTCCGTATTTGAAGCATATGATAGGTGGTCGTTCTCCTTCCTTAACAACGGGTGCTGGTGCTGACATCTTTCCATCATTGTTGAATCTCCTCTTCTTGAAATGTCCACTCTTATTGTCTTGGCCATGATTACCACCGAAGTGGTTACCATTTCTGGCATGTTGATTCCCTCCACGTTTGTTGTCACCGATTCGATGACTGCTACCACTAGTATTATCATTTTGTCAGCTGCTCTCTCTTGGTTAGGTTGACTCGTTATCACGCTCCAATAACTGAGCCCTATTTACAACATCTGAATACGAACATAGTTTGTGAGAAATTAAGTATTAGCGTATCTCAGGTTTCAAACCTCTTAAAAACATCCGTGTCATTCTCTCCTCGTTATCAACTAAGTGGGATGCAAACCGGGATAACTCAGTAAACTTGGCTTCGTACTGTGACACGGTCATGGTGTTTTACTCCAGTTTAATAAACTATACCTCTTTTATATGACGAATACTTTTGGGAAAATACTTGTCGTTGAACAGTTCTTGGAACTTCTCCCAAGACATCTTCAGTGCGGCAGGTTGAGTACGCTTTACAGATTCTCACCAGTAATCTGCTTCTGCCCACAACATGAAGGTGGCAACGGGAACCTTTTGCTCCTCGGAGCATCCCAAGACATCAAATATCTTATTGATCTGCTTTATCCACGTCTCCGCCTTAAGTGGTTTTGGCTCTCCAAAAAACTCCGATGGTCCCAGCTCCTTGAACTGTTTAGCGGTGACCATCTGAGAGTTTCCAGTATTTCCACCTATATTTTGGACCGGAGCCGCTCTCGCCTGATATTGCATGAATTGCATAAAGCCTCTGAACATTCCATCATTCATCATTTGATCGTTGTTGTTTAACCGAGTATTATTGTCTTTCTGTTGCATATTATCCTGGGTATTGATCTGAGGTGACTCAACGGTCTCCTGTGCTCCATTGTTATTCTCAATATTCTCGGATGTCATTTTCAAATACTGCCACAAAACAAGGGTTAATTGACATGCAACATATTATCCCTATACTCTGACCGACCAATTAAATACCAAATAAACTTAAGTAGGTCATACTAGCGAAGAAATTTCCCGTCTCTCCCCTCCTAGTTCTAGTCTCACATCTTAGCCAAGGATCATATCCCTAAGCTATGATACCAACTGTGACGCCCCCAAAATAGGTATATATCACCCATCTTGAGTCACCAAATACATGGTACAAAATTCAAATATAAACCTAAATATACAACATGAGCTGTGAGTTTTAATACAAATATTGTCTTCTAGACAGTATTAAAGCTCAAAATAAGTCCTCAATACATTTATTATCACATTATTTCATAGAAAAGTGAGGACTACTAATGCTATCATCTGAACCATCACTCCGTTCCCCGACTAGTCTCGGCTACGTTCTCATTTCCTGAATAGAACAATGAAAGCAAAAGGGTGAGCTCAACTAGCCCAGTAAAAAAATATTATGACTAAGATAATACAGAATAATTTATCGTTAGCCTTCAACGGTGTTAAATTGATAAAATATAATAAACATCAAGTTTAACTGCAGCGGAACTAGCAATCCATTAGAAGAGTCAAGTAGAGAATAAAATCTACTATCTTCTATGATTTAAAAGATATTTCATCACTTTTATCGCTGAGACTCAGCTTAATAAATAATCCACATCATCCCTTCACTACGGCCAAGGATATTCATTAGTATCACGACCACAAATTATCCATACACTACGGGCCATAGATATTCGTGTATTCATCAATGGTCATGATCATGCCAACAACTGTCCACCAATGCATTACGGGCCAATGAGGACTTTTACCACATCATTTGTAACATTACAGTTATGATTATACCGAATAATCCCTGGTCATAATCATACCAAGTCCATCTATTCACTACAGGCCACAGATGACTTTCAACAGAATATAAACATGAGGATGATGACAATGATATAAGAATTTAATAAAACAAGTTCAAGGATAAATTTTTAAATTTTATAATTTAAGTTATCCAGAAATCAATAGCGTCCAAATTGTCAACATGATACAGCTTTGTGGAGTAAAATTCAAGAATAATATTGTACCAAAAATAATTTAGACCTAAAACGAATCAATTTTTATCATGAATAGTACTCCGGGTGAATAGTACTCGAGTGAATAGTACCCTGTGAATAGTACTTCGGGTATAGTAACCCTGTGAATAGTATTCCGGTATGAAAAAGTTAAAACTTATCAAGAATGCTCAGAATAATATTTTCTATAAAAAGATACTGGATGAAGCGCAAATATCAAGGATATTCTACTAATTTCATAGAGTATAGAAGCCAAAATTTTAACAAACGAGTATAGAATTCGAAATATAAAACGAAGTAATATTACTTACATACTACAAAGTATGGAAGAAAATGTTATTTCAAGTGAATATTGAACAAAAACAACATCCCTTACTTGAAAAGAAGAGTATTCCAACTGGTATAACGGGGATATTCTTGAAGAAAACTTTCACTGTTTTCTACGCTCAAAGCTTTCTAAAACTCTAAAGAAATACACTCAAGATTATAGAAGAATAATTTTTTGATTCTGGTGTGATTTTCAATTCTAACTTAAGCGTCTATTTATAGGAAAATGCTAGAACGTCGTAGGAGACTAAAATAATAAAATAATATTATTATTTTATTTTTTCAATATTCACATCCACCCACCAAAATGAGCAGCCAACTTGGACAAAAATTTCAGCCCACAAGTCTGAAAAACAAAAGTGGGCCCCACTCAATTTTAATAAAAAAATATTTTATTTTCTGAAACTTCAATAATTCATATAAAATAGCCTTTTATCTGAAAAATACGAATTTTATGTCCATTTCACACGAAATTGAATTCTCTACAACTTTGCAGAAGAAAGTTTTTCCAAATTCTATACATAATATATCCGAATTCCACAAACGGATAATTTTCAATACCTCATAAAATTCATAACAAATAATACATTAATTTTTAACTGTTCAAAATTTGTGGACACATACTCAACTTATATATGTATAACATATCCAAAAATAACAACGATCCAACGGTCGGATCAAAATTATAACTCACGTAATAGAGCTTTAAGAACACCGATTTGATTTTTAATACCTCAAATCCGACAAAATACTGATAAAACACCTTAACATTAATTCATTCATTTATAACCATATAAAATAAATATTTTCCTATCTATCATTTATGTCCACATAAAATAAATATTTCCTTATCATATAAATCAATAATTAATTATTCACAAATAATATTACAGAATCACAATAATGACCACCAGTGTAAGACCCCAACTTTTTAATGAATAAAATCAAATTTCCTCTATTTATTATTGTGAATAATAAAGTGTTAATTTGATATAATACTTTGGTTATGGGTGAAATATACAATTTTTTTAAAATAAGCAAGTGGTTATAAAATATTCATTGTTGTCGGGGAATATTCGTTTGGTCATAGAATATTCTTTCTGTCGGGAAATATTTGTACGACGGCGCAGCCATTTGTGGGCCTCATAACAGAATAACTATCGGATGAAGAAAACGACAAATTTAAATTTTTATAAATAACGGCATAATCGTTACCGTTAACACTGTTGGAATACCCCGTGGGTAAAGTAAAGTAATATGCGTTGTTGCACAGTAGCACACGGTATTGTACAATATTTTTGAATTATTGATTCTTACATAAGAAGGCACTACTCAATAATTGTTACAGTAATTACTGTTCAATATGTTATTTTATTGGTTCAATAATTGATGTGTTGATATTTTATATTATTATTGATTCAATAATTGTCACTGCACAGTATATCCATTATCAGATCAATAATTCATATTATTTGAATAATATTATTAGATAGCATTATTGGTAATGTCTAAGGAAGTTCTGTCTAAGGAGAGGTTTGGTCACCTAATTGTATGCCAGTAAGGAGAAATTCTTATTGGAAAGTTCCCTCTTTCCTGAGAACGACTTGGTTGTCATAATTGTGATTCTGTTATATTATTTGTGAATAATTAATTATTGATTTATATGATAAGGAAATATTTATTTGATACGGATATAAATGATGGATTTATTTATGTGGCTATAATGAAGAAATTAATGTTGAGGTATTTTATCAATATTTTATCGGATTGGAGGTATTAAAAGATCAAATCGGTGTTCTTAAAACTATATTGCGTGAGTTATAATTTTAATCCGACCGTTGGATCGTTGTGATTTTTAGATATGTTATACATATATAAGTTGAGTATATGTCTATAAATTTTGAACCATTAAAAATGAACGTATGATTTGTTATTAATTTTAAAAGGTGTTAAAAATCATCCGTTTGTGGATTTCGGATATTTTTTGTCTAGAATTTGGAAAAACTTAAAGCTACAAAGTTGTAGAGAATTCGATTTCGTATGGAATGAACATAAAATTCTTATTTTTCTGATAAACGGACTATTTTCTATGAATTATTGAATTTTTGAAAAATATAATGATTTTTATTAAAATTGGGTGGGACCCACTTTTGTTTGTTTTGAAAGCATGTGCTAAAATTTTGTTCAATGTTGGTTGCTCAGCTTGATTCAGCAATAGTGGGCGTAGAAGAAAAAAACTATATATATTATTTTATTAATTTAGTCTCTTTTGGCGTTCTAGCATTTTCTTATAAATAGGCGCTTAAGTTAGAATTAAAAATCACACAAAAAACATAAGTTTTCTTTCTCTATAATATCGAGCGTGTTTTTGTGAGTATTTAAATAATTTGAGAATTGTTATTCAGTGTAAGGTTCTTTCGACTTTTCATCCGATATTCCAGTCAGAAATACTGCTCTTTTGAGGTAAGAGATTGTAAGGGTTATTATGTTTCATTATGTTTCGTAATTTTTTTGACCTTCAAAAATTTTAGAAAAATTTAAAATGATAATTTGATGAGTTTTCTAGATTGTGTCCAAAAATGATAATTTTTGGATGTATAGATTAAGAGTTATGAATTTTATGGGAAAAAACTATTTTAAAAGTAAACCCTTATAACTCCTTGTGGTTAACTCAAAAATTGGTGAAATTTTTATTGAGAGTACATGTATATAAGAGAAGTATACTCTGTAAATTTTAGAATTTTTGGATAAAAGTACAGTTTATGATAAATGTCTAAATATTCGGCTGTTTTGGCCATATGAAAAATAGTAAATGAATTTTAAAAATTCTGAGAAAAATATATGTTCAATATGGAACTATATTCTGCTAAATTCCATAAAAGAAAATTTGATTGTACTGATTTGGTATTTTTCATGAAAATAGACTAGTTATGAGTAAATGAATTAAATATGTTATGTGAAGTAAAAAAATTGGAAAATAGGATTTTATGGCTTGGGAATCCTATATGAGGTATATGTAGATTTTTATGAGGGTTTTGGTTATTAGTAATGAAATCTTATGAGTTTGACATTTTAGGATGATTAAATACATTATTTAGTAAAGTGTAAATAATTAAAATAAATTGTTTATATGTTAAAGAAATGTTATTCTTTCAATATCATTATACCGAAATATTGGTATGGGTTTTATTGTGGAATTTCTATCTTTTTCATGTCGGGATTACTATTCATGAATTACTATTCATGAGTTACTATTCACGAGTTACTATTCATGAGGTACTATTCATGATAAAATTGGTTTCTTTTTCTGATCAAATTATCGTTGATTTATGAATCTTACTCTTGAAATTAAATCGATATTTTGATTATATAATTTTTATTATTGTGACGAACGAGAATTTTGTAAATTATTTTAAATATTTGTTGAAGTAAATAAATATTTTTCGACGATTTAAGTATTGGATTTAATAATTAATTGATGCAATTGTGGTAGATTAATTTAATTTTATGTGTTGCATTTATTAAATTAATGAAGAGAATAATTTTATCAAGGTATGAAATTATGTGAGCTTATTTAATTAAATAAATTATTTAATTAAGCATGATGTTATTTAATTAATTTAATTATTAATTAGAAATTTAATAAATTGACATTATTTATTAATGATATAATTAATTATGTGACTATGTGAATTTATGAGAAATTATTATTAAATTAAATAAGATATATGAGTTTATTGTATAAGTGGGTGTGACATGATTGAACTATATGATAAAAAGGTTTTATTAAAATAAAGAGTTTTGGAATTAGTGGCTAAACAAACAGGCTTTAGTGGGAGTTACCACCAGTTACCCATGACTGGGATAACTGGCCATGATGCGCGCCAGTCTTTATTATACGACGTCTTCTCTTTTCATTTTGTTCTAAGTCTGATAAAATACCAGAGAGATTTTGTGAGTGTGTAATTACATGTTATTGTAAAAAGGGTCATATGATCATCTCTTCCATTATTATACTCTGGGTAATTCTCCTTCCAAATTTATAATATACGTCTTTTAAGTTTTCATAAAATGGCTTTCACAGTTTTCTAAAAATCTCTGTGTTTGGTATATGAGATGAGTATAACTTTATATATGTGTGTTATGTTATACCAAATAGTGTTTAATTATATATACCATGTAAGCCATGTGATCAGTTTCATGAAAGCATGTCGTACGTATGTTTTTCAAAATAAACAGAGTACGTGATATGGCCATATGGTCTTATATGTGATAATTGATGTATTGATTATATATTATCCCTAAATTTTACACCTTTATATTATTGAGCATGTTAATACGAAGAGATCAAGCTTTAAACGAACGGATTTGGCCTTATAACAAATCCGTAGTGTTAAATTATAAGTTTTGTTCAAAATCCTCAAGAACTTCAAGAACAGTCTAAATTTATATGATTTAAATATGTGATTATATGTTTTAATAGGTTAAAATCACTTTATAGATGTTGTATTATGATTATGCATGAATTATAACATGTGGGTATATGTGATTTGGTGAAATTAGTGTTAAAAATGTGTTGATTTCGCTGAACTCTGTGTTCTTCGCGAACTGAGATTCAGTTTCTGGGGTCTCGCGCCGTAGCGCCAGCTCTAGAACTGATTTCTCGCGCCGCAGCGCCACAGTGCTCGCAGCGCCAAGACTCGAGCCACGGCGCCACAGCGCCGCAGCGCCAAGGGCCTGGCCACAGCGCCACTGCGCCGCAGCGCGACTCCTTAGCAGCGGCGCCACTCTCCAGAAAATGTCAGAAATGTATTTTTAAAATGTTAAAGTCTAACAAGTGTTAGTGAATTGATGTAATGAACATGTAATCATGTTAGGGGTATTATGAGATGATAAAATAGTTGTTTAACATGTAATAAAATATTATATGTGAATTGAATTATTAAATACATAATTAGTTTGGTAATTCACGAAGTACAAATGATGTGACAAAGTGAACATTTGACTAAGTTTAGTCGAATAATTAAAGTAGACAACGAGAATGAGTTTATATTGATTAGTTAATTTATAATTAACTGGTATTGTGTATATGAATGGTATGTAGGATTTAATTCAAAGAACGTGCTTAGTTAAAGTGTAATCTACGCACGAGGCAAGTATCCTATCCCTAACTCCATTCTATTGAGCAAGTTTATTTAAACTTAAACGTTACTTTTATGTCGAGCAAGTTTCCCTAACCCCACTTGTCATTATTGTTCAAGTTTATTATTTACCTTGAATAAATTATCCTTGTTATTATTCAAGTTCAAGCATGATATTAAAGATTAATTATCTTTCCAAAGCATGATTCAGTTATACAATAATTGTCCTATTGTATACTTTTGAGATTATTATTCTAATCAAATATCAATTATTGTTGAACCTTATTAGACTAGTGAACCTTATTGATTCAACTAGTCCATAGTTGATGAGCGTTCTAAATTTCAGAACCCTTGATGAAAGTATCCAAACCAAACTTCCTTTGGTGCGGACTCGAATGTCAAACTGAGATGAACAACCCTGTATAGGGGATTAATTACGCTTTAGCGTTAAGATATTGTGCACAGTATGGTACTAAGGGCTGATCCCCCTAAGTACGAGAAGAAAGTCCATAGTCTTATGACTGTTAAAGGTTTCAAGTATAACCCTTGTTAACCTAGGACATAGTTCAAGGTCTTATGACCCTCAGTATTCTTTTGATTCATGTTATTTATTCTTGATTCAAAAGTTGAGCTTTATTCAGATGTCTTTGATTATTCGCATGTTATTATACTGTTGTTTCATTTTTTATACTTGTGGGCATTTGTGCTCACTCTTGCTTAATAATAACATTGCAGTTAAGAATGAAAGAAGCGATGAACCCTCCACTAGTAAGGGCAAGGGCAAAGTTAGCAAATGATGAAGACCTGTTATTTATTAACTGATGTATTTGTTTAAGACTTGAGTTATGTTGATGTTAAGACTTATTTGTTTAGAATTCCGCAAAGATGTTTTAAGGTTAGAGTAACCTGGGATTTATTTATGAATCAGTTGATGTAACCCTTAAGGGAAGGGATTTTATTATGATTTCTATCTATTGTATGGTTTGATATTATTTATGGGTAGATAGATAGATGATGCTTGTACAGTGAACACCAAATCCCGTGGAATTGAAGTACCCGGATTTGGGGGTGTCACAGGTTGGTATCAGAGCTGTTGGTTATGAACCTTAGGTGGGGGAACAACCTTAGGTAGTAACCTTATAGAAAGAAGATAGTAAAGGAAAACTCTTATCGAGTTTTAAGAAATGAATTTTTGGTAATTCATTGAAGATAATAAAATACATTATGTGTCTATGTGTTAATTTATGTGCTCGTTAGTACGACTTAGTAACTAAAACTTAAAATTTTGTTGTCAGGATGACGAATGTTGGAGAAGCTAGTCAAGCTGAGGAGGGACCCCATTTACCTATAGTACCTAATGAGGAGGGATCTCGTGTACTTGTAGGACCGACTGAGGAGGAGCCCCGAGACATTCATGTCGTTAGGGAGTAGCTGGTGCAGAGGGTTTCATCTCCATTGATCACCGTTGTTAGTCAGGACCATGAACCTGAGATTGATCCTGAGGAGGGTCCTGAGGAGGAGTTTGATGTGGAGGAAGAAGATGAGGAGCTACCACGGTACACTGTTGATGCTGAGATGTATGACACATTATATGATCGTAACGTGGAGTTACAAGATGAGGTTCAGGAATTGACTGAGCGAGCGACTGTTCAGCAGTCTACTTTAGAAGAGAAGGATAGAGAGATTGTGACCCTTCATACACGTTTAGGAAACATGGAGTGGGATCTGGTTCATGAGAAGGGTCAAACCGAAGATAAGACTGAGGAGATAGAGAAGCTGAAGAAGGAACTGAAGGAAACCTCCGGAAGACTAAAAATAGCAGAGGAAGGATGGGTAAGAGAATCACATCGAGCAGATCGTGCAGAAAATGATAGTCGTGCAAAGAAGGCAAAGCTTGAAGACACGTACGCCACACTTAATCATGCGATGGATGAGGTTCAAGAGCGAGTGTTAAGGTACCCCATCCAGTTTGAAGGACTTCCATCGCATATGTTGGATCGCAGGACGATGTCTCATATCATGAATGAGGAGCGTGGTAAGGCTATTGAGCACCTTGGAAGACAGGAATAGAATCTGTTTATTTATGTGAAAGACTTAGATAGTTTTATGTAAATTCCGATGTGTTTATGAACTAAGGAATATGTTAATATTTGAATGTTTTAAATCCTGTGGATTCTCTATTCTAGGATAGATGATGTAAATAGCAGTATGCTATAGTTTAATGTTAAAACTTTTTATTTGAATGAAAAGATATCAAGTTGTTTGAGATGATGTGTTAAGTGATATGTTAAATTGTTGAGTAATGTCTGAACTATGTAGAGAAATAAATAAAGTTCTAATAAACGTTTATTTAACAGAAAAATACCGCCAAGGAGAAGACAACAACGTCAACCGACTCAAGAAGGGTCAACCAATAATAACAATAATGCCAACGTTAATCCAGTTCAACAGCTAGTTAATTTACTAACTGGAGTCATGAATAACCAACCGCAAGCTCCACCTAGCACAACGTTTAAAGATTTTAAGGCAGTGGGACCGCCAGAGTTCAAAGGTTCCAGAAACCCGATCGAGGCTCAAACGTGGGTGATGGAAATGGAGAAGGTTTTCGACGTTGCTAGGGTTCGAGAAGATCAGAAGACCGTTTTTACGACATTTATGCTGAAGTCTGAGGCTAGCTACTGGTGGCAAGCAAACAAGATGCGAGGAGGTGAAGGTGTAATTACGTGGGAGAGATTCAAAGAGATGTTTTTCGAAATGTATTTCCCAGCTAGTTCGCAGAATCAGATGGAGGTGCAATTTCTGGAACTGAAACAGGGAAACATGAGCGTGCCTGATTACGCGGCTAAATTCGATGAGTTGGCAAGGTTTGCCCCGTATCAAGTACACACTGACGAGAGGAAAGCCAGACGATTCGAACAAGGACTGAAGCCTTGGGTATACAGCAAGGTATCAATGTTTCAACTTAACACGTTTGCGGGAGTTTTGGAAAAGGCCATTCTCGCGGAAGGAGGAAGTGATGCAGTGACTAAGTACAACCAAGAACAGAAAAAGAAAAAGAGTGAGAATGAATGTAATAACAAGACTGGTGGAAGTAATACTGGGAATAAAAATAATCAGAAGAGGAAGTGGACGGATAACTCGACAGCTGGAAGTCAACACGGAGGGCAGAAAAAGAAGATAGAAGTATGTCTGACTTGCGGCAAGGCACATCTAGGAGTGTGTTTGAAGGGAAAGAGAGTGTGCTACAATTGTGGTCAGGAAGGCCACATAGCACCAAATTGTCCAAACCCAAAGAAGGGTACTTGTTTCAACTGTGGTTCGAAAGATCATTTAGCAAGAGACTGTTCCAAGAAGGGATCGGGAGGATCAGGACAAGGAGGAAACCGGGGAAATAGCAGTGGAAATACCTTAACCATCACCGGACCACCTGCAACAAATCGACCAACCGCCAGAACTTTTAATATGACGGTGCAGGATGCAATCCAGTCTCGTGAGGTGGTGTCAGGTATCATTCCGATCAATGAAATTAATGCTTACGTTTTATTTGATTCGGGTGCTACTTGTTCCTTTATATCCGATGACTTTGCTAATAGTTTAGATTTGCTTAAGGATGAATTGGAATATCCTATGATCATAGAAATTGCGAATAGAGAAATAATCCCTGTTAAGTACGTGTTTAAGAACTGTAGGGTGGATATTAAGGGTAATATCATGAATGTAGATCTTATCCCTATTCGATTGGGGGAATTCGACGTTATATTGGGTATGGATTGGCTATCCAATTATGGGGCTGTAATTGACTGCCAAAAGAAGCGTATTAACCTTATGACTCCGTCAAAGGTTGTGTTTTATGGTAGCAAGTCGCCTAGACAAGTGAGTTGTCTGACGATGTTGCAGGCCAGGAAGTTTTTAAGACAAGGTTGTGTAGGATATTTAGCTTACATAGTCGACAGTCGAAAAGAGAACCCGAAGGTAGAGGAGATACCGATTGTGAGGGACTTCGTCGATGTATTTCTAGACGATTTGCCAGGACTTCCACCAGATAGAGAAGTAGACTTTGTGATTGATTTGGCGCCCGGAACTGCTCCAATATTGAAGGCACCATACCAAATGGCGCCAGTAGAGATGAAGGAATTAATGGTACAACTACAAGAATTGTTGGACAAAAAGTACATTCAACCGAGCGTATCGCCGTGGGGAGCGCCGGTGTTGTTCGTGAAAAAGAAGGACGGATCGATGAGGCTCTGCATTGACTACAAAGAATTAAATAAGGTCATGATTAAGAATAGATATCCATTACCGAGGATCGATGATCTGTTTGATCAATTGAAGGGAGCAAAATACTTTTCCAAGATTGACTTGAGGAGTGGTTATCACCAACTGAAGGTGAGGCCAGAGGATGTACCGAAGACAAGCGTTCCGAACGCGATATGGTCATTATAAGTTTTTAGTAATGTCGTTTGGTCTTACGAATGCTCCTGCAGCATTTATGGGACTAATGAATGGTGTATTCAAGCCGTTTTTGGACAAATTCGTGGTGGTATTTATAGACGACATTTTGGTATATTCCAAAACCAAAGAGGAACATGAAGAACACTTGAGGTTAACATTGGAAGTATTGAGAAGGGAGAAGTTGTATGCTAAATTTTCGAAATGCGAATTCTGGATCGAGAGAGTACAATTTCTTGGTCACGTAATCGATAAAGATGGAATTTCGGTAGATCCATCCAAAGTAGAAGCTATGATTAACTGGGATCAACCGAGAATGCCGTCAGAAATAAGAAGTTTTCTTGGATTAGCAGGATATTATAGAAGATTCATACAAGATTTTTCTAAGATCGCAACTCCGTTAACGAATTTAACTCGAAAAGCTGTGAAATTTATTTGGACGGAGAAGTGTGAGGAGAGTTTTCAAGAATTAAAGAAGAGGTTGAGTACAGCGCCTGTGTTATCTCTTCCGGATGATACAGGAAATTTTGTTGTTTTTAGCGATGCGTCGCATAAAGGACTTGGTTGTGTGCTGATGTAAAACGGCAAAGTCATTACGTATGCATCACGGCAGTTGAAGGATTACGAGAAGGGTTACCCAACTCATGATTTGGAGTTAGCTGCAGTTATTTTTGCTTTGAAAATTTGGAGGCACTATCTATACGGGGAGAAGTGTGAAATATATACGGACCACAAGAGTCTGAAATATATTTTTACACAGAAAGATTTGAATATGCGTCAAAGAAGATGGTTGGAATTAATCAAGGATTATGACTGAGATTTTATACCATCCGGGTAAGGCTAATGTGGTTGCCGACGCCTTAAGTAGAAAGGGTCGTGAGAAATTGATGATGTTGACTGCTCAACAGGAGCTAATTGCAGATATGGAGAAACTGGAGTTAGAAGTGAAGTATCCTATGGAGATTGATGAGAAGTTATTTCAGATGCAATCTGGTACAACTCTACTAGATAGAGTGAAGGAGGCTCAGCTTCAGGATGATGAATGCAAAAAGGTAACATCGAAGATATCTGAAGGAACCGAACCAAGATTTAAGATGGATAATGAAGAAATATTGAGATTTGAAAGCAGAATTTGGGTTCCGCCAGTACAAAAAATTAAGGAAGAAATTTTGAGTGAGGCTCATAGTTCAAGATATTCGATTCACCCTGGTAGTACAAAAATGTACCAAAATCTTCGACAACATTTTTGGTGGCCGAATTTGAAACGTGATGTTGCAGAATGTGTTACCAAATGCCTGACATGCCAGAAAGTTAAAGCAGAACATCAGAGACCGAGTGGATTGCTACAACCGTTGGAGATCCCAGAATGGAAATGGGAACATATTACGATGGACTTCGTGGTTGGCCTTCCGACGACTCAGAAAGGCTACGACGCAGTATGGGTTATCGTTGACCGACTGACGAAATCCGCGCACTTCCTTCCTATCAAAATCAGATTTAACTTAGATCAGTTGGCAAGATTATATGTGAAAGAGATTGTTTCGAGGCACGGAGTGCCGGTGTCTATTGTTTCCGATAGGGATCCGCGCTTCACATCAAATTTCTAGAAACGTCTTCAGGAATGCATGGGTACACAACTGCGAATGAGTACAGCTTACCACCCTCAAACAGACGGACAGAGCGAACGAACGATTCAAACACTGGAAGATATGTTACGAGCCTGTGTAATGAACTTCAAAGGAAATTGGGATGATCACCTACCGTTGGTAGAGTTCGGCTACAACAACAGTTACCATGCTAGTATTGGTATGCCGCCTTACGAAGCGTTATACGGCAGAAAGTGCAGAACTCCGCTTTATTGGGATGAAGTTGGTGAAAGACAATTGCTAGGGCCAGAATTGGTACAGCAGACGGCAGAAATAGTCAAAGTGATCCGAGCACGACTGATAGCAGCTCAAGATCGACAGAAGAAATACGCCGATCCACATCGTAAAAATATCGAGTTTAAACCAGGTAGTTATGTTTTCTTGAAGGTCTCTCTCTGGAAGGGAAAGATCAGATTCGGAAAGAAAGGAAAATTGAGCCCAAGATTTTTTGGACCCTTTGAGGTACTGCGAAGAATTGGAGAAGTTGCGTACGAGGTAGCCTTACCTCCAGCACTCGAGAATATCCACAACGTCTTCCATGTTTCTGTGTTACGACCTTACAAACCTGATTACAAGCATGTAATTGAATACGAACCCCTGCATTTTGAGAAAGACTTATCTTACAAAGAAATTCCTGTCCAGATTGTCGACCGAAAAGAACAAGTTCTGAGAAATAAAGTTATACCGTCTGTTAAGGTAATTTGGAGGAACCACAACGCTGAAGAAGCTACGTGGGAACTCGAAGAGAATATGATAAAGAATTACCCTCATTTATATACTTAATTATGTGTATGCGATTCTGGAGACAGAATCTTTGTAAGGGGGAGAATGTAACGGGTCGAAATTATTGGGTCGTGATTCTGGGGACAGAATCCTTTTAAGGGGGGAAAGATGTGACGAACGAGAATTTTGTAAATTATTTTAAATATTTATTGAAGTAAATAAATATTTTTCGACGATTTAAGTATTGGATTTAATAATTAATTGATGCAATTGTGGTAGATTAATTTAATTTTATGTGTTGCATTTATTAAATTAATGAAGAGAATAATTTTATCAAGGTATGAAATTATGTGAGCTTATTTAATTAAATAAATTATTTAATTAAGCATGATGTTATTTAATTAATTTAATTATTAATTAGAAATTTAATAAATTGACATTATTTATTAATGATATAATTAATTATGTGACTATGTGAATTTATGAGAAATTATTATTAAATTAAATAAGATATATGAGTTTATTGTATAAGTGGGTGTGACATGATTGAACTATATGATAAAAAGGTTTTATTAAAATAAAGAGTTTTGGAATTAGTGGCTAAACAAACAGGCTTTAGTGGGAGTTACCACCAGTTACCCATGACTGGGATAACTGGCCATGATGCGCACCAGTCTTTATTATACGACGTCTTCTCTTTTCATTTTGTTCTAAGTCTGATAAAATACCAGAGAGATTTTGTGAGTGTAATTACAGGTTATTGTAAAAAGGGTCATATGATCATCTCTTCCATTATTATACTCTGGGTAATTCTCCTTCCAAATTTATAATATACGTCTTTTAAGTTTTCATAAAATGGCTTTCACAGTTTTCTAAAAATCTCTGTGTTTGGTATATGAGATGAGTATAACTTTATATATGTGTGTTATGTTATACCAAATAGTGTTTAATTATATATACCATGTAAGCCATGTGATCAGTTTCATGAAAGCATGTCGTACGTATGTTTTTCAAAATAAACAGAGTACGTGATATGGCCATATGGCCTTATATGTGATAATTGATGTATTGATTATATATTATCCCTAAATTTTACACCTTTATATTATTGAGCATGTTAATACGAAGAGATCAAGCTTTAAACGAACGGATTTGGCCTTATAACAAATCCGTAGTGTTAAATTATAAGTTTTGTTCAAAATCCTCAAGAACTTCAAGAACAGTCTAAATTTATATGATTTAAATATGTGATTATATGTTTTAATAGGTTAAAATCACTTTATAGATGTTGTATTATGATTATGCATGAATTATAACATGTGGGTATATGTGATTTGGTGAAATTAGTGTTAAAAATGTGTTGATTTCGCTGAACATTGTGTTCTTCGCGAACTGAGATTCAGTTTCTGGGGTCCCGAGCTAGTTGCAGAGGTAGCAGCTGAGAGTGAGGAAGAAGAGAAAATTGAGGAGAATTTATTAGAAGAATTTTATGATCGAAATGTGGAATTGCAAAATCGTATTCATGAGTTAGAAGAGCAGGCTGAAGAGCGGCAGGCGGTCGTGGAACAAAAGGATGCAACAATTCAAGCTTGTGTTACCCGATATGTGATGCTTGAACAGAAGCACTTTTTGGCAGAGTATAAGATGATAAAGCTGGAATCTGATCTGAAAGAAGAAACAACTGAACGAGTGAGAATGAGTGATGCATGGGTAAAAGCCGCACGATGCGTTGATATTATGGAAAGAGATGTCCGATCTAAGAAGGCTAAAATAGATGATATGTATTTCTCTTTTTGAACAGCAATTGAGAGAACCCAACATCGAGTTTTAAATTACCCTGTACATTGCGGTCAACCCCAATTCGATATGGATCGAAGATTAATGATTCAGATCATGAAACAGGAGTACGACGAAGCGGTTGAGGGTGGAATATGTCCTATAGAAAAGTCAATTCCAACGGTAGTGATGACGCCAAATGCTACCCTAGACAAGTCAAAGCCGGGTAGTTTAAGGGAGAGCGGTTGTCATGACTTCCCAATAAATGAGGAACCCAAATGAAGTTATCATGAGAGATGAAAAATGGAGAAATCATGATGACCAGGGAGATAGAATCTGAAATGAAAGCAACGTATTCTCAACTTTTCGAAATACCAGGTACGTAAATTTCAGGGTCGAAATTTCATAAGGAGGAGAGGTTGTAAGACCCCAACTTTTTAATGAGTAAAATCAAATTTTCTCTATTTATTATTGTGAATAATAAGGTTTTAATTTGATATAATTCTTTGGTTATGGGTGAAATGTGCAAAATTTTCAAAATAAGCAAGTGGTTATAAAATATTCATTGTTGTCGGGAAATATTCGTTTGGTCGTGGAATATTCTTCTTGTCGAGAAATATTCGTACGACGGCGCAGCCATTTGTGGGCAACAGAGTAACTATCAGATGAAGAAAATGATAAATTTGAATTTTTATAAATAACGGTGTAATCGTTACCGTTAACACTGTTGGAATACCCGGTGGATAAAGTAAAGTAATACGCGTTGTTGCACAGTAGGACACGGTATTGCACAGTATTTTTGAATTATTGATTCTTACGTAAGAAGGCACTACTCAATAATTGTTACAGTAATTACTGTTCAATATGTTATTTATTGGTTCAATAATTGATGTGTTGATATTTTATATTATTATTGATTCAATAATTGTCACTGCACAGTATCTCCATTATCAGATCAATAATTCATATTATTTGAATAATATTATTAGATAATATTATTGGTAATGTCTAAGGAAGTTCTGTCTAAGGAGAGGTTTGGTCACCTAATTACGCACCATTAAGGAGAAATCCTTATTGGAAAGCCCCCTCTTTCCTGGGAACGACCTGGTTGTCATAATTGTGATTCTGTAATATTATTTGTGAATAAATAATTATTGATTTATATGATAAGGAAATATTTATTTGATGCGGATATAAATGATGGATTTATTTATGTGGTTATAATGAAGGAATTAATGTTGAGGTGTTTTATCAGTATTTTGTTGGATTGGAGGTATTAAAAGATCAAATCGGTGTTCTTAAAACCATATTGCGTGAGTTATAATTTTAATCCGACCGTTAAATCGTTGTGATTTTTGGATATGTTATACATATATAAGTTGAGTATACGTCTACAAATTTTGAACCATTAAAAATGAACGTATAATTTGTTATTAATTTTAAAAGGTGTTAAAAATTATCCGTTTGTGAATTTCGGATATATTTTTTGTCTGGAATTTTGAAAATCTTAAAGCTACAAAGTTGTAGAGAATTCGATTTCGTATGGAATGGACATAAAATTCGTATTTTTCTGATAAACGGGCTATTTTCTATGAATTACTGAATTTTCAGAAAATAAAATGATTTTAATTAAAAATGGGTGGGACCCACATTTGTTTATTTTGAAAGCATGTGTTGAAATTTTGTTCAATGTTGGCTGCTCAACTTGATTCAGTAATAGTGGGCGTAGAAGAAGAAAAATTATATATATTATTTTATTAAGTTAGTCTCCTTTGGCGTTCTAGCATTTTTCTATAAATAGGCGCTTAAGTTAGAATTGAAAATCACACCAGAAACATAAGTTTTCTTTCTCTATAATGTCAAGCATGTTTTTGTGAGTATTTAGATACTTTGAGAGTTGTTATTCAGTGCAAGGTTCCTTCGGCTTTTCATCCGATATTCCAATCAGAAATACTGCTCTTTTGAGATAAGGGATGGTAAGGGTTATTATGTTTTTTATGTTTCGTAATTTTTTCGACCTTCAAAAATTCTAGAAAAATTTGAAATGATAATTTCATGAGTTTTCTAGATTGTGTCAAAAAATGGTAATTTTTGGATGTATGGATTAGGAGTTATGAATTTTATGGGAAAAGACTATTTTAAAAGTAAACCCTTATAACTCCTTGTGGTTAACTCCAAAATTGGTGAAATTTTTATTGGGCGTACATGTATATAATAGAAGTATACTCTGTAAATTTTGGATAAAAGTACAATTTATGATAAATGTCTAAATATTCGGCTGTTTTGGCCATATGAAAAATAGTAAATAAATTTTAAAAATTCTGAGAAAAATATATGTTCAATATGGAACTATATTCTGCTAAATCCCAGAAAAGAAAATTTTTTTGTACTGATTTGGTATTTTTCATGAAAATAGACTAGTTATGAGTAAATGAATTAAATATGTTATGTGAAGTAAGAAAATTGGAAAATAGGATTTTATGGCTTGGGAATCCTATATGAGGTATATGTAGATTTTTTATGAGGGTTTTGGTTATTGGTGATGAAATCTTATGAGTTTGACATTTTAGGATGATTAAATGTATTATTTAGTAAAGTGTAAACAATTAAAATAAATTGTTTATATGTTTAAGAAATGTTATTCTTTCAATATCATTATATCAAAAAATTGGTATGGATTTTATTGTGCAATTTTTACCTTTTTCATGTTGGGGTTACTATTCATGAATTACTATTCATGAGTTACTATTCATGAATTCCTATTCACGAGGTACTATTCACGATAAAATTGGTTTCTTTTTCTGACCAAATTATCATTGATTTATGAATCTTACTCTTGAAATTAAATTCATATTTTGATTATATTATTTTTATTATCATATTTAATATTTTTATAATCCTGGTGATGAAATTTCTCTTTGACTTGAGTGTAAAGATGGGTCGATTATTGGTATGATCGTGACTATGGGTTCTCTTTGGCCAGTAGTGCAAAGTTGAATTGTTGATTGGTATGATCATGACCATTAAATTTATAATTGAATATCTTTAGCTTAAGTGCAAAGGTGAATTGATCAACATGGTTATAATTCTTGTTTATATAAATTCTGAGATGATTATATATTTCTTTGAGATATTAATATCTTTGGTTTGTAGTGCAAAGATGATCTGTTATTATATATCTTTGGTCTATAGTACAAGGATGAACTGTGGACGAATATCTTTGGTCGTAGTGCAAAGATGAATTTATCAGTATGATTATGAACATGAACTGTGATTTGGTATAACCATGATCTTTGATGTTTCAGGTAAAGACAGGTGATGAAAATTATCTTCGTCCTGGATGAGAAGAGGAATTTAGAACCACAATTATGATTATGAGTGATTCATATGATTGTGGACCAGAATTGTTGATTGATGTTACATGGATAAAATATTGTTGGTGAATTTTTAATATGGAGAAGATAATAGACTTTATGGTCTATTTGACCCTTGTAATGGATTGCTCGTTCCGCTGCAATTATGGTTGAAAAGTTTTATCATCTATCATATGTTCTAAATCTTTGATTTATTACTGATGAAGGCTATTGATAATTTATTTATCTTTAGTCATAATATTCTTTATTGGGCTAGTTGAGCTCACCCTTTTGCTTCACAATTCCTTTCAGGTAATAAGAGTGTAGTTGGGTCGAGCGAGGGTAACAGAAAAATAGAACGGTGGTCTCTAGCTGTGGAGGTCTAAGTAGTATAAAAAAATGTGTTGTATTTTATAGATCAATTAGTAGTTATATTTTGTGAATCCAATAGGGTAAGGCGAACTCAACGTTGGAAGGGTGTTTTGCCACTATCATACAAGATGTCTAATGACATACAACCTCGTATTATCATAAGACAGGGTTTTGCACATCCACTTGCTGAGTATATCTACGAGCACTACCTATATAATCTTGGTATTTGTTTGAAGTATAACTCTCAATTAAAGACAGTGGAGATAATGATATTTCAAGAGAAGACTCACCATTAGAAAGAATATGATAGTAATCTTCTCGTTTTTCTTTGGGGTCTATTGGGTCAACCAAGGGTAATTCTGTGGACATATGATATCTATCATAACCTAAACGCATGGCCTCCCATGTACGAAGGTTTCCTTGAGCACTTCCCAAAGAATTTAATTTCTAAAATAATTATTGACTGTACCTTTATTTAATGTATCAATGTGAGGTGTTATCCATAGTTGGGATATGAGTCACAGTTGGTATTAAAACTCATAGTATGCATTGTCGTATTTTGTACGACAATTGTAATAATAAAGTTATAGTTATTTTCTGTACCATGTATTTGGCGACTCAGAATGGGTTGGGTGATGTATACCTATTTTGGGGGCGTCATAACCAGGCCGTTCCCATGAAAGAGGGGGCTTTCCATTAAGGATTTCTCCTTACTGGCGCGCAATTAGGTGACCAAACCTCTCCTTGACAGAACTTTCTAAACATTGCCAATAATGCTATCTAATAATATTATTCAAATAATATGAATTATTGATCTGATAATGGGAAATACTGTGCAGTGACAATTATTGAAATAACAATAATATAAAATATCAACGCAGCAATTATTGAACCAATAAAATAAAATATTGAACAGTAATTACTGTAATATTTATTGAGTAGTGCCTTCTTACGTAAGAATCAATAATTCAAAAATACTGTGCAATACCGTGTGCTAATGTACAACAACGTGTATTACTGTATTTTAACCACCAGGTGTAACAACCCGATATTTTCTACATAATTAAATCAGAAATTTTACGTATATTTTTTTTAAAGATGAGGATTTGTATAAGATATTGTGTATATGTATTTATGTGATAAATAAAAATATATTACATGAATATTTATAAATAATTTTATTTTAGAATTATTGATTATTATAAAGTATATTCTTATAATAATTAATATAGTAGAAATGTTTTTATTAATTATTTTCCATGAAACTAATATATGAAATGATTTTCTTTGAATAATCATAAATATTATTTTATTATATGAATTTTAGTACATATTATTAAGTTAATTATTTTACCTTAATTATTAAGGTTAAATATGGGAGAATAAATCAGATATGGAATCCAAACCCTAATTTTGGATTTTTATCAAAGAATGAGAATAATAATATATAATATTAATTATTTTGATTTTTCAGTGCTATAAATACGTATTATATGTACGTGTTGAGGATGGTTGGTCAATTATGGTGTATTATGATCAAACCCTAGCATTAATTTCTTTAACCCTATTTTTAAAATTTAAATGGGAAATTCAAGACTACTATATAACTGTGCTATATGATTTATTCTGTGTATTATATAATGATTTGATTAATTAAGTCAACCCTAATTAACATTTAGATTAAAAAATTTAGAAACCCTAAATAATTTTTAGAAAACCCTAAGTTATTACAAATCCTAATTTGAAACTCAAATTAGAGCTCAAGAGTGTTTGGTAATTTTGATAAGGTGATTAATTTACAAGTATTAGAATTATAGTTATTAATCATGAAAACCCTAATTACTAAACTAGAAACCCTAATTTCTATATTTAGTAACCCTAATTATAATTTGGTAACCCTAATTACTAAAAGTATAAACCATTATAACCCTAATTTTAATTATATCAAAGTATAACCCTAATTATAATTTAGCAAGGTTAAATATAATTAGTGATAATAAACCCTAATGTTCCTGTATAAAGTAATTAGAAAACTAATCTAATTTAGAAAACCCTAATAAATTTTAGAAACTAAAATTTATTTATTTTTTTAAAACAAACCCTAAATTGGAAATCCTACAAATAATTTGTGCTAAACCTTAGGGTTAAACCTTAAGGGTTAAATCCTAAGGGTCAAACCCTAAGGGTTTGCAAGATTACAAGAATGACATTAAATTTCCAAGCAAAATGACCAAAATACCCCTCTTGAATTATTTGAGATAACTTGTATATCTAGCAATAATGGAGTGGGTGACCAACTATGTTGACAATTGTGACTTAGAAACACTGAATTCAGCCTCTAGAGATCAGCCATACATGCATCATACACTTATATATAGATTGGAAGAGAGAGAAAATCATTTGTTAACTTGTTTTTGCCCAAACACTCAAACATTCTCTCTCAAGTTCAACCCTCCGAAATTTCCTTCATATACCAGTCATAAATCTAGCCCTACTAATAACCATAACCAAATCAGTGGCCTAGAAATCAAAATTTTTCAAAGAAGGTATAAACCCTAACTTGAAAATCTGTCCAATGATTCCATGTTAGATGTTATGATTAAGTGTTATAATATGTTGTTAGTAGTGTATAATCATGATCTGGGTTGCTAGATGTTAGATCCATAATATCTAGAGGCTCGGATTTAAAGATTTGCCAAATTTGGAAAATGTTCAAACTATGGTCTGACAACTAATGTCAGTGGCCACAGATCCTTGTTCATGTATGATTTTTGTTGTTTAAAGGTTTAAATATGTAGTTTGACATGTAGTATTTGATCTGGAACAAGAATCAGACTTAGATCTGGTTTAGATTGCAAGATATAGTTAGTCAAAAGTAGTTGACCGGCCATGACCGGGCGTTTCTGGGTAACCCAGAAACAGCCCAGAACCGGCCTGACAACATTTTAAACCGGCTAGATCTTTCAGTGTATTTTTGTTTTGTTGTTTTTGTTGCATCTATATTGAAGTCTTGTATATGAGCTCCATGTTTATGCCTTATAATATCCTAATTATCAAACTGTGTGATTATAGAGGATGGTCAAACCAGGGCAAACGATCATGGAAGCCGTTTTATGGGTAACCCAGAAAACGCTTAAACATGTCGTCTAACATGGTTTGACCAGTATGAATCTGCTCGATCTGTTATTGTTTTAGTGATCTATTGTGATAGAAGCCTTCCTTGTCATGCTGGCTACATACTGAATTCATTACATCACATAAAGATTACACAGATTCCAAGTTGTGGAGGCCCAAATATGAACAGTCGAATTGTTCATCATTTCTGGGTAACCCAGAAATGAAGAACAGCCTCTGACAGCTTATTTAGGCCCTTAGATCTCTTTGGTTGTGCATTATTTGATGATGTTTGTTGTTGAATCGCGTAGTCTTATATTTGTACTACATGATCTGATCAACAACCTGTCCAGAAACACATTAAACCGTGCACGATTCCTGGTCAAAATAGACATCTTGAAACTGCCTTATAAATGCTAAAGAACATGAAGAACACCTATAGCGACAGTTCTATCACTATAGGTGGCCTTTAGCGACAGAAAATGTATTTTAATTAATTTAATTTTAGAAAATTAATTATTTTAATTAAATAAATAGAAAAAAAATAGTTTTTAATTTTTAAAAATACCAAATAAATTATTAAAAATTATTTTAAATTCTAAAAATTAGTTTTTAATTATTTTTAAGTATATTTCATAAATAGTTGATATTTTTGAAATATTATTGGTATTTAATTTATTTATTTATAATATTAAATAAATTAGTTAAAAATAATTTTAATACTTGAAAAATCATTTAAAATTATATTATGATATAAGAAAATATTTTAAGTTATTTTTAATGACTTTTAATATTTTGTGATGAAATTCATTAATAAATTAATATTAATGATAATTAAGTTATTTACTAAATAAATTAAATATATTGATTAAAAATGATTTTATTATATTAAAAATTATTTTAAATAATAATAAGGTATTTAAAAATATTTTAAGTTATAAAATATAACTTTCAATATTTAAAGGTAAATTTCATTAATTAATTAATTATTAAGGACATTAAAGTTATTTAATAATCATATTAAATAATTTAGTTTAAAACTGATTTTAATATTAAAAAAATCATTTTAAATGAAAATAAAGTGTTTAAAAATATTTTAAGTTATAAAATATAACTTTTAATATTTAAAGGATAATTTTATTAATAATTTCGTATTAATAATTAATAATTTATTATTAATGATATTAAATTTATTTAATAAGTATATTAAATAAATAGTTTAAAAATGATTTTATTAATTTAAAAATTATTTAAAAAGGATATAAATGAATTAAAAATATTTTAAGTTATAATGACTTTTGATATTTTTATAAATAGTACATTAATATTTAAATATTAATGATAATTATTTAAAAATAATTTTTAATGTGTTAAAAATCATTTAAGGGTAATATTAATACTTTAAAATTATTCTAAGTTATTATAAATAACTTTAATATTTTGACAATGGTTTCATTAATAGTTTAATAGTAATTAAATATTAATGATAATAGAATTGTTTAATATTTAAATCATTTAATAGTGATTCCGATGTTTAAAAATTCATGATAAATTATAATAAATGTTTAAAAATTATTATAAGTCATTTAAAAATAATATGACTAATAATTACAGATATTTAGTTACAGAATAGAGTCTTAGACTCGATAATTACCCGATAAAGCAGTCGGTACACCGACATATTTCAGAAATTGATTTGGACTTAGATAATTTGACTTGATGAGTGTTTATTTATGATTCAATGGTTGTTAAACATATGTGATAATGTGATTAGGTTATGTGCTGACTGTAATAAGCAATATTATATGTTGAGATATATTGTTCTAATCGAACGAATGATTTGATTAATTAAAGGTCGTGATATAAAAGATAGATCTAAGTTACGAACTATAAGCAGCGCATCAAGCAAGTATCTTACCTTTGCATTTTCTTTATGCAATGAACATGAGTAAGAATGTTTCTAAATTATATTAATGTACAGATTACTAACCCTATATTATATACGCTCATTGATTATCAACATGTTAGCATATGGTAATTCAGATATATATATTTTGTTCGTTAATTTCTATAAATGGTTACACAAGTGTCCCCACTTGGATAATCATTGTATTTAAGCACATGTTGATATACCTTTGTTAATTACCCGTATACATATATGTTGAATTATAGATTATTGTTGAACAAGATAAAATATTTGGTTTGGAAGCCCGACAAGTATGAACATTCCGTACACGGGAAAACTTTTTATGCACCTAAGGTGGACAGAGTGAACGATACCCTCGTTCTTTCCTGTAGTATTGATCAATACAGGGTACAACGGGCTGATCACCCCCGTGCCCGTAAGTTATGACGGTTTACAGATGAAGTTCTGTTTAACCTATTCAAAAATTGAAAACGATGTTCATAGTATGTCACCTTAACCCTATTTATAGTCATTACGTAGTTTCAAAAATTTGAAAGAGGGTTGTTATGTTATTATTATCGGTTCAGATTACTTCACAACTATTGATTTGTTGTAGAAGGGTAGTATAAAAAAATATTTAAAATCTTTCAGCTATATATATATATATATATATATATATATATATATATATATAATTGATATTACTTGCTGGGCACTCAAATGCTCACCCTTGCTTAATTTAAATATTTTCAGCTAAGTGTGAAGAACCAGAAGGATCATGCAGAAACAAAGGAAAAGGAAAGCTAACCAAATAAGATTTGTGGTATTCTATGTAATAATTTGATATTATTAAGACAATGATATATATTATCTATCATGTTATGTAAGGAATGTATTAAAGGTTACGTACTTGGGAGCTAGACTCTGATAATTATGTATATTAAGTTTAATAATTATATTATTGTTATTATTATTAGTATTATTCCGCTCATAGAAATGGTATCGTGAAGTACCGAGTTTGGGTTTCTAGTACCTGAATTTGGGGGCTTTACAGGTTGGTATCAGAGCTTAGGGTTAAAAATCTTAGGTGGGCTAGACCTTAGGCTATAACCTTAGAACAGAGGAAAATGTTGAAAATATAAATAACTCATATAGAGTTTAAAAAGAGATGAATTGACTAAGTTCATCGTCAAACAAAATAAAAGATAACTTTTATAAAATTATTATTTGATGTGTGTATATACTATATGCTAATCAGGATAACTTATGTGTGTAGATGTCTGGTGGAAAAGGCTTGTTATATGCTTATAGCATGAAGAAGGATCAAACCCATACACCCGAGCTTATATCAAAGCCAATAGCTAAAATAGAGGCTCGCGATGAAAACAACTCAGACGAGGTAGTTATTGTAGAAAACGTAATACTGGATCCAGAGATGGTAGAACTGACAGATAGTGATTCAGTTACTAAAGTTGAAGCTGAACAAGTATCAACGGAGGTGCAGGATCTGAGGAACAAGGTGTCTTCTCTGGAAAAGCTATGGGAAATAGAAAAGTTGTTGAATAATTAGTTGCGTCAAGCGTTAATAGAAATAATAGAAGAACAAGATAAGCTTAACATCCAAATTGATCAGATGGGAGCCACAAGCAACACATCGTGTGCAGCTCCGAGCAAGAAGGGGAAAAGAAAGATAGAAGACAATGACTTAAGAAAATTCGATAAGAAGAAAAGGAAAAGAGTATGTTATCTTTGCGGTTATGAATGAGATACTACTCTGTATTATCCTGACTACAAACCAGGAGCATGTTTTATCTGTGGAATGAAAGATCATCAGGCGAAAGGTTGTCTAATGAAAAAAAAGGGTGTAATAAATAGGTAGTATGTTTGTGGTGTAGGTGTGTTTAATGTAATATGTGTGCTTAGTATGTCTGTGTAATGTAATATTCTAAAACTTTTGTAATGATCAAGTTTATAAATCCTAACTTTTGTGGTCACAATGGGATAGCTGATGTTTAAAGCATTATGTGCTATGCTATGTAAAATATTCGTTGAATGAATATGAATCTAAGTTTGAGAAATGAAACAAGTTTAACATACTCATCTTATATGATAAGGTTTAGAATGTAAGTTAAATTTATGATTTTATTTAATCAGATAATGCCGCCAAGACTTCGAACTCTAAATCAAAGGGCAGAAGAATCTGTCAACAACACTGAGGGACAACAACAAGCATACCTGATGCAGAACTTCGCGAACATAATAGCTCAAGCTGTGCAACAGGGAATACCAGCCGGACAACCGTTTAGCAAACTTTAAAGATTTTCAGGCTGTAGGACCGCCAGAATTCAAAGGTACAACTGACCCTGTTGAAGCCCAGACTTGGGTTAAAGAGATTGAAAAAGCATTCGTGATAGCTAGGGTAGCTGAGGGGAAAAAGATCGTTTTTGCCACCTACATGATGAATGGGGAGGCGAACTTTTGGTGGGAAGCGAATCAGACGAGGGCAGGAGAAGGTGTGATAACTTGGGATAGGTTCAAAATACTATTTTTTGAAAACTATTTTTCATCTAGTATGCAGGATAGGATGGAGGTGAAATTTTTAGAATTGAAGCATGAGAATATAACGGTGTCATAATACGCCGTCAAATTTAATGAGTTAGCTAGGTTTACTCCATATCAGGTGAATTCGGAGGCTAGGAAAGCTAGAAGGTTTGAGCTGGGATTAAAACCCTGGCTCTATAACAAGGTGACAGTGTTACAGATTCCAACATTTGCAGCACTCATGGAGAAGGCGATTATTGCTGAGGAGGAAAGTGAGGCCATGAGCCTTTACAACAAGGAGAGGAAGAATAAAGGTAAGGTCGAAGGAACTGGGAATGTGGAAATTAATAGGGGAAGTAGGGGTAGTAATAACAAGAGGAAGGGGAACTACTTTGGGAATGTCCAGGTGAAACAAGAAGGTGTTAAGAAACAGGTGGTGCCGTGTAAGACTTGTGAAAAGAAGCACTCTGGGGTATGTCTGAAAGGAAAATTTGTTTGCTATAAGTGTGGGCAGGAGGGCCATATCTCTCCCAACTGCCCCAATCCAAGAATTAACAGTGGATGTTTTCTATGCGGGTCGACTGAACACATGGTGATGGATTGTCCGAAGAGGAGGACGGAGACAGGAAGTGTGAATACTGGCACTGGCAGCGGGACTTTAGCAATTACGGGACCTACGTCATCAAGCAATCCAACAAAATCAACAACAAGGGTCTACAATATGATTGTCCAGGATACGATGGCAGCTGGCAATTCAACTCCAGGTATTATTCGTACAACTTTTATTTTCTTATACATGATTTTCCGATATATAGCAAATTATTTTATAAAAAAAATTTGAGGGAGGAATTTGAGTTCTTTTAGAAACTAATTTTTTTGTTTAATTAGAAAGACAAGCTTTATGGGAATAGTTAAAGATCAGTTCGATCAAAGTTGGTCGAGATCTACTTGCGAAGATTGTGTGTGCTATGTACCCGTGTATGTATATGTTTTAAAACGGTGATTTCGGGGATGAAATCTTTATAAGGGAGGGTGAATGTAACAACCCGATATTTTTTATATAATTAAATCAAAAATTTTGCGTATAATTTTTTTTAAAGATGAGGATTTGTACAAGATATTGTATATATGTATTTATGTGATAAATAAAAATATATTACATGAATATTTATAAATAATTTTATTTTAGAATTATTGATTATTATAAAGTATATTCTTATAATAATTAATATAGTAGAAATGTTTTTATTAATTATTTTCCATGAAAATAATATATGAAATGATTTTCTTTGAATAATCATAATAATTATTTTATTATATGAATTTTAGTACAGATTATTAAGTTAATTATTTTTCCTTAATTATTAAGGTTAAATATGGGAGAATAAATCAGATATGGAATCCAAACCCTAATTTTGGATTTTTATCAAGGAATGAGAATAATAATATATAATATTAATTATTTTGATTTTTAAGTGCTATAAATAAGTACTGTATGTACGTATTGAGGATGGTTGGTCAATTATGGTGTATTATGACCAAACCCTAGCATTAATTTGTTTAACCCTATTTTTTAAATTTAAATGGAAAATTCAAGACTGTTATATAACTGTGCTATATGATTTATATTGTGTATTATATAATGATTTGATTAATTAGGTCAACCCTAATTAACATTTAGATTGAAAAATTTAGAAACCCTAAATAATTTTTAGAAAATCCTAAGTTATTAAAAACCCTAATTTTAAATGTTAAACCCTAATTTGAAACTCAAATTAGAGTTCAAGATTGTTTGATAATTGTGATAAGGTGATTAATTTATAAGTATTATAATTATAATGGTTAATCATGAAAACCCCAATTACTAAACTAGAAACCCTAATTTCTATATTTAGTAACCCTATTTATAATTTGGTAACCCTAATTATTAAAAGTATAAACCATAATTGCTAATTTAGCAAGGTTAAATATAATTAGTGATATTAAACCCTAATGTTCCTGTATAAAGTAATTAGAAAACTAATCTAATTTAGAAAACCCTAATTTACAAATTTTAGAAACTAAAATTTATTTAATTTTTTTTAAACAAACCCTAAATTGGAAATCCTACAAATAATTTGTGCTAAACCTTAGAGTCAAACCCTAAGGGTTTGCAAGATTACAAGAATGACATTAAATTTCCAAGCAAAATGACCAAAATACCCCTCTTGAATTATTTGAGATAACTTGTATATCTAGCAATAATGGAGTGGGTGACCAACTATGTTGACAATTGTGACTTAGAAACACTGAATTCAGCCTCTAGAGATCAGCCATACATGCATCATACACTTATATATATATATATTGGAAGAGAGAGAAAATCATTTGTTAACTTATTTTTGCCCAAACACTTAAACATTCTCTCTCAAGTTCAACCCTCCGAAATTTCCTTCATATATTAGTCATAAATCCGGCCCCACTAATAACCATAACCAAATCAGTGGCCTAGAAATCAAAATTTTTCAAAGAAGGTATAAACCCTAACTTAAAAATCTGTCCAATGATTCCATGTTAGATGTTATGATTAAGTGTTATAATATGTTGTTAGTAATGTATAATCATGATCTGGGTTGCTAGATGTTAGATCCATAACATCTAGAGGCTCGGATTTGAAGATTTGCCAAATCTGGAAAATGTTCAAACTGTAGTCTAACAACCAATGTCAGTGGCCACAGATCCTTATTTGTGACGATCCCAAAATAGGTTCATTCCACCCAACCCATTCTGAGTCGCCAAATACATGGAACAGAAAGCAACTACAACTTTATTACAACAATTGTTGTGCAAAATACCACAACATATATGCTGTGAGTTTTGATACAAATATATACCAACTGTGACTCTCATCCCAACCTTGGATAGTACGTCACAATGGCACCTTACATAAAGGTATAGTCAAAAACTGTTTTAGAAATTAGAATATTTGGGAAGTGCTCAAGGAAACCTTCGTACATGGGAGCCCATGCGTCTAGGTTATGATAGATATCATATGTCCACAGAATTATCCTTGGTTGACCCAATAGACCCCAAAGAAAAACGAGAAGATTACTATCATATTTTTTCCAATGGTCAGTCGTCTCTTGGCATATCATTATCTCCACTGTCTCCAGTTGAAAATTATATTTCAAATAAACTCCAAGATCATATAGCTAGCGCTCGTAGATATACTCAGCAAGTGGATGTGCACAACCCTGTCTTATGATAACACGAGGTTGTATGTCATTAGACATCTTGTATGATAGTGGCAAAACACCCTTCCAACGTTGGGTTCGCCTTACCCTATTGAATTCATCAAATATAACTACTAAATGATGTATAAAATACAACACACTTTTTTTTATACTGCTTAGACCTCCACAGCTAGAGACCACCATTCTATTTTCCTGTTACCCTCGCTCGACCCAGCTACACTCTTATTACCTGAAAGGAATTGTGAAGCAAAAGGGTGAGCTCAACTAGCCCAGTAAAGAATATCATGACTAAAGATAAATAAATTATCAATAGCCTTCAACAGTAATAAGTCAGAGATTTAGAACATATGGTAGATAATAAAAAATTTCAACCATAATTACAGCGGAACGAGCAATCTATTAGAAGAGTCAAATAGACCATAAAGTCTATTATCTTCTCCATGTTAAAAATTTATCAACAATGTTTTACCCCTATAACATCAATCAACAGTTCTGGTCCACAATCATATGAATAACTCATAATCATAATTGTGATTCTAAATTCCTCTTCGCAACCAGGACGAAGATAATTTTCATCACATGTCTTTACCTGAAACATCAAAGATCATGGTTATACCAAATCACAGTTCCTATTCATAATCATATCAATAAATTCATCTTTGCACTACGGACCAAAGATATTCGTCAACCGTTTATCTTTGTACTACTGGCCAAAGATATTTAACAACAGATCATCTTTGCACTACGAGCCAAAGATATTCATATATCAAAGAAATACATAATCATTTCAGAATTTATATAAACCGTAATTATAACCATGTTGATCAATTCACCTTTGCACTTAAGCTAAAAATATTCAATTGTAAATTCACTGGTCATGATCATACCAGTCAACGATTCAACTTTGCACAACTGGCCAAAGAGAATTCATAGTCACGATCATACCAATAATCTACTCATCTTTATACTCAAGTCGAAGAAAAATTTCATCACTAGGATTATAAAAATATTATATCTGATAATAAAAATAATATGATCAACATATAGATTTAATTTCAAGAGTAAGATTTATAAATCAACGATAATTTGGTCAGTAAAAGAAACCAATTTTATCGTGAATAGTACCCGTGAATATTAACTCATGAATAGTAACTCGTAAATAGTAACTCATGAATAGTAATTCATGAATAGTAACCCCAACATGAAAAAGGTAGAAATTCTGCAATAAAATCCATACCAATATTACGGTATAATGATATTAAAAGAATAACATTTCTTAAACTTATAAATAATTTATTTTAATTGTTTACACTTTACTAAATAATGTATTTAATCATCCTAAAATGCCAAACTCATAAGATTTCATCACCAATAACCAAAACCCTCATAAAAAATCTGCATATACCTCATATAGGATTCTCAAGCCATAAAATCCTATTTTCTAATTTTCTTACTTCACATAACATATTTAATTCATTTATTGATAACTAGTCTATTTTCATGAAAAATACCAAATCAGTACAAACAAATTTTTTTTTCTGGGATTTAGCAGAATATAGTTCCATATTGAACATATATTTTTCTCAGAATTTTTAAAATTCACTTACTATTTTTCATATGGCCAAAACAGCCGAATATTTAGACATTTATCATAAATTATTCTTTCCTCCAAAATTTTTGAAATTTACAGAGTATTCTTCTGTTATATACATGTACTCCCAATAAAAATTTTACCAATTTTGGAGTTAACCACAAGGAGTTATAAGGGTTTACTTTTAAAATAGTCTTTTCCCATAAAATTCATAACTCTTAATCTATACATCCAAAAATCGTCATTTTTGGACACAATCTAGAAAACTCATCAAATTATCATTTCAAATTTTTCTAGAATTTTTAAAGGTCAGAAAAATTACGAAACTGAAAAACATAATAACCCTTAAAATTCATTACTATCTCTTACCTCAACAGAGCAGTACTTCTGATTGGAATAACGCTGAAGGGAACTTGCACCGTATAATAACATTTAAAATATCTAAATACTCACAAAAATACACTCGATAATATAGAGAGAGAAAACTTTAGTTTCTGGTGTGATTTTCAATTCTAACCTAAGCACCCTATTTATAGGAAAATGCTTAGAATACCAAAGCAGAAAATTTAATAAAATATTAATATATATATTATAAATTCCTATGCACACCTCCACTGATCCAAAACATCAGCCACACATGTGCCAACTCACGAAAAACGTTTTTCATATAAAAATCATTTAAAACTCCAAAAAAAAATTTAATTATTCCGGAACTTCAATAATTCACAATAAATAGCCCTTTTATCAAAAAAATTCGAACCTTATTTCATAGAAAATTTCATTATCTACAACTTTGCAGAAGAAAGTTTTTCGAAATTCTAAACAGAAATTGACCGAAATCCTCAAACGAACGATTTTACAGGCTATAATCAAATTTCAGTCAATAAATGGGCCCACATACATGTTTAACATGTTTTAAATAACTTTTGTAATAAAAATACTCTTCCTCCTGATATATTCATATATCCCACATTTATTGTAAAAATATCGCCATTATTATATTATTAAAATATAATAATATATTTAAATGAATTATTTTATCAAAAAAAGATAAAATATTAATTTTCAATAATTGTCACATTAAAAATTTTCTCCATCTATATTCACATAAAATCAATATTTTTCTCATCATATAAATCAATAATTAATTATTCACAAATAATATTACAGAATCATAATACTGGCAACTAGGTCGTTCCTAGAAAAGAGGGGGCTTTCCAATAAGGATTTCTCCTTACTGGCGCGCAATTAGGTGACCAAACCTCTCCTTAGATAGAACTTTCTAGACATTGCCAGTAATGCTATCTAATAATATTATTCAAATAATATGAATTATTGATCTGATAATGGAAAATACTGTGCAGTGACAATTATTGAACAACAATAATATAAAATATCAACATAGCAATTATTAATCAATAAAATAAAATATTGAACAGTAATTATTGTAACAATTATTGAGTAGTGCCTTCTTATATAATAATCAATAATTTAAAAATACTGTGCAATACCGTGTGCTACTGTGCAACAACGCGTATTACTTTACTTTATCCACCGGGTATTCCAACAGTGTTAACGGTAACGATTATGCCGTTATTTATAAAAATTCAAATTTATCGTTTTCTTCATCCGACAGTTATTCTGTTATGGGGCCCAAAAATGGATGCACCGTCGTACGAATATTCTCCGACAGCAAAAATATTCCACGACCAAACGAATATTCTCCGACAAAAATAAATATTTTATAACCACTTGCTTATTTTGAAAAATTTGCACATTTCACTCATAACCTTAAACTTTTATCAATTTAACCATTTACTGAATAATAATTATAAAAAAAATTGAATACTTTTATTTCATAAAATTCGGAGTCTTATATTGTTCATGTATGATTTTTGTTGTTTAAAGGTTTAAATATGTAGTCTGACATGTAGTCTTTGATCTGGAACAAGAATCAGACTTAGATCTAGTTTAGATTGGAAGATATAGTTAGTCAAAAGTAGTTGACCGACCATGACCGGGCGTTTCTTGGTAACCCAGAAACAACCCAAAACCGGCCTGACAACATTTTAAACCGGCTAGATCTTTCAGTGTATTTTTGTTTTGTTGCATCTAGATTGAAGTCTTGTATATGAGCTTCATGTTTATGCCTTAGAATATCCTAATCATCAAACTGTGTGATTATAGAGGACGGTCAAACCAGGGCAAACGATCATGGAAGCCGTTTTCTGGGTAACCCAGAAAACGCTTGAACAAGTCGTCTGACATGGTTTGACTAGTATGAATCTGCTCGATTTGTTGTTGTTTTAGTTATCTATTGTGATAGAACCCTTCCTTGTCATGCTGGCTACATACTGAATTCATTACATCACATAAAGATTACACGGATTGCAAGTTGTGGAGGCCCAAATATGAACAGTCGAACTGTTCATCATTTCTGGGTAACCTAGAAATGAAGAACTACCTCTGACAGCTTATTTAGGCCCTTAGATCTCTTTGGTTGTGCATTATTTGATGATGTTTATTGTTGAATCGTGTAGTCTTATATTTGTACTACATGATCTAATCAACAACCTGTCCAGAAACACATTACACCGTGCACGATTCTTGGTCAAACTAGACATCTCGAAACTGCCTTATAAATGCTCAAGAACATGAAGAACACCTATAGCGACAGTTCTGTCACTACAGGTGGCCTTTAGCGACAAATAGTGTATTTTAATTAATTTAATTTCTGAAAATTAATTATTTTAATTAAATAAATAGAAAAAAAATAGTTTTTAATTATTAAAAATACTAAATAAATTATTAAATATTATTTTAAATTCTAAAAATTAGTTTTTAATTATTTTAAGTATATTTCATAAATAGTTAATATTTTTGAAATATTATTGGTATTTAATTTATTTAATTATAATATTAAATAAATTAGTTAAACATGATTTTAATACTTGAAAAATTATTTAAAATTATATTATGATATAAGAAAATATTTTAAGTTATTTTTAATGACTTTTAATATTTTGTGATGAAATTCATTAATAAATTAATATTGATGATTATGTTACTTACTAGATGAATTAAATAAATTAATTAAAAATAATTTTATTATATTAAAAATAATTTTAAATAATAATAAGGTATTTAAAAATATTTAAAGTTATAAAATATAACTTTCAATATTTAAAGGTAAATTTCATTAATTAATTATTATTAACGATATTAAAGTTATTTAATAATTATATTAAATAATTTAGTTTAAAAATGATTTTAATATTAGGAAAATTATTTTAAATGAAAATAAAGTGTTTAAAAATATTTTAAGCTATAAAATATAACTTTTAATATTTAAAGGATAATTTCATTAATAATTTAATATTAATAATTATTAATTTATTATTAATGATATTAAATTTATTTAATAATTATATTAAATAAATAGTTTAAAAATGATGTTATTAATTTAAAAATCATTTAAAAAGGTTATAAATGAATTAAAAATATTTTAAGTTATACTTAATGATTTTTGATATTTTGATAAATATTACATTAATATTTAAATATTAATGATAATTATTTAAAAATAATTTTTAATGTGTTAAAAATCATTTAAGGGTAATATTAATACTTTAAAAGTATTCTAAGTTATTATAAATAACTTTAATATTTTGGAAATGGTTTCAATAATAGTTTAATAGTAATTAAATATTAATGATATTTGAATTGTTTAATATTTAAATCATTTAATAATGATTTCGATGTTTGAAAATTCATGATAAATTATAATAAATGTTTAAAAATTATTATAAGTCATTTAAAACTAATATGACTAATAATTACGGATATTGAGTTACAGAATAGAGTCTTAGACTCGATAATTTCTCGATAAAGCAGTCGGTACACCGACATATTTCAGAAATTGATCTGGACTTAGATAATTTGACTTGATGAGTGTTTATTTGTGATTCAATGGTTGTTAAACATGTGTGACGATGTGATTAAGTTATGTGCTGACTGCAATAAGTAGCATTATGTGTTGAGATATATTGTTCTAATCGAACGAATGATCTGATTAATGATAGGTCGTGATATAAAAGATAGAACTAAGTTATGAACTATAAGCAGCGCATCAGGCAAGTATCTTACCTTTGCATTTTCTTTATGCAATGAACATGAGTAAGAATGTTTCTAAATTATATTAATGTATAGATTACTAACCCTATATTATATACGCTCATTGATTATCAACATGTTAGTATATGGTAATTCAGATATATATATTCTGTTTGTTAATTTCTATAAATGGTTACACAAGTGTCCCCACTTGGATAATCATTGTACTTAATCACATGTTGATATACCTTTGTTAATTACCCGTATACATATATGTTGAATTATAGATTATTGTTGAACAAGATAAAACTTTTGGTTTGGAACCCCGACAAGTATGAACATCCCGTACACGGGAAAGCTTTTTATGCACCCAAGGTGGACAGAGTGAACGATACCCTCGTTCTTGCATATAGTATTGATCAATACAGGGTACAACGAGCTGATCACCCCCGTGCCCGTAAGTTATGACAGTTTATAGACGAAGTTCTGTTTAACCTATTCAAAAATTGAAAACAATGTTCATAGTATGTCACCTTAACCCTATTTATAGTCATTACGTAGTTTTAAAAATTTGAAAGAGGGTTGTTATGTTATTATTATCGGTTCAGATTACTTCACAAATATTGATTTGTTGTAGAATGGTAGTATAAAGAAAACAATTAAAATCTTTCAGCTTATATATATATATATATATATATATATATATATATATATATATATATATATATATAATTGCTATTACTTGTTGGGTACTCAAATGCTCATCCTTGCTTAATTTAAATGTTTTCAGCTAAGTGTGAAGAACAAGAAGAATCATGCAGAAACAAAGGAAAAGAAAAGCTAACCAAATAAGATTTGTGGTATTCTATGTAATAGTTTGATATTATTAAGACAATAATATATATTATCTATCATGTTATGTAAGGAATGTATTAAAGGTTACGTACTTGGGAGCTAGACTTTCATAATCATGTAAATTAAGTTTAATAATTATATTATTGTTATTATTATTAGTATAATTTCGTTCATAGAAATGGTATCGTGAGGCACCGAGTTTAGGTTTCAAGTACCTGAATTTGGGGGCTTTACACCAGGTATTCCAATAGTGTTAACAGTAACAACTACGCCATTATTTTATAAAAAGATATTCTTGTTATTTTCTCAATCCGACAATAATTCTGTTGTGGGGTCCACCAATGATTGTGTCGTCGTACGAATATTCCTTGTTAAAATGAATATTCCCCGACCAATCGAATATTATATAATAACTTGCGTACTTTACAAAATTTATAAATATTACCCATAACTTTAACATTATATCAAATTCACTCCATAATATTCAAAAATAATATTTATAGAAAATTCATCTTTATTCATAAAAGTTGGGGTCTTATATTTTACGCTCCAAGGTTATACCTCAAGTCAAAATTTTGTGGAGAAATCACGATGTTGAGGAAATGACATGGGAGTTAAAATCTGAAATGAGATCAAGGTATCCTCACCTCTTCGTCATACCAAGTATTTACCCTAATTTTGATGGCGAAATTTCATAAGAAGGGGAGGTTGTAAGACCCCAACTTTTCTGAAAAAAGATGAATTTTCTATAAATATAATTTTTGAATATTAAGGAGTGAATTTGATATAATGTTATAGTTGTGGGTAATATTTATAAATTTTACAAAGTATGCAAGTTGTTATATTATATTCGATTGGTCAGAAAATATTCGTTTTAACAGGGAATATTCGTACGACGGCACAATCATTGGTGACAACGGAATTATTGTCGGATTGAGAAAACGATAAAAATATCTTTTTATGAAAATAACGACGGAAGTTTTATCATTAATTGTTGGAATACCCGGTAGTAAAAATACAGTAATACGTGTGGTTGCACAGTAGCACACGGTATTGATTATTGATGCTTACGTGAGAAGTCACTCAGTTTTGTTTAATTATTGCTATAGTAATTGCTGCATTGTATATCACGTTATATGATTCAATTATTGTCGATATTTTATATATTATTTGTGACGCCCTCAAATCCAGGTACTTGAAACTTGAACTCAGTGCTTCACGATACCATTTCTATGAGCGAAATATTACTAATAATAATAACAATAATATAGATTATCAAATATAATTTATATATTATCAGAGTTTTCAATCCCAAGTACGAAACCTTTAACCATTCATTACATTACATAATAATTAATATATATCATCATTATCCTAATAAAGTCTAGCTATTACAGAAGATAGCATTATCATTCATTCAGCGACCTTCCCTTTTCCTTTGTTCTTGGCAGAGCCTTCAGGTTGTTCACATTTAGCTGAAAATATTTAAATTAAGTAAGGATGAGCATTTAAGTGCCCAGCAAGTAATAACAACAATAACAGTTAGCTGAACGAATTAAATATTTTCTTTGAACGATACTTTTACAATGAATCAACAGTTGTGAAGTAAGCTGAACCAATAATAAACAACATATCATTTCGATTTTAAATTTTTGAAACTACGTACTAACTATAAATGAGGTTCAGTTGACAGACTATGGACATTGTTTTCTATTTTCAAAAAGGTTAAACAAAACTTCATCTGTAAATCGTCATAACTTACGGACACAGGGGTGATCAGCCTGTTATGCCCTGTATTGATCAATACTACATTCAAGGACGATATTTTCATCCAACATATCCGCCTTAGACGCATAAAAGTTTCTCATATTTGGGATGTTCATACCAGTCTAGAATCCAAAATAATTCGGTTGGATAATAATAAAGTTCTATCTTGTTTAACAACAATTTTTAAATTTGTGTCTAGCCGGATCAAATAGCTTAGACAACTTTTAATTCAACGTAAGACCCCAGATTTTATGAATAACGATTTAAATTTCTCAAAATATTTTTTTAAATATTATGGTGTAGATTTGATAGAATGTTATAGTTGTGAGTAATATTTATAAATTTTACAAAGTATGCAAGTTGTTGTATTATATTCCATTGGTCGGGAAATATTCATTTTAACAGGAAATATTCGTACGACGACACAATCATTGTTGGACCCCACAACGGAATTATTGTCGGATTGAGAAAACGACAAAAATATTTTTATTGAAAATAATGGTGGAAGTTTTTCCATTAATACTGTTGAACTACTCGGTAGTAAAAGTACAGTACTACGCGTGGTTGCATAGTAGCACACGGTATTGATTATTGATGTTTATGTGGGAAGTTACTCAGTTTTATTCAATTATTGTTACAGTAATTACTGCATAGTATCTCACGTTATTTGTTTCAATTATTGTCAATATTTTATATATTATTAAATCAATAATTGAGATGACAAGGTTATTAATATTATTATTTGAAATATTAATGATGTCTAGACGTTCTGTCAAGGAGAGGTTTGGTCACCTAATTGCGCGCCAATAGGGAGAAATCCTTATTGGAAAGCCCCCTCTTTCCTAGGAACAACCTGGTCGATTAATATTGTGAATTATAATAATGATGATATATGTTGTTAAAATTATTAAGGTGATTTTTATGAAGTTTTGCTTATTTTATGGATCTCTATTTACCCATTTTCAAAATAATCGGTAGAAAATTATTTAAAGGTGGGGCCCATGTAACACCCCCTTTCCAAAATAGAAAGAGAGGTTACTCAAAACATAACAAAATTGATGAATTTAATAGCAAGGCTCAAAGCCACAAAAGAATAGTCTTAATAACTGATAAATACCACAATTCAACCATAATAAATCTCAAATTGCCTCAAACCAAAATCTAAAATAATTATTACAATTCCAAGTAAACTGACACATCAAGTCTAAACAGAATATTTCTAAATCATTGGAATGAATGGAGCTCTCATCACACTTGCCCTTGATTCCCCTGATTACCTGCCGGAAGGAAAACACATCATGAGCCAAATGCCCAGTACGGATATAGAATACAATTAATGAACTGAAATAACTAACTCAATTAAATGAAAGGAGACGAAACGAACTGAAACGAAACGAACAAAACTAACACAATGACATGATAGGCTGAATCAAATGGCTGGGTGTTATTTCATACCGAGCTCAAATTAAATAGTAATATACCTTGCCACACAGGCAAATCAAATAATGCCACACAAGCAATCACACATCGGACTGCGTAATCCAGATGTATGCAAAATCAGAAGGCATGTTTGGCATAAACATCACCACTCCGCAAAATAGAACAGAACAGAAAACTAGGGTCAACCGATACGCCTCCCACAACAAAACACCAAATGGCCAACTCCCACCGGAGCACAAAACGGAGACGCCGTGGACTGATCACACCGCCACGGAAGGTGTCATGCCTCGGTGCCAAGAGGACATGCCTGTGTTACCCCCACAAGTGGTTATAGCTCAGGTATACCCTACGGTATTCTAACAAAATATAATGTCACAACACATGCGACACAACAAAGGGGTTCTAACATGTACATGTTAAACTGAAACGAAATATCAACACAAAGTCTCCAAATATATTAACATGTACTTCCTACAAAGATCGAAATAAATATTAACCATGACACACTAGACCAAAGAGTACAAATACTAGTTTCAAATACTAATGCCAAAATGAAACATTCTCACGAATTTAAGAAGGAACAATTATGCGAGGCAAAACTAAATTTCGAAACGAATAACGAAACGAACAAATTAAAAACAAAAGAGTCTCGCTGAAAGAGTACAGAATCCGTACCTGGTTTAAGCAATGTAATACCCAAAATTTATACTCCAAATGTAACTCTTTAAATTCCCTTCGTTCGATCTAATTAAACAAAATAATAATTAATATAAGTACGTTTGCAAAATTATTCTATCCCTCTTTAAATCTTTAAGAAGCTCATTTTATTATCATTATTATTAATATTAATAATTATTATAATTATTATCAGTATAATGTTTTTGTTAATTTCTAATTTTAAATTCTCTGTTAGTCTTATAAAATACTATATCACATATTTTAACAATTAATAACCGGATAATGCCTTATTCCAAAAATCTTGATTGAAGATGTAATTCAGGTGTAATCCTTTCATATATATATATATATATATATATATATATATATATATATATATATATATATATATATATATATACATGGATATAATATATGCATTCCAACAGTAAGACTCATTGGTTAATCATCATATACATAAAACAAAAGGAAAAAAATGCAATTATTTTTGATTGTTTAGGATGATCTCACTCTAACTTATTAATAGTACAAGCATAATAATAATAAAAAAAAACTTACTTTACTTGCTACTCTCTTTCTTCAACCCACAATGAATTGCTGAGTCCCTTCTCTCAAATATCTCTAACGTGCAGCGCCGCTACTCTCTTCCTCTTTTTTCCAATTTGTATCAGGCGTATACAAGTATGATTAGGTTTTAGTATTTATTTATTTATTTATTTTTTTAACTTAAGTATAATAGTATTGAATATTACCCACATATAAATTAATCTCAATTAGTTTTAAGGCCCAATTTTTTCTAAATTAATTTATCCAACACTTGTTAACTTATTAGCCCACAAAAATTAAATAACTAGTTTGACCCAAAATAAATAACAAAGTCCAATTAGAATAAGCTTTAAAATAAAATAATTTTTATTAACCAATATTTATTTATTTTATTTTTTTTTACCGGGTATTACATCACCTACCCCTTAAAAAGAATTCCGTTCCCGAAATTAAAAGAATGGAATGCACCTAATTTTCAAAGAGATGCGGATACTCCGCTCGAATAGACTCCTCCATCTCCCATGTAGCTTCCCGCTCTGAATGATTCCTCCATAAAACTTTAACAAACGGAATAGTCTTTCTCCTCATAATCCTTTCTTGACGATCCAAAATCGCCTCAGCTTTCTCCTCACAAGTAAGATCCTCCTGAATCTTATCGAATGGATATTGCGCCACATGCAACAGATGATATTGATAACTCCTCAACACCGACACATGAAACACATTATGCACATGAGCTAGCTGTGGAGGCAAAGCTAACCGATATGCAACCTCACCAACCCTCTCCAAAATCTCAAATGGACCGATATATCGCGGACTAAGCTTTCCTTTCAACCCAAATCGTCGAATGCCCTTCCAAGGAGAAACTTTTAGAAACACATGCTCACCAGATTCAAACTCTAAAGTCCTCCTACACTTATCAGCATAACACTTCTGCCGTGATCGAGCCGGCTTCAATTTCTCCTTAGCCATTGCTACCTTCTCCGTAGTGATTTGAACTAACTCAGGTCCTTCTATGGCCCTTTCGCCAACCTCATCCCAACAAGTTGGTGCCCGACACTTTCTACCATATAATACCTCAAAAGGGGCCATCCCAATACTTGCATGCCAGCTGTTGTTGTAAGCAAACTCAACTAGGCTCAAGTAATCATCCCAATTACCCGACCACTCAAGTGTACAAGACCTCAACATGTCCTCTAATGTTTAAATAATCCGTTCAGATTGCCCATCAGTTTGAGGATGGAAAGAAGTACTGAAGTTGAGCCGAGTGCCCCAAGCTCGTTGAAACCCTTTCCAGGACAGTGAACTGAACCGTGGGTCCCAATCTGAAACAATAGACACCGGAGTACCATGAAGTCTAACAATCTCCTGCTAAAAGATATGAGCCAACCTATCCACCGAGTAACCCTCATGGATAGCCAAAAAGTGTGCCGATTTGGTCAACCGGTCCACTACTACCCATATGGCATCATTCTTCCTGAAAGTCTTCGGCAAACCAGTCACAAAATCCATCGTGATAAACTCCCACTTCCACACTGGAATGTCTAACTGTTGCAGCAAACCACTAGCTCGTTGATGTTCTATCTTCACTTGTTGACAAGTAAGACATTTCCCAACATATTCAGCCACATCTCGTTTCATCCCATTCCACCAAAAATTCTTCTTCAAATCCCTATACATCTTTGTAGAACCAGGATGAATAAAAAATGGCGAACTATGAACCTCGGCCAACACAGCTTCTCGAATGATTAGATCTGATGGTACACACAACCGCTCACCCAACCAAATCACACCATGATCATCAATACAAAACTCGGACTGTTTGTCCTCCTCTAGATTCTGCGTCATACTCCACAACTCCCCATCTTCTTTTTGAGCTTCTTTAACTCTCGAGATAAGAGAGGGCTCCACTCTCATACCTGCCAGATGTCCATCCGAACCTCGTATATACAACTCCAACCCGAGCCGCTCCATATCCAAAATAAGTTGAGGTTGTGTAATAAGGGCTGCTACACTCCCTGAACTCTTTCGACTAAGAGCATCTGCAACCACATTTACCTTCCCCGAGTGATACTGAATCCTCACCACATAATCTTTTAGAAGCTCCAACCAACGCCTCTGCCTCATATTGAGCTCCTTCTGAGTGAAAATGTATTTAAGACTTTTGTGATCGGTGAAGATATCACAATTCTCTCCATACAAATAATGCCTCCAAATCTTTAAGGCAAAGATCACTGCTGCCAACTCCAAATCATGTGTGGGGTAGTTCACCTCATAAGGTTTAAGCTGCCTAGAAGCATAAGCAATCACCTTACCGTGTTGCATCAAAACACACCCCAAGCCCTTCTTAGAAGCATCACTATAAATCTGGTAACCTCCCGTCCCCGACGGCAATGCAAGTATATGAGCTGTCACAAGTCGTTTCTTCAATTCCTCGAAACTCTTCTCACGCTCCTCATTCCACATAAACTTCATGCCCTTTCTCATCAACTGGGTTAATGGTAAGGCAAGCAAGGAAACCCATCCCACAAATCGCCTATAATACCCTGCCAAACCCTAGAAACTCCTAATCTCTATCACTGTAGTAGGTATCGACCATTTAGTGATAGCCTCAACCTTCGCATGATCCACCTTAATGCCCTCGGCAGAAACAACGTGACCCAAAAATGCCACCTGCTCCAACCAAAACTCGCATTTAGAGAATTTAGCATACAACTTCTCTTTCTGCAAAATCCCCAACACTGTGCGAAGATGCTCCTCATGCTCTTCCTTAGACTTAGAGTAAACCAAAATGTCATCAATAAAGACAATGACAAATTGGTCCAAGTACTCCTTGAACACCCGATTCAGTAAATCCCTAAACACCACCGGAGCGTTAGTCAACCCGAATGGCATCACCAAAAACTCGTAATGCCCATAGCGGGTGCGAAAGGCCGTCTTAGCAATATCCTCATACCTTACCCTCAATTGATGATAACCCGACCTCAAGTCTATTTTTGAGAAATATTTTTCCCCTTGAAGTTGGTCAAACAAGTCATCAATCCTCGGCAATGGATATCGATTTCTGATGGTAATCTTGTTCAACTCCCTGTAGTCTATACACAACCCATAGACCCATCCTTCTTCTTCACAAATAAGACCGGAGCACCCCATGGCGAAACACTCGGCCGAATCACACCACGATCTAACAGTTCCTGCAACTGCTCCTTCAACTCCTGTAACTCCAACGGTGCCATTCGATACGGCGCCTTAGAGATAGGCTCCGCACCAGGAACAAGCTCAATAGCAAACTCCACTTCCCGCTGCGGTGGCAACCCTGACAACTCCTCAGGAAACACATCAGCAAAATCACAAATAATTGGAACATCCTCAATACGAGACTCACCCTTAGAGGTGTCTTTCACAAATGCCAAATACCCCTCACAACCCTTTGCTACCAATTCCCAGCCTTCAAAGCTGAAATCAACTTCAAAACCCTACTCGGCTGTGAACCCTGAAACAAGAATTTTGGAGACTTCACATCTCCAAATATAACCTTCTTCGCCTGACAATAGATAGTGGCCTGGTGCTTATCCAACCAGTCCATCCCAAGAATGACATCAAAACCGTGCATACTCATTGGAAGAAGATTAGCCCTACGAATCTTATCCCCAAAACTTATCGGACACCCTCGATACAAATCAGAAATAACAACAGAAGTCCCCATCGGGGTAGCAATAGACATAACAGAATCTAAAGACTGAGATGGCACACCCAGGTGCCAAACAAAAGACTGAGCAACAACGGAATGGGTAAAACCCGTATTAAATAAAATAGAAGCCTCGTGATTACCAACTAAAAGAGTGCCAGAAATAATACCTGGTGCACCTGCCGCCTAGTTATATGTCAAGGTAAACACTCGACCACCCTGACACTGACCTCCATTGCCACCATTATCACCACCTCCACCATTACCACGTGGACCGGTACAATCCCTAACAATATGACCCATCTGTCCACACAAGAAGCATGCACCTGTGAGTCTATGCCACTGCCTCCCCGAATGAATAGCCCCACAAGTAGCACAAGGAGCTATCGGGATAAGATTTGGGTTACCCCCACCAGCTGGTCCCGGATAACGACCCTGATTCTACCCCTATTGACGATTATGCCCCTGCTGACGATTCTGACCATTCCAAGGTAGCTGCAACTGACAATTCTGCCCTTGCTGAGGCATCTGCTGATAACCCCTATTTTGATTCTGACCACGCCACTGCCCCTGTTGGCCACCACGATTCTTGTTCCACTAACCACCCTGATTCTTCCCGTGTTGATCCGAAGTTTGACCCTGCTGGTTATCTCTGTCCCTCTTTCGACTCCCTTCCGGTTTAGAAGACCGAAAGTCCTGTCTCTCTATCTCAATATTCTTGGCAGCATTGGCCACTGCTGACACATCTACAAACTTGGTGTTAATGAGATGCTACCGATACCTATAATGGATCCTCCACTTAAACTTCTCTGCCTATTCTGCTGCAGTCCTTGCTGAGGTTCCCACAAAGCCTGCCAACTTAGTAAACCTCGTCATGAAGTCCGTGATGGACTCATCATCTTTCTACCGAATCGACATATACTCTCTAGCATATGCCTCTTTATCAGCAGCAGGAAAATACTACTGATAAAAGACCTCACAAAACTCTGCCCAACTAAGTGTTTCAACATATCCATCACCCTTTGTCACTTTCACCGCCTTCCACCACCTCTGTGCATCCCCTTCCAGCTTGTAAGTAGCAAGTAACACTTTCTAATTTTCTAAACACCCCAACACATCAAAAATCTTCTCCAGATGAGCAATCCAATTCTCTGCGTCAATTGGAGTTAGAGCTGAACTGAATGCCTGTGGTTTCTGCTTTTGAAACCTTTCCAACCACACATACATTAGAACCACCTGCTGATCAATACCATTTGCATTCCCTTCCTCTTCGTTTGCCTGTGGACCATTATTTCCTAAATTCTCCTACTCAGGAATTTTTGGCGGCTGCTGCTGCATTGCCTGTACAACCTGTGCCACCAACTGAGGTAACGCTTGATTCACTGCTTGATTCACCAAGGTAGCCAACTGAGCATTTATCTGATTATTAGGTTGCTCATTGGGCTGACCCTCACCTCTTCCCCTATTGTTGCCTCGCCTCCCAGCAACTCTGGCGGATCTACGAGCCATCTAACAAAGAGATCAACGAATAGATAACAAGGCAGATTAGAGACAGATTCGAATATAGCTGATATGATAGCTGAACAGAAAATCAAACAAAACAAAACCTAACCCAGAAGTCTACCCATAACTCACAGGTCAAACCTAAATAGGTTTTCTACAAGAAAGAACCTGGCTTTGATACCAACTCTGTAACATCTCTTTCTATTTCGGAAAGGGGTGTTACAGCCCATATTGGGGCCCACATGTGGGGCCCATATGTGTTGAAAATGATTTTGGAAATGGAGGGAGAAAGAGTATACGTATGGAAGATATATATATATATATATATATATATATATATATATATATATATATATATATGTATGTAATGAGTATATGGTGGGAAAAAAGGATAGGTGAAAGTGATAGGTGTGTGATGTGTGTGTGAGTGGAAAATGGTAGAAAAGTGATAGTGTGATAGTGATGTGTAAGAGTGTAGTGAAAGTGATTTTGGGAGGGTGGGGGATTGATGTTGGTTGTGGGGGGATAAAAAAATCAAATGATTTATATATATATATATATATATATATATATATATATATTATTTATTAGTTGATTGAAATTGATTCTGCAAAATAATTTTGTCCATGAACAGTGCCCTTCCATTCTCCTATAAATAGAAGCTCATTCCTTCATTATTTCTTACGAATTCACTGAAACCCTAGAGAGAAAGAAGAAAAGTGTTCTGCAACTTCACTACTATTATATCCAGTTTCTGTTACGGTAAGGGGTATTATTTCTTTTGTATTCATGAAGAGAACTTCTGTTATTTTATTATTTATTATTCTGTTGAAATAACCTGTATACGCGGGCTACCCTATACTTGGTGAAATTCTTCTATTATTCTATTCTTTATTATTCTGTTAGAATATCATGTCTGTACGTTTAACACCGAACTTGATTTTATTATTTATTATTCTGTCGGAATATCCTGTCTGCGCGTTTTACGCCGGACCTGGTTCTATTATTTATTATTCTATCGGAATATCCTGTCTATGCGTTTACGCCGGACCTGGTTCCATTATTTAGTATTCTGTCGGAATATCCTGTCGGTGCGTTCACGCATGATCCTGGTTCCGTTATTTATTATTCTGTTGGAATAACCTGTCTGTGCGATCTATTGTATGCCTGGTGATTTCTCTTGTTATTCCATTCTTTATTATACTCAGTTGGTTAAAGTTTTGGCTTTTATACTCCATGAAATTAGTGGAATATCCTTAAAATTTGTGCTTCATCCAGTATATTTTCATGGAAATATTCTTCTGAGCATTCTTGAATTTTACTGCACAAATCAGTATCATGTTGACAATTTGGACGTTATTGATTCCTAGATTAATTAATTCTTGAACTTGTTTTATTGAATTCTTATATCATTGTCATCATCCTTATGTTTATATTTTGTTGAAAGTCATTTGTGGCATGTAGTGCATAGATGGACTTGGTATAATTATAACCAGGGATTATTCGGTGTAATCATGACCGTAATGTTACAAATGATGTGGTAAAAGTCCTCATTGGCCCGTAGTGCATTGATGGACAGTTGTTGGCATGATCATGACCATTAATGAATACACGAATATCCTTGGCCCGCAGTGCATGGATTATTTGTGGTTGTGATACTAATGAATATCCTTGGCCGTAGTGCAGGGATGATGTGGATCATTTATTAAGCTGAGTCCCAACGATAAAAGTGATGAAAAACTTTTTAAATCATAAAAGATAATAGATGTTATTCTCTACTTGACTCTTTTAATAGATTACTTATTCCGCTGCAGTTAAACTTGATGTGTGTTATATTGTATCAGTTTAACATTGTTGAAGGCTAATGATAATTTATTCTGCATTATCTTAGTCATAATATTTCTTACTGGGCTAGTTGAGCTCACCCTTTCTTTCATTGTTCTCTTCAGGCAATGAGAACGTAGTCGGGACTAGTCGAGAAACGGAGTGACAGTTCAGATGACAGTATTAGTAGTCCTCACTATTCTATTAAATAGTGTGACAATAAATGTAATGAGGACTTATTCTGAGAGTGGATATTGTCTAGAGGACAGTATTTGTATTAAAACTCACAGCTCTCTTGTTATATATTAAAGATTATATTTATATTCTGTATCATGTATTTGACGAGTCATAATAGGTGATGTATGCCTATTTTGGGGGCGTCACAGTTGGTATCAAAGCTTAGGGATATGATCCCTGGCTGAGATGTGAGATAAGAACTAGGAGGGGAGAGACGGGTAATTCCTTCGCTAGTATGACCTACCTAAGTTTACTTGTTATTTAATTGGTCAGTCAAAGTATAGAGATAATATGTGATATGTTAATTAACCATTGTTTTGTGGAAGTATTTGAAAATGGCATCTAAAAATGTTGAGATAAGCAATGGAGCACAGGAGACCGTTGAGTCTCCACAGATCAATAATCAGGACAATGTGCAACAGGATGGTGATAATCCTTCTGTATACAACAACACTGATCAATTGACGAACGACAGTACGTTTAGGAGTTTTTTTGAATTCATGCAACATCAGGCGAAGGCGGCTCCTGTTCATAATGCAGGTAAAAATAATGGCAACCCACGGTTGGTCACCGCTAAGCAGTTCAAGGAGCTGTGACCACCGGAGTTTTTGGAAAAGCCAAAACTACTTAAGGTAGAGACATGGTTAAAGCAGATCACCAAGATATTTGATGTCTTCAGATGCTCAGAGGAGCAAATGGTTCCCTTTACCACCTTTATGTTGCGTGAAGAGGCAGATTACTGGTGGAAATCTGTAAAATGTACCCAGCCTGACGCACTCAAGATATCTTGGGAGAAGTTCCAAGGGCTATTCAATGACAAGTACTTTCCGGAAAGCATTCGTCATATGAAAGAGGTGGAATTTATCAAGTTAGAGTAAAATAACATGACCGTGTCGCAGTACGAAGCCAAGTTTACCTAGTTGTCCCGATTTGCGTCCCATTTGGTTGATAATGAGGAGAGAATGATTCGAATGTTTCTAAGAGATTTAAAACCTGAGATACGTGAATATCTTATCTCTCATAAACAGTGTTTGTAATCAGATGTTGTTAATAGGGCTCAGTTATTGGAGCGCGATAACGAGTCAACCCAACAAAAAGAGAGCAGCCGACAAAATTATAATACCGGTAATAACAGTCATCAAAGAGGTGACAATAAGCATGGAGGGAATCAACATGCCAGAAATGGTAACCACTTTGGTGCTAATCATGGCCAAAACAATAAGAATGGACATTTCAAGAAGAGAAGGTTCAACAATGACGTGAAGACGTCGGCACCAGCACCCATTTCAAATGAAGAAGAACGACCACCGGTCGTATGTTTCAAATGCGGACAGGAGGGACACATCCGTCCAAACTGCGCAGCAATCCAAAGCGTGTTTTAATTGTGGAAGTGAAGGTCACCTACCTCGATTTTGTTGTATGGTGAAGTCAAGTCCAGCTGGGATAGTGATGCCAAAGGATGTCGCAGACAAGCCAAAGCCGGTAGTTTAAGACAGAGCATTTTTTTTCGTGAGGAGGAACCTGAATAAAATTATCACGGTATGTTAGTCATAAACTCTTACGAAGTCTATAATGTGTTAGATACCGATTCTACTCACTATTTTATTTCACCTAGTTGTGTTCAATGTTTGAAGTTAACTCCAGAGATGTTGGACTTTGATATATCTGTTTAAATTCCGTTGGGAGAAACCTTCGTTACCTCCACTATTTATAAATCTTGTTCAAATCATCACTTTCACGTTACATGTCGATCGTATTTCTTTGAAAATATTTGCCTTTGATGTGATTTTAGGAATCGATTGGTTAACTACTCATCATGCTTTTTATAAGGTTGTTAGCTTTCATACTCCTAACCAACCTGTTATGCGAACTCAAAGTAACCAAACCACTAAAGTCAATCATTGTCATATCAAGCCATAAGTAAAGAGCCCTGAGCCTTTATCTGGTGACTTCCTTGTGTGGAATGCACCGAAGCCAGACTTTCTGTAGGCGACGTCGTGAATGACGATGGCAAGTTGATAGGTATCAATGTGACGTGCTATCCAAGTCTTGGATGAGGGTCACAATTTTGAACGATATTTCTATTGTGAATAAATTTTCTAACGTATTCTTGAAGACTTCTTAGCCTACCCCAGAGTGTAAAATCGAATTTTGTATTGATCTCAGTACAAAACCCATTTCTTAAACCCTTAAATATTTCTTCAACCAAAACAAACGTATAATGCGCCAAAGACGTTGGCTTGAGTTGTTGAAGATTACGATCATACCATTCAATATCATCGTGGAAGTGCGAACGTGGTAACTGACGCGTTGAGCAGAAGATCGTATGTGAGTGAGATGTTGTTAACATAAAGACCCATTTCGTATAACTTACAAATGATGAAGATAGAGTTAAAGACTTTAGGGACCCACGTGAAGATAACGAATATACGAATAGAATTAACTTTAATCGATAAAGTTAAAGTCGTTCACACACATGGAGCTGATGAATATGAAGAAGAAGGTTCATGAAGGCGTTATTCTAGAAGCAAGAATCGATGAATAGAGAAAATCTCAACCGTCGATTTAATTGGCCCATTTAAAATCCTCGATCAAGTAGGAACTGTGGCCTATAGAGTCGTTTTATCGCCAAGTATGTCGCGTGTTCATAACTTTTTTAATGTATCGACGTTACGTAAATATGTGGACGACCCGAACCACATTATTAATTTAGAACCGGAAGAGATAGCGGTTGATTTAACATATGAGAAGATGGGTGTTAAAATCTTGGATAAGAAGGAACATATTCTACGCTCCAAGGTTATACCTCAAGTTAAAGTTTTGTGGAGAAACCACGATGTTGAGGAAATGACCTGAGAGTTAGAATCTTAAATGAAATCAAGGTATCCTTACCTCTTCAACATACCAGGTACGTACCCTAATTTTGAGGGCGAAATTTCATAAGAAGGGGAGGTTGTAAGACCCTAGATTTTATGAATAAAGATTTAAATTTCTCGAAATATTTTTTTAAATATTATGGTGTAGATTTGATATAATGTTATAGTTATGAGTAGTATTTATAAATTTTACAAAGTATGCAAGTTGTTGTATTATATTCGATTGGTCGGGAAATATTCATTTTAACAGGGAATATTCGTACGACGACACAATCATTGGTGGACCCCACAACGGAATTATTATCGGATTAAGAAAACGACAAAAATATTTTTATTGAAAATAACTGCGGAAGTTTTACCATTAATACTGTTGAACTACTCGGTAGTAAAAGTACAGTAATACGCGTGGTTGCATAGTAGCATACAGTATTGATTATTGATGCTTATGTGAGAAGTTACTCAGTTTTGTTCAATTATTGTTACAGTAATTACTTCATAATATCTCACGTTATTTGATTCAATTATTGTCAATATTTTATATATTATTAAATCAATAATTGAGATGACAAGGTTATTAATATTATTATTTGTAATATTAACGATGTCTAGAAGTTCTGTCAAGGAGAGGTTTTGTCACCTAATTTCGCGCCAATAGGGAGAAATCCTTATTGGAAAGCCCCCTCTTTCCTGGGAACGACCTGGTCGATTAATATTGTGAATTATAATAATGATGATATATGTTGTTAAAATTATTAAGGTGATTTTTATGAAGTTTTGCTTATTTTATGGATCCCTATTTACCCATTTTTCAAAATAATCGGTATAAAATTATTTAAAGGTGGGGCCCACATGTGGGGCCCATATGCATTGAAAATGATTTTGGAAATGGAGGGAGAAAGAGTATATGTATGGAAGATATATATATATATATATATATATATATATATATATATATATATATATATATGTGTGTGTGTGTGTGTGTGTGTGTGTGTGTGTGTGTGTGTGTGTGTGTATGTAATGAGTATATGGTGGGAGAAAATGATAGGTGAAAGTGATAGGTGTGTGATGTGTGTGTGAGTGGAAAATGGTGGAAAAGTAATTGTGTGATAGTGATGTGTAAGAGTGTACTGAAAGTGATTTTGGGAGGGTGGGGATTGATGTTGGTTGTGGGGGGATAAAAAAATCAAGTGATTTATATATATATATATATATATATATATATATATATATATATATATATATATATATATATATATATATATATATATATTTGTTAGTTGATTGAAATTGATTCTACAAAATAATTTCGTCCATGAATAGTGCCCTTCCATTCTCCTATAAATAGAAGCTCATTCCTTCATTATTTTTACGAATTCATTGAAACCCTAGAGAGAGAAATTTATAGAGAGAAAGAAGAAAAGAGTTCTGCTACTTCACTACTCTTATATCCAGTTTCTTTTACGGTAAGGGGTATTATTTCTTTTGTATTCATGAAGAGAACTTATGCTATTCCATTATTTATTATTCTGTTGGAATAACCTGTATACGCGGGCTACCCTATACTTGGTGAAATTCTTCTGTTATTCTATTTTTTATTATTCTGTTAGAATATCCTGTCTGTGCGTTTTACGCCGGACCTGGTTCCATTATTTATTATTCTGTCAGAATATCTTGTCTGTGTGTTTTACGTCGGACCTGGTTCCATTATTTATTATTCTGTCGGAATATCCTGTCTGTGCGTTTACGCCGGACCTGGGTCCATTATTTATTATTCTGTCGAAATATCCTGTCTATGCGTTTACGTCGGACCTGGTTCCATTATTTAGTATTCTGTCGGAATATCCTATCGGTGTATTTACGCATGACCTGGTTCCGTTATTTATTATTCTGTTTGAATAACCTGTATGTGCGGTCTATCGCATGCCTGGTAATTTCTCTTGTTATTCCATTCTTTATTATACTCAGTTGGTTAAAATTTTGGCTTTTATACTCCATGAAATTAGTGGAATATCCTTAATATTTGCGCTTCATCTAGTATATTTTCATGAAAATAGTCTTCTGAGCATTCTTGAATTTTATTGCACAAAGTAGTATCATGTTGAAAATTTGGACGTTATTGGTTCCTGGATTAATTAATTGTTGAACTTGTTTTATTGAATTCTTATATCATTGTCATCATCCTCATGTTTATATTTTGTTGAAAGTCATCTGTGGCATGTAGTGCATAGATGGACTTGGAATGATTATAACCAGGGATTATTAGGTGTAATCATGACCGTAATTTTATAAATGATGTGGTAAAAGTCCTCATTGGCCCGTAGTGTATTGATGGACAGTTGTTGGCATGATCTTGACCATTGATGAATACACGAATATCCTTGGCCCGCAGTGCATGGATTATTTGTGGTTGTGATATTAATGAATATCATTGGCCGTAGTGCAGGGATGATGTGGATCATTTATTAAGCTGAGTCCCAACGATAAAAGTGATGAAAAATCTTTTAAATCATAAAAGATAGTAGATGTTATTCTCTACTTGACTCTTTTAATGGATTGCTTATTCCGCTGTAGTTAAACTTGATGTGTGTTATATTGTATCAGTTTAACACTGTTGAAGGCTAATGTTAATTTATTCTGCATTATCTTAGTCATAATATTTCTTACTGAGCTAGTTGAGCTCACCCTTTCTTTCATTGTTCTCTTCAGAAAATGAGAACGTAGCCGGAACTAGTCGGGGAACGGAGTGACGGTCCAGATGATAGTATTAGTAGTCCTCACTATTCCGTTAAATAGTGTGGTAATAAATGTAATGATGACTTATTCTGAGAGTGGATATTGTCTAGAAGACAGTATTTGTATTAAAACTCACAGCTCTCTTGTTATATATTAAAGATTGTATTTGTATCCTGTACCATATATTTGGCGACTCAGAATAGGTGATGTATACCTATTTTGGAGGCGTCACAGTTGGTATCAAAGCTTAAGGATATGATCTCTGGCTGAGATATGAGATAAGAACTAGGAGGTGAGAGACGGAGAATTCGTTCGCTAGTATGACCTACCTAAGTTTACTTGTTATTTAATTGGTCAGTCAAAGTATAGAGATAATATGTGATATGTTAATTAACCCTTGTTTTGTGGCAGTATTTGAAAATGGTATCTAAAAATGTTGAGATAAGCAATGGAGCACAGAAGACCGTTGAGTCTCCACAGATCAATAATCAGGACAATGTGCAACAGGATGGTGATAATCCTTCTGTATACAACAACACTGATCAATTGACGAACGACGGTACGTTTAGGAGTTTTTTGGAATTCATGCAACATCAGGCGAAGGCGGCTCTTGTTCATAATACAGGTAAAAATAATGGCAACCCACGGTTGGTCACCGCTAAGCAGTTCAAGGAGCTGGGACCACCAGAGTTTTTGGGAAAACCAGAACCACTTAAGGCAGAGACATGGTTAAAGCAGATCACAAAGATATTTGATGTCTTGAGATGCTCAAAGGAGCAAAAGGTTCCCTTTGCCACCTTTATGTTGCGTGAAGAGGCAGATTACGGGTGGAAATCTGTAAAACGTACCCAGCCTGACGCACTCAAGATATCTTGGGAGAAGTTTCAAGAGCTGTTCAATGACAAGTACTTTCCTGAAAGTATTCGTCACATGAAGGAGGTGGAATTTATCAAGTTGGAGCAAAACAATATGACCGTGTTGCAGTACGAAGCCAAGTTTGTCGAGTTGTCCCGATTTGCGTCCCATTTGGTTGATAATGAGGAGAGAAGGACGCGAATGTTTCTAAGAGGTTTGAAACCTGAGATACGTGAATATCTTATCTCTCATAAACTGTGTTTGTAATCAGATGTTGTTAATAGGGCTCAGTTATTGGAGCGCGATAACGAGTCAACCCAACAAAAAGAGAGCAGCTGACAAAATGATAATACCGGTGATAACAGTCATCAAAGAGGTGACAATAAGCATGGAGGGAATCAACATGCCAGAAATGGTAACCACTTCGGTGGTAATCATGGCCAAAACAATAAGAATGGACATTTCAAGAAGAGAAGGTTCAACAATGACGTGAAGACGTCGGCACCAGCACCTATTTCAAATGAAGAAGAACGACCACCGGTCGTATGTTTCAAATGCGAATAGATGGGACACATCTGTCCAAACTATACGCAGCAATCCAAAGCGTGTTTTAATTGCTGAAGAGAAGGTCACCTAGCTCGATTTTGTCGTATGGTGAAGTCAAGTCCAGCTGGGATAGTGATGCCAAAGGATGTCCCAGACAAGCCAAAGCTGGTAGGTTAAGAGAGCATTTTTTTTTCATGACGAGGAACCTGAATAAAATTATCACGGGTATGTTAGTCATAAACTCTTGCAAAGTCTATACTGTGTTAGACACCGGTTCTACTCAATATTTTATTTCACCTAGTTGTGTTCAATGTTTGAAGTTAACTCCAGAGAAGTTAGACTTTGATATATCTGTTTAAATTTCGTTGGGAGAAACCTTCGTTACCTCCACTATTTATAAATCTTGTTCAAATCAACACTTTCACGTTACCTGTCGATCGTATCTCTTTTAAAATACTTGCCTTTGATGTGATTTTATGAATCGATTGGTTAACTACTCATCATGATTTTTGTAAGGTTGTTAGCTTTCATACTCCTAACCAACCTGTTATGCGAACTCAAAGTAACCAAACCACTAAAGTCAATCATTGTCATATCAAGCCATAAGTAAAGAGCCCTGAGCCTTTATCTGGTGACTTCCTTGTGCGAAATGCACCGAAGCCAGACTTTCTGTAGGCGACGTCGTGAATGACGATGGCAAGTTGATAGGTATCAATGTGACGTGCTATCCAAGTCTTGGATGAGGGTCACAGTTTTGAACGATATTTCTATTGTTAATAAATTTCCTGACGTATTCTTGAAGACTTCTTAGCCTACCCAAGAGCGTGAAATCGAATTTTATATTGACTCCAGTACAAAACTCATTTCTTAAACTCTTAAATATTTCTTCAACTAAAACGAACGTATAATGCGCCAAAGACGTTGGCTCGAGCTGTTGAAGATTACGATCGTACCATTCAATATCATCGTGGAAGTGCGAACGTGGTAGCTGACGCGTTGAGTAGAAGATCGTATGCGAGTGAGATGTTGTTAACACAAAGACCCATTTCGTATAACTTATAAATGATGAAGATAGAGTTAAAGACTCTAGAGACCCACGTGAAGATAACAAATATACGAATAGAATCGACTTTAATCGATAAAGTTAAAGTCGCTCAAACTACACACATGGAGCTGATGAATATTAAGAAGAAGGTTTAAGAAGGCGTTATTCTAGAAGCAAGAATCGATGAATAGAGAAAATCTCAACCGTCTATTTAATTGGCCCATTTGAAATCCTCGATCAAGTAGGAACTGTGGCCTATAGACTCATTTTATCGCCAAGTATGTCGCGTGTTCATAACATTTTTAACGTATCGACGTTACGTAAATATGTGGACGACCCGAACCACATTATTAATTTAGAACCGGACGAGATAGCCGATGATTTAACATATGAGGAGATACGTGTTAAATTTTGAATAAGAAGGAACATATTCAACGCTCCAAAGTTATATACCTCAAGTTAAAGTTTTGTGGAGAAACCACGATGTTGAGAAAATGACCTGGGAGTTAGAATCTGAAATGAAATCAAGGTATCCTTACCTATTCGACATACCAGGTACGTACCTTAATTTCGAGGTTGAAATTTCATAAGAAGGGGAGGTTGTAAGACCCCAGATTTTATGAATAAAGATTTAAATTTCGCAAAATATTTTTTTAAATATTATGGTGTAGATTTGATATAATGTTATAGTTGTGAGTAGTATTTATAAATTTTACAAAGTATGTTAGTTGTTGTATTATATTCGACTGGTCGGAAAATATTCGTTTTAATAGGAAATATTCGTACGACGACACAATCATTGGTGGACCCCACAACGGAATTATTATCGGATTAAGAAAACGACAAAAATATTTTTATTGAAAATAACTGCGGAAGTTTTACCATTAATACTGTTGAACTACTCGGTAGTAAAAGTACAGTAATACGCGTGGTTGCATAGTAGCATACAGTATTGATTATTGATGCTTATGTGAGAAGTTACTCAGTTTTGTTCAATTATTGTTACAGTAATTACTTCATAGTATCTCACGTTATTTGATTCAATTATTGTCAATATTTTATATATTATTAAATCAATAATTGAGATGACAAGGTTATTAATATTATTATTTGCAATATTAACGATGTCTAGAAATTCTGTCAAGGAGAGGTTTGGTCACCTAATTACGCGCCAACAGGGAGAAATCCTTATTGGAAAGCCCCCTCTTTCCTGGGAATGACCTGGTCAATTAATATTTTGAATTATAATAATGATGATATATGTTGTTAAAATTATTAAGGTGATTTTTATGAAGTTTTGCTTATTTTATGGATCCTTATTTACCCATTTTTTAAAATAATCGGTAGAAAATTATTTAAAGGTGGGGCCCACATATGGGGCCACATGTGTTGAAAATGATTTTGGAAATGGAGGGAGAAAGAGTATACATATAGAAGATATATATATATATATATATATATATATATATATATATATATATATATATGTATGTATGTAATGAGTATATGGTGGGAGAAAAGGATAAGTGAAAGTGATAGGTGTGTGATGTGTGTATGAGTGGAAAATGGTGGAAAAGTGATAGTTTGATAGTGATGTGTAAGAGTGTAATGAAAGTGATTTTGGGAGGATGGGGGATTAATGTTGGTTGTGGGGGGATAAAAAAAGCAAGTGGTTTATATATAGCATTGATATATATATATATATATATATATATATATATATATATATATATATATATATATATATATATATATATATATATATATATATATATTATATTTTATTTGTTAGTTAATTGAAATTGATTCTGTAAAATAATTTCGTCCATGAACAGTGCCCTTCCATTTTCCTATAAATAGAAGCTCATTCCCTTATTATTTTTTACGAATTCACTGAAACCCTAGAGAGAGAAATTTATAGAGAGAAAGAAGAAAAGTGTTCTGCTACTTCACTACTCTTATATCCAATTTTTTTTACGGTAAGGGGTATTATTTCTTTTGTATTCATGAAGAGAACTTATGATATTCCATTATTTATTATTCTGTTGGAATAATCTGTATACGCAGGCTACCCTATACTTGGTGAAATTCTTCTGTTATTCTATTCTTTATTATTCTGTTAGAATATCATGTCTGTGCGTTTTACGCCGGACCTGGTTCCATTATTTATTATTCTGTCGGAATATTCTGTCTGTGCATTTTATGCCGGACCTGGTTCCATTATTTATTATTCTGTCGAAATATCCTGTCTGTGCGTTTATGTCGGACCTGGTTCTATTATTTATTATTCTGTCGAAATATCCTGTCTGTGCATTTACGTCGGACCTGGTTCTATTATTTAGTATTCTATTGGAATATCATGTCGGTGCGTTTATGCATGACATGGTTCTGCTATTTATTATTCTGTTAGAATAACATGTCTGTGCGGTCTATCGCATGCCTGGTGATTTCTCTTGTTATTCTATTCTTTATTATATTCAGTTGGTTAAAGTTTTGGCTTTTATACTCCATAAAATTAGTGGAATATCCTTGTTATTTGCGCTTCATCCAGTATATTTTTATGGAAATATTCTTCTGAGCATTCTTGAATTTTACTGCACAAAGCAGTATCATGTTGACAATTTGGACGTTATTGGTTCCTGGATTAATTAATTCTTGAACTTATTTTATTGAATTCTTATATCATTGTCATCATCCTCATGTTTATATTCTGTTGAAAGTCATCTGTGGCATGTAGTGCATAGATGGACTTGGTATTATTATAACCAGGGATTATTCAGTGTAATCATGACCGTAATGTTACAAATGATGTGGTAAAAGTCCTCATTGGTCCGTAGTGCATTGATGGACAGTTGTTGGCATGATCATGACCATTGATGAATACACGAATATCCTTGGCCCGCAGTGCATGGATTATTTGTGGTTATGATACTAATGAATATCCTTGGCCGTAGTGCAGGGATGATGCGGATCATTTATTAAGCTGAGTCCCTGCGATAAAAGTGATGAAAAACCTTTTAAATCATAAAAGATAGTAGATGTTATTCTCTACTTGACTCTTTTAATGGATTACTTATTCCGTTGCAGTTAAGCTTGATGTGTGTTATATTGTATCAGTTTAACACTGTTGAAGGCTAATGATAATTTATTCTGCATTATCTTAGTCATAATATTTCTTATTGGACTAGTTGAGCTCACTCTTTCTTTCATTGTTCTCTTCAGGAAATGAGAACGTAGCCAGAACTAGTCGGGGAACGGAGTGACGGTCCAGTTGATAGTATTAGTAGTCCTCATTATTCTGTTAAATAGTGTGACAATAAATATATTGAGGACTTATTCTGAGAGTGAATATTGTCTAGAAGACAGTATTTATATTAAAACTCACAACTCTCTTGTTATATATTAAAGATTGTATTTGTATTTTGTACCATGTATTTGGTGACTCAGAATAGGTGATGTATACCTATTTTGGGGGTGTCACATTCAAAGTATACATACTGGACATCGATAAGTATTTATCAACATGTGATAAAATATAATAATTATCCAAGTGAGGACACTTGTATAACCATATTTGGAAATTAACGAACAAAATATATATCTTGATTTACAATAACAGAATTAAGGAACTTGTACAACAGATTATAATTTATTAACTTACTTATACAGGATCATTGCATAAGTATATACAAAGGTTAAAATATTTGAACAATGAAAAGAATAGTTCAGATATTATCTTACGCATGTCCATTGCATAAAGTAAATGCAAAGAGTTAGATACTTGCCTTGTCTGCTGCTTACACAACTTAGATTTATCTTTTATATCAAGCCCTATCATTAAATAGATCATTCGTCCAATTAGAATAATATATCATATCATATTGTACTGCTATTTGCAGTCAGCACATAACCTAATAACATTGTCATGTAAGTTTAAGAACCATTGAATCACAAATAAACATTTATCAAGTCAAACTATCTAAGTTCAGATCAATTTCTGAAATATGTCGGTGTACCGACAGCTTTATCGCATAATTATCGAGTCTAAGACTCTATTCTGTAGCACAATATCTATAAGTATCAGTCATATTATTTTTAAATGAGTTATAATAATTTTTAAATATTTATTATAATTTATCATGAATTTTCAAACACCGGAATCATTATTAAATGATTTAAATATTAAACAATTCTATTATCATTAACATTTAATTAATATTAAACTATTAATGAAACCATTGCCAAAATATTAAAGTTATTTATAATAACTCAAAATATTTTTAAAATATTTATATTACCTTTAAATAAATTTTAAAACATTTAAAATTATTTTTAAATAATTACTATTAATATTTAAATATTAATATACTATTCCTCAAAATATTAAAAGTCATTAAGTATAACTTAAAATATTTTTAATTCATTTATATCCTTTTTAAATGATTTTTAAATTAATAAAACTATTTTTAAACTATTTATTTAATATAATTATTAAATAAATTTAATATTATTAATAATAAATTAATAATCATTAACATTAAATTATTAATGAAATTATCCTTTAAATATTAAAAGTTATATTTTATAACTTAAAATATCTTTAAACACTTTATTTTTATTTAAAATAATTTTTTATAATATTAAAATCATTTTTAAACTAAATTATTTAATATAATTATTAAATAACCTTAATATCATTAATAATAATTAATTAATGAAATTTACCTTTAAATACTAAAAGTTATATTTTATAACTTAAAATATTTTTAAATACCTTATTATTATTTAAAATAATTTTTAATATAATAAAATCATTTTTAATTGATTTATTTAATTCATTTAGTAAATAACTTAATTATCATTAATATTAATTTATTAATGAATTTCATCACAAAATATTAAAAGTCATAAAAAATAACTTAAAATATTTTCTTATACAATAATATAATTTTAAATAATTTTTTAAGTATTTAAATCATTTTTAATTAATTTATTTAATATTATAATAAAATAAATTAAATACCTTTAATATACCAAAAATATTAAATATTTATGAAATATATTCAAAATAATTAAAATATAATTTTTGGACTTTAAAATAATTTTTAATAATTTATTTTGTATTTTTAATAATTAAAAACTAATTTTCTATAATTATTTAATAAAAATAATAATTTTATAAAGAAACTGTCGCTAAAGACTGCATATAGCGACAGAACCGTCGCTATAGGTGTTCTTCGTGTTGTTCATGAAACCCAGAACATGCATGTCAGTTATCAAGTGGCCTACTTTGACCAAGATTTCTGATCAGATCATGATGTTTTTGGACTTGGTTTTGGTCAGATCGTGTAGTACTAGTACCATACTACAAGCTCCAACAATCAACATGATCAAACAACAACGAACGAAGGAGATCTAAGCCTCCAAAGTATCTGTCAGAGCTGTTCTTCATTTCTAGATTACCCAGAAATGAAGAACAGTTCGTCTGCCTTACTTTGGACTTCTATAACATGCAATTCCTGTAACGCTTGGGTAAGCTAATGCATGCAGTGTGTAACCAAAATGTAAGTGAAGAGATCTAACATCTAAAACACATATAACAATAACAGAATGAACCGTTATGACCCGGTCAAACCATGTCAGAGACCGTGTTCATATGTTTTCTAGGTTACCTAGAAAACAGAACACATGATCAAGCTACCTGGTTTGACCGTCCATAAAATTTAACATGTTTCGTTTTAATGTAATCTAAAGACACTAGAATGCAGTATAAGCAACATACGACAACTTAGATGCATCAATAACAGCAAATCAACAATACATTGACAGATCTAGACGGTTGAAAATCTTGTCAGGCCCTTTCTGGGCAAATCTGGGTTACCCAGAAATGTCCAGTCAATGCCAATCAACGATCTTTGACCAATAATAACATGAAATCTGTGCACCTTATGACCCTCGATCCAGTTCCAGACCAAAGATCTCCCAACATACTACATATCTAAAACATATAACAACTAAAAACATAAACCGAGAACGATCTACAGCCTCTGACATTCATTGTCAGAACACAAAACAAACTTTTTCCAGATTTTCTTAAAACTTGATTTCGAGCATATTTATTTTATGGATCTAGGAAATAACAACCCCAGATCACTAAAATAAACTGCATATAACATGTTTAAACATTGAAACCTAAGATCTAACAACAGATCAAGATCAGCCCTTCAAGTTAGGGTTTATACCTTTAAATGAGCAAATTTGATTTCTTGGCTACTGATTTGATAGTGGTGTTAGTGGGGCTTGGTTGTGGGACTGTAATACTAGTATATTTCGTAGGTTTCTGAAGGAGAGAACTTAATTGAGTGTTTGTGCTAAAATGGGCTAACAAATGCAATCCTCTCTCTCTCTCTCAATCTATATATACTACTTATATACAATGCATTTGGCTGATCTAGACTAATGTGCTGGAGGTTTTGGGTCACATGGAGTGGTTGAAGTAGTTCACCAACTAAATCATTATCTATTTTGACAAGTTAACTTCAATTATGCAATAAGGGCATAGTGGTCAATATGCTTAGGATTTTAATGGCACAAATGTAATCCTTGCAAACCCTTAGGGTTTGACCCTTAGGATTTACCCCAAAATGAATTTCTAGGTTTTTATTTAGGGTTTAAATTAAACTAAAAATAAAAAATTAGTTTCTAAAAATAGAAATTTGTTAATTAGTTAGGTTTAATTTTCTAATTAAATTATGCAGGAACATTAGGGTTTAAAATCACTAATTATAATCAACCTTGCTAATTATAGCAATTAGGGTTTACAATGTTGATAGTTAGGGTTACCAATTACCAATTTAGGGTTCTAGATATTAGGGTTTTAAATTATTAATTAGGTTTTCAATAATTAGCAATAAAATCTATTATACATGATATTAATCATATTAACACAATTTCTAACTGATCACAAACTCTAGTTTAAGTTTCAAATTAGGGTTTCTAATTTCAAAAATTAGGGTTTTATAATTAGGGTTTTCCTAATTAGCATCAAATCTTTATTGCACATATCATACACCACATAACATAGTGACTTAACAGATTTTAAAGTCTTAATTGACTTTAAAATTAGGGTTTAACAGTAATATTGGCGTTTATAAAAATATCGCTAGGGTTTTGTCATTATATACCATAATTGACCAACCATTGTCAATACGTACATACAGTACATATTATACCACTGAAAAATTAAAATATAATTAATATTATATTATTATTCTCATTCCTTGTTCAAAATCCAAAATTAGAGTTTGGATTCCATATCTGATTTATTCTTCATATATAACCTTATTAATTAAGTTAAAAATAATTAACTTAATTAATCTGACATAAATTCACATAATAAAAATAAATAGTTATCATAATAATTCCAAAAATCTTTTCATATATTATTTAAATAATATATACTTATATTTTCATGAAAAATAAATAATAAAAATTTTTCTACTATAAAATTAATTATTATAAGAATATACATTATAATAATCAATAATTCTGAAATAAAATTATTTTAATTATTCATGTAATAAATATATTTTTATTTATCACATAAATACATATACACATTATCTTCTACAAATCCTCATCTTTAAAATAAAAAAAAATTTATACGCAAAATTTTTGATTTAATTATATAGAAAATATCGGGTTGTTACATTATTAAATCAATAATTGAGATGACAAAGTTATTCATATTATTATTTACAATATTGACGATATCTAGAAAGTTCTGTCGAGGAGAGGTTTGGTCACATAATTGCGCGCCAATAGGGAGAAATCCTTATCAAAAAGCCCCCTCTTTCCTGAGAACGATCTGGTTGTTAAAAATTGCAAATAATAATAATAATGATAAATGTTGTAAAAAAAATATTGAGGAGATTTTTATGAAGTATTTGATATAAATTTTGTTTATTTTATGGACCCCCATTTACCCATTTTTTAAAATAATCGATAAAAAATTATTTAATATAATAAAGGTGGGGCCACATATGGGGCCACATGTGGGGCCCACATGTGACTTTAGAATCTGAAAATTGGGAATGGGGGGAAGGGAAAGTTACGTGAAGGAAAGGAAACTATATATATATATATATATATATATATATATATATATATATATATATATATATATATATATTATAAGTTTTATTTTATTAGATTATAAATAGAATATATTATATTTTATTTAAGATTTTTGTTTTATTAGAATATTTTATTGCATAGTGCTGTATAGTAAATCAAAATTTTTAAACGTTTTCGTCGGCTGAATTCGCCCGTGAATATAGCCACTGTGCGTCCGTGATTTTAATATTCAAATAGTTTCCTTCCATTCTCCTATAAATAGGATGCTTAGTTAGAATTGAAAATCACATCAGAATCAGAGAATTCTTCTTCTATAATATTGAGCGTATTTCTTTCGAGTTTTAAGAAGCTTTGAGCGTAGAAAATAGTGAAAATTTTCTTCAAGAATATCTCCACTATACCAGTTGGAATACTCTTCTTTTTAAGGTAAGGGGTATTATTTATTTCACATTTTGAAGAGATATTATTTTTCGTATTCGTATGAATATTATTTCCGTTCAATATTCATAAGAAATTTTATTTCGTTCAATATTCGCAAGAAATATTATATTCGGTTAATTTTCGTAATGAATATTATTTTCGTTTAATATTCGTAATGAATATTATTTTTGTTTAATATTTGCAAGAGATGTTCTTTTTGTTCAATATTCATATGAAATAATATTTTCTTCCATACTCTGTAGTATGTAAGTAATATTATTTCGTTTCAGATTCCGAATTATATACTCATTCTGTTAAAGTTTTAGCTTTTATACTCCATGAAATTAGTAGAATATCCTTGATATTTGCGCTTCATCCAGTATCTTTTTATGAAAATATTATTCTGAGCATTCTTGATAAGTTTTATTTTTTTTATGTCGGAGTACTATTAACGGGGTTACTATTCCCGAAGTACTATTCACGGAGTACTATTCACTCGAGTACTATTCACCCGGGGGTACTATTCATGATAAAAATTAATTCGTTTTCGGTCCAAATTATTTTTGGTACACTATTATTCTTGAATTTTACTCCACAAAGCAGTATCATGTTGACAAGTTGGACGTTATTGATTTTTGGATAAATTAAATTATAAATCTTTGAAAATTTATAATTGAACTTGTTTTATTGAATTCTTATATCATTGTCATCATTCTCATGTTTATATTATGTTGAAAGTCATCTGTGACCTGTAGTGCATAGATGGACTTGGTATGATTATGACCAGGGATTATTCGGTATAATCATGACCGTAATATTACAAATGATGTGGTAAAAGTCCTCATTGGCTTGTAGTGTATTGATGGAATTTGTTGGCATGATCATGATCATTGATGAATACACGATTATCCTTGGCTCATAGTACATGGATACTTTGTGGTCGTGATACTAATAAATATACTTGGCCGTAATGCAGGGATGATGTGAAATATTTATTAAGCTGAGTCTCAGCGATAAAATTAGTGATAAATTCTTTTAAATCATAGAAGATAGTAGATTTCATGCTCTACTTGACTCTTCCAATGGATTACTGGTTCCGCTGCAGTTAAACTTGATGGCTATTGTATTTTATCAGTTTAACACTGTTGAAGGCTAAAGATAATTTATTTTGCATTATCTTAGTCATAATATTTTTTACTGAGCTAGTTGAGCTCACCCTTTGCTTTCATTTTTAGGAAATGAGAATATAGCTGTGACTAGTCGGGGAACGAAGTGACGGTCCAGATGTTTGCATTAGTAGTCTTCACTATTCTGTGAAATAGTGTGATAATAAATGTATTGAGGACTTATTTTGATTTGTAATACTGTCTAGAAAATAATATTTGTATTAAACTCACAGCTCATGTTGTATATTTAAATTTGTATTTGTATTCTGTACCATGAATTTGGCGACTCGGAATGGGTGATATATACCTATTTTGGGGGCATCACAATAATAAACCCCAAACTCATATGAGAAGGAAATTATGTAAATATGAAATTTTAGTTATAAAATTATTGATTATTTTTTTTAAATAAATTATTTTATTTTTAAAATTTTAAATATCTTAAATTAATCTTATGATTCAGAGTATTATATCATCAGCAAAGGACACAACTTTTTTTCAAAAATATAAGACAGAAAACAGGTGGAGAGTGGACATGGAGAGAACAATTGCTTAATTATCAAGTTTCTAGAAGAAAAGCGAGTGATGGCGGTTTCCTAGGAAAGGCGGCATTGGCGGTGGACTCGGTCTGTTTTTTTTTTAAAATATATAGTTTAATAAAATGTTGTTGAGTAACTTTAAAACTAAGAAGTTTAATGAGAGTAATTTTATAAACCCTAAATAATAAACTTTAATATCTATTTAATAAATTTTAAATTTTAGTTAATAAATGTTAATTTTTGTTAATAAGTCAAACTATTAATATGATTAATGTTCGATGCTAATAGTATTAAGTGTTTTTTTACCGTCCGCTACTAATAATAGCAGATATCAATTTTTAGTTTCTAATTCTGAACATTCCTTTTTATTTTTAATTTTATAGATAGTGTATACCATATAAGGATCCAAAATAAGAGTAGTGCTACAGACACAAACTATTTTACAAATATTTTATAAACTGCTGATGTAGCATATTCCACCTCAGCGTATTGATCAACAAATTATTTCAATATAGTCTTCGGCCCCACACAATATGCTGAGTTGGAGTATGTCACATCAACAATTTATAAAATATTTGTAAAATAGTTTGTATCTCTAGCATTATTCCCAAAATAAATAAATAAATATATATATATATATATATATATATATATATATATATATAGAGAGAGAGAGAGAGAGAGAGAGAGAGCAAGGATCAATAGCATTCTTCTTCTTCTTAAATAATATTCCTCCTTAAACAACACTCATTTATTAAAATTATGTCGTTTTGGAGTGACTTAAAAGAGAGTGGTTTCACTTGTTTTCCTTTTATTTACAAAAATGTCACCCGCGACCACTCCAAAACGACGTAGTTTTAATAAAAGAGTGTTATTTAAGGAAGAATGTTATTTAAGAGGAATGCTCTTGTTCCTTGCTATATATATATATATATATATATATATATATATATATATATATATATATATATATATATTATGTGTAGATCGCATTTTATATTAAAAAAAAACTGCTATTTACTTTCCCTGCTTTATTTTTTCAACTTCACTGATTAAAAACCAACCATGAAGTTATCGGTTTTATCCACGTAAAAGAAAAAATTACTTTCCTATTTTTACTCAACTTCTTTTCTTAACTCTCTAAAAAAATTCTAAGTAACATGATAACTTCACTATTCACTATTCTCAACCTCCTTATAAAATTTCCCTTCTCTCCACTAATCTAAAATCTTGAACTCTATGAAACTTCTTTTTTTCTTTTCACATCTTTAAGATTTACGGGTCTATTTCCATATTAAACTCGAGTAATTTTCACATTGCATTTTATTTTAATTGTTGAAATACCTTGAGTATCATAGAATTGAATCGTTACTGTAGTAAGGTTAAGGTGATGTATGTTTATCTCTTAATATCTCTTATAACAAATTCACATTTGATTCGTTAAGAGGGTAGTTTGACAAAATTTTATTTGTCTTTTATCGTCTCTTAATTGGTAAGAACAGGATAAAAATCAAAATCACTAAAAGCCGTCTCTTAATGAAAAATTTAAATTTATAGAGCCTCTATAAATATTGTACTCCCTCCATTTCAAATTTTAAAATCATTATTGATTTTTGAAAAGTCAATTCGAGATATTTTTAAATTTAAAAGTCATTTAGAAGCTTTATACTTTTTAATTAGAGCATCTCCAAGAGTAATAGAAAAAAAAAACTCCTCTTGGAGCTTCAAGATGGGGTAACCATTGGGCCAAGACTGTAACACCCCAGTCCCACATCGAAAGATAGGAAAAAAATTTGTCTGCATATAAGAAAATAAGTTACTATCAATAGTACCTTCGAGTCATGACCTTTTGAGAGCCTGTGGTGGGCTAAGATGACCCAAGAAGATATTATTGGGCCAGTGGTTTGAGACCTTATTTTGATAGATTTGATTCGATTCGGACTCGGGATTTGACCCGGGTTGTTTCATATGATATCAGAGCTGACTCTCGAAAGCTCGGGTCAGGTCATCCGATCGGGTTGCCGGAGGTGGGGACACGAAACCAGTCGGTATTATCCCACAATGGCTAGAGAGGCAAAGATCTTTGGGCCGTGTGTGTGATCGGTTCTGACGGGGATTTTGTAACACCCCAGTCCCACATCGAAAGATAGAAAAAAAATTTATCTGCATATAAGGAAATAAGTTACTACCAATAGTACCTTAAAGTCATGACCTTTTGGGAGCCTGTGGTGGGCTAAGATGACCCAAGAAGATACTATTAGGCCAGTGGTTTGAGGCCTTATTTTGATGGATTTGATTCGATTCGGACTCAAAATTTGACCCGGGTTGTTTCAAAGACCCTTTAGTTATTTGTCTCATTAGTCTCTTCAATTCAATGAGTTGTACATCAAATTCATCAAGCGTAATAAATATTTTTAGCCATTAATTGTAGATTTGAAGAGTGAGAAGGAGGTTGCAGATTTGAAGAGTTAGAAGGAGGTTGCATATTTGATGACTAAGGTTGAATAGGTTGTTAGAGAGGATTTTTTTGATGTAGCTCACCTATTTCAATATCCCAAAATAGTTGAAGAGGTTGTTAGAGATGCTCTTACCAAAAAACTTTTTAAGTTCAGATGTTATTTTACTTTAAATAATCTAATTTATTAAGATATACTAACCATTCAAATCTTAATTATTTATTTTATCAAATATCACCCAAGTGTTTTTCTAACACTTGTTTGTGTTGCTATTGTTGTTATATTTTTTCCCTAGAGATATCTTTACAACATTTTGTATTTTTTTTCTCTTTTCCTCTATTTATTATTGTATTATATTTTAATGAAATAAAATATGATGTTACGTTTGGATCGAAAGAATGCAATGATTCTAGTTGGGATGAGTTATTCCATATTTTCTTTTTTCCCAACGGAACCAAATACAATTTTTTTTTATTCCAATTACAATCAAACATAATTTTTTTTATTTTATATAATTAAATCATTCCATTTTTAACTTTATTACTCCAAACTAAAAGTAACATAAATTTTTTTGCACTCACAACGCGTGTGCGTTGGGTAGTAGAATTGTTCTTGATTATGTAGTTGTTGGATTCTGAAATATAATAAATTAGATATTGATTAGACTGTGCATGATAATCAAACGAATAAATTACTAATGCAAAGGAAAATTAGTAAGGCAAAAAAAATCACGCTTTACGTGCCAAATCATTTATTTAGTACTAGTCACCATGCACATGAGTATGTTTGTAATTATTTTAAATATTAATAACTAAAAATAAACAATAAATGAAATTTAAGATTTTATATATATATATATATATATATATATATATATATATATATATATATATATATATATATATATATGATATTTATCTAGTGTGATATATTAAATATATGACAAAGATGGAGTATTTCTATCGATTTGTAAGATCTCAAATTTTCATAAATATAATTTAATATTCTTGTAATTCCTATTCTAATTAATAAAGTGTTAAATTGATAAAATGATTAAGTTAAGGGTGAGATGTACAAATTACAAAATAAATTATATGTCGGCGAATATTCGTTATGTCGGAAAATATTTGTTATGTTGTGAATACTAGATGTAGACACTCGAAATTTTATTTTCTTGTTACTAACCCATGCAGGAAGGGCAAAAGTGTCTTTTCCCACTATAGAGACAACCCTGAAGGTTCACATATTCATTCTGGAGATAACCCTAGAGATACTATACCAAATTAAATCCCGAAAACATCCCCAGAGGATATCAAATCAACTTCGGAGACAACCCTAAGGAAGAAGAGAATCGGCTGTAATTAAACTAGCTCTGAGAGACAGCCAAAAGCCCCATCAACCCTAGAGACAACTAGGAGAGGGCGAAAAGGTCATTTTGACAAAGACAACGCCAACAAACCACAGTACAACCGCAGATAGGGTCACAAAGAACCATTGCAGCACTTTCGAATGCAAACTATGCAAAACAGCTCAATGGACTACCTGCGAAGACCCAAAGATGCCAGTTTGGTCATGGATCCATCTTCCCGGATTCGAAAAGGGCAAGCCCTATGTCATTGCATAGCTCTCGGAAAGAGCTTTGCGGAATGGTATGACACATCTCCATAGGATTCCCGGATTGCAAGTTACGGACGTTTCAGCGGACTACGCGTCGATCGAGGTGCACAAACTTCGAGGCGATGGGGCCCACTGGGTGTTTCCACAAGCTGTTTGATAACCTATCTCCTGCAAGGCTGTAAGATCTCTTTAGATCTGTTTCTTTTTCTTGCTTTACTATATATATATATATATATATATATATATATATATATATATATATATATATATATATATATATATATATAGATCTTGGTTAATATTGCATAAATGTAGTTTTTTAACCGTTTATTTTGTGTAAATAGTCAATATTTGAAGCGTATTGACTACATCTATACTAGATCTGATCTAGCCAGATCTAGCTTTTAATCGGTTCAAAAGTTGTAAAACTTGAACCATTGAGCTAGAATGGCTAAGATCTAGATAGATCTAGTTTACTTTCTAGTTTTTTTAAATATTAAGCAACCACGCGACCCTATATATGTATCTAGAGGAAATGGGAAGCTGGGTTACGTGCATGCAAGGATTTAACTAATGAATCCTTTGTTTTACGACGTTTAGAAGTAAATATGCATTTTATTTCAAAATATTCATTGTGCAAACTGTTAAATGATATCATGTGAGCCTAGGAGCCACAGGGTCGACGATTCGATCAATGGATCTAGATTCGGTTTTCCATGATGGACTTGTTTAAGTTGTATAGTCAGCTTGCAATCCCGTGTACATGTAACTACGGGGCCTTAAAACGGTTATCCGGATTTAAGACATCAAAATAGTGAAAGTCATGCATGTGGTGCTCGGGCTTACTTCGATGGCTCTCATGCTATTAGTCGGATTACAGATGTGACACTCCCAAAATTCGGGTACTTCATTCCCACAGGATTTTGTGTTCACTGTCCAAACATTCATTTCTAGCTACCCAAGTTAAATAAAACTTAAGCAATAATAAACCTTCCCATTAAAGGGTTACATAACTTAATCAAATAAATCCCAGGTTGTCAAACCTTAATACAATCATCAAAAGCGGAAAAATAATTGATTACATCACTTAATTAAAATTTAAGTCTGAAAACATAAATCATAACAAATCAACAAGTCTTCAACACTTGCTCATCTTTGATAAGTAGGTTTATACTTACTTATCCAGTATCTATTAGTTGAACTTGTTGCTTATACTCATGTTTCTTAGTTACTTTTCACGTATTTTGTGTTCATTTTGTAGATCTTATGCTTGAAAACGGTGTGAGCGACTATTGGTATGAAAACGCAAGGAAAAGCAATCCGGACATCGTTTGGGCTATTATGTTCATTTTATGTTCATTTCATGTTATTAGCTTGGAACTTGGAATATGTTTTAGAGCTTCTTCTTAGCTTTCCGGATCACCTTGAATAATTCCAATCGGAGTTCGGATGTTAGAGTTATGACCTTTGTACCAACGGACGTCGAACTTCAATGTTTTGGGTGGCCATTTGCATAGCTGTCACTTCCAACCCTATTTTGACCTTCATTCGTCCATCATTTCTCAATTCTCAAAGAATGAAAGTTGTAGAGCTCGTCGAGAGCTTCGATTTGATAGGTGACAGACCCTGTAACTCTTCCCGGATCAAAAGTTATGGCCGTTTTACCAGATGATACTGCAGCAAAAAACCAATAGCGCGGGCGCACGAATTTGTAGTGTATTTTAGGCTCGGCCGCGCCATTCCCTGGACCAAAAAAGTGCGATCTAATACTTGAGCACGGGCGCGCCTAACTCCAGGCCATTCCCAGTGTGGCCGCGCCACTTCTGATGTTGACCAGAGCTGACTTTTTCACTAAACAATAAATTAGAGTGTAACTTGGAGGGGGGGGGGGGTTCAATTAGGGCTTATAAATAAGACATATTTTCATTATGAAAAAGGGGATTGCACCCTTGGGGGGATCAATCGACATTACATATGCTCTTTTCATTTCTTTAATTTCCTTATTCGATTAGATTAGATTAGATTAGACCCATAAATTAGCTAAGATTTGGGGATTGAAGCAATTGAAGAACATTGGAAGTTCAGAAGTGAAAGAAGAGAAGAAACTCAGATTTGCTATTCTTAATCCCTAACTCTCTTTACTTCTATTTGTATCTTTCAATGTATATTCAATTGTAGATCATGGATTCTAATTCAACTGTGAGTTAAACTCTATTTTGGGATTACAATGGAATCTACTGCCTAGTTTATTTTTACATACTTCATTGTTAGCCTTAATGATTGTTATGAGATTGTCTATTAAGATTCATGCTTATTTGCTTAGTTGATTGGCCATCAATTACTGTGATATTCCATATGAACTTAAAAAACGAAGTATGGGTTTAGATATGATCTTGATAGCTTGTGTTTGTATGATCTACATGGTGATAGAATGTATGATTGATGCTTAGGATAGACATATACCGAAGCACCACTCGTAGTCAATTGAGAACTTGGGCTTAAACCCTAATTATTTGTAAATCACATAGACGTATGGTGGTTTAGGCAATGTGGGTGTTCATGTGTATTCTATCAATTGCGGAATATATATAATATGGGTATGGTACATCGAGAGATGGCCATGTTTCACTTTCATGTTCTCGACTAACAATTCGATAAAATTAATTTGGCTTAACAAGAAATGTGTTGATTTAAGTAATTCAATAGGTGAAATTGTAATCTCAAGTCTTCATTATCTAGTCTCACTTTAGGGATAGTTAGGCTTATTTAATTTCATAGTTTAAATATAAAATATCAAAGCAATCGTTTAAATAAGACTGAAATGGTTATGAGCTAGTGCTTGGTGAACTTTATTAGTTAATTCTCCGTGAGAACGATACTTTACTTACTCTTTATTACTTGTTGACCGTGTATACTATGATAACCCAGGATTTTAAATAATCCAAATTTCACGATTAAATTTTTTTTATTATTCAATATTAACATTGACTGTTAATATTGCAATGTGTATCTGTAATACGAGAATCGAGAATTAGTCAATCTGTGTATTGACTGAGAAAATAGAATAGAGATGTGCTTAACAGCTTTAAATACCCTAACCCTAATTTTTGGATAGGGATTCGGTAGAAAATATAATTAAAATAATTATATTGATGAGAATGTGTTTGTACTGTATAGAAATTTTGATCAATGATTGATCGGATAATGTTTAAGAATTAATAAACCCTAATAAGGGATTAGAAACCCTAATCTCAGAATCAGAAAAACCATTTGTACAGTCAAAAACTCTAATTGTACGCCGAAAAACCCAAATTTTATATTCGGGATTTCTAAACCCCAATTAGGCAACCCTAATCCTAATTGGAAGGCCTAATATATTTAATTAAACGTTGATATGATTAGGAAAACCTAATTTAATTAGGAAATCCTAATTTAGTTTTAAACCTTTAATTTTCTAATTTAAAAACCTTAATTAGAAAATTATAGAATTAGAGTAGTTAAAACCTAAGGGTTAGAACCTTAGGGTTAAACCCTAAGGGTTTGTGCAATTGTCTAGTATGCCATTAAATTTATTATACAAATGACAAAAATGCCCTTTTTTTACTTTCTTTAAATTGTAACTTGTAAAAATGGCTCATAACTTTAGTGGTTTACCAACTAAGTTGACTTTGTGACATAAAAATCTAGCAACTAAGCTGAAAATTTCAGATCCAAGCAACATATAAGCAATATATAAGAGATTTAGAGAGAGAAAATTAATACATTTGGCTTATTTTCTCTCTTGCTCTCACCAACTCCCTCTCTCACTAGAAGCTTCGAATTTATCAAGTAAATCAGTCATATAATCAGTTACTAGAATACCAAAAACAACTAAGGAGATCTAAGATCAAAGCATATTCAAGAAGAGGTATAACCCTAGTTCACTTTTGATCTTGTATGCTTAGGCAACATTTTTTGTTTTTGTGTTTTTATAAGTGTTATATAATGTTTTTAGTTGATCTATGATGATCCATCATGGATCTATAGCATCAAATGGCTTTAAAAATGAAGTTTTCAAAAACTGTTCTTGAGCTCGAAAAGTGGTCTGACAACCTAATGTCAGTGGCCATAGATCATTGCTCCTTTAAGATTTTTCTTGTTTGATGTGTTGGATCTATAGCCTGGTATGAGGTTTTTCATCTTCAAGTGGTGTTATATCCATCAGATGTGTAGATTTGATTTTATTAATGGTCAAATAGGGTTGACCGAGCATGACCAGTCACTTTCTGGGTAACCCAGAAAGTGTAAAACATGGTCTGACAAGTTCTTTGAAGGTCCAGATCTGACATATGTGTTACTTGTTTTGATGATATGTTGTATTCATGTTGTAGCTTGTTATGTGAACTCTAGATCCCTGGCCTTATAACTCTTAAACACTCCATAAATCGATTGTAGAAAGCGGTCAAAGTGGCCTACTCGGCCATATATGTTAGCAGTTTTTTGGAATTCCAGAAAACCAGATGAACAACCCTCTAACAGGGTTTGACCGGGTCCTATCTTATGGATCTATTGATGTTAAACTGATTGGTTGTTATTTTAATGTTCCTTGTCATGTATACTACGAGTATGAACCAAGAAATCACCCAAATAAAGAATAGAACATAGAATTAATGGATCTCAAAAGTAGACCCTCGAAGCTGCTGGGTTTCTGGGTTGCCAAGAAAACCCAGAGCTTGTTCTGACAGCTATATGGTGGCTTCAGATCTTGCATATGAGATGTGATATGACAAAATTAAAGATTGGTATATATAGTATTACATTTCAGCTATATGATAAAAGTTCAAGTTAGCCTAGAAACATTTTGTATGGGAATTTATAAGTGGTCAAACAGGGTATGTTGCATAGTCGGCTGTCAGTGTTCTTGAGGCTCAAGAACACCAACAACGACGCTAAGTGTCGCTATAGGCCATTAGCAACGGTTTAATTAATTTATTTTCTGATTTTTTCGGTAATTAATTAAAAATAGAAATTAAATTATAAAAATTATTAAAAATGATTTTAAATTATGAAAAATAATTTTTGACCAAATAGAATATTTTTCTTTAATATTTATAATTATTTAAATATTAGAGGTATTTCATTTATTTATTTAGTGTATTAAATAAATTAGAAACAATGATTTAATATTATGAAAAATTATTTTAAATAAGAATAGTGTATTTAAAAATATTTTGAGTTATAAAATGTGACTTTTAATATTTTTGGAGAATTTTCATTAATAAATTAATATTAATGATATTACATTTATTTAATTATTAAATTAAATAAATAGGAAAAAAACGAATTTTATTGATTTAAAAATCATTTTAAATAAGAATAGTGTTAGAAAAATATTTTGAATTATAAAATATAATTTTTAATATTTTTGGAGAATTATCATTAATAAATTAATATTAATGATATTAGATTTATTTAATTATTATATTAAATAAATGAGGTAAAAATGATTTTATTGATTTTAAAATTATTTAAAAATGAGAAAAATGAATTAAAAATATTTTAAGTGATAATTAATTACTTTTAATATTTAGATAATAATTTCATTAATATTTAAATATTAATGGTGATGGTTTAAAAATGATTTTAATTACTTTAAAAATCATTTAAGTAGAATATTAAGGATTTAAAAATATTTTAAGTTATTAAAAATAACTTTAATATTTTGACAAGTATGTTATTAATATTTTTATTATTAAATATTAATAATGATAAGATTATTTAATAATTAAATCAATTAGAAATGATTTAAGTGTTTGAAAAATTATTATAAATTATAATAATTGTTTATAAATATTTAAAAGATTCCGAAAAATATTATAAACGATATTTGACTTATCTAAATTAATGTTGAAGCTTAGAGACCAAGTTTAATTGACAATAACTGTGTTAACTGTCGGGTAAGGTGACCAGAACACCGAGAATGGACCGAAGTCCAACCAGATCGAAATAGTTAGACTTGATAAGTGTTTATATAAGTTATAAACACTGATGTGACTATGTGGTAATATTTCTAGAAGAAGATTGACTGTGAATTACAGTGTTGTATGTTGTGAAATATTGTGCTAATTGTGAGATCGACATTATTGGTTATAGGTCTTATGAACGCATATAAGTTTATTGTGTAGCTATAATCAGCCGAAGAGGCAAGTTTCCTAACTCAACCTTGAGTTATATTCATTCGAATATTATAGTTGTTAATTATTGCTAATTATACCATGTCTAGGAAATTTATTGTTGATTATTAGCAGTTAGTGCATGTTTAATAATTCAAATTGAATTATTGATTCAGAAAATATACATTCGTAGAATAACTATTGTTGGATATTCATATCCGTAGAAGATAGAATTGACAGTACAGATAATTCCTGTTTATTATCGAATTATGTTGAGAAATGTCTTAGCTAATCATTCTGGCTAGACGAACATTTGTTAGAACTTAATAGGTTCGAGAAAAGAATTCAATTATTATTGACAGATCGATGCCAATTATTTCGGCTAGATCAAGAAGTAATTAGAAATTGAAATCATAGTATTTCGTTGTTAAATCAAAATCTTGATTCTGAGACTGAGAAGAACAACCTTTTATATAAAGGGAATATTTTAAGTCGTGTATTCGACCATTGCGCGCGACCTATAAGTATTATGCATAATATAGGGTATACTAAAGCTGATCACTTTATATACTTACAGAGGGGTATGATTTAATCTTTATAGTTATCTGATACACCTGGGTATATCAAAGTATAACTTTGATAGTTACTCGAGAAGAGAAGTTTAAGATCCAATGGATCGCTCAGTATAAATTTGGAAAACATTTCGCTTTGCTATTTCGTAGAATTAATTATTGATTATTCATTTGAATATCGTAGAAAACCTTGAAAGCGTTGTACTCTTTCATTATCGAATTATTATTGTGTAGAATGTAAGAAGGTTTGATATTGATTCCTATATCTTTATTGTATCTCTTAACTTGCGAGGCAAACTTGTTGCTCACCCTTGCTAAATAAAATTTTTCAGCTAGGGACGAAGTTGTAGAAGGTGTGGCGAAGAAGAACAAGGGAAAAGGCATAGTTATAAATTAGTTATGATAAATGATATTAATATGCTGTATTGTTTTGTAAACTCTTTTTGTATATCTAAGGGGTATTTCTGTAATGTTAAGGTTAGTGGACCAGAGACTTATGTATTAACAACATATATATGTTAATGAGTTATGTATTCCTATTTATATTTAAATGGGTAGTTAAATGTTAGTATATTGTGGATCGTGAGCACCAAACTCGGGGGCCAGGTAACCCGGATTTGGGGGTGTCACAGGTTGGTATCAGAGTTGTAGGTTATAAATCATAAGTGAGGTGGGGAAAACCCTAGGAATATAACTATGAGCGAGATAGAAAATACTCATTTAGAGTACTAAGTGAGGGATTGCAGAAGCGTATCAATAGTGAGATAAGTGGACACATAGTGTGAGAATTTTGTACTAGTGAAGTACTAATCAAGTTATTTAAACTGATTATAGGATGTTTGGAGAAGATAAGATGAGTACAGAGATGCCAGCAGCTGTCGCACCAGTACCAGTAGCTGAGGTGCTAGCACAGAGCGAATCAGTGGAAGAAGTAGGAAAAGATGAACCCATGGTCAATCTCGGGAGTGACCATGATGATTATCCCGAGATGTATCTGAGTAGTGAGGAGGAGGCGGAGTCTAAATAAGCTAAGGTGGAGTTAAAGAATAAGATCAAAGTTGGAGAACAAGATCAGTTATCTGCAGAAGTCCAGGAACTCCGAAGTAAAGTGTTTCTTCTAGAAGAGTTGTGGAAGACGGAGCGGGCGTTACGCGAAATGACTGAAGAACGGAACGAGTTAAAGGCGCAGGTGGAAAGAATGAAGACTGAAGGTGGTGGATCGTCTGAAGGAACTAGCAAGAAGAACAAGAAGAAGAGAAAGAGGGAAAAAGGCAGTGAAAACTCTGAAAATTCAAACCCGAAGAAGAAGCAAGCCTGTATCAAGTGTGGAAAGACTCACGTAGGATAATGAATGATGTGGAAGAATGTTTGTTTTAACTGTAAGCAGGAAGGACATATTTCTTTGCATTGTCCTAAGCTGAATATGAGGAAGTGTTTCTCATTGGGGAGAACGGGTCACAGATTCAACAAGTGTCCCAACAATAAGAATACTGGTGAAGGGAGTGGTCGGTAGACAACTTAGATATAGGTGATAGTATCTTTTGGTAGAAACTTTTGATATTAAGTATTGTAATATCGAGAATGATGTTTAAACATATGAAAATATATATATTTTATGAATGAAATCTTTATTTTCTATATAAATATAAGATTAAGATTAATTTGTGTGTTCTTAAAACTCATACTTATGGTAATTTAATGACTCATAATTATATGAAATGTTCTGAACCCCTCAGCGAATGGACGTCAAAGGTCTGACTAGGATAAGTTCATACACTCATATAATTGTGGCAAGTTCCTGAACTCATAAGTGTGGTAAGTTTGACGAACGGGTAATAGCTATATGTGAATGGAGAATTACAACTTTTTGTGTAAAGTTGTGTTGTTAATCCTGATATGATTTAAAAAGGGATAGTAAAGGTGTTAAGTACTAAATGTGCTATGAACTATTTGAATAAATATTCGTTTATATATGAGAATTATGTGTTGAATTCTTAATGTGTTAAGAATTTGTGTAGAAAAAGAGAATTAATATAAGATTTTTTATTTAAATAAGATCATGCCGCCTAGACGCCAGAATCAAAACCAACGAGAAGAACAGTTAGTAAATAATGAAGGAGGTCAAGCCGACTCGATGCAAAACTTTGCGGATATGATAGCCGAAGCTATGGAAAATAGGGCTCCAGCAAGAGGAAGAGCGAGAAATCAGCCAGCTGATAGATTGACAAACTTCAAAGACTTTAAAGCGGTAGGACCACCTGAATTCAAAGGAACTACAGATCCGATTGAAGCCCAAACTTGGGTAAAGGAGATGGAGAAAGCATTCATCATTGCGCGTGTGGCAGAAGAGCAGAAGATAACTTTTGTAACTTATCTGATGAAGGGAGAAGCCAATTACTGGTGGGAGACTAATCAAGCGAGAGCTGGTACAGCTGTGGTGACTTGGACCAGATTTAAAGAGTTGTTCTTTGAAAACTACTTTACGCCAAGTATGCAGTCCATAATGGAAGTCAAGTTCTTAGAACTTAAGTAGGAGAACATGTTGGTATCTGAGTACGTTGCCAAATTCAACGAGTTGGCTAGATTTGCACCTCATCAGGTGGACACAGAGGCGAGAAAGGCGAGAAGATTCGAGAACGGACTGAAGCTGGAGATATTCAATAAGGTAGTGGTATTGCAGATCAATACGTTCGCGGCTTTATTGGAGAAGGCGTTAATTGCTGAAGGAGGGAGCGAAGCTGTATCTCAATTTCATCAGGAGAAGAAGAAAAAGACAAGTGATGGAGGAAGCGGTGGTGGTAGTAACCCAAACAAGAGGAAGTGGAGTGAGAATACCCACTCAGGTGCGTAAACAGAAGATAATAGGAAAGGAAGGGAGCCATGTGCGACTTGTGGGAAGAACCATGCTGGAGTTTGCCTAAAGAAGAAGGGAGTTTGTTACAACTACGGACAAGAGGGGCACATGTCGCCCAATTGTCCCAATCCGAAGAAGATACAAGGTTGCTTTGCGTGCGGATCGACTGATCATATGGTTCGGAACTGTCCAAAGAGAAATGCTGAGAAAGAAAGTGTCAACAAGGGACCCGAGGGCAAAACCTTGGCAATTCGAGGACCTGCACAGCTAGGAAGACCAACGACCCGTACATTCAATATGATGGCGCAAGATGCAGTGGCTACTCAGGAGGTGGCAACAGGTAATGATTTCGTTTAGAAATTTAATTACGCGAGTAAATTGAGTTAGATATTTCGGTGAACTGTTTTCTTTTATAGATCCAAGTCATAGGTTAGAATTTGAAACACAAATTAATATTGTGTTGATACAAATGAATTGATGATACAACTTTAAAAGATTATAGAGAATAACAAAGCGGTGATTCTGAGGACGGAATCCTTTTAAAGAGGGGTGAATGTGATTACCCGGGATTTCAAATAATCCAAATTTCACGATTAATTTTTTTTATTTAATATTGACTGTTAATATTGTACTGTGTATCTGTAATACGAGTCTCGAGAATTAGTCAATCTGTGTATTGACTGAGAAAATAGAGTAGAGATGTGCTTAACAACTTTAGAAATCCTAACCCTAATTTCTGGATAAGGATTCAGTAGAAAATATAATTAAAATAATTATATTGATGAGAATGTGTTTGTACTGTATAGAAATTTTGATCAATGATTGATCGGATAATGTTTAAGAATTAATAAACCTTAATAAGGGATTAGAAACCCTAATCTCAGATTTAGAAAAACCATTTGTACAGTTAAAAACCCTAATTTCATATTCGGGATTTTTAAACCCCAATTAGGCAACCCTAATCCTAATTGGAAGGCCTAATATATTTAATTAAACGTTGATATGATTAGGAAAACCTAATTTAATTAGGAAATCCTAATTTTAGTTTTAAACCTTTAATTTTCTAATTAAAAAACCCTAATTAGAAAATTCTAGAATTAAAGTAGTTAAAACCTAAGGGTTAGAACTTTAAGGTTAAACCCTAAGGGTTTGTGCAATTGTCTAGTATGCCATTAAATTTATTATACAACTGACAAAAATGCCCTTTTTACTTTCTTTAAATTGTAACTTGTAAAAATGGCTCATAACTTTAGTGGTTTACCAACTAAGTTGACTTTGTGACATAGAAATCTAGCAACTCAGCCGAAAATTTTAGATCTAATCAACATATAAGAAATATATAAGAGATTTAGAAAGAGAAAATTAATACATTTGGCTTATTTCCTCTCTTGCTCTCACCAACTCCCTCTCTCACTAGAAGCTTCGAATTTATCAAGTAAATCAGTCACATATTCAGTTACTAGAACACCAAAAACAACTAAGGAGATCTAAGATCAAAGCATATTCAAGAAGAGGTATAACCCTAGTTCACTTTTGATCTTGTATGCTTAGGCACCATATTTTGTTCTTGTGTTTTTATAAGTGTTATATAATGTTTTTAGTTGATATATGATGATCCATCATAGATCCATAGCATCAAATGGCTTTAAAAATAAAGTTTTCAAAAACTGTTCTTGAGCTTGAAAAGTGGTCTGACAACCTAATGTCAGTGGCCACAGATCATTGTTCCTTTAAGATTTTTCTTGTTTGATGTGTTGGATCTATAGCCTGGTATGAGGTCTTTCATCTTCAAGTGGTGTTATATCCATCAGATGTGTAGATTTGTATTTATTAATGGTCAAATAGGGTTGACCGAGCATGACCAGTCACTTTCTGGGTAACCCAGAAAGTGTAAAACATGGTCTGACAAGTTCTTTGAAGGTTCGGATCTGATATATATGTTACTTGTTTTGATGATATGTTGTATTCAGGTTGTAGCTTGTTGTGTGAACTCTAGATCCCTGGCCTTATAACTCTTAAACACTCCATAAATCGATTGTAGAAAGCGGTCAAAGTAGCCTACTCGGCCATGTTAGCAGTTTTCTGGAATTTCCAAAAAACCGGATGAACAGCCCTCTGACAGGGTTTGACTGGGTCCTATCTTATGGATCTATTGATGTTAAACTAATTGGTTGTTATTTTAATGTTCCTTGTCATGTATACTACGAGTATGAACCAAGAAATCACCCAAATAAAGAATAGAACATAGAATTAATGGATCTCAAAAGTAGACCCTCGAAGCTGCTGGGTTTCTAGGTTGCCCAGAAAACCCAGAGCTTGTTCTGACAGCTATATGGTGGCTTCAAATCTTGCATATGAGATGTGATATGACCAAATTAAAGATTGGTAGATATAGTATTACATTTTAGCTACATGATAAAAGTTCAAGTTAGCCCAAAATTTTTTTTTTATGGGAATTTATAAGTGGTCAAACCCGGTATGTTGCTTAGTCGGCTGTCAGTGTTCTTGAGGCTCAAAAACACCAACAGCGATGCTAAGTGTCGCTATAGGCCATTAGCGACGGTTTAATTAATTTATTTTCTGATTTTTTCGGTAATTAATTAAAAATAGAAATTAAATTATAAAAATTATTAAAAATAGTTTTAAAAATGATTTTAAATTATGAAAAATAATTTTTGACCAAATAGAATATTTTTCTTTAATATTTATAATTATTTAAATATTAGAGGTATTTAATTTATTTATTTAGTGTATTAAATAAATTAGAAACAATGATTTAATATTATGAAAAATTATTTTAAATAAGAATAGTGTATTTAAAAATATTTTGAGTTATAAAATGTGACTTTTAATATTTTTGGAAAATTTTCATTAATAAATTAATATTAATGATATTACATTTATTTAATTATTAAATTAAATAAATAGGATAAAAATGATTTTACTGATATAAAAATTATTTTAAATAAGAATAAAGTGTTAGAAAATATTTTGAATTATAAAATATAATTTTTAATATTTTTGGAGAATTATCATTAATAAATTAATATTAATGATATTAAATTTATTTAATTATTATATTAAATAAATGAGTTAAAAATGATTTTATTGATTTAAAAATCATTTAAAATGAGAAAAATGAATTAAAAATATTTTAAGTGATAATTAATTACTTTTAATATTTGGATAATAATTTCATTAATATTTAAATATTAATGGTGATGGTTTAAAAATGATTTTAATTACTTTAAAAATAATTTAAGTAGAATATTAAGGATTTAAAAATATTTTAAGTTATTAAAAATAACTTTAATATTTTGGAAAGTATGTTATTAATATTTTTATTATTAAATATCAATAATGATAAGATTATTTAATAATTAAATCATTTAAAAATTATTTAAGTGTTTGAAAAATTATTATAAATTATAATAATTGTTTATAAATTATTAAAAGCTTCCGAAAAATATTATAAACTATATTTGACTTATCTAAAATAATATTGAAGCTTAGAGACCAAGTTTAATTAAAAATAACTGTGTTAATTGTCGGGTAAGGTGACCAGATCACCGAGAATGAACCGAAGTCTAACCAGATCGAAATAGTTAGACTTGATAAGTGTTTATATGTGTTATAAACACTGATGTGACTATGTGGTAATGTGTCTAGAAGAAGATTGACTGTGAATTACAGTGTTGTGTGTTGTGAAATATTGTGCTAATTGTGAGACCGACATTATTGATTATAGGTCTTACGAACGCAGATAAGTTTATTGTGTAGTTGTAATCAGCCGAAGAGGCAAGTTTCCTAACTCAACCTTGAGTTATATTCATTCAAATATTATAGTGGTTAATTATTGCTAATTATACCATGTTCAGGGAATTTATTGTCGATTATTCGCAGTTAGTGCATGTTTAATAATTCAAATTGAATTATTGATTCAGAAAATATACATTCGTAGAATAACTGTTGTTGGATATTCATATCCGTAGAAGATAGAATTGACAATATAGATAATTCCTGTTTATTATCGAATTATGTTGAAAAATATCTTAGCTAATCATTCTGGCTAGACAAATATTTGTTAGAACTTAATAGGTTTGAGAAAAGAATTCAATTATTATTGACAGATCGATGCCAATTATTTCGGCTAGATCGAGAAGTAATTAGAAATTAAAATCACAGTATTTCGTTGTTAAATCAAAATCTTGATTCTGAGACTGAGAAGAACAACCTTTTATATAAAGGGAATATTTTAAGTCGTATATTCGACCATTGCGCGCGACCTATAAGTATTATGCATAATATAGGGTATACTAAAGCTGATCACTTTATATACTTACAGAGGGGTATGATTTAATCTTTATAGTTATCTGATACACCTGGGTATATCAAAGTATAACTTTGATAGTTACTCGAGAAGAGAAGTTCAAGATCCAATGGATCGCTTAGTATAAATCTGGAAAACATTTCTCTTTGCTATTTCGTAGAATTAATTCTTGATTATTCATTTGAATATCGTAGAAAACCTTGAAAGCGTTGTACTCTTTCATTATCGAATTATTATTGCGTAGAATGTACGAAGGTTTGATATTGATTCCTATATCTTTATTGTATCTCTTAACTTGCGGGGCAAACTTGTTGCTCACCCTTGCTAAATAAAACTTTTCAGCTAGGGACGAAGTTGCAGAAGGTGTGGCGAAGGAGAACAAGGGAAAAGGCATAGTTATAAATTAGTTATGATAAATAATATTAAAATGTTGTATTATTTTGTAAACCCTTTTTGTATATCTAAGGGGTATTTATGTAATGCTAAGGTTAGTGAACCTAGGACTTATGTATTAACAACATATGTTAATGAGTTATGTATTCCTATTTATATTTAAATGGGTAGTTAAATATTAGTATATTGTGGATCGTGAACACCAAACTTGGGGGTCAGGTAACCCGGATTTGGGGGCGTCACATATACTTGCACGCATATATTGATCGGTAAAATGACCAATAATCTTGCCTTTTCCTTTACTAGTGCATGGGTCGTCAACCTTCTCAACTCTAGCTACAATGGTTATATATATGCAAGAGTGAGCAAAACAAATGCTCACTTGAAAGAACATAATAATTGGCAATAAATAAGCTTAATTTGAATTGAATAACATTTTCTAACATCGATAATCAAGAACTGAAAATTAGAATTCATCTGAGGGTCACAAGACCATGAACTATGTCCCAGGTTGTAGGTATTTCTACTTAAACCTTTAAAATTCGTTAGACTATATGGACTTTCCTTCTCTTACTTAGGGGGATCAACCCTTTGTACCATGTATTATGCACAAACATCTTAACGCTTCCGCATAAATAATCCCCTACAATAGGGTTGTTCATCTCAGTTTTAACATATGAGTCCGCACCAAAGGAAGTTTGGTTTGGATAAGCTTTAAGGATAATTTAGAGTTCAACGTACATCAACTAAGGATTAGTTGAATCAAAAGTTTAATGACAATTCAAGGGTTCGATAACGACATAATACAGAATAGTTATGAACCATAAAAGAATAGCGTTATGCATCAAAGTCATGCTTTAGGAATAAAGTTCAAAGCATTAAAAGATATAATAAACCTTGCTTGAGCAATAATAGTATGCTAAGGTTACATTTTCCAATAAGGAAACAAAATTAAGAACTTTGCTCAATACAAAAGAAATAGGATTCAAGAACTTGCATAATTTTATAAACAAGGTAGGGTAAGAAACTTGTATAATTATATTCGAGGTAGGATATGAATCTTGCTCAAATAAAGTTTAGGGTTAGAGAACTTGCCTCGCCTGTAAGCTAAACAATTACTACTCATGTTCCCAAATAATCATGCATCATTTAGTATCATAACACCAATTACTTGCAATACAACTACCATAATTGGTTCATTTCTTTTTAGCTTACTTCATAATTCATAACACGTTATCCCACTTTATGGACAACGGGTTTGACTTCACATTTACATATTAATCAACCACTTGAAACCATTCTTTACTTGTTAAAATCTATTTAAACATCTCATAACATGATTAACACACTTTCATTATCAATACATCCAATTAGATTAACATCCCAAAATTTTATACATTAAAATAGCTATTTCTGGCAATTACTGCCAAGTGGCACTGCAGTGCTTCATAATGAGCTACATCAGGCGCTGCAGCTCTAGCACGGCGCTACCGTGCTAGAGAAATACTTGAAATCGGTGCTGCAGCTAGGTCTCGGAGCTGCAGCGCTCCTGTTTACTCATAGAACAGGCGCTGCAGCGCCTGTACTCGTCAACAGGCACTGACTGGCACTGTAGCACCGTGTTTCTTCACAGAACAGGCGCTGTAGCGCCTCAGCACAATTTCACGCAAACAGTGTTCGCGAAGAACACAAAACAAAGCCAAATTGGCCTATAAACTTCGCCAAAATAATAAATTTAACTTACTCAAGTTGTATAAACTTTACAAAATAATAACTAATATTTCTAACCATATAACAACAAATTAAAACCCTTAAATTTCATTATTTTTACTATTTCTTCACTTTTAAACTTTCTTAGCGAAATTAATCACTGTGAATTCATTTTTCAACCAAAACAGTCCGTTTAAAACTCATTGTTTTCATTTCTTCATGTATTCACACAATCGACAATCAACTTACATATAGAAATATGAGTTGAGCATCAATTTTAACATCACACAAGCCATATTCATGTATATTGTGACGCTCCCAAAATAGGTCAACACAAACTATTATGAGTCGCTAAATACATGATACAGAATTCAAATACAAACTTCATTTATACAACTATTAATTATCGTGTAAAATATGACAAAACATAAGTTATGAGTTTCAATACAAATATTATCTCGTAGACAATATCCAAACTCAAATAAAGTCCTCATTGTAGACACTCAAAATTTCGTTTTCCTGTTACTAACTATGCAGGAGGACAAAAACATCTTTTTCACACTCCAAAGATAACCGTGGAGGACCACAACATCAATTCTAACCCCGGAGATAACCACGAGAGATCCAGTTTTCAACCCCAGAGATAACTCCGGCAAATCAGTTTCCAACCCCAGAGATAACCCCGGGAAAGTCAGTTCCAACCCTGGATATAACCTCGAGATCAAGTTCAAAGCCTGGAGATAAACCCAGGAGGTCAAGCCAACCTCAGAGATAACCCTAAGGACAGCCAGAGTTAACAGCAGGCCAACTTCAGAGATAACCCTAAAAAATGACTGCTACAACTGTGCAAAAATCAGAGATAACCCTGGGAGAGGCAAAATGGTCATTTTGCCAACTCAACTTTAACTCACATCAAATACACTCATTTAAACTCAAATTACTTCAATAGAATTCTCACAAGAACCATATCTTAAGTTTTGAGCGTAAACTACGCAAAACGGCTCAACGGACTGCCTGACGAAAACCTAGAAATGCCATTTTGATCATGGACCCATTTTCCTAGAATCAAAAAAGGGCAAATCCTATGTCATTACGTAGCTCTCGGAAAGAGCATTCTGGAATGGTATGGCACGCTTCCATCGGACTCCCAGATTGAAAGTTATGAAGGTTCGAGCGAACAACACATTGTCTGAGTGCACGTACTTCGAGACGGCGGGACCCACATTACCCGGGGCACCCCGGGCAGCCATAGGTACACCTGCTACTCCCCCCTCTATAAATAAATGGCTTGGGGTGGCCATATTTGCAAGAGAAAAGGAGAGGAAGTCCTGTCCAATTTTCTCTGTACACCCTATAAACTGAGTACTTTCTCATTTTAAACACTTGTGAGCTTATATATTGCAATATTTTTACCAGCGGGAGTCGAGTGTTCATCCATTAAAAGTTATTGAATTCTTCTTTGGCAGTCCACTATAAGCCTTCTTACACACTTTAAAGCCTTTCTCTTCATCTTTGCACACACCGTTCTTCACATTGAGAGTCGTGTTGCGTGTGTATGCCCGGACTTCGGTCCGTGCCTTTTATTTTCCTTTGTATATATATATATATATATATATATATATATATATATATATATATATAAGCAAATAAACGCTCCGGACGTGAGTCCAGGCTCAATAGAGGCATAACTCGATAATGTATATATATATATATATATATATATATATATATATATATATATATATATATATATATATATATATATATATATATAACGACACATCGACACATATATATATAAATATATATGTGACGCCCCCAAAATTAGGTATACATCACCCATCTTGGGTCGTCAGATACATAGTACAGAATACAAATACAACTTACTAATACAACTGTCGTGTACAATACGACAAAACATAAACTGTGAGTTTGAATACAAATATTATTTTCTAGAGAGTATTCATACTCAAAAGGAGTCCTCATTACATTTATTAACACACTATCACATAGAATAGTGAGGACTACTAACTAATACTATCATTCGGACCATCACTCCGTTTCCCGACTTGCCCCGGCTACGTTCTCATTTCCTGAAGAGAACAGTGAAAGAAAGGGTGAGCTCAACTAGCCCAGTAAGAAATATTATGACTAAGATAATGCAGAATAAATTATCATTAGCCTTCAATAATGTTAAACTGATAAAATATAATAGACATCAAGTTTAACTGCAGCGGAACAAGCAATCCATTAAAAGAGTCAAGTAGAAAATAAACTCTACTATCTTTTATGATTTAAAATGTTTTTCAACACTGTTATCGCTGGGACTCAGCTTAATAAAATAATCCACATCATCGAATCACCCCTGCACTACGGCCAAGGATATTCGTGTATTCATTAATGGTCATGATCATGCCAACAACTGTCCATCAATACACTACGGGCCAATGAGGACTTTTACCACATCATTTGTAACATTACGGTCATGATTATACCGAATAATCCCTGGCCATAATCATACCAAGTCCATCTATGCACTACAGGCCACAGATGACTTTCAACATTTTATAAACATGAGGATGATGACAATGATATAAGAATTCAATAAAACAAGTTCAAGAATTAATTTATCCAAGAATTAACAACGTCCAAATTGTCAACATGATACTGCTTTGTGGAGTAAAATTCAAGAATGCTTAGAAGAATTTTTTCATGAAAAGATACTGGATGAAACGCAATTATCAAGGATATTTCACAAATTTCATGGAGTACAGAAGTCAAAACTTAACCAACTGAGTATAATAAAGAATGGAATAACAAAAGAAATCACCATGCATGCGATAGACCGCACAGACAGGTTATTCCAACAGAATAATAAATCATGGAACCAGGTCCGGCGTAAACGCACAGACAGGATATTCCGACAGAATAATAAATAATGGAACTAGGTCCGGTGTAAAATACACAGACAGGATGTTCCAACAGAATAATAATAAAAACGGAACCAGGTCCGGTGTAAAACACACAGACAAGATGTTCCAACAGAATAATAGAAGAATGTCACCAAGTATAGGGTAGACCGCGTATACAGGTTATTCCAACAGAATAATAAGAAATGGAATAACAACAGTTCTCTTCATGAATAAGAAAGAATAACACCACTTACCGTTTTAAAGAAGAGCTGAAATAAGGAAGTAGTTAAGTAGTAGAATACTCTTCTTCTCTCTCTCTATAGTTTCTCTCTATAGTTTCTCTCTCTAGAGTTTAGTGAATTCGTAAGAAATAATGAAGGAATGAGCTGCTATTTATAGAAAAATAGAATGCATAGTAACTAATCCATGAACGGTCCAGATTGATTACTTTAATCTGACGGTCCATATTTAAAGAAAAATCTTTTAAATAAAATATAATATATTCTATTTATAGAATAACTTTAATAAAGTATTCTGTTTTATATAAAAAGATATTTCTGTTTTATTACGTTAATAATACGAATAAAACAAAACGTCATTATCACTAAATAATTCATATTATTAACTGACAATAATTGAATCAAACTGAGTGACTTCTCACATAAATATTAATAATCAATACCGTGTGCTACTATGCAACCACACGTATTACTGTACTTTTACTACCAACTAGTTCAGCAGTAAGAATGGTAAAACTTTCGTCGTTATTTTTAATAAAATATTTTTGTCATATTCTCAATCCGACAATAATTCCGTTGTGGGGTCCACCAATGATTGTGTCGTTGTACGAATATTCCCTATTAAAACGAATATTCCCCGACCAATCGAATATTATATAACAACTTGTGTACTTTGTAAAATTTATAAATATTACCCACAACTATAACATTATATCAAATTAACTCCATAATATTCAAAAATGATATTTATAGAAAATTCATCTTTATTTATAAAAGTTGGGGTCTTACAACCTCCCTTTCTTATGAAATTTCGCCCTCGAAATTAGGGTAAGGATACCTTGATTTCATTTCAGATTCTAACTCCCAAGTCATTTCCTCAACATCGTGGTTTCTCCACAAAACTTTGACTTGAGGTATAACCTTGGAGCGTAGAATATGTTCCTTCTTATCTAAGATTTGAACATGAACTTCTTCATACGTCAAATCCTCCGCTATTTCGTCCGGTTCTAACTCAATAATGTGGTTCGGGTCTTCCACATATTTGCGTAACATGGATATGTGAAAAACATTATGAACACGAGACATACTTGGCGGTAAAACGAGTCTATAAGCCACAGTTCCTACTCGATCGAGGATTAAAAATGGACCGATGAATCGAGGATTGAGCTTTCCTCTTTTTCCAAATCTCGTAACTCCTTTCCATGGAGCAACACGTAAGAACACATGATCTCCTACATCGAATTCCACGTCCTTTCGATGAAGATTAGCATAACTCTTTTGTCAATCTTGTGAGGTTTTTATACGTTGTCGAATTGTTTGAATCTTTTCTGTAGTCATACGTACCAGCTCTGGTCCCAACAACTTTGCTTCACCCACTTCATCCCAACATACTGGAGAACGACATTTTCTTCCATACAATGCTTCGAATGGAGCCATGCCAATACTTGCTTGATAACTGTTGTTGTAGGAAAACTCCACCAATGGTAAGAACTTATCCCAACTTCCCTTGAAGCCAAAGACACAGAGTCTTAATAGATCTTCAAGAGTTTGAATAGTCCTCTCTGATTGTCCGTCTGTCTGAGGATGATATGCTGAACTAAATCGTAAATCCGTGCCCATAGCTTTTTGTAAACTAACCCAAAATCGTGAAGTGAATCTTGGGTCTCGGTCAGAAACTATGGATACTGGCATACCATGCAGTCTTACAATCTCGTTTATGTACATACGAGCAAGACGTTCAAGTGTATAAGTTTCTCGTATCGGTAAGAAATGAGCAGACTTGGTCAATCTATCAACAATGACCCAAATCGCATCAATACCTTGAGAAACCCTAGGAAGACCGGTAACGAAATCCATGGTAATGTGCTCCCACTTCCATTCTGGAATTTCAAGTGGTTGCAATGGACCTTTTGGTACTTGATGCTCCGCTTTGACTCGTTGACAAGTTAGACACCTTGAGATAAACAACGCTATCTCTCTCTTCATATTGCTCCACCAAAATGTATGACGAAGATCATGATACATTTTGGTACTTCCAGGATGGATTGCAAACGGTGTGTTGTGCGCCTCCATCATGATTTTATACTTTAAATCAGGGTTGTTAGGAACACAAAGTCTGGAGTTGACTCGAAGTATTCCTTCTTCATCGATTCTTGCTTCCGGCATAGCACCTTCTTGCACTTTCTTCCTCATACGTATCAGCTCCAGGTCTGTAGCTTGAGCAGCTTTAACTTTATCGATTAAAGTCGGTTCTACTCGTATATTCTCCATCATCACATGGGTCCCTAGAGTCTTCAACTCTATCTCCATCCTTTGCAAATCACACAAAATGGGCCTTTGTGTTGACAATATTGCACTCGTACTTGCATATGATCTTCTACTCAATGCGTCAGCTACCATGTTCGCTTTTCCAGGATGGTATTGAATGGTATGATCATAATCTTTCAACAGTTCAAGACAACGTCGTTGTCGCATGTTTAGTTCCTTCTGAGTAAAGAAATATTTGAGGCTTTTATGATCCATAAAGATCTCCACCTTCTCCCCATACAAGTAATGCCTCCAAATTTTAAGTGCAAAGACAACATCTGCCAACTCTAGATCATGAGTAGGATAATTCTTCTCATATTCCTTGAGTTGTCTTGATGCATAGGCTATGACTTTTCCATGTTGCATGAGAACACATCCCAACCCTTTGCTCGAAGCATCACTGTAGATGACAAATCCCTCTGAGCCAGATGGTATTGTTAGAACAGGTGCTGAAATGAGTCTCCTCTTGAGTTCTTGAAAACTCTGCTCACATTCTTCGCTCCAACCGAACTTTGTATCTTTCCGAGTCAGCTGAGTTAATAGAGTAGCGATTTGAGAAAATCCTTCCATGAATCTCCGATAATAACCAGCTAAACCAAGAAAGCTACGTACTTCGATCACTGATTTAGGTTGCTCCCAGCTTTGAATAGCTTCAATCTTTGCCGGGTCAACCGATATTCCACGACTTGATACTACGTGCCCAAGGAATGCTACCTCCTCCAGCCAGAACTCGTATTTCTTCAACTTGGCATAAAGCTTGTATTCACGAAGCTTTTGGAGTACCAGCCTCAAGTGTTGCTCATGATCTTCACGACTTTTGGAATAAATAAGGATGTCATCAATAAAGACGACCACAAAGTGATCCAAATATTCCTTGAATACCCGGTTCATCATATCTATGAAGGAAGTAGGAGCATTAGTCAATCCAAAGGACATGACTAGGAATTCATAATGCCCGTACCGAGTTCTAAAAGCCGTCTTTGGAATATCCTCAGTTCTAACCTTCAGCTGATGATATCCAGAACGAAGATCAATCTTTGAAAAGAATTGTGCTCTTTGCAACTGGTCAAACAGGTCATCAATACATGGCAATGGGTACCTGTTTTTGATGGTGACATGATTCAACTCCCGATAATCAATACAAAGTCGCATACTTCCATCTTTCTTCTTCATGAATAGCACAGGAGCACCCCAAGGAGAAGTACTAGGACGAATAAAGCCAATGTCTAACAATTCCAGCAGTTGGATCTTTAACTCCTGAAGTTCAATAGGAGCCATTCGATATGGGGCTTTGGAAATGAGTTTTGTACCGGGTTCAAGGTCGATACAAAATTCAATTTCACGCTCTGGGGGTAGGCCAGGAAGTTCTTCAGGGAATACGTCAGGGAATTTATTAACAATAGAAATATCATTCAAAACTGACGTATTTTTGTTTAGATCCGTGACATGAGCTAAGAAAGCTTGACATCCGTTTTTCAATAAACGAATTGCTTTATGGCTTGAGATGACAGCGATTGATTTTAATGGTTTGGTTGCTTGAATTCGCATAATAGGTCGATTAGGAATATAAAAGCTAACAACCTTACGAAAATAATTAATTTTTGCATGATGAGTAGTTAACCAATCAATCCCTAGAATCACGTCAAATGGAAGTATTTTTAATGAAATCAGATTGACAGGTAATGTGTGGGTACCAACTTGAACCAAACAAGACTTATAAACCGTGGATGTAATGAAGGTTTCTCCCAATGGAGTTTCAACAGATAAATCAAAGTCTAATTTCTCCGGAATCAAATTTAATCGATGAGCGCAAGTAGGAGAAATAAAAGAATGGGTAGAACCGGTATCAAATAAAGTATAGACTTCATTAGAGTTTATGATAAGCTTACCCGTGATGACCTCATTCGGGTTCCTTACTTTCTGGGAGGTCACAACAAACGCTCTCCCTTGCACTACCGGTTTGGACTTTTCTGGGACGGCCTTTGGTGTTTCCATCTTGGCTGAACTTCTTTTTGGTAAACGACAAAATCGAGCTAAATGACCTTCTCTTCCACAATTATAACATGCTTTAGACGGCATCGCGCAGTTTGGACTGATGTGCCCCTCCCCTCCGCATTTGAAACATATGATAGGTGGTCGTTCTCCTTCCTTAACAACGGGTGCTGGTGCTGACGTCTTTCCATCATTGTTGAATCTCCTCTTCTTGAAATGACCATTCTTATTGTTTTGGCCCTGATTACCACCGAAGTGGTTACCATTTCTGGCCTGTTGATTCCCTCCACGCTTGTTGTCACCGCTTCGATGACCGCTCTCACTGGTATTATCATTTTGTCGACTGCTCTCTTTTGGTTGCATTGACTCGTTATCGCGCTCCACTAACTGAGCCCTATTCACAACATCTGAATACAAACACAGTTTATGAGAAATAAGATGTTGACGTATCTCAGGTTTCAAACCTCGCAAAAATATTCGTGTCATTCGCTCTTCATTATCCACCAAGTGGGACGCAAACCGGGACAACTCAGCAAACTTGGCTTCGTACTGCGACACGGTCATGTTGTTTTGCTCCAACTTGATAAATTCTACCTCCTTCATGTGACGAATACTTTCAGGAAAGTATTTGTCGTTGAACAGCTCTTGGAACTTCTCCCAAGACATCTTCAGTGCGGCAGGTTGAGTACGCTTAATCGATTCCCACCAGTAATCTGCCTCTCCTCGCAACATAAAGGCGGCAAAGGAAACCTTTTGCTCCTCGGAGCATCCCAAGACATCAAATATCTTGGTAATCTACTTTATCCATGTTTCCGCTATAAGTGGTTTTGGCTCTCCCTTAAACTCTGGTGGTCCCAGCTCCTTGAACTGTTTAACGGTGACCGTCCCAGAGTTGTCAGTGTTTCCACCTATGTTTTGGACAGGAGCCGCTCTCGCCTACTGTTGCATGAATTGCATAAAGTTTCTGAACATTCCATCATTCATCATCTGGTCAGTGTTGTTGTTTGCACGAGGATTGTCACCTTCCTGATGCACATTATCCTGATTATTGATATGTGGTGAATCAACAGTCGTCTGTGCTCCATTGCTATTCTCAACATTCTCAGATGCCATTTTCAGATACTGCCACAAAATAAAAGTTAATTGATATGTCATATATTATCCTTATATTATGACCGACCAATTAAATACCATGCAAATAAACTTAGGTAGGACATAATAGCGAAGGAATTCCCCGTCTCTCCCTTCCTAGTTCTATTCTCACATCTTAGCCAGGGATCATATCCCTAAGCTCTGATACCAACTGTGACGCCCCCAAAATTAGGTATACATCACCCATCTTGGGTCGTCAGAAACATAGTACAGAATACAAATACAACTTACTAATACAACTGTCGTGTACAATACGACAAAACATAAACTGTGAGTTTGAATACAAATATTATTTTCTAGAGAGTATTCATACTCAAAAGGAGTCCTCATTACATTTATTAACACACTATTACATAGAATAGTGAGGACTACTAACTAATACTATCATTCGGACCATCACTCCATTTCCCGACTTGCCCCGGCTACGTTCTCATTTCCTGAAGAGAACAGTGAAAGAAAGGGTGAGCTCAACTAGCCCAGTAAGAAATATTATGACTAAGATAATGCAGAATAAATTATCATTAGCCTTCAATAATGTTAAACTGATAAAATATAATAGACATCAAGTTTAACCGCAGCGGAACAAGCAATCCATTAAAAGAGTCAAGTAGAAAATAAACTCTACTATCTTTTATGATTTAAAATGTTTTTCAACACTATTATCGCTGGGACTCAGCTTAATAAAATAATCCACATCATCGAATCACCCCTGCACTACGGCCAAGGATATTCGTGTATTCATTAATGGTCATGATCATGCCAACAACTTTCCATCAATGCACTACGGGCCAATGAGGACTTTTACCACATCATTTGTAACATTACGGTCATGATTATACCGAATAATCCCTGGTCATAATCATACCAAGTCCATCTATGCACTACAGGCCACAGATGACTTTCAACATTTTATAAACATGAGGATGATGACAATGATATAAGAATTCAATAAAACAAGTTCAAGAATTAATTTATCCAAGAATTAACAACGTCCAAATTGTCAACATGATACTGCTTTGTGGAGTAAAATTCAAGAATGCTTAGAAGAATATTTTCATGAAAAGATACTGGATGAAACACAATTATCAAGGATATTTCACAAATTTTATGGAGTACAGAAGTCAAAACTTAACCAACTGAGTATAATAAAGAATGGAATAACAAAAGAAATCACCATGCATGCGATAGACCGCACAGACATGTTATTCCAACAGAATAATAAATCATGGAACCAGGTCCGGCGTAAACGCACAGACAGGATATTCCGACAGAATAATAAATAATGGAACCAGGTCCAGTATAAAACACACAGACAGGATGTTCCAACAGAATAATAACAAAGATGGAACCATGTACTGTGTAAAACACACAGATAGGATGTTCCAACAGAATAATAATAAAAACGGAACCAGGTCCGGTGTAAAACACACAGACAGGATGTTCCAACAGAATAATAGAAGAATGTCACCAAGTATAGGGTAGACCGCGTATACAGGTTATTCCAACAGAATAATAAGAAATGGAATAACAACAGTTCTTTTCATGAATAAGAAAGAATAACACCCCTTACCGTTTTAAAGAAGAGCTGAAATAAGGAAGTAGTTAAGTAGTAGAATACTCTTCTTCTCTCTCTCTATAGTTTCTCTCTATAGTTTCTCTCTCTAGAGTTTAGTGAATTCGTAAAAAATAATGAAGGAATGAGCTACTATTTATAAAAAAATAGAATGCATAGTAACTAATCCATAAACGGTCCAGATTGATTACTTTAATCTGACGGTCCATATTTAAATTTTTTTTTAAATAAAATATAATATATTCTATTTATAGAATAACTTTAATAAAGTATTCTGTTTTATATAAAAAGATGTTTCTGTTTTATTACGTTAATAATACGAATAAAACAAAATGTCATTATCGCTAAATAATTCATATTATTAACTGACAATAATTGAATCAAACTGAGTGACTTCTCACATAAACATTAATAATCAATACCGTGTGCTACTATGCAATCACACGTATTACTGTACTTTTACTACCGAGTAGTTCAACAGTAACAATGGTAAAACTTCGCCGTTATTTTTAATAAAATATTTTTGTCGTTTTCTCAATCCGACAATAATTCCGTTGTGGGGTCCACCAATGATTGTGTCATTGTACGAATATTCCCTATTAAAACGAATATTTCCCGACCAATCGAATATTATATAACAACTTTCGTACTTTGTAAAATTTATAAATATTACCCACAACTATAACATTATATCAAATTAACTCCATAATATTCAAAAATGATATTTATAGAAAATTTATCGTTATTTATAAAAGTTGGGGTCATAAAATATATGTATATATTTATATATATATATATATATATATATATATATATATATATATATATATATATATATATATATATTTACATTTCTGTCAGTCCTAGAGTTTACTTTGCGGCCTTTTACAGATTTCTTTACATTTCGTCTCTCCTGGAGTTTACTTCGTGGTGGTTGATCGTTTTTATTGCTTTCTTTACATTTCATCCCGTCTGGAGTTTACTTTGTGGCGGTTGATCGTCTTTATTTCTTTATTTATATTTTTGATCCCCCGTGGAGGTGCTTCGTGGTGGTTGATCATGTCTCTCTATATATATATTTACCGCTTTTATATATTTACATTTCTGATCCCCCATAGAGGTGCTTCGTGGTGGTTGATCATGTCTCTATATATATATATTTACCGCTTTTATATATTTACATTTCCGATCCCCCATGGAGGTGCTTCGTGGTGGTTGATCATGTTTGTATATATATATATTTGCAGCTTTTATATATATAATTGCTTACAGCTTTCATATAAATTGCTACGTCATGTGAGTCTAGGAATCATGTGATCATAGATTCAGTCTACTGAATCTAGATTTGGTTCCCGTGATGGACATTTTCAGCTGTACATGGCTTGTAAATTATTCGCAGTGTTCGAATTTCTTTAGATAACTCTCATGCCCATAAGGAGCTCGGCATTGCTATGTATATTATTTTCTCGAAGATGCTTTGCATTTTGAAAATAAAAGCAATCAAGCCGAACATTTAATAAAATGGAAGTATCAAAGGCCTCAATTACTATTGAGCACATGGTTTGAAAAAACCTCTTTTTACAAAATATCACTGCTATATCTTGTTAAAGCTGAATTTTATATAAAATTCAAACCATGTGTATATAGGTGCAAGCGAGGCATAGCACTACTTCTAAATAACTGCACATTGACCCACACACACATACACATATTCATATAACAGTTTAATTGAAAAGTGGCGGTAACCATGGCAACACGGATGTCGGGGGGTGCCTAACATCTTCCCTCTGCATAACCAAGTCCCCGGACCCTAATGAATCTCGGTTTCACAGACTCGTTAAGCAGTGTCACATCACTGGGTCAATGTGCAAACTTTTTCTTGGTTGTGTTGGTATAACCATTTAAAAAACCAACTGGCGACTCTTATAGTCCAATTGTCGACATATAAATGTCGGACCATTTCACAACTTATTTTTTCAAACAAATCTCACCTAACATGAGAACACCAAAAGACAAGAACAGAAAAGGGACAATTAAAATCCCGACGTCGACAGGCGGCGACTCTGCTGGGGATAAATCCAGTAAGAGGGCTTAAGCCGCTATTACAAACTTTTTAAAACTGTTATTTGCTTGTGTGTGGATGTTGCATTTACATTTGAATGAATGTGTACAAATGCATTTACTTTTTGCACCTAGTGCTTCGCACCGTATCTGCCCGTGATATTAGTGTTTCGCACATGTCATCATTTCCATACGGTGAGACGCGATGTATGTGAATGTATGTTATGTGGTCCCTCCACCAGGAGGCTATCCTGTTGGTGTTTGATTACTGGACTTATAGATAGACTAATTCCAACGAGGCTCAAGAAAAGGCACCACCCAAATTCACTGTAGTTGAAAGACCGGATTAACTTCCCTTTGAGTAAATTGCGATGATTTGGGAACCTTCATGCCAAAAAAGCACGAGAGTAACCTAAGATAGGTCAGCCTCTGATAAACCAAACACAGAGGGAAGTCTCTTCATACCTTCCCATTTCAATTATTTGTAATTTCATTTTCATGTCAATCTCAATGTAATGGAAAATATAAAGGAATATGTGTACATACATTCCCTTTTATATCAAAACTTGCCATGCTATCTGGTCAACTAACATCCATTTCGCAGGATAATACTCCTAAACGGACCCATTAAGTAGCATGTAATATTCCTACATTCACTAAGACTAAACTACCACTTCTTTTTGTAGGGAAGCAATCGGTCCTGTTACCCATTCCAAATCCAAAAAAGGCAATAAGCCCACTTCCAAACATGGCTACAAGTGCCCAACCTGATACTACTTCTGTCTCTCGCGAGGGGTTTGAAAGATTAAGCTATCAAATTACAGAGTTGGTTGTTATGCTCAAAGAACTACACCAATCTACTCAGGGTCCACAAATACCCATCCACACAGAATCCTCTGCACATGGAGGAATCTGGGGCCAAACAATGCCTACTCAACTAGAGTCATTCACACCAAGGGGCATTCAGGGTATTGGTAAAAAGATGGAAACCCAGATACCTGAATCTCATTCCAATAAAGAAACCAACAAAACCCCTAAAATCATAAAACTCAAGGATGATCGAGAAACTGGGGATATAAGAAAGAAAGTCCAATAAATGGAGGAAACCATCTGGTCAATCAAATGGACTGGAAATTATGGTAGTGTCACCTATTCAGATCTCTGCATATTTCCAGGGGCTCGATATCCTTACAAATTCAAAGTCCCAGAGTTTGAAAAGTACAATGGGGCAGGCGATCCCTATACGCACCTAAAAGTGTACATAGGCGAACTGGGGTCTTATGTTGAAGATGAAAGCCTTAGAATGCAACTTTTTCAAAAGAGTTTCATTGGAGAGGCTAAAGCCTGGTATGCCCGACTTGATAATGCCAAAATCCACAACTAGGAGGAATTGACCCATGCCTTTCTAAATCAGTACAGTTTTTAGTCACAAATGGCACCGGATCAATACCAAGTGAGTAAAGTCAAAAAGTAAAGTACTGAGTCTTTCCGAGAATATGCCCAAAGGTGTAGGCATCTGGCAATGCATGTCATTCCATCAATGATAGAAACTGAAATGGTGATGACTTTCATAGACACTCAATAGGCGCCTTACTATGAGAGAATCCTAGCAGGCATAGGAAAACCATTCTCGGAAATGATCAAACACGGCGAAATGGCAGAGATGGGCCTGAAGGCAGGAAAGATTAAAGACTTCACTACCTTGGAAGCAGTCGCCAAACATATGCAGACTAGCAAGTATGCGAGCAATCCCAAGGGGGTACCCGATAAAGGCAATAAAGATGTATCCCTTGTTGTACAGGGGCAATCTAGGAGACCAAACTACAGTCTCCCTATTTGGAAAAAGCAAGACAATCTGCCATCTCAACAACAGGCTGCATTCAACCATTACCAGGACAGGAAAAGAAATTTGAAAGAATGAAAAATTGAGTTTTCACTCCACTGGGCTATTCCCTTGAAAATGTATTGGCGATATTAATAGATCACAAGAAAATTACCGAACTTGCTCCACCTTTGGAACCAGGAAGCAAAACATACAATCCGATCTAGAAATGTGCTTACCACTCGGGATCTCCGGGCCACGATACACAAGATTATTGGTCCTTAAAGCACAAGATTCAAAATATGATCGAAAGTGGCAGTATTGTGGTCCAACAACCCGATCAACAAAATGTCAACACTAACCTTCCGTTGCAGCATGATATGAAAGAAGTAAACATGATCGGGTCAGGAAGCGCTGAAATGTATCCAAATCATAAGTACATACAAAGGGTGGAGGAATACCCCCAAAGGCACAGAACAAATGTCCTAGAGTGGGAAAACTCATAGGAGGGTATGCCAGTAATGCAAAAATTAGAGACAATCCAAAATCAAGTAAATCTGTTGGCTAAGTTGATAGTGCGCCAATATCAGGAAACGAGGCAGTTTTTCACTCAACTATTAGAAAGCCAAGAGAAAAAGGAGGTTAACCATAATGTAAGCCCATATCTCTCTATAATGAGCCACCTAAATGAAGAATATCAAAGCAGGCTGAAAGTAAAAGAAAAGGGGGATGATAAAATTGCTAGAAGATCTCGCCAGCGGAAAAATCGCTCAGGGGAATGTGATTTCCCAAAGAAGAAAGATCAAACAACCTCCCAAAGAGCCCGAAAAGTCACCCCTCTGAGCAAATCAAATGAAGAAATGCTACACTTTTTGATAAGCGAAGGAAGGATTACTGAGTTGCTGCCTCCTATAAATTCTAAGATGAAGAGTTATGATTCCACCAAGATATGTCTCTATCATTCTAACTCACTTGGACATACGACTGAGGAATGCTGGTCTTTGAGACATAAAATCCAAGATCTCATTGAAAATAAAGAGCTGAAGATAGAATTCCTCATGACCAGAATAAGCGAGGAGAAAATAAAAAGCTTAAGCTGTTCACTCGAGACAGGCAGTTCAAAGGAGTTGAAGGCTATGAGCACCAATTCTTGTAGAACACAAGGTGGACTAATCCTAATGCAAAGAATGACAGAGGAGACCAGAGAATCCCCAAAGGAGATTCCTCCACCAACATCAAACATTCTATGGTCCAAAGATAACAACCACGTTCCTGATTTTATCACCTTGGATGATTCGGAGGAAATACTAATCCTTTCCAAAGAAGAAAAAGCCAAAAAGGAAAGTTCCTTGCTAGAAATGCAACAACAGTTCGAGGGAGATTTCAAGGTCGAATCATCTCAAACCCATGAAAAAGGCGAAGGAACAGATGAAGAAAAAGATGGTGAGATTGTCGGGGAAGCCAACCCATTGAAGAATCTAGAGTTCATCCCTTTTTTGCGATGGGTCCAGTTCAAGCATCCCTGAGGAATGTACTGAATTAGGAAGCAATCAAGTTATGGCTATAAGTGAAGATATTCAGAATCAAGAGGTAACTTCTATCGCGAGCCCTGAAGGCAACATAACCACTGACAACTGGACTATCATGCCTCAACTAGCCAAGAAGATGTAGATCCAGAGGATACAGTTATAAGTTCCAAGAGATGTTGGGACGATATCACTTTCTTCGCAGTGTGCCTTTTATTTTCCATGCATGGTTAAAAAAAACAAAAACAAAAAAAACCAAAAACAAAAACAAAAAGAAAAAAAAATAAAAACATCTCTACACCATTCTCACCACTTACCACTTTGAACCTTTTCAAATCAAAGCAGGAACTACGTAGACCTGATCTCCCACACACACAGGAGTACATAGGTAGCCATATAGGGTGCGGTCTAACCACTACAAGAATCGAAAAGCGCCTTCAACCAAGCTCAAAATAAATATTTTCAGCCTTTCAAGCTAAAGCCTGAACTACAAAAGACCTGATCTCCCTTCATCAATGGGAGTAAGTAGGAAACTATTTATGGTGCAGTCAAACTAAATAAAAACCCAAAAACCCCAAACAAATACTTTTTAAACCGTTTATCTTATCAAGTAGGAACTATATAGACCTGATCTCCCACACACACAGGAGTACGTAGACAGCCATCAGTGGTGCGGTCGGACCCTCAAAAGAAATATCAAAACCCAAACATCAATCCCAAGTCTACGCCCAAGAACAACCCTCCAAGTCAGCGACCCATGTTGAGAGGACCCAACAACACTTCAATGTCATCCCATCAAATTTGGCACAAATTCCAGAAAGGAAGAAACAACGATACAATCAGCAGCAAGGACCTTCAAAGAGCCGACACCCTCAATCATAAGTCTTCATCAAATCAGAAGAAAACCATCAATTCCGATTGCGAGAACAAGTTAGGAACAATGATTGAGGGCATCAAAGCCCAAATCCACTACATGTTCACCATCTGGTACAGAAGTAAAAGCGTTTTACGATCTCGGCGTCTTATCAGCTTATCTGTCAAAGAAACTATCCCAGAAAACAAGTAAGGCTGGGGCAATTTTAAAATTGGCGATAATCCGATATTGGAGCCCTTACAACAAGACTGGGGCAATCTCGGAAACAGCGACAACTCAACACTAGGGAATTTATCAAGCATCCTGATAAGTGAGATTTATACCTACTTATTGAATACCAATTCACGCGAACTATGCCCATCTCAAATACATTTTAGTATATTTTTAGTGCATTTCATGTTATTTTGCATTGTATTTACTGAAAACTCTTTTTGGTGAAATAGTGCAGAAAATGGCCTGTTTTGGTGGTATTAGAGGGCACGAGGCTAATGGACGCATGAAGGCGAGGCACAAGCTGGGATATGCATGGCATGGAGGTACAATGGAGCAAGGAGACCAAGCATGGAAGGAGATTAAGCAGGAATGAACAAGTAGCAGCAGCAGTAGCATGACAAAATCAAAACCAGAACCAGAATCTACAGATTGCAAGCCGCGCGGCCGCGCGGTAGAATAGCCTTGAGAGCGCGCGCCCGCGCGAGTACTCGGCTGGACAGAGCATGACATTCTGCAAGTCTCACACCCGCGCGAGGAACATACTGGAGGGGCGCGCGGCCGTGCGCAATGCTAAAGCTGTGTATTTGATTTATTTTAATTTTTAATTAAATAAGTTGTAATTGGTTTTAAAAATGATATCTGACTGGTGTCAGAGGTATCTTTCATAACTTTGGATGTATTTCATCATGGCAACTAGGGTTTACACTGTGAGGGAGATTCCAACGTAGAACAAAGCCGAAACGCCTATTCTTCCAATTCTTCTTGGGATTCTCCATCATTGTGGATTAATATTATTGTTTTGCTAGAATATTATGAGGATTTGAATGTTATCGTTGGTGTATATTCAACAATTGGGGTTTGATCATTCTATCTTTCATCGTTCAATTATTTGTTTATTAACCATGTTTAGCTTTGATCCCATAATGGCTTTTAGTTCAGTCATGAACTAAACTCCATTATGGGATTCTAATGGATTTTAATATGTAATTTGGTTGCATGCTTGAATGCTAGGGATGTTCTGCATATCATATGAGATTTCTATCATGATTGTTTTACATGTATGAATGCTTGATCACCATTCGTTTCAGTACTTGTATGGGATTGACAATGAACATGCGAGTATGGATTGTAATCATGATAGCATACGAATATGGGGCTGTTTAGTATGGCTTGCGTATTTTGTGAACCAGATAGACATATACTGTTTCACCGTATAAGCTAGAATAAAGGCTTGTGCTTAAATTCCGTATAATTGCAATTTCACATAGACATATAGTGATTTTGGATGTATTGATGATTACATGGAGTCTATCATCAGTGGATGATGTGTAAGTAGGTTATAGTACATTGAAAAATGGTTATAACTCTATTAGTGCTCTTGGCTATTTCCCTGTTATATGTGAACACTTCTTGCAGGATAGCAGTGATTGGATGAAATATTAAATGAAGTTAGGACCCCATTATTTCCAGATTTGATTTATTCCATTAATATTCTTATTTTAGATGTTATCTGCAATTAGTTTAATTCACCAATTATGGTCATTAGTCTAGGCATATAAATACAGTGATTCAATTGATGCATAATAGTTTAAATTTTGACAACTTTCTTTGTGGGATCGATACTTTACTTGCTCTGTATTACTTGTTGACACATGTATGCTTGCATGAGTTAGAGCTCTTTTATTTGAACTAAAAAAGAGGCCACAAATTTTTGGCGCCGTTGCCGGGGAAAGGCGTTTTAATTTAAATAATTATCATCAGTTTAAAGCTATATTGTATGAGTTAGACAATTCTGATCGTTTCTCATTTCTTTTCTTGTTTTGTTTTTGATTTCAGGTACTTGTAGATTTTTATGCTAACACGATCATCCAACTCAGAACTAACACCAGCGCAGGATAACATAAACGGAAGAGGTTGGAAAGTGAGTGTGCGGAGAAATTTGCAAGATCAGTTAGATAATACAACATCTAGTATGGCGAAAGAACCGAGAATTGAGCAAAGAGAAGAGCATCGGGCTCTAAAGGACTGTTCCATGCCGAATATAAACGGACTACAGTCTAGCATAGTCAGACCGACAATAGCAGCCAATACTTTTGAGATTAAAACGTGCACTATTCAGATGGTGCAGAACTCAGTACAGTTTGGGGGTGCTGCTACGGATGATCCGAATGAACACCTGTTAAGTTTCATCGAGATATGCGACACGTTCAGATATAATGGTGTGACAGAGGATGCTATCAGACTAAGGCTATTCCCATTCTCATTGAGGGATAAAGCGAGAAGTTGGCTACATTCTTTGCCAGCAGGGTTAATCACTACATGGGAGGACTTAGCACAGAAATTCTTAGCCAAGTTTTTTCCAATGGCTAAGACTGCAAAGATGAGGGCGGCGATCTCTCAGTTTGAGCAACAACAGGGCGAGTCCTTATATGAAGCATGGGAGAGGTATAAAGAGATGCTAAGAAAGTGTATGCATCACGGTATGCCAGATTGGATGGTGATCAATTCATTTTACAATGGTTTGGGTTGGCAGTCGAGACCGATTGTGGATGCAGCCGCAGGAGGGGCATTATGGGCAAAGAGCTATGATGAGGCCTATACACTTATCGAAATATGGCTGCGAATGATTATCAGAATCCTACAGCTCAAATGCCACAGACCAAGGTTACAGGTGTGTTGGAGGTAGATGCTATTACACAGTTGTCAGCACAGATGGCAGCTATGGCTAAGAAGATAGATACTTTGGTAGAGAGCAAAGTGAAAATAGTTGCCTTCGTTTGTGAGATTTATGCGGGGTCACACTCCACGGATCAATGTGCTATCAGTTCGGAGTAGGTGCAGTATGTGAGCAACTACAGGAAAGACCAAGGTCAAGTTCAGAGCACATACCACCCCAACAACCGTAATCATTCGAACTTTAGTTGGTCAAATAACCAAGGACAACAGCAGAATCAATTTCAGCCGAACCAACAGTTTCAACCACAGTCATCTCAGCCACAGTTTTCCTCAAAACCGCCGTTTCCACCGGGATTTTCTCAACAACAACAACATCAAACCCTAGCTACACCACAACTAGAAAAGAAATCAGAGATGGAGGAGATGATGTTGAAATACATGGCAAACACTAAAGTTATGATCAAAAGCCAAACAGTGGCTATCAAGAATCTGGAGACGCAGATGGGGCAGATGGCGAACATGCTTACTAACAGGCCCCAGGGTTCATTGCCAAGTAACACAGAGACAAATCCTAGAAGAGACGGGAAGGAACAGTGTCAATCGATCACATTGAGATCTGGGAAAGATTTGGCAGGTACTGTAAGTCGCGCGTCCGCGCCTGACAACACTAAGGAGGCCGCGCGGCCGCGCGAGACAGAGCAGGTCACTGAAGAGAAAGAAAATCTGGAAAAGTTTAAGGTGCAACAGGAAGAAAAAGATAAAACAGGTTCAGAGGAGAAGGTCAAGAATCCAATACCACTAATTCACCCTTAAGTACCGTATCCTCAAAGGTTAATTAAGCAGAAGGAAGACAAACAGTTCAGTAAGTTCTTGGAGGTATTCAAAAAGCTGCAGATTAACATACCATTCACCGAGGCATTGGAACAAATGTCAGGCTATGCAAAGTTCATGAAAGGAATATTGTCAAGGAAGAGAAGACTAGATGAGTTTGAGACAGTAGCCTTGATAGAGGAATGCAATGCAGTGCTCCAACGTAAATTACCTCCAAAGCTGAAGGATCCGGGCAGCTTCATAATTCCGTGCACAATCGACAAGATGAGTTTTAGTAAGTGTTTATTTGATCTGGGGGCAAGTATTAATTTAATACCATTGTCAGTGTTCAATCAGTTGGGATTGCCGGCGCCAAGGCCGACAAATATTTCTCTACAGCTAGCTGACAGATCCATCACGTATCTACGGGGAATTATGGAAGATGTATTAGTAAAGGTGGACATATTTATCTTTCCGACTGACTTCATCATTTTGGATTATGAGGAGGATAAAAATATACCAATCATACTGGGAAGACCATTCTTAGCCACAGGAAAAACTCTGATAGATGTACAGAAGGGGGAACTAACTATGCGTGTTCATGATCAAGAGGTCGCCTTTAATATCTTCAAAGCTATGAAGTTTCCAACAGATGAAGAGGAATGTTTCCTGGTTGATTTGGTGGATCAGGTCATGAATGATGAAGTATAGAGTTTAGTGGATGATGAACCTTTGAGGAGTGTAATTGCTGAAAATTCAGATTTGAAGGACGCGGAACTTGTCGAACTTGTGTAATATATGGATACCACTCAACAAGTTAGAAAATTCAGAACACCTGTTGAGCCATTGACAAAAGCTGAAGTCATTAAATTTCTGGGTGAAGGGGACAAGAAAAAAGTCACCTCAGTTCTCTCATCGACATGAGATTCAGAGACAGTCAAGCTAATTGACTATAACTTAGCGCTGGATGGGAGGCAACCCATTATTTCTACCTCCATTAATTTGTTTTGTTTAGCTATTCATTTTGGATTATTTTAGTAGTTATATCAAATTCATTGTTAATAGGATATTAGATGTTCATGCTTAAGTGTGTAGCAAGAAGTGCTTGGAGAATATTTGCAAGATGTTAGTATTACGTGGCTAGAAAGTCATGCCTTAACAAGGTGCACTAATGTCTATGCAGGAACCATCATTGAACAACATCACTGAAAGGCAGAGTGGAATTGAATTTTAGCATTGCAGATATCAGCATCGCGCGGTTGCGCAGCTTATGAAGCACAAATGCGCGCGCCCGCGCGCCCGCTTGTCAAGTTAGTCAGGCCAACAATACATTCTACAAGTCTCGCGCCTGCGCACCCAGCCCAATACAAATACGCGCGGCCGCGCGCGTCACCGGATTAAGACAGATCTGAACATTTTAAAAAGAGTTGTGGACCATTTGGACTCTCATTTAGAATAATAACAGATGCAAAATTCTCTCACTCTCCATACTTTACGTCTCTAGCCCTCTCTATCAGCTATAAATTGAAGCCGTACATGTCTCAATCACATTCCCACGATCATCTCCATGTTCAAGGATCACACCCACGCTCTCATCCACTACTATAAAGCTAGGGTTTCTGATTAGTTTGGCAGAAACAAGTTTGAAGGTTATCACATCACAAATTCTCATCCACTCTCAGTAACTCCATCTGTATTCTTGCTCAAGTATCTGCAAATGGGTCCAAAGAGATCACGATCATCTGCCTCATCCTCATACTCCTCCGGCAGTCACGGGGAGGACATTGTCGACCACACCAAGTTTCTGTGTCTGGAAGCCCAGCAAGAGTACTATCAAATCGTAGCAAAAACATTTATTAAGGAAAGAGGATTCAAACCAGAAGACCAGGATGGACAACTTTGTGCCATGATCCAGGAACGAGGCTGGGGTGGACTGACTGCCTCTCCCACGCCCATTCCGATGAGTATAGTTCTAGAGTTTTACGCCAATGCCAAAGTCACCATGAACGATACCTCTATGGTTCAAGGTGTCGAGATAGATTACAGACCCTCCGTAATCAGAACCATTTTGAGAATCACCGCGATACCACCACGAGGGGCTGCCAATTGGATCACAAGGGCACATCAGGAAATGGACTTAGATCGTGTCATTGCAAAGTTGTGCATAGCAGGCACGAAGTGGACTTACAAAGTCGACACGACCCAACCTCGCATATTTCCAGCAGCTGCATTGAATCGATATGCCAAGGCGTGGAATTTGTTTATTTGTGCCAAGTTATTACCTTCATCGCATCAGCATGAAATCACGACGGAAAGGGCCATAATTCTGTGGGGCATCATTACTGGCGAGTATATTGACGTGGGTTATTTGATTCATCAAAACATTGTAAAGTATCTGAAGGGAAGTACCACTGGGAGCATTACACATGCATTAGTGGTAGGCATGCTATGTGCTTATCAGGGATGCAATTGGGATAATGAACAAATGCAATATCCAAGCCAAGACATCACTCATGCCACCATTGTGAAATTTGAGGACTGGGGAGGAGGCGAAGCACACCTGCGCGGACGAGGATTTATTCTCCGGCCCACATTCCCCGAGCCATCGCAGTAGCCCCATCCGATAGATGAGGCCGACCCATCCACCCGAGCACATGTTGTTCCTAGTAATCAGCAGCTCCAAAGGTTGGAGCAAAAAGTCGACGTCATGTATGATAATCTTGGAACGTTTGCTACGGGACTCACAAGGGCCTTGGCCAAAAAATTTGCACAAAAAGGAACGACGATAGAGTGGCCTCAGTTTAGGACCGCAGTGCCATATCCACCACCAGATTCACCACCCGAGGAGGGTGGTACAGCCGATCAGTAGGGGAATTTTTTGTACCCTTTACCTTCATTCAGTGGGGGCATTGAATATTATAAGTTTGGGGGTATTGGGGTAGTAGTATAATAGCATATAGTTTCATGTAGTTTTTGCACGTTTAGTTTTAATTTTGCATGTTTATATGTTAGATAAAATTCTGCTGAATTTTTTTATTTTTAGTCAATATTGCTTGTACTAGTATGTTTTAGGTGCATCTCTCACAAAAATTCTTGCTGTATAGAAATTCTTGCCTAGCCAATGATGATAGTGAATCGTGAAGGATTTTAGAGTATATTGGATAACATGAACATAGTTATAATGTTTTACACATTGAAATTCATGTTGCTATTTAAAAGCTTTCGGTTTGCACAAATGTGTCACAATCACTTATAGGTATAAGAGGTATGTGTTGCATTGCTTGACAGCAAATGTAGTGTTAAAAAAGAGAAATATATGGAAAATGATCTTAAACTGTATGAAACATTGACACTCAAACTTTAGGAAAACATGGGTATGCTATGTATATATATAAAAAATGAAATGAATAGCAATAACGTGACTAGTCTTATTTCGGGGCCCTGGCTACTTGAGTAAGTATGACCGAGGGGTTTGTCTCTACACCTAGCACCCTAAGGTCTTTCATGGTCTGCGAGTCATTGGTTGAAAGCTCGCTAAGGGGTAGTAGTGTTGCCTAATGGAATAAGGCATTGCACAGTCATGTATAAAAAAAAGAAAAGAAAAATAACAATAAACACCGCGGAAAAGAGCGAAAATCGCCCTCGTGAGTAGCAATAAAGCAATTAAGCCCATTGTTGAACTTTAGTTTTTTTGGAAAAGTTGAAACAGTTTGTGTTGTGTAAGTATACATGATTCTCAATTTAGGCTATAATTTTCTGTTTCGAGCATGTTAGCATATATATTCTTTGCTTGAATCAAGTTTTGGTGAGCACCAAACACACACACACAGCATCTCTATAGCATATATGAATGATCTGAGTGTATGATATTATGCCTATAGTTTAGTTTGAAATTGTATTCTTGCATCTGGATAATTCATTGAGGCAATTTGGACTGAAATTCTGTTATGGCTAGAACTATGTGAGACTAGTTTGCATCATAGCTTAGTGCATAGTATTGTAGTTTCATTTTCATTGTTATTTAGCATGCATTGCTTGAGGGCAAGCAACAATTCAAGTTTGGGAGTATTTGATAAGTGGGATTTACACCAACTTATTGAATACCAATTCACGCGAACTATACCCATCTCAAGTACATTTTAGTGTGTTTTTAGTGCATTTCATGTTATTTTGCATTTTATTTACTTAAAACTACTTTTGGTGAAATAGTGCAGAAAATGGCCTGTTTTGGTGGTATTAGAGGGTATGAGGCTAATGGACGCATGAAGGCGAAGCACAAGTTGGGATATGAATGGCATGGAGGTACAATGGAGCAAGGAGACCAAGCATGGAAGGAGATTAAGCAGGAATGAACAAGTAGCAGTAGTAGTAGCACGACAGAATCAAAACCAGAACCAGAATCTACAGATTGCAAGCAGCGCGGCCGCGCGGCAGAATAGCCTTGAGAGCGAGCGCCCGCGCGAGTACTCGGCTGGACAGAACATGACATTCTGTAAGTCTAGCGCCCGCGCGAGGAACATACTGGAGGGGCACGCGGCCGCACGCGATGCTGAAGCTGTGTATTTGTTTTATTTTAATTTTTAATTAAATAAGTTGTAATTGGTTTTAAAAACGATATCTGACTGGTGTCAGAGGTATCTTTCATAACTTTGGACGTATTTTCATCATAGCAACTAGGGTTTACACTGTGAGGGAGATTCCAACGTGGAACAAAGCCGAAACGCCTATTCTTCCAATTCTTCTTGGGATTCTCCATCATTGTGGATTATTATTATTGTTTTGCTGGAATATTATGAGGATTTGAATGTTATAATTGGTGTATATTCAACAATTGGGGTTTGATCGTTCTATCTTTCATCGTTCAATTGTTTGTTTATTAACCATGTTTAGCTTTGATCCCATAATGGCTTTTAGTTCAGTCATGAACTAAACTCCATTATGGGATTCTAACGGATTTTAATATGTAATTTGGTTGCATGCTTGAATGCTAGGGATGTTCTGCATATCATATGAGATTTCTATCATGATTGTTTTACATGTATGAATGCTTGATCACCATTCGTTTCAGTACTTGTATGGGATGGGCAATGAACATGCGAGTATGGATTGTAATCATGATAGCATACGAATATGGGGCTGTTTAGTATGGCTTGCGTATTTTGTGAACCAGATAGACATATACTGTTTCACCGTATAAGCTAGAATAAAGGCTTGTGCTTAAATTCCGTATAATTGCAATTTCACATAGACATATAGTGATTTTGGATGTATTGATGATTATATGGAGTCTATCATCAGTGGATGATGTGTAAGTAGGTTATAGTGCATTGAAAAATGGTTATAACTCTGTTAGTGCTCTTGGCTATTTCCCTGTGATATGTGAACACTTCTTGCAGGATAGCGGTGATTGGATGAAATATTAAATGAAGTTAGGACCCCATTACTTCCAGATTTGATTTATTCCATTAATATTCTTATTTTAGATGTTATCTGCAATTAGTTTAATTCACCAATTATGGTCATTAGTCTAGGCATATAAATACAGTGATTCAATTGATGCATAATAGTTTAAATTTTGACAACTTTCTCAGTGGAATCAATACTTTACTTGCTCTGTATTACTTGTTGACACATGTATGCTGGCATGAGTTAGAGCTCTTTTATTTGAACTGAAAAAGAGGCAACACATCCTAAGGAGGAAAATACACCAGTCAGCACCATCAGCATGGTACAGAGCTTCCCTCACATCATCTCACTGGAGATTTGGATATTACTCACTTACGACTTCATCAACAAAGAGAGTTTCTCATATGAACCCTTGGCATCAACATGCCAAAGGACTGGGGCATTGTCTAATTCCAAGAAATGGAAGGAGCTTAAGGCGGGATCAAGCCTCTCATCAAAAGAAAGGGGAGAACTCCTAAAAGAAATCATGGCAACTTGAGCTTGCCCCTACAGAAGGAGGGGAAATTTCTCAAAAAAGTCCTTAACTCAAGAGCAGAAGGCCAATGACGAAAGGTCTAGCGAATGAAATCCTCATCATCAAATCTGCCAACCGACTTCGAGTCCTCACAAGTCGAAGCCTTTACACCGAAGTTCAAATCTGGGCAATGAAAGAATGAGTTGCACCCTCTAGGGATGTCAGCGGCATTCAGGTCATCAATTAAGTCGGGTTGCGAATCAAACACTCAAGGAAATGGGGCACAAGCACCCAATAGCGAAAGGAAACTCCAAATCACGTCAAAAAGGATGAGCGTAACATCACACAGAGTCTGGTGAAGCAAAACATGGGATATTACTTCAGCGAAGGTATCAGATGATCCAGTATTCTAAACTATTGGCATCAATTCAGCGTAACATCAAAATAGTTCAGCGATGAAAGCTTTGAATACCACCGTTCGAGTGGGCAACATCAAAATAGTTCAGGCAGGGTAGGCATCGTTGCAAACTACCAGCGTATGCATCAAAAATGTCTGGTGATTTCATAACTTCATCCCCAACTAAGATACAGAAAATATATCAACTTATCTTCATCAAACAAGCATCGATGACACCAACAAAAAGCTAAACTGTTGGAGTCAACACCGGCATAGGCAGCAGCAATGATCGGTAAAGGTAAAGTAATATATGAAAATATTTTAACATTCATCACAACATTCATTACATTGCGATTTGCGATATGCGATGTACGAGTTGCGAAGTGCGATTGGCCAAATGTGAAAAGCGAAGTGCGAAATGTGATGTACAATTTACGAACTGCACTTTGCGAAAACATTTTAACATTCATCATAAACATTCATTACATTGTGATTTGCATCATTAGAAATACCTTGTCATATTTCGAGTGTCTAGTAATCTTTATCACGTCCATTCCATTGCATTGCATGAACATGATAAAGAGGGGCATCTGTAGATACTCAAAATTTTGTTTTCCTGTTACTAACTATGCAGGAGGACAAAAGCATCTTTTTCACACTCTAGAGATAACCTTGGAGGACCACAACATTAATTCTAACACCGGAGATAGCCATGGGAGATCCAGTTTTCAACCCCGAAGATAACTCCAGGAAATCAATTTCCAACCCCAGAGATAACCCCGGAAAAGTCAGTTCGAACCCTGGATATAACCCCGGGATTAAGTTCAAAGCTTGGAGATAACCCCAGGAGGTCAAGCCAACCTCAGAGATAATCCTGAGGACAGTCAGAGTTCATAGCAGGCCAACTTCAGAGATAACCCTGAAAAAAAGACTGCTACAACTACGCGAAAATCAGAGATAACCCCGGGAGGGGAAAAATGGTCATTTTACCAACTTAACTTTAACTCACATCAAATACACTCATTCAAACTCAAATTACTTCAATAGAAGTCCCACAAGAACCATATCTTAATGTTCGAGCGCAAACTACGCAAAACGGCTCAACGGACTGCCTGATGGAAACCCAGAAATGCCATTTCGTTCATGGACCCATTTTTCCGAAATTAAAAAAAGGCAAATCCTATGTCATTGCGTAGCTCTCGGAAATAGCTTTTCAGAATGGGATGACACGCTTCCATCGGACTCCTAGATTAAAAATTATGAAGGTTCGAGAAAATAATGCGTTGTTCGAGTGCACGTACTTCAAGATGGTGGGACCCACATTGCCTGGGGCACCCTGGGCAGCCGTAGGTACACTTGCTGCTATCACAGGTACACCTGTGGCTCCCCCCTCTATAAATAGAGGGCTTGGGGTGGCCATATTTGTAAGAGAAAAGGCGAGGAAGTCCTTTCCAATTTGCTCTGCACACACTATAAACTGAGTGCTTTCTCATTTTAAACACTTGTTAGCTTATATATTGCTATATTTTTACTAGCGGGAGCCGAGTGTTCATCTATTAAAAGTCATTGAAGTTTTCTTTGGCAGTCCACTGTAAGCCTTTTTACACACTTTAAAGCCTTTCTCTTCATCTTTGCACACACCGTTCTTCACATTGAGAGTCGTGTTGCGTGTGTATGCCCGAATTTAGGTCTGTGGCTTTTATTTTCCTTTTATATATATATATATATATATATATATATATATATATATATTCCTGTCAGGCCTGGAGTTTACTTCGTGGACTTTTATAGCTTTCTTTATATTTCATCCCGCCTGGAGTTTACTTCGTGGCAGTTGATCATTTTTACTACTTTCTTTACATTTCGTCCCGTCTGGAGTTTACTTCATTGCGGTTGATCGTCTTTATTGCTTTATTTATATTTCTAATCCCCCATGGAGGTGCTTCGTGGTGGTTGATCATGTCTATATATATATATATATATATATATATATATATATATATATATATATTTACCTCTTTTATATATTTACATTTTCGATCCACCATGGAGGTGCTTCGTGGTGGTTGATCATGTCTATATATATATATATATCGCTTTTATATATTTACATTTCTGATCCCCCATAGAGGTGCTTCGTGATGGTTGATTATGTCTGTATATATATACTTGCAGGTTTTATATATATAATTGCTTACAGCTTTCATATAAATTGCTACATCATGTGAGCTTAGGAATCATGTGATCACAGATTCAGTCTACTGAATCTAGATTTGGTTCCCGTGATGGACATTTTTAACTGTACATGACTTGTAAATTATTCGCGGTGTTTGAATTTCCTTAGATGACTCTCATGCCCACAAGGAGCTCAACATTGCTATGTATATTATTTTCTTGAAGATGCTTCGCATTTCGAAAATAAAAACAATCAAAACGAACATTTAATAAAATGGAAGTATCAAAGGCCTCAATTACTTCCAAATAACACTACTTAACCCACACACACACACACACACACATTCATATAGCAGATTAATTAAAAAGTGGAGGTCACCGTGACAACATGGATGTCGGGGGGGGGGGGGTGGTGCCTAACACCTTCCCTCTGCATAACCAAGTCCCCGGACCCTAAAAAATCTCGGTTTCACAAACTCGTTAAGCAGTGTCACATCATTGGGTCAATGTGCAAACCTTTTCTCGATTGTGTTGGTACAACCATTTAAAAAACCAACTGGCGACTCTTATAGTCCAATCGTCGACATATAAATGTCAGACCTTTTCACAACTTGGATTTTCAAACAAATCTCACCTAACATGAGAACACCAAAAGACAAGAACAGAAAAGGGATAAATAAAATCCCGACGTCGACACTCATTACAATTATTGTCACACTATTTTACGAAATAGTGAGGGCTACTATAATAACCATCTTGGACCATTACTCTACTCTCCGACTAGTCCCAGCTACATTCTCGCCTCCTGAGAAGAACAATGGAACCAAAAGGAAAAGGGTGAGCTCAACTAGCCCCGTAAAGAATATTATGACTAAGATAATGTAGAACAAATTATCCTTAGTCCTCAATAGGAAAAAATCTGATAGAATACAATAGATAACAAGTTTTAGATCAACAACTGCAGCAAAAATAATAATCCATTAGAAGAGTTAAGTAGAGCATGATGTCCACTATCTTCTATGATTAAAAGTCCATCATCAATATTTTATCCCTGTAACATCAATCAATAATTATTTCTAATCAACAAATTATCTATGCACTACGGGCCAAACATAATCGTTTGCATCACCAGTGGTCATGATCATGTCATACATCTATCCATCTATGCACTACGGGCTAAAGAGGACTTTCACCACAAACCTTTATCTGTAACATTAAAGGTTATGATTATACCAATACACAATTCCTGATCATAATCATACCAATCAACAGTCCATCTTTGCACTACAGGCCAAAGATAACTTTCACCACAATATAAGCATGATGATGATGACAACGATATAAAGAATCAATCAAGTGAGATCAATGATAAATATTATAAATTTATAATTCAATTTATCTAGAGTTCAAAAATGTCCAAATTGTCGGCATGATAATTAATTGTGAAGTAAAATTCAAGAATGATATTCATGTATCAAAAATAATTTAGACATAAAATAAAATTAAATTCTGTTGTGAACAGTACTCATGAATAGTACCGTATGGATAGTACCCATGAATAGTGCCTCGACATGAAAAGATTAAAATTTAATAAGAAAGTTCAGACCAATATTTCAGTGAAATGATATTAGATGAAGCGCAAACCTTAAGGATTTTCTAATCATTTCAAGAATTATAGAAACAATACTTACCATAGTAAGTTTAAATTTAGGAATATTAAATGAAATAATATCACTTACATAATATGGAGTATGAAAGAAAATGATATCTCCTACGAGTATTGAAAGAAAATAAGATCCTTTACCTTCCAACCCCTCCTTAAGTTTTATAACCTACAACTTTGATACCAACCTGTGACGCCCCTAAATCCGGGTATCTTCCAACCCGATAGATGGTGCTACACGATGCTACAGTTCACACATACATTCAATTAAAATACCTCAAACGAGTGAATATGTCTTCTATATATTCCAAAACAATATTTCCTTTCCCAGGTTCTTTGTAACCATTACATGTGTTCTTTGTCATAATATTAAATAATTACAACATTCATACTATACTATTACAAAGGCAACTTATGTGTCTGCCTTAGCCTTCCCTTTATCCTTATTGGATCCTTCAGTTCGTTCGGTTTTAGCTGCATTCATATAGTTCAAGCAAGAGTGAACATAACTAGCTCAGCAAGTATGACAATTTTAATTAAGCAATAGGTTTGAATCATATGAATCGTATATCTTCTATAACTAAATCAATAGTTATGAAGTACTATAGATAATTCAAAATAGCACTTCTCTTTTCCTTAAAACGTTTAACCATGCACAATATATATTAAACATCAATTTCAGTCCTAGACCTTGAGCATTTCATTCTTTCTTTGAAAAAGAATACCCGACACCAAGTTCGTAAATCTGGTATATCTTACGAGCACGTCTAGGTGATCAGCCTATAGTACTCTATGTTGTATAACACTACTTCTTTAAATGTATCTACGTTTAAGTTTTGGCAACCTCACGTGCATGTCGTTTGACGACAAAATATTTGTTTATTCATACTCAGTCTTTCTTTGAAATCCATACCAAAACGGTTGGCAAAGGATAACAACATTAATAATATTTTGATAGATTATAAGAAAATCCATCAAACATATTAAGTCTAGCCAAAGGAATTGGCTTCGACTCCATTATACATCAATTCATGCGTAAGATACATGAATTACAAAGTTTGTCCAGAAGAACATAGACAAGGGTTTAGAACACTTACCTTCAGCGTCTTCAATAGTTAATACACTTTTCTTTTGAGTCTTTAAGGATTCTACAATACATAAGTACATAATATACCACATTAGGTCATAAACAATAAAGTATGGTCACTAATTTATCTTATCATTCTTCTCAATCTAATCATTCATTAGATTGGTTAACATTCATTACGGTTTATTATATTACTTTATGTTTATATTCTAGTAACTTTCGTCAACCTTTAGTTATAATTCTTAAGGTTATAATTGTGATAACCCGAGACTTTATACGATTAATAAAATCTAAATTAATTAATTAAAGGTTGAATAATAAGACCTAGACTGGAAATAAGGTATGGATTTAAAAAATTTTGTGTGAAAGACTTTTATGGTTTTGTGTATTGTTATATGTAAGTAAACGCATATGAATTAAATGTGTTTGTTTTTATTTGTTTATTATAAACAAATAAGAGAAGCCAAGGTAACCTAATTATAAATTAAGAATGAAAAATTGAATAACTTAAGGGTTATGATACGGGAGAATATTAGTATATAAAATATACACTAATTCTAAGAGATTTATTTTATACATCTTAGTTAATTAATTTTATAACCTAATTATAGCAAGTCTAATTGAGTTAAGAAAATAAATGTGCATGAGTAAGGATTTATGTTATATTAGAGGAAATGAAAACCATAATTAAATAATTAGGGAATGGTAATATTAAGAGTATTGGACTATGCAAATTACATGGCCCAAACATGTTACGTAGAGAGCCCAAAGGATTAAAAGAATGGCCCAACTTTTAGCCCAAGTGAGAGAGGACTTTTTGGACATTTAGTAAATCAAATAAAGCATAAAAGGAAAGCCAAAATTGGGAGAATATTTGGCCACATGGTCGGGTATGGGAGAAGGAGAGAAAGGGAGATGAATGTAATGATTATTTACTTTAGTTGGTGAACAACTCCTACCTACTCTAGCTAGGTGTCACTTATTTAATTTGCCAACATGTTTGTTCAAGCTTGCAAGCAACCACTTGGTAATTGAGTGGGAGAGAGAAGAGCTAGATATGTTGGTAGATTAGGGATAGATATACCAAATATATCTATACTTACTTTTCCAACAAACAAGAAAAAAAAATCTAAGTCTTATCTTTTTCTTTTCATTTTATTATCTAACATAAACTAAGAAAGAAAGAGAGAGACTGGAGAAGAGAGAGAGAGAGAGAGAGCTATCATTCGGCAGCTCCAAGAGGAGAAGGAGAAGAGAAGACTTTGATCTTCATACACCCAAGATCCATTTCATATTTTTGAAGGAGAAAGAAAATGAAGAAAATGTATAAACCCCTTTTGTTTATGTAATTTTTGATTATTGTAAATCAAATCTTGAAACTATGTTTCAAAACTTAAAAACCATGAATATACTTGTTAATGAGTGTTTCATATTTAATATACCCATATTGGGTGTTGTTTTAGTTGGAAATCAAAAGTAAAGAAAAATGATTTTTCTAGTTTATAAACCCTAAAATTTCTATGTACTTTAGATTTCCACCATTTTTGATCTACACCTTTTTGCGATCCTTCAAAGGGAGGTGCTAGATATGTAAGTTAACTACTAAACCCAAGTGGTAGTACTCAAAAATGTTTAGTACAGAGTCCGTAGTGACTGATTTAGAAAAAATAGTTTTGTATTTTTTTTAATGAAAAACATACTATTTTGGACAGTCAAGGGTAGGGGCAGTTTTTTATTTTTCTGACATTCAAAAATTCTTGAAAACTTTGGGAGGATAATATGATAAGTTTTTTAACATCTCCAAGTTGAATCACAGAAAAAGGAGTTGTAGATTTCCGTATGGATTATTTTTAACAAAGTACGAAAAACTTATTTTTTTCAAAATAGGTACTGCCCAAGATTTTACAAGGGCTGTTTCGGCGACTTAATTTGTGAGAAAACTTCCGGCTATTTGGGACATGAAAACATATGGTATTAAGTACCTCCTGTCCAAAAATGAGCTCATTCCGACTTAAAATGACCAAGTTATGACCATTTCAATTTTTGTGATTTTTCGACGAAAACGGCTATAACCGAAGTTCTATAACTCCGATGGCCACAAAATTTAAACTGGAGGCTCACGTTAACACGTATAAGATTGTCCCAAGAAATGGAAATTTCTGGAGTTAAGCATGATGGGGCTAAATTCTTAAGCTACACACTAAAAATGATTTTTGAAAAATAATAAAGGAAGTTGGAAAATTATGGAAAAATACTTTTTGTGTATGAAATATATGTATGTGTGTTTGGACAAATGATAGAAAAATAATTAGTTGATTTGGTATTTTTGTGAAAAGGGTATAGAATCCAGTTTGCTGGATTGAATAATTAATGAATCCAGTTTGTTGGATTGAAAAATCTGATGAATTCAACTTGCTGGATTGAAAAGAAGTTTACTGAATCAAATATATGTTGAATCCAGTTTGTTGGATTGCAATCTAGTTGTTGGATTTGGAATCCAATTTGCTAGATTGCAGTTTAGTTTGCTGGATTGACCATCTAGCTGCTTGATTTGGAATCCAGGTTGCTGGATTTGGAATCCAGTCTAGTGGATTGGCAATTTGGTTGTTGGATTTAGAATCCAAGTTGCTGGATTAGTATTTGACTTAGTAGATGTTAAAGAATAACTTACGAAATGAAAAAGTAAGTGTTAAATCATAATGTATATGATATAGTGATTAAAGAATTATCAAAGGATGATAATAATGCTAATGTTGTAAGGTGTTATCTAATATTTAATTATGTGATTAAGTGTTAGATAATTGATTGATAAAGTAGTTGTATTTTGATACAAAGTATGATATACTGATTGAAAGACCAATCTTATTAATGATAGATCTTACAAAAGAAGTTAACTTAAATTGCATAGCAGTAGTCAACGAATCAGGCAAGTTTTCTTAACTCAACCTTGATTTATATCTTTTAAATAGTATGGTGGTTAATTATTGTTGATTAGACCACGTCTGAGAATTATTGTTGATTATTCGCAGTTAGTACATGTTTATTAATTTAAATTGAATTAGTGATTCTGAGAATATACTTGGAGAATAACTGTTGTTGGATATTTACATCCATAGAAGCTATTATTGATTGCAAATAGTACAGTCAAATTTTGTCTATTATTAAATCGTTTTGAGAAATATCATATAGCTAATTGTTCTGGCTAGACGAACTTTTGTTAAAACCTGATAGGTTCGAGAAGAGAAGAGAACTAAATTATTATTGATAGGTCAATGCTAATTGTTTTGGCTCAATCAAGAAAGAGAATAGATATTAAAATCATAGTATTTCGTTGTTAAGATTCAAAATCTGTTTATAAGACTGAGAAGAACAACCTTTTATATAAAGGGAACATTTTGGTCGTATATTCGGTCGTTGCGCGTGTGTAAGTATTATGCATAATATAGGGTATAATAAAGCTGATCACTTTTTATATTTGCTGAGGGGTATGATTTAATCTTTATGGTTATCTGATACACCTGGGTATATCAAAGTAAATCTTTGATAGTTACTCGAGAAGAGAATTTCAAGATCCTTAGGGATCACTCAGCATAAATTCTGGAAAAATATTTCCATCTTGTTATTTGGGTATATCAAAGTAAATCTTTGATAGTTACTCAAGAAGAGAATTTCATGATCATTTGGGGTCATTTGGCATAAACTTTAGAAAGTAATTCTATCTTATTATTCAATAGAATATCGTAGAAACTTTGAAAGCGTTTTACTATTTCATTATCGAATTATTGTGTTGCATAGGTTGCGGGAAGACTTGTTAGTGATTAACGAATTATTTAGCTATTTCAAAGTTCTCTAAACTTTGATGTCATTCTATCAAAATAGATAGTATATTAATCTTGATTCTTATACATTCATTGTATGTCTTAACTTGCGGGGCAAATTTGTTGCTCACCCTTGCTAAATAAAATATTTCAGCTAGGAACGAAGAAGCCGGAGGGGCAGAGAAGAACAAAGGCATATTGCTGGAATGGTATAATGAACATTATTATTATTATTATTATTATTATGTTGTATTGTAAACCCTTTTTGTATATTGAAGGGGTATATTTGTAAAGTTATGGTTAGATAACATGGGACAATGTATTAACAATATATGTTAACGAGATGTGTATTGCTATTCATCAATGAATGGGTAGTTAGATGTTTTTTATATGTTGGATCATGAGCACAAAACTCGAGGGTCAGGTAACCCGAATTTGGGGGCGTCACAGGTTGGTATCAAAGCTATAAGCATGAATTTGCGAAGAACCCCGAGCCTTTTGCTGGTGACATCCTTTTAAGGGAAGGCATCGAAGCTAGACTTTTCGTAGGGGACGCCGAGCCGGTCGGTAGCAAGTTGATAGGTATCACTATGGGGTGCTATGGTTGGAAGTACCATGAGTGTCACAGGTTGGTATCAGAGCTGTAGGTTATAAACATTAATTGGGTGGGAAAATCCTGGGATTATAACCATAAGAGAAATATAGAATACTCATTTAGAGTACTAAGTGAGGGATTGTCGAAGTGCATCAATAGTGAGATATGTGGACACATAGTGTGAGAATTTTGTACCAGTGAAGTACTAATCAAGTTGTTTAAACTGATTGTAGGATGTCTGGAGAAGATGAAATGAGTGCGGAGATGCTAGCGACTGTTGCACCAGTGTCAGTAGCCGAGGTGTCAGCGCAAAGCGAGTCAATTGAAGAAGTGGGAAAAGATGAACCCATCGTGAATCTGGGGAGTGATCATGATGATTATCCGAAGATGTATTTGAGTGGAGATGAGAAGGCAGAGTCCGAAGAAGTTAAGGTGGAGAAAGAGAATAAAACTAAAGTTGGAGAACAAGATCAAGTATCTGCAGAAGTTCAAGAACTCCAGAGTAAAGTATTTCTCTTGGAGGAGTTGTGGAAGACCGAGCGAGCACTACGCGAGATGACTGAAGAACGGAACGAGCTGAAGGCACGGGTAGAAATGATGAAGACTGAAGGTCATGGATCATCTGAAGGAACAGTCAAGAAGCAGAAGGGAAGCAATAAGAGAAAGAGGGACAACGACATCGATGATAATTTCAAAAATTCAAACCTGAAGAAGAAGCAAGTATGTGGCAAGTGAGGAAATACTCACTTGGGAGAGTGCATGATGTGGAAGAACATGTGTTTCAACTATAAACTGGAAGGACATATTTCCCTATATTGTCCTAAGCCGAATATGAGGAAGTATTTTTTATGTGGAAGAATAGGTCACGGATTCAACAAGTGTCCCGGTAAGAAGAAGACTAGTGAAGGAGTGGAAGGTAGACAACTTAAGTATAAGCGATAGTATCTTTTGATAATGTGTGATATTAAAGGTTTTAATATCGAGAATGATGTGTAAAAATATGTAAATATATATATATATATATATATATATATATATATATATATATATATATATATGTTTGTATAAATCTTTATTTTCTATATGAATATAAGATTAAGATTAATTTGTGCGTTCTTAAAACTCATACTTATGGTAAGCTTATGACTCATAATTATATGAAATGTTTCTGAACCCCTCAGCGAATGGACGCTAAAGGTCTGACTAGGATAAGTTCATACACTCATATAATTGTGTCAAGTTCCTGAACTCATAAGTGTGGTAAGTTTGACGAATTGGGAATAGCTATGTGTGAATGGAGAAGTGCAACTTTTTGTGTAAAGTTAGAGAATTACAACTTTTTGTGTAAAATTGGGGAATTATAACTTTTTGTGTAAAGTTGTGTTGTTAATCCTAATATTATTAAAAAGGGATAGTTGTATATGTTGAGTACTAAATATACTATGTACTATTTGAATAAATATGCGATTATATGAGAATTTTCTGTTAAATTCTTATTGTGTGATTAATAAGAATTTGGGTAGAGAAAGAGAATTAATATAAGATTTTTATTTAAATCAGATAATGCTACCTAGATGACAGAATCAAAATCAAAGAGAAGAGCAGCCAATGAATAATAAAGGAGGTCAACTAGATCCGATGCAGAATTTTGTGGATATGCTAGCCCGTGCTATGGGAAATAGAGCTCCTATAGAAAGAGCGAGAGCGAGAAATTAGCCAGCCGATAGATTGGCTAACTTTAAAGATTTTAAAGTGGTAGGACCGCCAAAATTCAAGGGACCTACGGATTCCATTGAAGCCCAAACTTGGGTGAAGGAGATGGAGAAGGAGTTTATCATTGCCAGAGTAGCGGAAGAGTAAAAGACAGCTTTTGCTACATATCTGATGAAGGGAGAAGCCAATTATTGGTGGGAGACTAATCAGACTAGAGCTAGTACAACAGTAGTGACTTGGAACAGATTCAAGGAGTTGTTCTTTGAGAACTATTTTTCACCGAGTATGCAAGCTCGGATGGAAGTTAATTTTCTAGAACTGAAGCGGGAGAAAATGTCGATTTCTGAATACGCTATTAAATTCAACGAGTTAGCGATATTTACACCTCATCAGGTGGACACAGAGGCGAGAAAAGAGAGAAGATTTGAGAATGGGTTGAAGCCATTGATATTCAACAAAGTAGCTATGTTGCAAATCAATACGTTTGCGGCTTTATTGGAGAAAGAATCATTGCAGAGTGGGGAAGCAAAGCTGCATCCTGATATAATCAGGAGAATAAGAAGAAGACAAATGATGGAGGAAGCAGTGGTGGTAGTAATCCAAACAAGAGAAAGTGGAGCGAGAATACCCAGTCGGGTAACAAAATAGAAGAGAAGAGAAAAGGAGGTGAGCCTTGTGCAAATTGTGGGAAGAATCACGCAGGAGTCTGTTTGAAAAGAAAGGGAGTTTGTTATAACTGTGGACAAGAGGGACACATGTCACCCAATTGCCCCAGTTCGAAGAAGATAAAAGGTTGTTATGCGTGTGGATCGACATATCATCTGGTTTGGAATTGTCCGAAGAGAAATGGGGAGAAGAAAAGTGTCAACAAGAGACCCAATAGCGGAACCTTGGCAATTCGAGGACCTGCACAGCCAGGAAGACCAACGGCCCGTGCATTCAACATGACGGTGCAAGATGTAATGGCTGCCCAAGAGGTGGCGACAGGTAACGATTTCGTTGAGAAATTAAATTATTCGAGTAATATTGGATAGATAATGCTGTTAATAGTTTCTTTTATAGATCCAAATCACTGGTTAGAATATGAGACACAAAATAATATTGTGTTGATATAATTGAATTGAGGATACAACTTTAAAAGATTGTAGAGAATAAGAAAGTGGTGATTTCGAGGACGAAATTCTTATAAGGGGGGGGGGGGGGAGAATGTGATAACCTGATACTTTATACGATTAATAAAATCTAAATTAATTAAATAAAGGTTGAATAATAAGACCTAGAATGGAAATAAGGTATGGATTTAAAAAAATTTGTGTGAAACTTTTTTATTGTTGTGTATTGTTATATGTGAGTAAATGCATATGAATTATATGTGTTTGTTTTTATTTTTTTATTATAAACAAATAAGATAACCTAAGGTAACCTAATTATAAATTAGGAATGAAAAATTGAATAACTTAAGGGTTATGATACGGGAGAATATTAGTATATAAAATATATACTAATTCTAAGAGATTTATTTTATACATCTCAGTTAATTAATTTTATAACCTAATTATTGCAAGTCTAATTGGGTTAAGGAAATAAATGTGCATGAGTAAGGATTTATGTTATAATTGAGCAAATACAAACCCTAATTAAATAATTAGGGAATGGTAATATTAAGAGTATTGGATTATGCAAATTACATGGCCCAAACATGTTAAGTAGAGAGCTCAAAGGATTAAAAGAATGGCCCAACTTTTAGCCCAAGTGGGAGAGGACTTTTTGGACATTTAGTAAATCAAATAAAGCATAAAAGGAAAGCCAAAATTGGGAGAATATTTGGCCACATGGCCGGGTATGGAAGAAGGAGAGAAAGAGAGATGAATGTAATGATTATTTACTTTAGTTGGTGAACAACTCCTACATACTCTAGCTAGGTGTCACTTATTTAATTGGCCAACATATTTGTTCAAGCTTGCAAGCAACCACTTGGTAATTGAGTGGGAGAGAGAAGAGCTAGAGATGTTGATAGATTAGGGATAGATATACCAAATATATCTATACTTACTTTTCCAACAAACAAGAAAAAAAATCTAAGTCTTGTCTTTTTCTTTTCATTTTATTATCTAACATAAACTAAGAAAGAAAGAGAGAGACTAGAGAAAGAGAGAGAGAGAGAGAGAGCTATCATTTGGTAGCTCCAAGAGGAGAAGGAGAAGAGAAGACTTTGATCTTCATACACCCAAGATCCATCTCATATTTTTGAAGGAGAAAGAAAATGAAGAAAAGGTATAAACCCCTTTTGTTTATGTAATTTTTAATTATTGTAAATCAAATCTTGAAACTATGTTTCTAAACTTAAAAACCATGAACATACTTGTTAATGAGTGATTCATGTTTAGATATACCCATATTGGGTGTTGTTTTAGTTGGAAATCAAAAGTAAAGAAAAGTGATTTTTCCAGTTTATAAACCCTAAAATTTCTATGTACTTTGGATTTTCACCGTTTTTGATCTACACCTTCTTTTTAGGATCCGTTGAAGAGAGGTACTAGATATGTAAGTTAACTACTAAACCCAAGTGGTAGCACTCAAAAATATTGAGTACACAGTCCGTAGTGACTGATTTAGGAAAAATAGATTTGTGTTTTTTTTAATGAAAAACATACTATTTTGGACATTCAAGGGTAGGGGCAGTTTCATCATTTTTCTAACATTCAAAAATTCTAGAAAACTTTGGGAGGATAATATGATAAGTTTTCTAACATCTCCAAGTGGAATCACTGAAAAAGGAGTTGTAGATTTCTGTATGGATTATTTTTAACAAAGTACGAAAAACTTATTTTTTCAAAATAGCTACTGCCCAAGATTTTACATGGGCTATTTCGGCCACTTAATTTGTGAGAAAAATTCCGGTGTTTTGGGACATGAAAATATATGGTATTAAGTACCTTCTGTCCAAAAATGAGCTCATTCCGACTTAAAATGAGCAAGTTATGACCATTTCAATTTTTATGATTTTTCGACGAAAACGGCTATAACCGGAGTTCTATAACTCCGATGGCCACGAAATTTAAACTGGAGGCTCACATTAACACGTATAAGATTGTACCAAGAAATGGAAATTTCTGGAGTTGAGCATGATGGGGCTAAATTCTTAAGCTACACACTAAAAATGATTTTTGAAAAATATTAAAGGAAGTTGAAAATTATGGAAAAATACTTTCTGTGTATGAAATATATGTATATGTATTTAGACAAAGGAGAGAAAAATAATAAGTTGATTTGGTGTTTTTGTGAAAAAGATATGAAATCCAGCTTGTTGGATTGAATAATTAATGAATCTAGTTTGCTGGATTGAAAAATCTGATGAATCTAGCTTGCTGGATTGGAAAGAAGTTTACTGATTTGAAAATATGTTGAATCCAGCTTGCTGGATTGTAATCTAGTTGATGGATTTGGAATCCAATTTGCTGGATTGACCATCTAGATGCTGGATTTGGAATCCAGGTTGCTGGATTTGGAATCCAGTCTGGTGGATTGGCAATTTCGTTGCTGGATTTAGAATCCAGGTTGCTAGATTAGTATTTGACTTATTAGATATCAAAGAATAACTTATGAAATGAAAAAGTAAGTGTTAAATCATAATGTATATGATATAGTGATTAAAGAATTATCAAAAGATGATAATAATGCTAATGTTGTAAGGTGTTGTCTAATATTTAATTATGTGATTAAGTGTTAGATAATTGATTGATAAAGTAGTTGAATTTTGATACAAAGTATGATATACTGATTGAAAGGCCAATCTTATTAATGATAGGTCTTACAAAAGAAGTTAACTTAAATTGTGTAGCAGTAGTCAACGAATCAAGCAACTTTCCTTAACTCAACCTTGAGTTATATCTTTTAAATAGTATGGTGGTTAATTATTGTTGATTAGACCATGTCTGAGAATTATTGTTGATTATTCGCAGTTAGTACATGTTTATTAATTCAAATTGAATTAGTGATTCTGAGAATATACTTGGAGAATAACTGTTGTTGGATATTTATATCCGTAGAAGCTATTATTGATTGCAAATAGTACAGTCAAATTTTGTCTATTGTTAAATCGTGTTGGAAAATGTCTTAGCTAATTGTTTTGGCTAGACGAACTTTTGTTAAAACTTGATAGGTTCGAGAAGAGAAGATAACTAAATTAATATTGATAGGTCAATGCCAATTGTTTCAGCTCGATCAAGAAAGAGAATAGATATTAAAATCATAGTATTTTGTAGTTAAGATTCAAAATCTGTTTATAAGACTGAGAAGAACAACCTTTTATACAAAGGGAACATTTTGGTCGTATATTCGGCCATTGCGCGCGTGTAAGTATTATGCATAATATAGGGTGTACTAAAGCTGATCACTTTATATACTTGCTGAGGGGTATGATTTAATATTTATGGTTATCTGATACACCTGGGTATATCAAAGTAAATCTTTGATAGTTACTCGAGAAGAGAAGTTCAAGATCCTTAGGGATCACTCAGAATAAATTCTGGAAAAATATTTCCATCTTGTTATTTGGGTATATCAAAGTAAATCTTTGATAGTTACTCGAGAAGAGAATTTCAAGATCCATTGGGGTCATTTGGCATAAAATTTAGAAAGTAATTCTATCTTGTTATTCAATAGAACACCATAGAAACTTTGAAAGCGTTTTACTCTTTCATTAACGAATTATTGTGTTGCATAGGTTGCGAGAAGACTTATTAGTGATTAACGAATTGTTCAGCTATTTCAAAGTTCCTCGAACTTTGGTGTCATTTTATTAAAATAGATAGTATGTTAATCTTGATTCTTATACATTCATTGTATGTCTTAACTTACGGGATAAATTTGTTGCTCACCCTTGCTAAATAAAATATTTCAGCTAGGAACGAAGTAGCCGGAGGGGCAGAGAAGAACAAAGGCAAAGGTGTACTGCTGGAATAGTATATTGAACATTATTATTATTATGTTGTATTATAAACCCTTTCTGTATATCTAAGGGGTATGTTTGTAAAGTCATGGTTAGATAACCTGGGATAATGTATTAACTATATATATTAACGAGATGTGTATTGCTATTCATCAATGAATGGGTAGTTAGATGTTATTTATATATTGGACCGTGAGCACCAAACTAAGGGGTCAGGTAATCCGGATTTGGGGGCGTCACAATATTCATCCTTAAGGATGTTACTTCAAGTTAATTAAAGTTATAATTTACTTTCAATCAACTTCCACATTCAATACATTCATTATTATTCATTAATGTCATTTTCATAGTGCTGGCACTGCGGCGCCAGCTTCCTTTGTAAAGCTCGCATTGTGGCGCGAGTTAGCAGTGCATGGATCTCGGCGTCGGCGCTGCGACGCCACTCTTTATACTACGTGCCGCGCTGCGGCGCCATTTCCCAGTGTGTAAGGGGTTGGTCTTGCGTTACAGCGCCAGTGTTAGTACCTTGGGCGGCGCTGCGGTGCCGGCCCTGTGCCTCAGAAAATTTTCACAGTTCTTTTCTTCTGCAACATTTATGGGCTCATAACTTATTCATTATAAGTCAGAATTGGCTCGTTCAAAAGTCGTTAGCTCACATATCACGTGTACTATTATTTCATTAGAAAATCTTATATTTTCTAATCCGTTAACATGGAATTCACCGATTAAGTTCTTCAATGAGCGTTTGTTAAACGTTCGTGAACGTTCAAAGCTCGTTTCCTTGTTTTAAGTCATAATTCGACCATTTTCGAGTTCGCAACTCTAAAATGCAAAGTTATACTATTCTCCATCAAAAACCAATGTTTTCGAGTTAAACGGTGATTTTTGACTTTCATTCTGAGAATTTCACGATTTCGACGATTATTGTCTAATCTCGTAAATTTCGTCATAACTTCGTTACTTGAGATTTTTACACCGTTCAAATTGGATTCATTCCATCATTCTATCATCCTAACCAAACATATTTCATCTAATCCTATACACAATGGTTTTAAACTTGTCCATCAACAATAAAATGATAATTCTTCATATGTTGTTCATTAGTTCATAACTCTAAGATTATGATTCTACTTACAGTCATGGTTTATTAAGGTTTAAGTCCTTTAATAGCCATCCTTATTCCTCCTTATGATACATGCTCCACCAATAATCACTTCTCTATCAAACTAACAATGAAGAGATGAAGATTAATGGTCTAGGATTCCTTACCTTTTATGTTCTTAACTTGGTTCTTCTTCTTTTCTTCTTGATATAGCAAGACTCTTAACACTTTTCTCTTAATAATATAAGCTCTAAGGTGTTGGTGGAAAATTAACAAGGCAACAAATGAACCAAGGATCTCATATTTATAGATTTTCCAAGTGAGGGCATAAGGGTCATTATGCCCCACCTCCTCAATAATTCTATCTCTTGCTTGCCCACCACACCTCTTAACCTTTGCTTGTTCACCAAGTGCCCAGCCAAGACTCACTCATGGGAGACCCACATGGGTTGTCCCATGGGTTTTTCTAACCTGGTGACCCATTGGTTCTATCTACGGGTCCGGTTCTTGGTTCGGGCTTAAGTTTAATTACTTTGGGCTTAACATTGGGCTTTCGTTACTTACCTTTGGGCCTTAACAAGATTTCTCTTTGGCTTGCCCAATTCCTACATAAATCCTACAAGTCCATTACAGTTGGTTTAAAGCTTCTAACGTATAATCTTCATATTCTTCTCGTATACTAATTCATATAATCATTCGTCATATATGTTATGCTATCTTTTGTATATACTTGTACAATACTTTGTATTATACTCGTATTCATTGACTCTTACAATACTTTCTTATTATACGATCGTCATTCATTCCATCTTTACTTTCCTTAACATTCTCAAACTTAGTACGCAGGCGAAAAACTGCGTTTGTCATAACTAAATTATTATTACATAATCCATCCTTCCTTATTATTCAATCATTACGTATTTCTCGGAAGTTCAAAAATAATTCCCGGGCAGAAATTGATGAATAATATTTTTTGGAAAATTTCTCGGAAAGCTTTTATTTTTGTCTTGGAAATTCAAACACTTTAATTTTATCACGTAGCCAGAGTACTACGACTTTACTTCACTTTTAGGTTATATAACAACCTCCATCTTTCTTACTCATAATAATTAACATATATTATAATTTTATTCATTATTTAATCAAATAAAATTATTTTACAAATAATCCGATTTCTCGGTCGTTACATTCTCCCCCCCCTATAAGGATTCTGTCCCCAGAATCTCACTATAAATTAAACAAATAACTGAGGGTAATTCTTCTTCATCCTTTCTTCAAGTTTCCACGTTGCTTCTTTGGCATCGTGGTTCTTCCATAACACCTTTACCGAATGTATAACTTTATTCCTTAGAACTTGCTCTTTTCTATCAATGATTTGATTTCTTCATATGTCAAGTCCATCTCAATATGAATAGGCTCATATTCTATTATGTGCTTATAATCTGGCTTATAAGGACGTAACACAGATACATGAAACACATTGTGTATTCGCTCTAAATATGGAGGTAATGCTACCACGTAAGCTACCTCTCCTACCCTTTTTAATATCTTAAAAGGTCCTATAAACCTTGGACTTAGCTTTCCCTTCTTTCCAAAGCGTATCTTTCCTTTCCAGGGAGATACCTCTAGAAATACGTACGAGCCTACTTCAAACTCTCTGTTCATTCGATGCGAATCTGCATACTTCTTCTGTCTGTCTTGAGCTGCTACCAGTCGCAGTCGTATCAACTTAACTATATCCGCTGTTTGCTGCACTAATTCAGGTCCTAGCATTCGACGTTCTCCTACTTCGTCCCAACACAATGGTGTTCTGCACTTTCGTCCATACAAAGCTTCGTAAGGCGGCATGCCTATGCTCGTATGATAACTGTTGTTATATGCAAACTCTACTAGCGGTAGATGATCATCCCAACTACCTTTGAAATCCATAACGCAAGATCTCATCATATCTTCTAGTGTCTAAATTGTCCTTTCGCTCTGCCCATCAGTTTGTGGATGATAAGCCGTACTTAACTTCAACTGTGTTCCCATCTATTCTTGCAGACTTCTCCAAAAGTTTGATGTGAATCATGGATCACGATCTGACACTGTCGATACTGGTACCCCATGTCTGGAAATAATTTCCTTAACATAAAGTTTAGCTAACTGATTTAAGTTAAACTTAACTCTTATTGGCAAAAAGTGAGCCGACTTCGTCAACCGGTCCACCATTACCCAAATAGCGTCGTACCCTTTCTGAGTCGTCGGAAGTCCCGCCATAAAATCCATCGTGATATGGTCCCACTTCCATTCTGGAATCTCCAATGACTGTAATAAGCCACTCGATCATTGATGTCCGGCCTTAACTTTTTGACAAGTTAAGCACCTACTCATCTTCTACTATCTCTCTCTTCATGTTCAGCCACCAAAAACTCTATCGAAGGTCTTGATACATCGTAGTACTACCAGGACCTCGAACTATGAGCCTCTTGTAACACTTCCTCCTTTAATTCCATCTCATTCGGAACCCAAATTCTTCTTTCAAATCTTAATAATCCCTCATTACCAAGACTATACTTTAACTCTTGTTAATCTTCTAGTCGCTTCTTCATCTGGTCACACTCCTCATTTCTGAGTTGTACTTCCTTGACTCTCTCTACAATGGTAGATCAAATCTTCGTTGTAAAAAATTTATGTTCTGACTCACTCGGTAACCTTACCTCTAACTCCATTCTAGCCGTCTCTGTTATTAACTTAGTTTGAGTCGTTAACATAGACAACTTTTCTTAACTCTTCCTACCCAAGGCGTCGGCCACTACATTGGCTTTTCCTGGGTGATACAAGATATCGCAGTCATAATCCTTTATCAACTCCAGCCATCTCCTTTGTCTCATATTTAAATCCTTTTGTGTGAGGATATATTTTAGACTCTTATGGTCCGTGTATATCTCACATTTCTCTCCATATAGGTAATGCCTCTATATCTTTAAGGCAAACACTACCGCGACCAGTTCCAGATCATGAGTAGGATAAACTTTCTCATAATCTTTAAACTGTCGTGATGCATACGCAATGACCTTACCATATTGCATGAGCACGCAACCAAGTCCTCTATGCGAAGCATCGCTATAAACTATAAAATTCCATGTAACATCTGGTAAGGACAATACATGTGTTTCACTCAACCTTTTTTTCAGTTATTGTAAACTGTCTTCACATTTCTCAGTCCATACGTACTTCACTGTCTTCCTTGTTAAATTAGTCAACAGAGTAGCTATCTTAGAAAAATCTTGGATAAATCTTCGATAGTATCCTGTTAACCCTAGGAAACTCCGTACCTCAGTCGTCGTTTTTGGCTGTTCCCAAATCATCAGTGCCTCCACCTTCACTGGGTCTACTGTAATTCCATCTCAGTCAATAACATGACCTAAAAACTGTACCCTTTCTAGCAAAAATTCACACTTAGTGAATTTTGCATATAACTTCTCCATCCTTAGTGTCTCCAACACTAACCTTAGGTGTTTAGCATGATCTTCTAGCATCTTAGAATAGACTAGAATATCATCGATAAACACTACGACGAACTTGTCCAAATATTGTTTGAACACTCTGTTCATCATATTCATAAATGCAACTGGTGCATTTGTCAACCCAAATGACATTACCAGAAACTTGTAATGGCCGTAACGAGTCCGGAATGTCGTCTTAGGTATATCCTCCTTTCTAACCTTCAACTGATGATACCCCGTCTGCAAATCTATTTTAGAAAAATATTTTACCCCTTTCAACTAATCAAAGAGATCATCAATCCTGGGCAATGGGTATTTATTCTTTATCGTTAACTTGTTCAACTCTCGGTAGTCGATACAAAGTCTCAACGATCCATCCTTCTTCTTCACAAATAGTACCGGCACACCCCACGGTGAAACACTCGGTTGAATGTACTTTCTATCCACAGTTTTTGCAACTGAACCATCAACTCCTTCATTTCAACTAGCGCCATACGATACGGTGCTGTTGAAACTGGTGCCGCTCCTGGCACAATATCTATTACAAATTTGATCTCCCTATCTGGTGGAAGACCTGGTAATTCTCTTGGAAATACATCCACAAATTCTTTGACTATAGGTATTTGTTCCATCGTTGCTCCCATTCTCTGGGTATCAACAACATGACACAAATAACCTACACATCCCTTCCTTAACAATTTCCTAATTTGGGTTATGGTAAAACAACATGAACGTCCAGATGATTTATTACCGTAAAAAACTACATGAAGTTGTCTCAACGTTCTAATGATTACACATTTCTTCTGACAATCAATAATTGCCCCATGGTTGAATAACCAATCCATCCCGAGAATTACATCGAATTATCCCAACTTTATTGGTAACAAATCTACCGATAATTTATAACCTCGTATTTCTACACAATAATGCCTATGAATATTTTCAACAGGAATTATTTCTTCATTTGCTACCTTAATATTCAAAGGTATAGGCAATCTTTTAGGAAGTAATCCTAATCGTCTAGCAAAATCACATGCTATAAAAGAACAAGTAGCACCCGAATCAAACAACACATAAGCATTTATATCGTTGATTGGGATAATACCTGCAACTACATCCCCTGATACAACTGCATCTTGGACCGTCATGTTACAGGTGCGGGCCATCGGCCTACTCATCTGAGCTGGACCACCAATAGCTAACTTACCGCTATTAGTGCCATTATTCCCATCCACCCCCTTATTCGGGAAATTCTTCGCCATGTGATCGGTTGATCCATATACGAAGCATCCATGGTTCTTCTTCAAACTTGGACAGTTAGGCGAAATGTGCCCCTCTTGTCCACATTTGTAGCATACTGCTTTTCCCTTGAGACAGACTCCTAAGTGAGTCTTCTCATAGTTCTTGCATGCCTCCATCATCTTCTTAGGATCCCCTTAATCCGGTATTCCCAGAGTTAAAACCCTTCCTCTTTTGCCCATTGCCACTACCACTTGTTCTGTAACGACCCCAAAATTTATACAATTTAATTCTCGACTTCGGTTGTTAATAATACATCCAACCTCTAATTTTACATCATTAAACGATAATACAACCATTAAAATTTGTGGAATAATTAAAATTTTCTATTACAAACCATTCTCATTCCCAAAACCTTCAACCGTTACATCTAAATATCTCAGAATCATTTTAATACTACAATAGTTTGAATCGCAAAATGATATTACAATTCAATATTATTACATTATTCGGAACCTTAAACATGGTTCAAATAATAATAACGCAACCAAAGTGTATAAATCTTCAGGTATCACATCTGATTCATGTCTTTCAAGTAACACATAACTTTACCTTGAATCTTGAACCTGTAAAAGTGGTTATTTGCAAGGTTGAGCTCGACAGCCCAGCAAAATCTAACAGTTTTCATGCATCACATAGCACATAATAACATGGTCAACATATAACCTACATGCTACAGTTCATATAACAAGTATAAAGATTGAGTCCTTACTCAATCAACATGCTTTAATCAATCAACATAGTCATCAATTGACTTTAACATTCATACGTTCAACATATATATAACACATCATGCTCTTTGCAATAAAGATTAGAAACAGTTAATAATCAAATTCACATAGCAAATAGGATCTGAAAGACTTTCCTGATTCGTAGTTTATGAACTACGACTTAACTGCTTAACGCTTATCTGCACTTCGTGTATTCCTACACAGTTATATAATCATGGATTCACATCCATTAGTCATATATTTCATACATTCTTAATATCATAGTAACGTTACATTGTTTCCTAACTAGGTTTGTAAAACCTTCATTTCACTTTCTCCTCATACTCTTAGAATAGCTAGGCATGTATAAGTATACCTAAACCATCCGTACTTGACATCAAATAGGCTGTGATCTATTTTCAAGTTCACATTCAAATTACTTAGCTTCATTATGATTTATTTCAATCAATAAGACTTAACAACTTTCTTTAACAGGATTTGATATTATAAGCTTTTAAACCATATATCTAATAACATGCTCACATGTATCTATCTCATTTACATGGACATAGCATAGTTCATACTTTTAAAACATGCTTAATAACTTATGTCATGCTTGACTAGTTGACTGCACATATCATTCATGTTTTAATACTTAGTTTACAAAAGATAATGGAGTTTGTCTTTGAAATCATTTTATCATTAATGATGTAGTATAGCAAATATAAGATAACTTTTAAAAACTCTTATCATAAGTAACTAAGTCATGATAACGTCTTCTCAAGTTCAAAACCTACCTCATGTAGTATTTATGCACCTTAGTTCTATTATATCAAGTTTCTCTTGAAAACTTTTCTAACACAAGGTCTAACAAGGTTTATCATGAACAAGACACTATAAACATCATATCATGCTCATTTATATTTGAACTCAATCATGTATATAAACCACTAAGTTCAGAACTTATAGAACATAAGTTCCCACAAGGTTTGTTTTTGTTTTTTTTTTCAAAATCTTTAAGTTTCTTTTCAACACACGTACTAAGTCATGCCAATGCTTTCTATTATGAGCAAGGAAATTTTATATGTCATGTATTATATCATGCATTTTTATGTTACATCACTTAGAATAACATATTCCATTGTCGGGAGCACTATAATTGCGTATGTGCTCGATCGACGCCCTCCGATCGCCTCCGAATACGTAATAGTCACAAAGATGACTATTTTGACCCTTTCCAAAGACCTCAAATTAAATAACTTAAAGAACAAAAGTTGTAGGTCTATTCGTCCTCGTTCCGGATCATCTTAAATCACCTCAATCGGAGTTCATATGAAAAAATTATGGCTATTTTAGTAAAACATGTCCTGTCAGATTTTTTTTTCAAAATTGGCTAGGCAGACTACCCCCCCGCCGAGGCGGGGGTCCCTTCTGCGATTGTACGATTTCAGCTCTAGAACACTACGGAAAGCCAAATTAGGCCTCCAAACTCCTTTCTAACAACCATACCAACCTACCCAAGGTGTAATAGGTTTACAGAAACATAAAATAATGTTTCTAACAAGTTTCTAATCACATAAACATCAAGGTTACAACCTTTAAATTTCACTATTTCTCTTATTTCTTCTTCTTTTGACATTCATAGCGAAATTCTTCACTTTGAATTCGTTTTACATTCGTTTTGACTCGTTCAACTTGGGTTGTTTTCGTTTTTCAACATACTAACAATATCTATCATCAATTTCAGATTCTATCGATCAATTTTGACTCCAACATAAGTTAAAATATACATATGCCATCAAAACCTAAAATTTTCATCTTTAACATATTCTTATGAATTTGATTACTCTAGAACCAATTAAAGAGACTATATATACTACATTATATACCCACACACACACACACACACACACACACACACACACACACACACACACACACACACATATATATATATATATATATATATATATATATATACAACATCTCTTCAAATCACCCAACCAAAATAGCATTTTAAGTGAAGAACTTGAGAAACTATAAATTAGAATTTTAGAACTAGATGAATACCTTTAATTCTAGAAGATGATAGCGACCTTTTGATTGTCAAGCTTCCTTCCCACAATTCCTTTCTCAAAAATCTCTCTAGAATTCTCCCAATTCTCTCTCAATTTTTCTTATTCTCTATTCTTCCTATCTATTCTAATCTTACATACTAAAATTGTAACATAAATAATAATATAGGTATTAAGTATATAATATAAATATATCTATAACTGACATCAGTTATTTTTATTTTTGAAAAATCAAAAGCCCTAAGGCTTGTTTGGCTAACTACTTTAAAATTAACCAATTAATCCTTATGCCTTGCTTGGCAAAATTGAATTAACCTCCCTCAACTTATTTTAGCAACTCCTTTATAATATTGTTTATGGTCACACTTAATTTAATTAATTCCAACAACAATTTATTAAATAAATTTACCACATAGATCAGTACAACATAATTATAATTTTCTTTATAATTATAACTTTATTTAATCAACTAACACATCATTTTAATTACAAATTCAAATTAAAATATAATAATTCATTTAATCATTATAAACTCTCTAACTTAATTATTAAATTAAATTAGAATATTATCGCATAACAATTAATTTTCTTAACTCCTTAATTATTTACTTAACAAATAATTAACCAATCAAGTCAAATCAAATTAAATATTTATTCAACAAAAAACACATCCATTAAATATTTATATAACTCAATAAATATTTAAAAACTATCATTAAAATTCTGAATTGTTACATCCTTCTCTCCTTACAAGGATTCTATCCCCAGAATCACAACTTAAACAAATCATTCATCATATTCTTCCCTACTTATAAGGATTCTGTTAGATTATATTAGAGTAGATTAGGACCAAAATTCTAGTTCTTATGAGATTTGGAGATTGAAGCAACTTGGAGACCATTGAAGATTCAAAGTAGGAGCAAGGAGAGAGCATCAAATCTACAGACAATAGATTCTAACTTCTTATCTTCTTCTATCTTTCTCTTTTAATGTGTATTCAATTGTAGATTCTTAGTTTTAATTCAATAATAATGAACTAATTCTTTGTTTGAGATTATAATGAATCTTATTGTGTAGTTTATTTTAATATGCTTCGCTATCGATTATTATGTTCTATTGTGAGGATTATCTATTGTGATTTGGACTTAATTGCTTAATTGCCTAGCTAACAATTACCGTGATAATCTATATGAACTTGAGAGATGAAGTATAGATTTAGATCTGATCATGATAGCATGTGTTTATGATTTCTGCATAGATGAAATTCGTGATTCGTGTTTAGGATAGAGATATGCCTTTACGCCATATGTAATCTTATAGAGAACTTGTGCTTTAAATCTTTTTTAATTGTCATTCACATAGAGATTTAGTTGATTAGTTAATTAGGGTGTCTTGTTTAATTCTATCATCTGTGGATTTAAGTGAGTATGGGTATTATACATCGAGAAGTGGTTTTATCTGCTTTAGTGTTCTTGATTAACAATTCAGTATAGAGAATAATTGATGAGAAACGTGTTAACTTAAATGAAGCAATAAGCGAAGTTGTGATTTTAAATCTCCGTAATCTTAATTTAACTAGTGGAATTTAATAGTAGTTTAACTTATATAATTTGAAATTCATTCGTTTAAATAAGATTGAGTTGATTAAGGGTTAGTACTTGGTAATTTGTATTAATAATTCCTCGTGGGAACGATACTCTACTTTCACTTTATTACTTGTTGACCACGTATACTTGCGTGTTGAGCGTAACTAGATTTTACCCAACAAATTTTTGGCCCCGCTGCTGGGGAATTAGTTAATATAATTTTTTCCAATATTAGCTTCAATCAAATTAGTCTTGATTTAAATATTTTTTTTCTTTTTATTTAATTCTCTTTCTATTTTTCTCTCTTTTCAGGTACCATGGTTGGATGCAATTATCAATGGCTTTATTCGAATATGACTCAGCCAAGGGGAGCGGGGATTGATGGCCTTAATGAATTTTTGCATTATCAGCGTAACTTGAGACACTTTCGAGGAGGTTGGACGTTGTTGCAGCGCAACATAATCGAAGGATAGCAGTTAATTGCAACTATTGTGCTGGTAATCATCCGAGTCATCAATGCACCGTTAGTTTGGGCCGGGACAACACGGTGGTGAATATGTAACATTCCATATTTTTTTTTAAATGTAAGTTATAAATATTTATTGATTTATATAAATATTTATTGGATGTGTTTATTAGTGAATAAGTAATTGTTCAATTTGATTGAGTTTATTTAGTTAATTATTTATTTGCTAAATAATTAATGTAATTAGTTAATTACTTATTTATTAAATAATTAATGTGTTATGTGGATTGAGTTATGTGGTTAAGTGATTTATTTAATAAATTATTATTTCATAAAGTGTGACAAATAACTATGTTATAAAGAGTTATTAAATTAAATTAAAGTAGTTTAATTTAGTTCTTTGCCAAACAAGGCTTAAGTATTAATCCTTAAATTTTAAATGGGTTGCCAAACGAAGCCTTATGGCTTTTGGGTATCTTTTGAATTAAAATTATTAATAAAATAAAACAAATATATAAATGAAATATATTTATATTTATTAGTTATACGTTATATGTTTAATAACTGATATAATAAGTAGGCTTATTATTGCCATATCAGTTTTATTCTACGTATATCAGTTTTGGGTTTACGCTCATTGTTAGAATCTAGTCTATCATTGAGAGAAGTAAGAAAAGAGAAAGGAAAAGTTCAGAGATTTTGAGAAGAAGCCAAGTGCAAGATTGTCCAAAACAAGTTTTGAATTACAAGTTTTCTAGAACAAATTAAAGGTAGGTTGTACAAACCTTATAATATATGTTTACGTTATATAGTTTTTGAGAAATTGTATGTCTTTGTTTTCTTGTCATAATCGTGTATAAGTTTTATCAAATTGTCTGTAAACCTTGTTCCAGAAATTGTTTTGGTATTACATGTAGTGTTGTTATAACTATCATGTATATATAGGTGTGTAGGTGTTGTATGCTAAATTATCATTGAGGAAGATAACTTGGTTTTTCAGTGAAAATTTATATACAAACATATGTTTTGAAAAATAACAAAATTTGTATGTGATTCGATAAATTGTATGCTAACTGAGGAATTGAACTATACATGTTAATTTGTTATGTTGGTATAGTTGTATTTCAAAGGAATCAAATTTTGTTGATAACAGTGGAAATTTTCGTTCACTGTAATTTATATTTCATCAATGGATTTTTACTTTAAAACACAGTGTTTCAAAGAATTAGTTTATGGTATTGATAATTAATGATTGGTGATGGATATATTGATGATTGTTAACTTTTATGTGTAATTTTCATGAAGTTATACATGTGTTAGATGCCATTGGTTGTTAAAAATAAATTAGACAGTAGCTTTGCTCTGTCTTTCGGGGTTGGTTCTATGAGTTTCGGCGCCCCAGCGTCAAAATTCACGCCCCAGCGCCAAATCTCGCGCCCTGGCGCCAAGGTTCGCGCCCCAGCGTCAAAAATGGGCCCGTAGCTCGCACCCAGCACTGAAGCTCACGCCCCAGTGCTGATGCTCGCGCCCCAGCGCCGTAGCTCGCGCCCCAGCGCCACTGTTCCGCGCCCCGGCGCCGGAAAAGTGGCCTAGTTGGGTAGTTTTGACCTCCTGTAGTAAAATGGCCATAACTTTTTCATACGAACTCCGATTTAGATAATTCAAGATGATTCGGAAAGAGGACGAGTAGACCTATAACTTTCATTCTTTAATATTTTTAATTTGAGGTGTGTAACAGTAGTCAAAATGATCATCTTTAGGACTATTGTGTATTTAGAGCCAATCGGAGGGCGTCGGGATGCACGAATGCAAGTGCAACCCTTTGGGTATTAGTATAACTTAATGATAACATGTTGAACATGTATTAGGATGTTGTATCAAGTTGTTAATGTACATGTGGTGCAATGGCATGATCATTTAAGTAGTTGTAATAAAGCTAAAAAGTAATGTTTATGAAAGATGTGTTGTTTAAACTTAAACTTAGTTAGTAGCTATACTAAGAGTAATAAAGGAACTCATAAAGGTAATGTTAGTGTAACTAATGTACATTGTCAATGCATATAGTATGTGTAGGACTTGGGATGAACGTGAATAGTAATTGTTTAACATACACACGAGGCAAGTTCCCTAACCTTTTCTACTTTATTATTCAGCAAGGTTACTTTTCACTGTTATGTTATACTTATTCAAGTTCTCTAACTCAAAACTTCATTGTGCAAGTTTCCTTAACTCTATTTTTATAACTGAGCAAGTTTTTTAAACCTTATCTTTTGATATTGAACAAGTTATTATTGTCTTTAACTTGTTTCGTTGTATGCAAGTTTTATAAATCTTATCTTTTGATATTGAGCAAGTTTTATCTAATACTAGAACTTCATTGTACAAGATTGAATTCGTTAAACACATTATTACTTTAATTCCATTTCAATTGTACAAATGGCTAACTTTACACTTTCGTAGAGTTAGATTGTTTATTGTTGATTAAGCTCGTGTATCTATTGGTTTACGAGGATGCATGTTATGATTATTCCATGATTATGCTATTAAATTATTCCTAAAGCATGATGTTAGTTTATAAATATCCATTCAACTATGATTATTCCATAGTATACAGTTATGTTGTTTGTAATCAACTAACCCTTAGTTGATTACCGTTGAATTCTAAATTACCCCATGATGTATCAAAACCAAACTCACTTTGGTACGGACTTGTATTCTAAATACTGAGAAGAACAACTCTTTTATAAGAGGTTACGCTTAGCGTTGAAATGATTGTGCACAATACATTGTACGAAGGGTTGATCCCCCTAAGTACGTGAAGTCCTTATAGTCTTATGACTGTTAAAGTTTAAGTTGAAAAATTACTTATAACTGTGGACATGATTCGTGGTCATTAGACCCTCAGTAATTGATTAAAGTTTTTAGAAAGTAATAGAACTTATTGTTCAGTTCTATTAAACCTAATGTTGGTACATGATGTAAAGTTAACTGATTTATTTATTATTATTTCAAGTGGGCCTTGTTTGCTCACTCTTGCCTGTAAACATTCTTACAACTAAGGTTAAAACTGGTGATATACCTAGCACCAGTAAAGGGAAAGGAAAGATTAAGCAATGCTGAAGACCTGTAATAGTTAGACAGTTTATTTTTAGACTTTGTTTAAAGATTGTAAAGAAGTTTATATTAATTTAATTTTCGCATGAATGAATGTTTGTAAAGGTTAGATAACCTGAGAGATTTTTTTTATTTAAGTTTAATCCTGTATGGGCAGGTTTTCTTTTATTATTCAATTCTATTATGATTGGGTAGTTAGAAATGAATGTTTTGATTACGTGAACACCAAATCTTGAGGTAATGAAGTACCGGGATTTGGGGGTGTCACAGGTTGGTATCAAAGCTTTAGGTTATGAACCTTAGGTGGGGGAAAAGCCTTAGGAAGTAACCTTTTGAAAAGATAGTGGAGTTAACTCTTATCGAGTTTTAAGAAAGAAGTAATAAAAACACTTATGTGCTTATGTGTTTATGTTTATGTACTCGTGGGTGTCGAGTAGTAATGGTTATTAATTAAAACTTTAAAACTTTGTTGTCAGGATGACTAATGTTGGAGAGTCCAGTCAGGCTAGGAAGGAGGGACCTCAAATGCCTATAGAGGAGGAACCTCGCGATGTTCAGGTAGTTTGGGAACAACTATTGCCACGGGAGTCAGCCCCGTTGGTCACAGTAGTTGAGGATGAGGATGATGAGATGGAGACAGACGAGGAGGATCCCATTGAGTTACCGCAGGAGGATGAGGATGACGAGGATGAGGAGGAAAGGATTCCGCTTAACTCGATAGCTGGCCGTGTATATGATGAAGTGCATGACCGTAACGTGGAACTTCAGGATATAGTTGAGGAGTTACAGGAGATAGTAGCTGAACAACAGGCTGCAATGGCACAAAAAGACGGCGTGATCCAGGATCGTGAGGAACGACTGACAAACGCCGAGGAAAAACTAACACAGACTGAAGGGGAGAAGGAACAGTTGATCGAGATGGTTGCTGAACTGAAGGGCAGGCTGAGAGAAGAAGCGACTAAGAGGATAAGAGCTGAAGATGTATACGAGAAAGCTTATCAACGAACTGGAAGAGCAGTAAGGGACGCACAAGCAAAGAGAATGAAGATGGAAGAGATGGATAAAGTATTTAATATCGTGTTCAATCGAGCTCAAGATCGGGTCATGGGTTATCCAATTCAGTTCGAGACTCTGCCATCATACGTGTTAGATCGCCGAACCATGTTTCATGTTATGGAAGAAGAGCGTCAAAAGGCGACTGATTATCTTAATAGATCATCGTAGGAAATTTGTCTGTTTTGCAAGTAATAAGTGTTAAATAATGTGTAAGTCTCGAGTCTTAAGTAACCATGGGATATGAGAATGATGATGTTGCCCTGAAACTTTTGTAGTTCAGGAAAGTAATGTAGATAGCAGAGATGCTATTGTGTTATGTTTTCAAAAAGTTATGAATAAATAAAAGTTATTATTTTATTCAAAGTGTTATGTGCTATGTGATTATTTCTTTGTTGAGGCAAATTAATTAGAAATACATAAAGAAGTTGAGTAATGGTCTAATAGATATTTTCTTTAACAGAAAATGCCTCCCAGACGACAACCAACACGACAGAGAACCACCGAAGAAGCTAACGACAATGTTGATGCGAATCCCGTTCAACAACTAGTGGCACTATTGACAGGAGCGTTGCAGAATCAACCTCAAAACCAAGGCACAACGTTTAAGGATTTCAAGGCGGTTGGACCACCTGAATTCCGTGGGTCCATGAATCCAGTCGAAGCACAAACCTGGATTATGGAAATAGAGAAGGTGTTCGATGTCGCTAGGGTAGGGGATGAGCAGAAGACTGCTTTCGCAACTTTCATGTTGAAAGCAGAAGCTAGTTATTGGTGGCAAGCCAATAAAACTCGGGAAGGGCCAGGAGTGATGACCTGGGATAGGTTCGAGGAACTGTTCTTCGAGACCTATTTCCCGGAGAGTTCAAAGAGTCAGCTGGAAGTACAGTTTCTGGAGCTGAAGCAAGGGACGATGACGGTATCCGAGTATGCCGCAAAATTCAACGAGTTGGCGAGGTTTGCGCCATATCAGGTTAGCACAGACGAACGTAAGGCGAAGAGATTTGAACAGGGACTGAAGCCCTGGCTGTACAGTAGGGTTTCCCTATTCCAGTTGAAGACATTTGCAGCGGTGATGGAGAAAGCAGTACTCGCTGAAGGTGGAGGTGAGGCAGTGACAAAGTTCAATCAGGAACAGAAGAAGAAAAAGAATGAGAATGAGATTAAGAATGGAGGTGGTAGCAGTGGAAACAACAACAACAGCAGCTTGAAGAGAAAGTGGAATGGGAACATGGGTGCTGGAAACCATCAGGGTAACCAGCAAAACAAAAAGTTTGAAGCATGTGCGACATGCGGGAAATTTCACAAGGGTGCGTGCTTGATGGGGAAACGAGTTTGCTACAATTGTGGCCAGGAGGGTCACATCGCCCCAAATTGCACTCAACCAAAGAAGAAGGCGTGCTTCACGTGCGGATCCAAGGATCATTTTGCTCGTGAATGCCCTAAGAAGAAGGAGGGAGGGACAACCAGAAGCAATGGAGGTAACAATGGAAGTACATGGGCCATTACAGGACCTGCAGCATCAAACAAACCCACAGCCAGAACCTTCAACATGACTGTGCAAGATGTTGTGCAATCAAAAGATGTGGTGTCAGGTATTATTCCAATCAATGATATTAATGCATATGTATTATTTGATTCGGGTGCTACTTGCTCGTTTATATCTGATGAATTTGCCAAGAGGTTAGAATTGCCTAGAGAAGAACTGAATTTTCCTTTGAACATAGAAATTGCGAATAAGGAAGTAATCCCTGTTAGATTCGTATACAAGAACTGTAGGGTGAACATTAAGGAGAATATCTTGTTGGTAGATTTGATTCCGATTAGACTCGGGGAATTTGATGTAATTTTGGGAATGGATTGGTTGTTCAAATACGGAGCGGTAATTGACTGCCAAAAGAAGTGTGTAAACCTTATGACTCCGTCAAAGGTAGTATTTTATGGTAGCAAGTCACCAAGACAAATGAAATGTCTGACGACTATGTGGGCCAAGAAGTTGTTGAGTCAAGGTTGTGTGGGCTATTTAGCTTACATAGTCGATACTCAAAAGAAAGGTGTGAAATTAGAAGAAATACCGGTAGTGAGAGAATTCGAAGACGTGTTTCCAGAAGATTTGCCAGGACTTCCGCCGGACAGAGAAATTGAATTCGTGATCGACTTAGTGCCGGGAACAGCACCGATATCGAAGGCCACGTACAGAATGGCTCCGGTAGAAATGAAGGAACTCATGGTGCAACTGCAAGAACTACTGGACAAGAAGTATATTCAACCAAGCGTGTCACCGTGGGGAGCGCCGGTATTATTTGTGAAGAAGAAGGATGGATTAATGCGTCTTTGCATTGATTATAGGGAGTTAAACAAGGTCACTATTAAGAATAGGTATCCGTTACCTAGAATAGATGACTTGTTTGATCAGTTGAAGGGTGCTAAATACTTCTCGAAAATAGATTTGAGAAGTGGGTATCACCAATTGAAGGTAAGAAAGGAGGATATACCTAGAACGGCATTCAGAACTCGGTACGGACATTACGAGTTTTTGGTGATGTCTTTTGGTTTAACAAATGCCCCTGCTGCGTTCATGGATTTGATGAACAGGGTATTTAAACCATTTTTAGACAAGTTCGTGGTGGTGTTTATCGACGACATTCTGGTGTATTCCAAAACTCAAGAAGAACACGTGGAACATTTACGTCTGACGTTGGAGACACTAAGAAAGGAAAAGTTGTACGCGAAGTTCTCTAAGTGTGAATTTTGGCTCGATCGTGTACAATTTTTGGGTCATGTGATTGACAAAGATGAGATTTCAGTAGATCCATCGAAAGTGGAAGCTGTAATCAATTGGGAACAACCAAGAACACCTTCGGAGGAGAGGAGTTTCTTGGGGCTGGCCGGTTATTATAGAAGATTTATACAAGATTTTTCTAAGATAGCCACTCCGTTAACAAATTTGACACGAAAAGCTGTGAAATTCGTGTGGACGGAAAAATGTGAAGAGAGCTTCCAAGATTTGAAGAAGAAGCTAAGTATGGCACCTGTGTTAACCCTGCCAGATAATACAAGAAATTTTGTGGTATATAGTGATGCCTCACACAAAGGGTTAGGTTATGTTCTTATGCAAAACGGCAAAGTTATTGCCTATGCATCAAGACAATTGAAGGATTACGAGAAAGGTTACCCGACTCATGATTTAGAATTGGCTGCAGTGGTATTTGCTCTCAAGATATGGAGACATTATCTGTATGGAGAGAAATGTGAGATCTACACAGACCACAAAAGTCTGAAGTATATTTTCAATCAGAAGGACCTGAACATGCGTCAGAGGAGATGGATGGAATTGATAAAGGATTACGATTGTGAGATCTTTTATCATCCGGGCAAAGCGAATGTGGTTGCAGATGCTTTAAGCAGGAAAGGTCGGGAAAAATTAATGGTGATAACAACTCAGGAGGAGCTCATTTCAGCAATGACAAAATTAGAACTGGAAATCAAATTTCCGCAGGAAATCGACGAACGACTATTTCATCTAGAAGCTGGTCCAACTTTACTGGACAAGGTGAAAAACGCTCAGTTACAAGATGAAGAATGTGGAAAGATAAAAGAGAATATGGTTAATGGTAGCAATACGAAATACAAGGTCGATACCGAAGGATTACTATGGTACGAGGAAAGAATCTGGGTTCCAGCAACACCAGAACTGAAAAATGAAATCCTGACCGAAGCTCATAGCTCAAGATATTCGATTCATCCAGGAAGCACGCAGATGTATCAAGATTTACGCCGACATTTTTGGTGGCCGAATATGAAAAGGGATGTTGCAGAATGTGTGGCTAAATGTTTGACATGTCAAAGAGTAAAAGCTGAACATCAAAGACCCAGCGGATTACTTCAACCGTTAGAAATACCGGAATGGAAATGGGAGCATATCACGATGGATTTTGTGGTGGGTCTTCCAATTACTCAGAAAGGATACGATGAGATTTGGGTAATAGTAGACAAACTGACAAAATCTGCACACTTTTTGCCAATAAAGATTAGATTCAATCTTGATCAGCTGGCAAAACTATATATTAAAGAGATCGTTGCAAGACATGGAATTCCAGTGTCAATTGTGTCAGACAGAGATCCGAGGTTCACATCAAACTTCTGGAAGAGACTACAAGAATGTATGGGAACACAGTTGCGAATGAGTGCGGCATATCATCCGCAAATAGATGGCCAAAGCGAACAAACGATCCAGACATTGGAAGATATGTTGAGAGCATGCGTCATGGATTTCAAAGGAAGCTGGGAAGAGCAATTACCGTTGGTGGAATTTGCCTACAATAATAGTTATCACGCGAGTATCGGCATGCCGCCTTACCAAGCGTTATACGGCAGAAAGTGCAGAACTCCACTGTACTGGGATGAAGTTGGTGAACGTCAACTATTAGGACCAGAATTGGTGCAACAAACTGCTGAGGTTATCAAACTCATCAGGATAAGATTGGTAGCAGCTCAAGACCGACAGAAGAAGTATGCTGATCAACACAGGCAAGATCGTGCATTTGACGTAGGAAGCTATGTATTCCTAAAAGTTTCTCCTTGGAAGGGGAAAATTCGTTTCGGTAAAAAGGGAAAGCTAAGCCCGAGGTTTATTAGACCCTTTGAAGTGCTGCGAAGAGTGGGAGAAGTGGCTTACGAGGTAGCTCTACCTCCAGTGTTGGAAAATATTCATAATGTTTTTCACATTTCGGTGTTACGACCATATAAACCCGATTACAAACACGTAATCGAGTACGAACCGTTGCAGTTTGAGAAAGATTTGTCTTATGAAGAGATTCCTATCCAGATAGTCGACAGGAAAGAACAGGTGCTCAGGAATAAAGTGATACCTTCTGTGAAGGTGATTTGGAGGAACCACAACGCTGAAGAAGCAACGTGGGAACTCGAAGAGAAAATGTTGAAAGAATATCCTGAGTTATTTGTTTAATCTGTGTCTTCGATTCTGAGGACAGAATCTTTGTAAGTAGGGAAGAATGTAACGAATGTATTGTTTGAGTTGTGATTCTGAGGACAGAATCCTTATATGGGGAAATGATGTAACATTCCATATTTTTTTTTAAATGTAAGTTATAAATATTTATTGATTTATATAAATATTTATTGGATGTGTTTATTAGTGAATAAGTAATTGTTCAATTTGATTGAGTTTATTTAGTTAATTATTTATTTGCTAAATAATTAATGTAATTAGTTAATTATTTATTTGTTAAATAATTAATGTGTTATGTGGATTGAGTTATGTGGTTAAGTGATTTATTTAATAAATTATTATTTCATAAAGTGTGACAAATAACTATGTTATAAAGAGTTATTAAATTAAATTAAAGTAGTTTAATTTAGTTCTTTGCCAAACAAGGCTTAAGTGTTAATCCTTAAATTTTAAATGGGTTGCCAAACGAAGCCTTATGGCTTTTAGGTATCTTTTGAATTAAAATTATTAATAAAATAAAACAAATATATAAATGAAATATATTTATATTTATTAGTTATACGTTATATGTTTAATAACTGATATAATAAGTAGGCTTATTATTGCCATATCAGTTTTATTCTACGTATATCAATTTTGGGTTTACGCTCATTGTTAGTACCTAGTCTATCATTGAGAGAAGTAAGAAAAGAGAAAGGAAAAGTTCAGAGATTTTGAGAAGAAGCCAAGTGCAAGATTGTCCAAAACAAGTTTTGAATTACAAGTTTTCTAGAACAAATTAAAGGTAGGTTGTACAAACCTTATAATATATGTTTACGTTATATAGTTTTTGAGAAATTGTATGTCTTTGTTTTTTTGTCATAACCGTGTATAAGTTTTACCAAATTGTCTGTAAACCTTGTTCTAGAAATTGTTTTGGTATTACATGTTGTGTTGTTATAACTAGCATGTATATATAGGTGTGTAGGTGTTGTATGCTAAATTATCATTGAGGAAGATAACTTGGTTTTTCAGTGAAAATTTATATACGAACATATGTTTTGAAAAATAACAAAATTTGTATGTGATTCGATAAATTATATGCTAACTGAGGAATTGAACTATACATGTTAATTTGTCATGTTGGTATAGTTGTATTTCAAAGGAATCAAAATTTGTTGATAACAGTGGAAATTTTCGTTCACTGTAATTTATATTTCATCAATGGATTTTTACTTTAAAACACAGTGTTTCAAAGAATTAGTTTATGGTATTGATAATTAATGATTGGTGATGGATATATTGATGATTGTTAACTTTTATGTGTAATTTTCATGAAGTTATACATGTGTTAGATGCCATTGGTTGTTAAAAATAAATTAGACAGTAGCTTTGCTCTGTCTTTCGGGGTTGGTTCTATGAGTTTCGGCGCCCCAGCGTCAAAATTCACGCCCCAGCGCCAAATCTTGCGCCCTGGCGCCAAGGTTAGCGCCCCAGCGTTAAAAATGGGCCCGTAGCTCGCGCCCCAGCACTGATGCTCGCGCCCCAGCGCCGTAGCTCGCGCCCCAGCGCCACTGTTCCGCGCCCCGGCGCCGGAAAAGTGGCCTAGTTGGGCAGTTTTGACTTCCTATAGTAAAATGGCCATAACGTTTTCATACGAACTCCGATTTAGGTAATTCAAGATGATTCGGAAAGAGGACGAGTAGACCTACAATTTTCATTCTTTAAGTTTTTTAATTTGAGGTCTGTAACAGTAGTCAAAATGGCCATCGTTAGGACTATTGTGTATTTGGAGCCAATCGGAGGGCGTCGGGATGCACGAATGCAAGTGCAACCCTTTGGGTATTAGTATAACTTAATGATAACGTGTTGGACATATATTAGGATGTTGTATCAAGTTGTTAATGTACATGTGGTGCAATGGCATGATCATTTAAGTAGTTGTAATAAAGCTAAAAAGTAATGTTCATGAAAGATGTGTTGTTTAAACTAAAACTTAGTTAGTAGCTATACTAAGAGTAATAAAGGAACTCATAAAGGTAATGTTAGTGTAACTAATGTGTATTGTCAATGCATATGGTATGTGTAGGACTTGGGGTGAACGTGAATAGTAATTGTTTAACCTACACACGAGGCAAGTTCCCTAACCTTTTCTACTTTATTATTCAGCAAGGTTACTTTTCACTGTTATGTTATACTTATGCAAGTTCTCTAACTCAAAACTTCATTGTGCAAGTTTCCTTAACTCTATTTTTATAACTGAGCAAGTTTTCTAAACCTTATCTTTTGATATTGAACAAGTTATTATTGTCTTTAACTTGTTTCGTTGTATGCAAGGTTTATAAATCTTATCTTTTGATATTGAGCAAGTTTTATCTAATACTAGAACTTCATTGTACAAGATTGAATTCGTTAAACACATTATTGCTTTAATTCCATTTCAATTGTACAAATGGCTAACTTTACACTTTCGTAGAGTTAGATTGTTTATTGTTGATTAAGCTCGTGTATCTATTGGTTTACGAGGATGCATGTTATGATTATTCCATGATTATGCTATTAAATTATTCCTAAAGAATGATGTTAGTTTATAAATATCCATTCAACTATGATTATTCCATAGTATACAGTTATGTTGTTTGTAATCAACTAACACTTAGTTGATTACCGTTGAATTCTAAATTACCCCATGATGTATCCAAACCAAACTCACTTTGGTACGGACTTGTATTCTAAATACTGAGAAGAACAACTCTTTTATAAGAGGTTACACTTAGCGTTGAAATGATTGTGCACAATACATTGTACGAAGGGTTGATCCCCCTAAGTACGTGAAGTCCTTATAGTCTTATGACTGTTAAAGTTTAAGTTAAAAAATTACTTATAACTGTGGACATGATTCGTGGTCATTAGACCCTCATTGATTAAAGTTTTTAGAAAGTAATAGAACTTATTGTTCAGTTCTATTAAACCTAATGTTGGTACATGTAAGTTAAGTTAATTGATTTATTTATTATTATTTCAAGTGGGCCTTGTTTGCTCACTCTTGCCTGTAAACATTCTTACAGCTAAGGTTGAAACTGGTGATATACCTAGCACCAGTAAAGGGAAAGGAAAGATTAAGCAATGCTGAAGACCTGTAATAGTTAGACAGTTTATTTTTAGACTCTGTTTAAAGATTGTAAAGAAGTTTATATTAATTTAATTTCCGCATGAATGAATGTTTGTAAAGGTTAGATAACCTGGGAGATTTTTTTTATTTAAGTTTAATCCTGTATGGACAGGTTTTCTTTTATTATTCAATTCTATTATGATTGGGTAGTTAGAAATGAATGTTTTGATTACGTGAACACCAAATCTTGAGGTAATGAAGTACCGGGATTTGGGAGTGTCACAGAATACCTCAACGATTATACACATGCTAATTATCATCAAGTTTGGGGGTATCACCCGGATTCGTCGTGGAGATATACTTATGAAGACCAATACTACGCTCCAAATCCAACATACACACCGAAATTTTCATGTAAACCTCCATTGCCACAAGAAGAAAAGTCAAATTTGGAGGAATTACTGTCAAAGCTCATAGAAAACCAAGAGGAGAGGATGATGAGTCAAGAAATATCGAGCCACAATTTTCAGCACCAGATGGAACAACTCATCACCACTTCAACCCATGGTCTTCAATACATGAATTCCAAAACTAAGACAGATAATTCAAGGTTGGAGGAATTATTATCCAAGTTCATAGCATCAAATGAGGAGAGGAGGATTAATCAAGAGCGGTTAATTCAGAATCAATATATATCAATTCAAAATCTGCAGAACCAGATGGATCAAATGCTCAAAGCCTTGAACAACTGTCCTCAAAATAATTGGTGTTATAACGAGGATTCCGAGATTGATGAAGTGATCGAACCAAATCTACAACTGGATGAGACATTAGATTTACAAAACCGTGCCCGCTTGGTAATGATGTCGTCAGCAAGGAGCTAGTACAAATGTAAAGCCATAGTGGGATGAGGAGGTGAAGATAGAAGAAGAGCCCATTGTTCTTGCCTAGCCTCAAAGCCCCAATCGAATCCTAGGCTCAACGGACGAAAAAGCACCTAGTTATTCAACATTCTCAATTGGGCACATATTTAAACAAAGCATAATAGGTGACTTTAATTCGATAGCCATCACAAATGGGAACCTACCAAAAGCTACATTATTTTCGATGGATGGAGGGTTCCTCAATTATCGAAGAGGAATTGGATAGCATTGACCAGACAAAGTCAGGCTGAAAGACTGTAAATCAAGCACTGACTGGGAGGAAACCCAGGATTTTTTTATATTTATATGCTTTCCTAGTTTATTTAGTAGATAGGAATCACGTTATATTCCAAAGTTCTATTCTAATCCATGTTGTCTCTCTTCATTGCAGGTATTGGAGGTTCAATGAATAGGAAAATGATCGTCGCCGCCATCGCCACCATCACCTCACGCTTAGCTGATTATAGGGAAGTTCTCTTCTACTTGCCGCTATATTCTTACAATGAGGACATTGTAATTGCTAAGTTTGGGGGAGTTTAGTTCTTTATTACATGTTCAGTTTCATGTTTATGTTATGTTATTTTGCATATGTTGTTAATTTAGTTTAGGTTCATTATGTTTGCATTTATGTAGTACAACTGCATAAGTAGTTGCATAGAAGTATAGTTTGAATATCATTATATTCAGTTTCTTGTTAAAAAAAAAAAAAAAACTGAAAAAAATCAAAAATAATAGTTAGTTACTATGTTCATCTTGCATGAGTCCAGCTGTTTGATATTTACAATTATTTTGGCCAATGATGAGATTGAAATTGGGTAGACAAGTATAGTACTGACTATTAGAGCTTTGATGTGATTTCTTGTTATGAATTGAGTCTTTTTTTGTTTGAAACTGGTATAATAAGGATAACACAGTAAAAACGACTTATTGATTGATTGAGTTTAAATTGATACATAGTGGAATTCTAAAGGATAATGCTAGTTTGAATAAAAGAATGACAAGAATAAGTAGTGATGGCTAAAGTTAGACAGGAACCTAAGTTTGGGAGAATATTTGGGGTATATAAAAAAAAGAAAAAAAAGAAAAAAAAAGTATGAATAAACACCGTGGCATACTTGTCTAGTTTTATGGCCTTTGCTACTTGAGTAAGTAAGCCCGAAGGGATTGTCTTTACACCTAGCACCCTAAGGTCTTAATGGTCTGGGAGTCGTTGGTCGAAAGCTCGTTAAGGTAGCATTGAAAAGCCTAAGGGAATAAGACATTGCAAAGCTATGTGTATATAAACCAAAAGAAAAAAATGAATAAAATGGGAAATAAGAACAAAAAGCCCCCGTAGATGAAAAATAAAGCATAAGTATCCCATGTTGACCCTCGATATTGGTAATTATTTGATTTTAGTTGGATCTAGCTTGTTTTTGGATTTCTTGAGTTTACACTATATGATGCCTTCGAAGAGACTTGTTATATGATAAATTTAATTTTATATTAGTTAGCATTGTTGTTGAACACACACGCACTATACCAGTAATAACAGTTTAAGATTTGATGATTGACTAGAAAATTATTGAGTGGTTTTGATATGAAGTATTGTCATGTTTACTTGATTTCTCTAAGGTCGGGTGAATAGATTTGATTATATCAATACTGCTAGATTCGTAGGCATGTAGATTAGTTGCATTACATAGCATTGTTGTTTTGTGTTTTTGCTTGAGGACAAGCAACGGTTTAAGTTTGGGAGTATTTGATAAGTAGGTTTATACCTACTTATTCGGTATCTATTACTTGAATTAGTTGCTTAAACCTATGTTTCTTAGTTATTTTTTATACATTTTATGTTATTTTGTAGGCTATGACATAACATTGGCATGAATAAGAAAGGAAAAATAATTCAGACATCTTTTGGACTAAAATATGCAAGCAAATACAAGAAGGGAAGATTACAGGGCTTTTAACACCAAGTTGGATGCATGTTCTTGGCTTGAAACTTGAATTATACTATAGAGCTTCTTCTTAGCTTTCTGGAACATCTTGAATCATCCTAATCGGAGTTCAGATTGCTAGAGTTATGGCCTTTTTATCAACGAAGATCAAAGCTAAGAGTTCTCATGTTTGCAATTTACATAGCATCTACTTCAAATCCAATTTCCACCTTGATCCAATCTGAATCTATTAATTCTCAAAGAATGAAAGTTGTAGAGCTCGTCAATATCTTCGATTTGATAGATGGCGGGCCTCGTAACCCCTCCCAGATCAGAAGTTATGACCATTTTAGCAGAGGATACTACAGCAGGTAAAGCACCCCCCCGGGGCGGGCTTTCCCTTCACAAAACCCCCGCCGGGCGGGCATACATGATGGAAATTAGTAGGGACCCCCGCTGGGGCGGGCCATTTTAGCCTTATACCCCCCCCCCCCCCGCTGGGGCGGGGGTACGCGTAGAAAAAGCGAAATTTGTCCAAATTTGAGTCCAAGAAGGATTGATTCAATCCGATTGACTCAAGGACTTCCGAGAGGACTTAAAGACATATAAAGAGACTTATAAAAGGAGGAGATTCACAGGGACTAGGGGAGAGAGAGAGAATTCCATTAAATTAGATTAGAGTAGATTAGGACCAAAACTCTAGTTCTTATGAGATTTGGAGACTGAAGCAACTTGGAGACCATTGAAGATTCAAAGTAGGAGCAAGGAGAGAGCATCAAATCTACATACAATAGATTCTATCTTCTTATCTTCTTCTATTTTTATCTTTTAATGTGTATTCAATTGTTGATTCTTAGTTTTAATTCAATAATAATGAACTAATTCTTTGTTTGAGATTATAATGGATCTTATTGTGTAGTTTATTTTAATATGCTTCTCTATCAATTATTATGTTCTATTGTGAGGATTGTCTATTATGATTTGGACTTAATTGCTTAATTGCCTAGCTAACAATTACCGTGATAATTTATATGAACTCGAGAGATGAAGTATAAATTTAGATCTGATCATGATAGCATGTGTTTGTGATTTCTGCATAGATGAAATTCATGATTTGTGTTTAGGATAGAGATATGCCTTTACACCATATGCAATCTTATAGAGAACTTGTGCTTTAAATCCTTTTTAATTGTAATTTATATAGAGATATAATGGATTAGTTAATTAGGGTGTCTTGCTTAATTCTATCATCTGTGGATTTAAGTGAGTATGGGTATTATGCATCGAGAGGTGGTTTTATCTACTTTAATGTTCTTGATTAACAATTCGGGATAGAGAATAATTGATGAGAAGCGTGTTAACTTAAATGAAGCAATAAGCGAAGTTGTGATTTTAAATCTCCGTAATCTTAATTTAACTAGTGGAATTTAATAGTAGTTTAACTTATATAATTTGAAATTCATTCGTTTAAATAAGATTGAGTTGATTAAGGGTTAGTACTTGGTAATTTGTATTAATAATTTCTCGTGGGAACGATACTCTACTTTTACTTTATTACTTGTTAACCACGTATATTTGTGTGTTGTGCGTAACTAGATTTTACCCAACAAGAGCCATGGTTTCAAGCACTGCTCGAATCTCCTAGCCTTCCTCACCTCTGTATCCACCTGATGTGGAGCAAACCTCGCCAGTTCATTAAACTTGGTAGCATATTGGGTAACTGTCATTTCCCCTTGTTTCAGTTCTAAAAACTGCATCTCCATCCTCCCCTGCATACTCGTGGGAAAGTAGTTCTCTAAGAAAATTTCCTTGAACTGTGTCCACGTTTGGTTTTCTATCCCAGCCCTATCCTATTTTGCCTCCCACCAGAAGTTGGCCTCTCCTTTTATCATATAGGTAGCGAAAGAAACCTTTTGCCCCTCTTCGACATTTGCAATAACAAATGCCTTCTCAATTTCTTTTACCTAAGTCTGGGCTTCTATAGGGTCCGTAGTTCCTTTGAACTCCAGCGGACCTACACTTTTGAAATCCCTAAACGTAGTAGCCCGTACTACCGCAGGATTTATGGGTATATTCGCCCCGTTTCTATTAAAAGCAATCATTAATAAATTAACGAACTCTTACATTAGATTAACCAGTCCTCCTTCCGGTTAATTCACGTTCGCTTCTTGATTTCGTTGTCTTCTTATTGGCGGCATTTGTCTGTTAAGATAAATAACACTTCATTATTTCTTTCTTCTTGTTAATTAGTTATTATTCATTATTAAATAATAACTTCAAACTCATTGCACAACATGTTCAATAAAAGGCTTATATTGATATGTTTCTTCCTTATAGTATAATACTACATCATTCGTCATTACACAGCCTTAGCTGATTACATTACTTTCCCGCAATTGCTTTTCAAAAATTGGGATTTACAAAAGACTACCCTTTGATATACAAAAGAGGGATTTACGTCACTACTTAGATACATCATATTTACATATCTAACCCTACTCTAGTTACTAACTAGATTACATTTGCCTTATGGCATTCTCGTAGTCCGTATTAGCAAGACTGACTATCACATCTCGGCTGATAGTATACCGAGTCTACCCTACCTCCACAGGATACTCAGCCACTTGCACCTAAAAATCCTTGTGAGAACTCCTATATATATAGGACATTCTACTAACCTTTTGCTTTTTAGCCTTTAGCTCATGTCTAAACTCAAAGGCCTCATGTTTCAGCTCATGGACCTTGTCCTTCGCCAAAACTCTGTCACTGTGCTCCTCTTCCCACATCGTCTCTATGTCTTTCTTGTTCTCCAAGATCTCATGGATCTCCTCCTTCAGCTCTCTCACCTCCTTCCCCAACTGGATATTTCTATCCAACACGGTCATAAATAATGCCTTCATGGACTCCCCCGTAGTCATCTCTTCTAGAGGTGCTACCGTATTAAACGTTACCACCTCCACCTCCTCCTCTGACATGCCATCAAACAAGGATGTAAATCCTAAGTTCTCTGAGTCTTCTAACTCAACCACCACCACTTCTGGCACCTCAGTTACAGGGGTCGGTAAAATCTCTACTTGATTCACAGACTCCTCACTAACGACATGTATATCCTTATACATTACGTTATCTCCTGACATCTACAACAAAATAAATTAGTTTGATTAGTACACATCAGTAGAATAGTAAAAACACATATCACATTTAATGCATTTTTAGGGTTAACTTCATCTTTTACTTCTTTAACTCTTCTTACGGTTATGTCTTAAGGTTCTTTTCCCCCCCTTAAGTTTTATAACCTATAACTTTGATACAAACCTGTGACGCCCCCAAATCCGGGTATCTTCTAACCCGATAGATGGTGCTACATGGTGCTACAGTTCACACATACATTCAATTCAAAAGAGTGAATATGTCTTCTATATATTACAAAATAATATTTCCCTTCCCAGGTTCTTTGTAACCATTACATGTGTTCTTTGTCATAATATCAAATAATTACAACATTCATACTATACTATTACAATGGCAACTTATGTGTCTGCCTTAGCCTTCACTTTATCCTTACTGGATCCTTCAGTTCGTTCGATCTTAGCTGCATTCATATGGTTAAAGCAAGAGTGAGCATAACTAGCTCAGTAAGTACGACAATTTCAATTAAGCAATAGGTTTGAATCATATGAATCGTATATCTTCTATAACTGAATCAATAGTTATGAAGTACTATAGATAATTCAAAATAGCACTTCTCTTTTCCTTAAAATATTTAACAATGCACAATATACATTAAACATCAATTTCGGTCCAAGACCTTGAGCATTTCATTCTTTCTTTGAAAAGGACAACCCGGCACCAAGTCCTTAAGTCCGGTATATCTTACGAGCACGTCTAGGTGATCAGCCTATAGTACTCTATGTTGTACAACACTACTTCTTTAAAAGTATCTACGTTTAAGTTTTAGCAACCTCACGTGCTTGTCGTTAGATGATAAAATATTTTTTTTATTCATACTCAGTCTTTCTTTGAAATCCATACCAAAATAGTTGGTAAAAGATAACAACATTGATAATATTTTGATAGATTATAAGAAAATCCATCAAACACATTAAGTCTAGCCGAAGGAATTGGCTTCGACTTCATTATACATCAATTCATGCGTAAGACACATGAATTACAAAGCTTGTCCAAAAGAATATAATCAAGGATTTAGAACACTTGCCTTCAACGTCTTCTATAGTTAATACACTTTCCTTTTGAGTCTTTAAGGATTCTACAATATATAACTACATAACATATCACATTAGGTCATAAACAATCAAGTATGGTCACTAATTTATCTTATCCTTCTTCTCAATCTAATCATTCATTAGATTGGTTAACATTCGTTACGGTTTATCGTATTACTTTGTGTTTATATTCTCGTAACTTTCGTTAACCTTTAGTTGTAATTCTTAAGGTTATAATCATCCTTAAGGATGTTACTTCAAGTTAATTAAAGTTATAATTTACTTTCAACCAGCTTCCACATTCATTACATTCATTATTATTCATTAATGTCATTTTACTAGTGCTGGCGCTGTGGCGACAACTTCCTTTGTAAAGCTCGTGCTGCGGCGCGAGTTAGTAGTGCATGGATCTCGGCCTCGGCATTGTGGCGCCACTCTCTATACTATGTGACGCGCTGCGGCGCCACTTCTCAATGTGTAAGGGTTTGGTCTTACACTATGGCGCCGACCCTGTGCCTGTGACACCCCCAAATCCGGGTACTTCAATTCCCACGGGATTTGGTGTTCACTGTCCAAATATCATGTATCTATGTACCCATAATAAATGAAAAACCATAAATAGATAGAAATAAATCCTCTCCTTACGGAGTTACAGCATCTGAATGTAAATACATCAATCCCAGGTAGAAGTCTTCATCACTTGTTAACTTTGCCCTTGCCTTTGCTAGTAGAAGGCTCGTTGGACCTTTCGTTCTTAACTGCAATGTTATTATTACGCAAGAGTGACCACGATTGCCCACAAGTATAATAATATAACAATAAAATAATAACGTGCGAATGAATCAATTACTTCTAAAATAAGAAAACTTGGCTTTTGAATCAAGAATGAATAACAAGAATCAAAAGAACTTCTGAGGCTCATAAGACCTTGAACTACGTCGTAGGTTGTCAAGTGTTTATACTTGAAACCTTTAACAATAAGACTATGGACTCTTCTTCTCATACTTAGTGGGAAGGTTAGTACCATATTGTGCACAATATCTTAACGTTAAAGCATAATTAATCCCCTATAACAGGGTTGTTTATCTCAGTTTGACATTAGAGTCCGCACCAAAGGAAGTTTGGTTTGGATAAGCTCAACAATGGTTCTGAAATTTAGAACGTTCATCAACTATGGACTAGTCGAATCAATAAGGGTTTGCCAGTCTTACAAGGTTCAACAATAATTGATATTCAATTTGAATAATAAAATTCAATATGTATACAATCGAATAAGTATTGTATAATAGGAATTATGCTTTTAAAGAATGATAGCATCTAATATGAAATCTTGACTTGAACAATAATAAACAAGATAGATAAGGAACTTGCTTTATGTAAAGAAACAAGGTTTAGGAACTTGACTCGTGCGTAGGCTAAAGGATTACTACTTCCGTTTACCACAAATCCTACACACATACCATATGTATTCACGACATTCATTAGTTACATTTTCACTTAATTATTTAATATAACTCCACTTTATTTAACAAATCATTACCCTTCTAATTTAATTACGTAATTAAATTAGAATATTTTCATTCCTTTATTATTATTACACTCGAATAAATTATTTCATAATAATTTCCATCAAATATTTATTTCATTCATAAATATCTCAATTAAAATATTTATTTTATTTTATAAATATTTTAATAATAATTTCCATCAAATATTTATTTAATTCTATAAATATCTCAATTAAAATATTTATTTTATTTTATAAATATTTTAATAATAATTTCCATTAAATATTTATTTTATTTCATAAATATTTCAACTAAAATATTTATTTTATTTGATAAATATTTTAATTATTTAATTTTTATTTTATTTTATTTATTTTTATTTATTTATTTTATTTTATTTTTGCCGCCGGGGTGGGATAATTTTGTTTGGTAACGCTCGCCGGGGGAGGGGTTATCCAAATTCAGTTTCTGCAGTTCGCGAACATAACAAGGCCAAAAAATCTCTCACAAGTTCAATTATACGTTCTGTGAAGAACACAAAATATGGTCATAATTTCCAATTTCCTTGTCCATACATTAATTTAAGCATACCGAAATATTATAATTCATATATGATCATTACCCAACCTTTCTAGAATGATTTTAACAAGTTTAAAACACAATTACTTGAATCAAATTAATTAATTATAATTTCACTGTTCTTGATGTTCTTGAAAGTCTTGTGAAAATAAAACATGAAGATTGGCATTACGGGTTCGTTATAACACTAAATCTGTCCATTCGAAGTTTATTTCTTCGTTTAAACGTACATAATCATATACAAGTGTAAATTTATGATACAACATATGATTAACACATTAAATTTGTGCGTAAGGGCCATATGGCCATATTTCTATACTCTGTAATTTTGAAGAACAATATACGACATATTTTTATGAAACTGATGTTATGGAAACATACTATATATAATAAAACATGTTAGGATAACATCTTATCACATATATAAATACATAATCATTACTCTTTTTCAATTACAGAGACTTGAAAGTCATTTTCATAAAAATATAATCAACGTGAATTTAAATTTGGGTTGAAGAGATTACCCAGAGCATAGAGTGTAGTTTAGTAGAGAAACCTTTCTCAGATGCTTCTTTAATCACCCAACTCAGAATTTCTCTCAACAAATTCTCAATTTCTCTTTGTGATTTTCTTTGCCAGACTTAGAAAAATGAATGAGGAAGACGTATATAATTTATAAAACTGACGCAGTCGTGGTCAGTTAACCCAATCATGGGTTAACTGCTCCCAACTTCCCGAAGGCTCTTTTGGCTATTTTTAAAAACTCAATCCCATTTAATTTGATAAACTTCTTATACTATAGTTTAATAATGTCACACCTATTTACACAATAAATCAAATATCTTATAAAAATAATCATTACTCTTTTTCAATTACAGAGACTTGAAAGCCATTTTTATAAAAATATAATCAACGTGAATTTAAATTTGGGTTTAAGAGATTACCCAGAGTGTAGATTAGTATAGAAACCTTTCTCAGATGCTTCTTTAATGACTTAACTCACAATTTCTCTCAACAAATTCTCAATTTCTCTTTGTGATTTTCTTTGACAGACTTAGAAAAATGAAAGAAGAAGAACTGACGCAGTTGTAGTCAGTTAACCTAATCATGGGTTAACTGCTCCCAACTTCCCAAAGGGCTCCGTTTGGCTATTCTTAAAAACTCAATCCCATTTAATTTGATAAACTTCTTATACTATAGTTTAATAATGTCACACACATTTACACAATAAATCAAATATCTTATTTAATTTAATTTAAATAAAATATAATAATTTCTCATTAATTCACATAGTCATAAAATTAAATTTCTCATTTATTAATTATGTTAAATTATTAAATCTCTAATTAATTATTAAATTAATTAAAATAACATTATGCTTATTAAATATTTCCTTTAATTCAATAAGCTCACATAAATACATAATTTGAATAATAGAAATTATCCACATTAATTTAATAAATATAGCACATATAATTAAATTAATCTACCATAATTTCATCAATTAATTATTTAATCCAATAATTAAATCATCGAAAAATATTTATTTAATTCAATAAATATTAAAATTAAATTATAAAATCTCGTTTGTCACATCTTTCCCTCCTTAAAAGGATTATGTCCTCAGAATCACGACTTAATCAATTCGTCCCGTTACATTCTCCCCCTTACAAAGATTCTATCCCCAGAATCGCTTACACATTAATTAATTAAATAAATGAGGGTAATTCTTCATCATATGCTCTTCGAGTTCTCACGTTACTTTTTTAGCATTTTGGTTCCTCCAAATTACCTTAACGGAAGGTATTACTTTATTTCTGAGAACTTGTTCTTTCCTGTCGACAATCTGAACAGGAATTTCTTGATAGGATAAGTCTTTTTCAAAATGAAGGGGTTCATATTCAATCACGTGCTTGTAATCGGGTTTGTAAGGTCGTAAAAATCGAAACATGGAAAATGTTGTGGACATTCTCGAGTGCTGGAGGTAAGGCTACCTCATACGCAACTTCTCCGATTCTTCACAGTACTTCAAAGGGTCCAATGAATCTTTGGGCTTAATTTCCCTTTCTTTCCGAACCTGATCTTTCCCTTCCAGGGAGAGACTTTCAAAAATACGTAACTACCCGATTCAAACTCAACATTTTTATGATGTGGGTCAGCGTATTTCTTCTGCCTATCCTGAGCTGCTACTAGTCTTGTTCGCATCACTTTGACTATCTCTGTTGTCTGCTGTATTAGTTCTGGACCTAGTAGTTGTCTTTCGCCAATTTCATCCCAATATAGCAGAGTTCTGCACTTTCTGCCATATAATGCTTCATAAGGCGGCATGCCAATACTAGTAGTGTGTAACTGTTGTTGTAGCCGAACTCTACGTGCGGTAGATGATCATCCCAATTTTCTTTAAAGTCCATTATACAAGCTCTTAACATATCATCTAATGTCTGAATCGTTCTTTCACTCTGCCCATCTGTCTGAAGGTGATAAGCCGACTCGTTCTCAATTGTGTACCCATGCATTCTTGTAGTCGTTTCTAGAAGTTTGATGTAAAGCGCAGATCCCTATCGGAAACAATTGACACCGAAATTTCGTGTCTTGAAACAATCTCTTTTACAAATAATTTCACCAATTGGTTAAATTAAATTTAGATTCTGATCGAAAGGAAGTGTGGCGGTTTTGTCAGTCGGTCAACAATAAAGCATACTGCGTCATAGCCTTTCTGAGTTGT